>OY720328.1:15076200-15676200 GCA_963082935.1 Malus x robusta
GCTTGGTAGTAGTGAGTCTCCCATACCCTACTCAGAGTTTCCTCCAAAACTCTCGAATTCCAATGAGGGATATGGAATTTGCCAAAAATAGTGGGTGGTGCTATTTGATTTAACGACCCGGATCAAATGGCTTAAAATCAATCAATTTATATTCGTTATGTATTTGTTTACCAATATATTTGCAAACGCTATCCAATACTTGACAAAGAAAAACCGAATGCTTTAGTTTCCGGACTTGGTACCACAATCCCAAAGATTGTCTTAAATGGATTGTACATGTACCTAAGTAGTCTCATCCTCAAAATCTTCCTATTGGTAATGTATCATTGGAAGAACATGTTAGATAAGTCTATCATGAAGAGGACAACACAAACAACCAATGCTTAATCCTTTGTTAAATGAACAAAGGAACTTACGAAGATTAGCATAAAGAAAAGGACACTTTTAGCGTTATTAGTTCTTCACTTACAAATCGTTGTATGAAAAAATAAAAGTTGCTTTGAACAACCCTTAGTCAATGCAAACACTAGTGCTTGTTTCTTTGTTAAATGAACAAAGAACTTAAGAAGAAAGCACAAAGGCATGGACACTTTATGTGCCATGATTCTTCACTTACAAATTGTTGTATGAAGAAATGAGAGTTGCCTTATACAACTCTTGAAAGTTTGTAATTATGTTTAGAACATAATGGTTGGTTGACAAAAATAGTCCATCAACATGGACTTATGATGATTTTGAATCATTGAGTGTTAAAGTGTTAAAACACTTCTAGAGACGGGAACTAGGCAAGGACTTCACCTTTGTGTCCCTATCCAAATGGTTCACTAAGTTTATTGTAAACTATGTAGTGAACAATAAACACATACTCTCCAAAATGTTTGATGTGTATAACACAATTGAAATAAGTTTCAGAAGAGATAGTGGGAGTTTAGGGACCATGACTATTGTAGTCAAAGGAGAAGTCAAATGAAGAAGATAAAATTAACTCCAAGGGAACAAACTTTCTTTATGAAAGGATGGACATTGGAAGGGGTATTTACAAGAAATGTCTTGCAAATGTCAAGAACACACCTTTCGAAGGTGTTGTAAATTGTTCTTGAATAGTTCAAAACAGTTGGTTCTTCTACTTGAATGCTTGATTCGGTATTAGTAACTATGTTTTACAATCGTTGTAAAAGTGTGGCTAATAAGAAGTAGAAGATTAATGAGAGAAGAGAAAGTACTTCACATTCGGAAAGTGAATAAAATAAAGATCTCTGCGAAAGTAGTTAGTACTTACTTCCTCATATGAACTACCAAAGAAAATGGAAAAACAAAGATTGTCTTTACATTCCAATTGAATAAAGGAACTAAATTCCATATGTTAAATGGATAAATGTTTTGTTTGACAAAGCATTGTTCTTTATTAATGAATGATTAGATTATTGTAATCTAATTAATTTTCTCTATAGTAGAGATGATATGGTAGTGTTAACTGTTTAGAATATAATGATGCTTAAAACCCAAAAGGTTGCAAGGTAGTGACTAATCCCAACTAAAGTTGTGATACCTCTAAAACATAAATTACGAGTTGGTCATAGATGGATGCCTTGGATCGTTAGATCCGGATCCAATGCCTTCTTGTTAAAATTGTATAGAGGCAAAATGTTTGAATCTTTAATTTTTTTTTAAAGAACAAAGAATCACAAAGTTGTTGAGGTTAATTCACTTAGATGTTAGTGGCACTTGTCCACAACATAATACTACTCATGTTGTATGACATTCACCGAAGATCACTCTCGGTTGGACTATAGTTTATTTTGAATAAACATAAGTTCGAATACTTTGCAAAAGGTTTCAAAGAATTCAAGAAATACAAGTTGATGAGTAAGACGTTTAAAGTATTTACCTCCTTAGATTTGATCCAAGATAAGGTAACACTTTAGAACAGTTTCCTTGAAAGATATCAAGGAAAGATGCATCATGAGATAATGAATTTCTCCATTAGGAGAAGAACGAACTTGAATAGGATTTAGTTCGTTGGACATTATCAATTACCCATATATAGGATATATATACTTCTAAGACATTATGATTGTCAATTAGAAGATCTTCCAAAATTTTCATGACTCCATAGGATGTAGTTGGAAAGAAAGACAAATCTTAATCATGTTAAGATTTGGGGTTGTGTGCTAATAAGCAATATTTGTTTGAGAATTATCTTGTGGATATCCTTAAATTAACATTTGGATATCACTTCTATAGACCAACTAACAAATGTTGTTTGTTGGGTAATTCATTGTAATCCTACACTAGGATTTGCCCAAGATAGAGCAAATGAACGATGGATAGAACTCAAAGAATGGTTCTTTGAGAAACAAGATAGTGATCAACAAATATAACAACCTAGTTCCTATACCACAAACTCCAAGGTAGTCGAGAAGGATTTATAAACCGTCTCAGTTGAATGGTTTGAACTTTATGACAGTGTCATAGAGTTACACCTCTTAATTCGAAAGAAATAAGAATGAAAATCCTTATGACTACATTGAGTGTATATACGATATATACTCAAGGAAATGGTAAAGTACCATTTGACCCGAAATAATGAAACCTTCATAGCTCATTGGTAGCTTAAGGTGACTACAATCAAAGAGAATGGTTGATTTTGAAGGAACCATTTTTGACGTAGTCTTAGTTTCAATTAATTCGAAGATTGCTAGTTACAACTAAATGGTGATTCAATGTTTGTACATAATATAGGTTTCCGAAACCATTATTAAGATAGTCTTGATAATAGATGTCTAAAACTATGAATCACAAGATATGTAAGTTGTAGAGATCCATCCATCATGGATCTTAGCAAGCTAGTGGGAGCTATAAGTGTCTTATGAGAGAAAGGTCAAATCGTTTGATTTCTCATAAAGATGTAAATGAATCTTTTGTTTACTAGGTTTACAAAAGATTAGTGGGAGTTAATCATATTCCTAAATTTGTATATATATATATATATATATATATATGATATATATGAATATATATATGATATATTAATTTTGGAAATGAAAAGAATACTTCTTCATTAAAGTTATGACTTTAAACATTTTATAACGATAGAATGTATATGGGAGACATAGTCTATAAACATGGGAAGTAAATCTATAATGATAGATTTCAAGATATAATTTGATTATATCAATCCCTAATAAATAGACAATATATGCTAGGAAGTTTCTCATATGATGATAAACTTCAAATTAGAAGGACGACTCTAGTGTGACTAGGAAGTTGCTCTTCTCAAAGGGAACGTGCCCTTTGACTCCCAATGAAATAATGCATAAATAGAATCCTTTATGCATACGCAGAAAGGTGATTTACGTATTTCATATTGTATGAAAAACGTTGATATGAGTTGTACCTAGATAGGTACAAGACGATATCAATGCAAGCCCAAGATCAGAACCACGGCAACTGTCAAGTGAATCTTTAAGTATTTAAGAAATACTAAAGGATAGATTCCTCAAAGAATGAGGAAGAATTAGAGTAACGTAAAGGAAGCGTAAATGTATTAGATTATGAATCTAATCCATCATTGGATGTTTCTTCATTATGAATGAAGAGATAAACAGATATCTCTTTATTATGACTAAAGAGATATTTGGATGGAAACATTAAGGTAATGACTTTAGTGTGTTCCATTATGAATGCAAAATATATTTCCATATAGAAGTTTACAACAATGTTGTTTGGATGGGAAAGTTCATTTATGAACTCTCTATTCGGTTCCAACCAGAAAGTGTATCTAGTGTACTGACACTATGACACTAATGGGGCGATAGCTCAAGCCAGGGAATCAAGGTCTCATCAAGGTCCAAACTCAAATGAGAGACTGAACCACATGATTGAGAATCATGTATAATGGTGACGTCGTTATTCTCAAGATTGCTTCTATGGATAACATATAGATATCCATTGTCTAGGCCTACTATTCAGCCATTTATGAAATGACTACAGAAGAGGTAACCAAGCTGATTGGCTCTAGTGCAAGTGGGAGATTGTTGGAAATGTGCCCTAAAACCAATCATATGATGATACTTTACGGACATTTCACATGTTAAACTAATATAGTTTAATATCAAGGGCAAAGATTATTGTTTAAGCCGTCTCATATAAACATTATATGCTTAAACGATAAAGTCCAAGGAATATGTGATTGGGAGAATGCAATCTAAAGAAGTTAGATTCATGAGACCATTCTTTCGTTGACACATCCTAAACGTTCCTGATCATAGGATTCCCAATTGGGCATTGACAATCCGTCTAGATCAGTACGTGTTATGTCTTCTCTCAGGGAGAGTGACTAGTCTCGAGTCATTGGTGTGTGTGACATCAACACAAGCATGTAGGTGCTCAATAGCGAATGAGTCCACTGAGCACGATCAACGAGGAGTTCTCATACTCATGTCACATGAGAACTCATGGTTGGGATAATGCAAAGTAGTCCTTTGACCTGAGGCATCACAGTTGTCTTGTGGTTAAGTCCTTAATCTTTGATTATGTCAAACGTCACTCTATCAGAGTGTCCACGGCATCGTTGGGGTTAAGCCACTTAGCCATGAAGGCAAGTGAATGCGCAACAAGGGATCTCTAACCTTCAAACTGTTTGAGGGAGAATACTCTATGATATGATTAAGAATCTCTGGCCAGAGTATGAATGAGATTTAGGAAGGCGTTCCAAATCACATTCAAGGTAATCATATAAGCACACGAATCACATTGGATAGTAGACATGAATAAACTAAACTATCAAACCAAACAATGTGGTCAAGAGTATTGTATTAGAGAAAGACCGTATTGTATTTGTAATCCTAAACTGAATAGGTTCTCCACCTCTTCTGATTAGCTTGGGTAACCATGATATGCTGCTAGGTGTCACTCATGGTTTGTGGAAGCCCCAAACGTGTATAATCACTAAAGGGAGAATTGAAAGTAAGTTTCAATTCACAATCGATTTGAAATGGTTTTAATCGCCCACTGCCTCGCTAAAAGGAACCTAATGGATCGTACACCGTGTAAGGTGGAGATGAGTAAGAATAATTAAATGGTTTAATTATTTATGGCAAGGATTAATTAATATGTTAATTAATCAAACGAATAAGTTCGTTAAAGACCTCGGGAAAGTTTTGGGCCTCAAGGCCCAATGGGCTTCGAACGTCAAGTCCATTGACTTAAGTTGTATGACAACTTAATTCACAAAGGCCCAAAAGCCCAAACAAAACCCTATGGCCGGCCATTTAGAGGAGGGTAGTGAACTTGGACTTATTTACAAGTTTGCCACTCTAATGAATAAAGGTATAAATATGACTTTATAGCCAAAATTCATTTAGGGTTTCTTTTGGAGAAAATTGGAGAGAACATGTCTCTCCTTTTCTCTCTAAAGAGGCCGGCCTCCTTGGGGGGTGCATCTAGCAATCCCACTACTCCAAGGTCACTCATTTCTTCTCCAATCTAACCTTGGTGAAGATACTTAGAGGTTCTCTATTTTGGGAACTTGGAGAATCCTATTCTTCCATCCAAATCCATAGATTTAATATGCAAGGAATGAAGGCCCTCTCTTTGGGTGATTAGCCTTTGCTTATGCAAAGAGGAATCTACAAAGGTATATATTTCTCCACTCACTTTGATTTGAGTTGAGTATTGGTTCACCAATCTACTAGGCTTTGAATTTCATGGTTAATGTTTTGTTTTTAACTGCATGAAAGCATGATTCCGCCTTTTAATTGTTAATAGAATGCTTATAGATGTTGCTTAAATGAACATGTTTTTCACAAAATAATCCTTCATTGTTGCCTAAAGCCTCCTTGTTGTTGGGGTTGTTGGGCCTACCTCCACTTGAAGTTTGGATGGTCTCTCCAACCTGGATTATATTTGTTTGAATATGGATCGTTCCTCGGTTGGTTTTGGCCTTGAAATCCAATTGCGTTAGCGCTCTCCCATCCACCATTCTCAATGAGTTGAGGGCACTTTTCCGAGGCATGTCCTTGGATAGAACATACGCAACACACCATTGGTCCTTGCATCCTCATTCCTTCAGCCATCTGAGATACAAGAGAAGTAAGATTAGCTAATTGTGAATGAATATCGGGTGTGGAACTTACCTCATGTACTTGCTGCCGTGGGGGCCTTCTTTGGCCAACACCCTCGTATTGTTGAGCGTTCAACGCTCGATTAGCAATCAAGATCTTGGCAGCCATGGGTGTTTTGTCCACCAATGCTCCACCCGCCGAGGCATCGAGCATTTGACGTTCAATTGGTAGGAGCCCCTAGTAAAAGTATTGTAGAAGTAACTCCTCCTTCATCTGATGCTGTGGACAAGAAGCAACAAGTGATTTAAAACGTTCATAATAAGTAGGAAAAGACTCACCTTCATCTTGCTGAATTCCACTTATCCTTTTACGTAGAAGAATGATTCGAGAAGTTGGGAAAAACTTCTCCAAAAACGCCATCTTTATACTTTCCCAAGACGTGACAGTTCTGGGAGCTAACTCGTACAACCAATCCTTGGCTTTATCCATTAAAGAGAATGGAAAAGCCTTCATCTTCAAAATACTTCCGTCGACGTTAACCGGAGTCATGCTTGAACACACCACTTCAAATTCTTTCAAATGCTTGTTCGGATCCTCCATGGACAGCCCATGGTATTTTGGAATGTGGTGGAGCAAACTTGACTTTAACTCGAACTCTTCGGTCTTACCTTGCGCAGCCGTGGGATATTGGATACACAAAGGTGCGGCATTATCTAATCCCGAAGCTGAGAGCTCCTTGAGTGTTCGGTTGTCCATGGCCATGCTTTGAACTTCTTCACCCACTTGTGCCGTGGGTATCTCCTCCTCTTCAAATGGATGTTCTTTAAACTCAGGTTCAGGAATAGGTGGGTTACGATCTTGCTGATTCCTATTCCTTCTCAAAGTCCTCTCAAAATCGTCGTCAAAATCCAAGATATGCTCACGAATCGGATGAGAACTCCAAGTCATAAACTAGTACCTAAATCAAGAGAACAACAAGGACAATAACTAGTAAAAACACACGGAAATAAACAAAAAGAAATAACAAGGGATTAGCAAAGTTGCTAATCCCCGGCAACGGCACCAAAAATTTGATGCGAAAATTAACTTAACACACAAATTAAACCCTCTTTTTATCAAATGTAGTAAAGTATGCAAGTAGGGATCGTTCTGAACCGGGGATTAAGAGGGATTGCTAAACACTTGAAAATTGACTTAGAAACATAAAAACAAAGTTTAAAACACTAAACTAGACTCAAAGAATGCAAAACTAAAATTTAAAACACTAAAACAATGCAAAAGACTCAAAACAGCAACCAAAAGACTCAAAACTGCCTTAAAAACACTTTCTGGGCAGTTTAGAGCACAAACACAAATTTGGACGAAATTGGGTTACAACTTGAATCAAAACACTTAAAAACAAAAACTAAATGGATTTCTAACTAATCTAACACTTTAAAATAAAGGGGGATTTGGTTTTGACGAAGTTGAAAACAAGACTAAACTTTGTAATTAAAACAGATTGTAGAACGAATTTGAATGAAACTTATGGATGGAAGGTGATAGAAGCATATTTATGCGACTTAGTTAGCTTGTTTTCTTGCATTTTCATAGTTAGTTTCTGTTTATTATAGTGTTTTAAGCTATTTTCGTGTGTTTGTAGGTCCATATGACAAAGTTGGCAAGAAAGTGCAATTTGGAGCATTTTGAGGCATTTTTGGGCACCAAATGGATAGCTTATGAATGGAGCAAGATGGATGGACGAATTTGAAGTTCAAGAGGCTAGGAATGTGCTGAAAAGAGTGAAGTCAAGGAAGATAAGAAATCAACTCAAAAGAAGAAACATTATCCAAAATCTTATCCAACTTTATCTTATCTTATCCTATCCTAGTCCTATCCTAACTTAATTCCAGTTGCAAAGGGGATTTATTTTCAGATTAAAACACATTAACATAGATTTCTAGAAGCCCTTATCCACTCCTACAAAGGTGTTGCACCTTATCCCTTGTTTTTCTAGGAAATCAGCCACAAAACAACCTTTCTAGAAGGCCTTATCTCCTCTCCTAAAAATCTGGCGCCCCAAACCTTTCTAAAAGCTCTAGAACCTGCAATCCTTTTCCCTTAGGATTGTGCAATCCTTTTCCCTTTAGATTTTGGTGAACCCTAGTCGTTTTCCTTCATGAATTGTGCCAAATTCACATCCATTTCCTTAAGAAATTTGTGGGTTTCCCTAGCCCTATAAATACAAACCTTTTTGCAGCAATTAAACCACCACCCTTTACCAAAAATCACCTACATCCATCCACCACACCATCCACCACAATCCTCTTGTGCCGCAGCTAAGGAAGGAGAAGAATGAGCCATCTGGAGTATTTCTAGGTGTATTCTATCTTTGTTTTCAATGTTTAATTCAAGTTATCTTTGTCTAATTGCGAACATGAGGAACTAATTTCTTTATAGTTAAAGGGGAATTCGAAACCATGATTATACTTGCAATATGAATTGATTACTTTCAATTGTGATTTGATAAATTGTAAATGCAATTTGCTTAACTGTTTTATTCAAAACTTATTCTTGTATGGTTATTAAGGTGGCCAACTTAGTTTGCATGCATGAATTTGATGCTAGAAAATAAGGGATTTTCACTTAATCGTTATGAACTTATATTCATAAGTAGTAAAGGTTGTTAGTCACAATCATGTTAAGTAAATTCCTGGCATAAGTATCATGCGCTTTCATAGTTATGAATGTCTTGTCAACACTTATGATTTTCATAGCACTTAATGATCTTTGATTGTATCTCTATTATGCGCTTTCATGTAGGGAACTTTTAAGGAATAATTTGATTGCGATGCGCTATTTCCATTCAATTAAATGATTTAAGGAAAATCTGAGGGTTAATTTAAGCGTACCTAATTAATTTGGGGTGTTGAGGTTCATGGTTTATTGAAAAGCAATTGGAGATTGATTTGTATGCAAGTGTGTCATGTGTGGAGAAGGACCTTCTAGCTAGACCATCACCCATCCCATTTCCCAATTTTCGTCCAAAACCTGTTTTAGTCTTTAATTTGTTTGTTTTACTTTATTTTCGTCCAAAACCCAATCCCCCTTTACTTTGAAGTGTTAGATTAGTTAAAATCTGTTTTGGTTTGTGTTTTTAAGTGTCTTGAGTCAAGTTAAAACCAATTTTCGTCCAAATAACTCCCTAGAGTCAATTTTGAGTCTATTTGGTTGTTTCGTGCTATTTTGGGTCTTTTAAGTTTGTTTGGAGTCTTGTGAGTCTTGTTAAGTGTTTTTAAGTTTATTTTTGTGTTTTTAAGTCAGTTTCAATTAGATTAGCAATCCCTCCTAATCCCCGGTCCAGAACGATCCCTACTTATACATATACTACAATTGTCAAAAGGAGGTTTAATTTGTGTGCTTAACTTTTATCACATCAGAAGGCTAGCTAGGAGGTTCTTCTCCACACATGTCACACTTGCATACAAAATGATCTCCAATTGCTTTTCGATAAACTATGAATACTCAATGCCCTAGATTAACCGTGAATTGCACTAATTAAACCTCAGTTTTTTTTACAAGTTATTGAGTTGGATGATTGCATACGACAACCCAAAACATTCCCTACAAGTTCCCTACATGAATTGCATAATAGAGATACAAGCAAGAATCATTAAGTTCTATGAAAAACATAAGCATTGACGAGGCACTCGTTACTATGAATTGCATGAAACTTATGCCAAGAATTTACTTAACGCGATTGTGACTAGCAACCTTCACTACTTGCGAATATAAGTTCATAACGATTAGGTGAAACTCCCTTATATTCTAGCATCAAATTCATGCATGAAAATTAAGCGTGCACTCTCAACCAACATACACAAATCAGTTTTTATACGAACGGATAAGTAAATTGAATTCATAGCTTATGAAACGCAATTAGAAGTAATCACATCATATTGCAAGCATAAATATGGTTTCGAATCCCCCCCCAGCCAAGGGGGGTTTAGTTTCTCATACTCACAAAGCAAAGATAAACAAATTTAGACATTGAAAACAAAAGAAAGAAAACACCTAGACGCTCCAATGATCCACTTTGAACAACAAGCACGCCTATGGACTGTCCTCTTTCCTCTTTGCTGCGGCACAAGACTTGGGGACAGGTTTTGGGTGATATTTTTATGGAAGAATGGATGTGAGATGGTATGGTAGTGTTTAGGATAGGTGGAGGGTGCGGCAAAGGTAAGGAATTATGGATGTATGGTGATTTGGGAGTGTAGAATGGTGTGGAATGTGGCTGGACAAATTTCTGAGATATAAGGGGGTATTTTTGATGTAGTGTGTCTTCTTTTGTGTTCTTCCCTTCACTCCCTATTTATAGAAGCTCCAAAGCAAAGAATCACTCAAGTGGCTTCAATAAACAATACAAACAAAGACCAAAATGATGCAAAAACAGCTAGTTTACATGCTCTTTTATCATTGTGTCTTGCCTTTAACAAAAGGCAATCATTCATCTTTTCCTAATTCAACTCCTTTGTAGCTGTCCATGTGCCTTCATTCTTCAATTTCTGATGCATTTGCCTTGTATTCCATCCCTTTTCCACATGTACTAGCTGTTAGACAACTTTCACCCACATGTTTTGCATCATTTCATCTTGCAAACATCAACTTTCAGCCACTTTACACCTCTACACACATGCTATGCATCATTTCAGCTTGCAATTATGCTTGTAGTTTCTGAAAATGTGAATACATCTTGTAAAGCAATCCAACAAATGGCATCTTTCACTTCTTTTCCTTTCAAATTGTTCCTTAAGTGTATGTATCTGCACACTTCCACAATTCAACTTCATTATTCAGATTTTTGCATGTGTTGAAACCCTTTTTAAAACACCAAAAACGTCCATCCCACTTGCTCCATATACATGCAATCCATTTTGGCCCAAAATTGCTCCAAATTGCACCAAAATGCACTTTCTTTCCAACTTTGTTATTAGGACCTACAAACACACGAAAATAGCTTAAAACACTCTTATAAGCAATAACTAAGTAAGTAAATGCAAGAAAACATGTTAACTAAGTCGCATAAATATGCTCCTATCAAAGCATTCTCTTCTAGAAGTCCCAACTCAGCCACAAAACACATTGTTTCTAGAAACCCTACAAAGGTGGCACTTATTCCCTTCTAGAAAGCCTTGCCTTGCCTTGCAATCCACTCTCATTTCCCTCCAATAACTGCCGCACCCCTCTATCCCTTTTCCCTTGTGGATTTTGATTTATTAGGCCTTATTCCTTGTGGATTTGGGTTATACAAATCCTTTTCTGAAATTAATTAGGCCAAACCCTTTCCTTAGTGGATTTAATTAATTGTGCCCAACTATAGGGCCCTAATCCTTAAAATCTGCTAAGTTGTAACCCTAATCTGATTAACCCTAGGGTTGGCTGAACCTATATATACATATTTTCAGCCACAATTTCGTCACCACCCCTCATGCCATTCAGAAACACCTTTGCCGCAACCCTAGACACTATTCTACATCATTCATTCGATCCATTCACTTGCACATACAACCTGCCGCAACCTTTCACCCTCATCAGCTATCATTCATCATCCTAAACAAGAATATACCATCCATCACCCCCAAAACCACCAACCACACCTTGTGCCGCAACAAGGAAGAAGGAGGAGAGCCTTAGACGTGCCTACCATTCGAATTGGAGTTGCTAGAACGTTTTAGGTGTAATCTTTCTTTTGTTTTCAATGTTTAAATTCAATGATCTTTGTTTTGTGAGTATGAGGAACTTAACCCCTCTTAGCTAGGGGGGAATTTCGAAACCATGGCTATATTTGCAATATGATTTGATTACATCCAGTTGTGATTTCATAAATTGTGAATTCAATTTACTTATCTGTTTGAATTAAAACTTGTTTATGTTTGTGAGTTGAGAGTGCACACTTAATTTGCATGCATAAATCTGATGCTAGGATATTAGGGAGTTTCACCTAATCGTTATGAACTTATATTCATAAGTAGTAAAGGTTGTTAGTCACAATCATGTTAAGTAAATTCCTGGCATAAGTATCATGTGCTTTCATAATTACAAATGTCTTGTGAACACTTATGATTTTCATAGAATTTAATGATCTTTGATTGTTTCTCTATTATGCGCTTTCATGTAGGGAACTTTTGAGGAATAATTTGATTGCGATGCGCTAATTCCATTCAATTCAATGACTTAAGGAAAATCTGAGGGTTAATTTAAGTGTACCTAATTAACTTAGGGTGTTAAGGTTCATGGTTCATTGAAAAAGCAACTGGAAATTGTTTTGTATGCAAGTATGTCATGTGTGGAGAAAGACCTCCTAGCTAGCCCATCATCCATCTCATTCCACCAATTTGTGCAAATCTGCCTAGTTTTAGTTCTTGTTTTGTTTACTTTATTTTCGTCCAAAATCAAATCCCCATTTACTTTAGAGTGTCTAACTAGTTAGGATCTTTTTTAGATTGTGTTTTTAAGTATTTTGAGTCAAGTTAAAACCAATTTTTGTCCAAAATTGTGTTTAGAGTCAGAAACTGCCTAGTTTGTGTTTTTGGGCAGGTTTGAGTGTTTTTAGCTTACTTTGAGTCTTGTGAACTTGTTTTGAGTCTTTTAAGTTTAGTTAAGTGTTTTAAAGCTAGTTTTATGTATTTGAGTCAGTTTAAAGTGTTTTAGCAATCCCTCATAATCCCCGATTTAAGAACGATCCCTACTTACATATATACTACAATTGTCAAAAGTGGGTTTAATTTGTGTGTTAAGTTAATTTTCGCATCATTTATTCATGTCTACTATCCAATGTGATTCTCTTACTTATATGATTACCTTGAAAGTGATTTGGAATGACTTCCTAAATCTCATTCATACTCTGGCCAGATATTCTTAATCATATCATAGAGTATTCTCCCTCAAACGATTTGAAGGTTAGAGATCTCTTGTTACGCGTTCACTTGCCTCAATGGATAAGTGCCTTAATCCCAACTATGTCGTGGACACCTATTGATGGAGTGACTTTGACATAGTCAAAGATCAATGACCTAACCACAAGACAACTATAATGCCTCAAGTCAAAGGACTACTTTGCATTATCCCAACCATGAGTTCTCATGTGACATGATTATGAGAACTCCTTATTGATCGTGTTCAGTGGACTCATTCTCTGTTGAGCACCTACGTACTTGTCTTGGTGTCAGTCACACCAATGACTCGAGACCAGTCACTCTCCCTAAGAGAAGACATAGTACGTACTGATCTTAACGGACTGTCAATGCCTAATTGGCAATCCTATGATTAAGAACATTTAGGATATGTATACGAAAGAGAATGGTCTCATGAATCTAATTTCTTTAGATCACACTCTCAATTACATATTTCTTGGACTTATCGTTTAAGCATATAACATTTATATGAGACGGCTTCAAACAATAATCTTTGCGTGCCCTTTATATTAAACTAGATTAGTTTAACATGTGAAATGTCCATAAAGTATCATCATATGATTGGTTTTACGGCACATTTCCAACAATTGTCAACAAGGCATGCTAAGTAGGCAGCATACTTACAAGAATTTACATTCATCTTAAATCACAAAGCCGGTGTGCAAAATCAGGTTGCAGATGCCTTGAGTCGGATGAGATATTTACTTATTTATATGAGAATTCAAGTATTGGGGTTTGACTCTTTGAAGGATTTATTGGAAACTGGTCATTTCTTCTCTACAATTGTAGAAAATGTTGAGGATGGAACTAGAACAGATTATGTTTTGCATGAGGGGTTTCCCTTTAAAGGAAATCAACTTTGCATGCCAGAGTCTAGTTTGAGATTGAGGATCATACAAGAGTTACATAATGAAGGCCACGTTGGAAGGGACAAGACCTTTGAGCTTGTTTCTTTCTCTTATTTCAGGCCTACCATGCGTAAAGAAGTATATCATTTTGTGGAACGATGCCGAATCTGTCAAGTTTCCAAGGGCAAGGTGACCAACGCTGGATTGTACATGCCATTACCTATTCCATCACAACCATGGGTGGATATAAGCATGGATTTTGTTTTGGGTTCGCCTCGTACTCAGCGTGGTGTAGACTCCATTTTTGTTGTGGTGGATCGATTTTCTAAAATGGCTCACTTTATTACCTGCAAGAAGACAACGAAAGTTGCTGAGCTATTCTTTCGTGATGTATACCTTCATGGGTTTCCAAGTTCAATTGTTTTTTATCGGGACACCAAATTTCTGAGTCATTTTTGAAGGAGCCTGTGGAAATTAGCTAATACACAATTGAATTTCAGTAGCGCCTATCATCCTCAAACTGATGGGCAAACAGAAGTTGTGAATCGCTCATTGGGGGATCTTTTGTGATGCTTAGTTGGTGAGCATCTGAAGTTATGAGACCAAAAGTTATGTATTGCAGAGTTCGCCTACAATCGTTCCGTCAATCGTAGCACTAGAATGTGTCTTTTCTATATTGTGTTTGGCTTAATTCCTCGAGCACCAGTTGATCTTGCTCATGTTCCTAATGTGAAAAGAATTAGTGGCAAAGCAAAAAGTTTCGTTGACAATGTCTAGCAGGTCCATAGCATGACACACAAGTACCTTTAAGAAACAAGCCATAAATATAAGTTCATGCAAATTCCAAAAGGCTAATGATGGAGTTTGAGGTGGAAGATTTTGTTGGGCAGTTTTGACAAAATGATCGTTTTTCAACTGGAGAATACAATAAACTATCTGCAATGAAGATTGGGTTATACGAAATTCTTGAAAAGATTAACCTTAATGCTTATCGCCTGAAGTTACCTAGCCATATTCGTACTTTTGATGTGTTTAATATGAAACATCTCATTCCATTCAAAGGGGACAATGAGGATATCGAAACTGCAAATTCGGGGCGAATTTTCTCCAACCCGGAGAGGATGATGCAGATATGATGGCTAGTTCATTTATGGATCATTGGGATAAATTGAATGCTTAACAATATTAAGTAGGACTTAATAAACTTAAACTCAATAATAGCTTGGGGTCTTTTTTTGGCTGCTTATAACAGCCAGGACGTTTTTATGGCTGATAATAGCCTTTCTTCATGTAATTTTTAATTTCAATGTTATTAAGTTTAAGGCTCTTTTGAATTCTGAATGTAAGTTACAAATTAGTGATAAACCCATTTCTTGCTGGAAGGTTGGGGAGTTAAACGTTTTTATTAATGATTGAAATATTCAAAGAAGTTTCTCAGTTTGTGCCTTTCTCTTTATGAGATTGTTTTGCTTTATTCTTCTAGTTGTCTATGTTGTAGGTTGGTACTAAAGACATGGCTTTGGGGTTTTCAGGTCTCTCATCTCACTAGGAGATAATGGACCCTATCTATTAGTTTTCTTTCTTTGTTTTATTTTTATTTTTTCTAGCTGTTGCACCCTGCATCACTTGGGCCATGCCCTGGTGGCCTTGGCATGGCTACTTGGTCACTACAGTGGTGGTGATGCGGCTCTTCCTGCTGTCGCGTTAAGCTTTGAGGATCTTCGTTGTGGGGCTACGTCCTCGTCTCCACTCTTCGGTCCAAATCCTTGTACGTATGGGGTTCCATTCGTCGTGGTTTCTAAATTTCCTACCATTGTATCTTTTCTCCAGGGATTGATCAAGAAACTTTTCTAGGAAAAATTAATTGATACGATGTGTGAGAAATTCAACATAACAGAAAATTTGAGAATACAAATGCAAGAGGCTTCTTCAAGTATTTGAATCAGCTTTCAATGAAAGCACTAATTTGTCGATACAAATTTCCGCCGTCTTCAGTCTTGACGAAATTGCACCTGCAAAATAATTAACACCTTTGATCAATGACCTAAGCCTCACGCGCCCATGAGGTAGGGGGTTAGGCCAATGGATCTCTGATGCCTAAGTCAGTTTCTTTGAGATAATAAAGTGTTTAGGGCTTTTTAGGGGGCAGCAAAAGCTTCTGAAATTTGGTAGAATATGGGGTATATATAGGGGAGAGGGTCGGCCATAGTGTTAGGGTTTTACCTTACACATGGCGGCATCCTATTGGACAAGGTTTATGAAGAAATATTTTCATGATATTAAATAGGAAATAATATCTTGAGATAATGGAGTACTTATCCTTAATTGATTTAAACTGGGATTATTTACTTGATTGGAGTCAATCTTCAATTGAGAATGTATTAAAGATAGGATTTGGGTAATTAATCCTTATCTTTAATGCTTTGACTTTTCATTGCCAATGGCAAGTGAGCTGTGGATAGTCGTATTTAGCTGCTGGAATCTTCAGGGATGTAAGCTGCGTGTGGGAGTATCTGAGGAGCCTACCCATTTAATGAGAGCAATCTTGTGTTTCTTGAACAAAAATGCACATGTGGTCTCTAGAATTTTTGGGATTATTTTTTACCCCACATATAACATTAATAATTAATTATGCATTACAACTCGACTAGTAATACTGTGTCTGTGTTAAAATTACTAAGGTAAAATTTCTTCATTTATGGCTGGAAGCTTTTTTCCTAAAAAGAGTAAAAGATCACCTTGACCAGATAACCTTTCCTATTTTTAGACGAACTCCTACAATGAATATATCTGATTGCTCTAGGCAATCATTCCAACAGTCTACTTCCTGCCGACCGGCCCACCTTAATTAAGAAAAAAAAGAAAAATAATTGTATGAACTCACACTTTGAGATTAGAAATTTCATTTTTTAATTGCCACCAGAGTAAAATTCCTAATTTATAACTGCAATTACAAATCAGGAGTCTCTAACTCGAGTTTGAACTTTGAGGCCTTCACAGCAAGCCTAAAAAAAGAGTGCAATACTAATATGTTAAATTAAATGCAGATATTAATATATCAAATTTATGGGTTCAAAATACTTCACACATAGTTCACTTTTATAGTATAACTCTTACAGTTATCGAACTCACACTAGTGTAAGAGTTGTATTATTAATATCATTTAGACTGCATGATTTGTCTTTTTTCTTTTTTGAGTACAACGATATATTGTAGGGGAGAGGAAATTTGGTTAAGCCACACAATGGGCAACCTAATTTGGTATTGAATTCGCTATCCACGAGATTCTAACCTAAGACCTCTTACTTACAAATGAAAAGGAATACCAATAGACCGTAGAGATTACGTGATTCTTATATATTAAATTCGCACTTAGCTTATTGCGAAAGGTTTCATGGATATTTATCTTTTGGGATCACCAACACTCTTTTAGAGAGTAGGATTCTCTCCTTTTTTTTCCCCTCTCTTTCTCTCCCTTCCTGTTTGAACGGTCACGGTTAAGCCACGTTAATATTTTATATTAATTTTTTATAGAAGGAGAAAGATAAAATAAAAAATGTAAAAGGAGGGGTTGGAAGGAAATTGAAAAAAAATGGGAGAGAATCCTAATCCTTCTTTTAGTGCACCTTCAATCCGAAAGCCAAAAATATCTTATCACTTTATATGTACACTAACTTCGTCTTCATGTATAATTAGCACTTCCTATAAAACAATTGTAATTAATTACAAGAAATTTTTAATCGTAATTAATTACAAAAAAAATTATTTTTTTACTTTAGAGAAAACACTAAAAAGTATTTTTGAATAAATATTATCTACATTAAGGGAGTGAGATAGAAGAGCGGGTTAAGTCATCATATTGAGTTAGCAATAATTCGGTTCAAATTCGCATTTGGGCGAGAATCAAACGTAATACTTCTCACTTACAAGTAAAGAAGAATAACTAGAACGTATTAGGTGTCGTCTGATGGAAGTTTATTTTTTATTTTTTTGATTTTTTTTAACAAATGATATTATCTACATTAAGGGAGTTGGGGAGTGGGCTAAGACTTATATTGGGTTAGCCATAATAATGTGGTTCAAATTCATCTTTGGCAAGAATCAAATCTAAGATCTCTCAATTATAAGTGAAGAAAAATACTACTTGACCGAGTACGAAATGGCAATGAAAGTTAAAACTTCATTTTTACCAATGTGTTGTGTTTTGACTCCACAATAAACATGTATCTGATGCGCTCACACGCCACGTGGTAGCAATCCAAGACAGCCCGATGGCCCCCACACCAACCCCACAAAGACAAAACCGGAAAGGGATCCCTTCCAGAAGGATCCCTTTCCTCCTAATCCACCAAATCAGTGGATCCGTACCATTGAAATTTGATTTAACGACTGAAGTTATTATAACTTTAAAGTGAGCTCCTATTTTGTAGCTATTGAATCAAATTTTAATGGCACGGATTTACTAATTTGTTGAATTAGGAGAGAGAGATCATCATTTTCCGGCAAAACCCACCTTACCTAAAAATCTGCCGTTACAATTAGTTGTACCTCACAACTCCCCTTCCACGCGTCCCAGCCGTTGATCTCGCACAAACGACCGGTCATCGCGGGCCCAACCCCCCAAAACCAACGTTCCAGATCGGATCCTCCGGATCAGCCAAGGGCTCACGCAAGCCCTCCCACTATATCAACTCACACAGCCGCGAGTCCCACTCCTCTTTCTCGCTCTACGTCTCTCTCTCCTCCCCCACACTCCTATCTCACGCGTCGCCACCCACCGGCTGCTCAGCCCCCTCCGTCGGATCTCCGACTATTTATCCCTCCACTCCCTTTCCTCTCCTCCCTACCCAAAAAACCAAAAAACCAAAAAAGAGTCGAGTCTTTTATTTTATTTTTCTCAGCGGAATTTTATCGAGCAGTTGGCGAGCGTTGAGTAGAGAGAGGAGAGGGAGGATTATCGAAAAAACGAAAGAAAAAAAAAATTCAAATATTTGAAAAAAGAACAAAAAAATTTAGGTTTTTTTTTTTGTCTATTGAAGATGGCGCAAGTTCAGCAGGTTCCGGCTCAGAATGCGAACGCGGCAGCTGTGGCGAACGGTGCCGGAGGAGCTAACCAGTTCGTGACGACGTCGCTTTACGTTGGCGATCTTGACCCGAACGTCACCGATTCGCAGCTGTACGACCTATTCAACCAGCTGGGTCAGGTGGTTTCGGTTAGGGTTTGCAGGGACTTGTCTACTCGGAGGTCGCTTGGCTATGGCTATGTCAATTTTGCCAACCCGCAAGATGGTTAGTGGTTTTAATTCACTTTCTTATGGATCTTTAAGCTCAATTATGTAATTTAGATCATGGGTTATCTTATTTTTAGCTGATTTAGGATGCTTAATCAAGAAATATTTGTGCATGCGATGTAGGCACTGTGGATGCCAATTGAACTCACCATGATACTGTATTTTGTTGTGCGAAAGTTACAATTTTTAGGTGCGGTCGGTGGATCCAATTCTGTTTAACTGTGTTTGCGCGATTAATTGTAGAAAGAAACCGTAGAAAAAACATGAACTAAGTGATCGGTCATTCGTTAAGCGCGTAGATGTTGCTTGAGATTTAATGTTTGCAAAAAGGAATTGTTGTTAGGTGGGGAGAGTGAATACAAGCATGTGCAATTTTTTGGTTAATTGTTATGGGCTTTGAATGGATGTTTCAAATTTGGGCAATGTGCTACTTTTTCTTAATTTACTACCTGCCGATGCATTATACGATTATGAATTGCTGTCTATTGGTGAGGTTTGTAATGTTGAGATTATGGCTGTGATGTTGGACTCTTGAACGAGTTTTCTGGTCATGTTTTACGACTTTCAGTTGGTCTCTTCAGTAAAGGCTCCAATTTTGGTTTGAACAAGAAAGAAACGTGCACCTAATTGAATTAAGCTACTGTTGTATTAGGATTCGTTCTAGCAAAGGGCAGGATTAAGGTTGTTTATATTTAGGCTTATTCTCAGACCAAAAAAAAGGCTTATATGTTAAAAGCGTGTCCATATTTTCCATCTCAGATTGGTGTTACGTGGAAACAAATTTGGAAGATAGATTGTTACCTTTTGTTATTAGATGATAATATGTCCCCTTACCTATTGTTTATGAGATAATAAAGTTTTCAATTCTTTGTCTTTATTTCATGGTTTATTGTTCTGTTCCACACAAAGATCAGTTTAGATGGATACTTTAAGGCCTCTCTTGAAATCTTAAGTTGAAACTTTCTTTGTCATCTGAAGGCCGTCTTTGAGATTAGAAACCGAAAAAGGAGGATACTTTGCTTTTCTGTAAACAATTGTGCCAATGAACCATTAAATTTAAGAAGTACTTGCTGGAAAGATGTTTGTATTGTATCTTATTCAAGAAGAAAAAGTTGAATTACAGCTTGAAAATATGGGTCAGTTGGGATGTCTTGCTCTAGTTGGTTCAGCGACGTGTCATTTTTCTTAGGATCATTTTGTTTTGTCTTATGATTTTTATCATAACTCCGCCTATGTTTATAGCCGGTCCCAAGCCCGGATAAAGGAGGAGGGGGAGGGCGTCAGGTAGTCGACAGCCGGCACTCCATGATCACGTCGAATCCTTATGAAAATGAATCCAGAACAAAATCGCGCTAAAGCTAGGGCGTCACCCGTAAGTGGCGCGCTGTGTGGCCCGAGCACAGTGATAAGTGAGCAAGGGTCGCTGTATCTCCATCGGCACCCGGATGCAGTGTTAAATGAGCAAGGGGGCCATAGAAACTTCTTTTCGAACGACTCCACTCAAAGTTGTTTGGGAGCATATGCTCCTATCAACTTTACCCGGGACACACAAAAGAAGTACTTTGATCCTATTAGACGGGGGAGGGTGAAGAAGCTAGGACAGAAGGGTAGAGTTCAAGAGAGCAAAATGCGTTTAGGAACGTGGAATATAGGAACCTTAACGGGAAAATCTATGGAAGTAGTGGAAGTTATGGTGAGGAGAAGGATAAATATTATGTGCCTACAAGAAACTAAGTGGGTTGGTAGTAAGGCAAAGGATCTAGAAAACTCAGGGTTTAAACTTTGGTATTCGGGCACACATAGAACGAGAAACGGTGTTGGCATCATCGTGGACAAGACCTTGGTACAAGATGTTGTAGATGTCAAGAGGGTAGGAGATAGAATCATGGCAATCAAGATTGTAATAGGACAAGAACTTATCAATGTGATTAGTGCGTACGCACCTCAAGTAGGGTTGGATACGAGTTCGAAGGAGAAATTTTGGGAAGATCTTGGAGACTTGGTGCAAGGAATTGCTCAAACGGAGAAGTTATTTATAGGAGGAGATTTAAATGGACACGTGGGCAGGGAGACAGGCAACTATGGAGGTTTTCATGGTGGCCATGGTTTTGGGGAGAGAAACGAGGATGGGGAAGCTATCTTGGATTTTGCAATGGCATATGATCTCTTCTTAGCCAACACCTTCTTTAAGAAGAGAGAAGAACATGTGATCACCTACAAGAGTGGGTCGTCAAAAACACAAATAGATTTTCTTCTAATGAGGAAAGGGGATCGTATAACTTGTAAGGATTGCAAAGTTATACCAGGAGAGAGCGTGGCTAATCAACATCGCTTGTTGGTGATGGATGTACATATCAAAAGAGTGAGACAAAAGAACAAGACTTGGAAGTGCCCAAGGACTAGATGGTGGAATCTAAAAGAAGAAAAACAAGTCATTTTCAAAGAGAAAGTAATCACCCAGTGTGTGTGGGATAGAGAGGGGGAAGCTAGCCAAATGTGGGATTCCATGGCTAGTTGTATCCGAAAAGTAGCAAAAGAGGTATTAGGAGAGTCCAAGGGCTTTGCCCCACACCAAAAGGAATCTTGGTGGTGGAATGAGGAGGTACAAACAAAGGTGAAGGCTAAGAAGGAATGTTGTAAAGCCTTATACAAGGATAGGACCGATGAAAATGGTGAAAGGTATAGAAAAGCGAAACAAGAGGCGAAGAAAGCTGTGAGAGAAGCTAAGTTAGCGGCTTACGACGATATGTATAAACGACTAGATACCAAAGAAGGAGAGTTGGATATCTATAAACTAGCTAGAGCAAGGGAAAAGAAGACAAGGGACCTAAACCAAGTGAGGTGCATCAAGGATGAGGATGGAAAGGTTCTTGCTACAGAGAATGCGGTTAAAGACAGATGGAGAGGTTATTTTCATAATCTTTTCAATGAAGGACATGAAAGGAGTGCTTCTTTAGGGGAGTTGAGTAACTCAGAAGAGTGTAGAAACTACTCTTTTTATCGTCGAATCCGGAAGGAAGAAGTGGTTGTAGCTTTGAAGAAGATGAAGCATAGAAAAGCAATAGGCCCAGACGATATACCAATCGAAGTGTGGAACGTTTTGGGAGAGACAGGTATAACATGGCTCACTGACCTTTTTAATAGGATTTTGAAAACGAAGAAGATGCCAAATGAGTGGCGAACGAGCACTTTGGTGCCTATCTACAAGAATAAGGGCGACGTACAAAATTGCATGAACTATAGGGGTATTAAGCTAATGAGTCATACAATGAAGCTCTGGGAGAGAGTCATTGAGCATAGATTGAGGCAAGAGACACGGGTTTCGGACAACCAATTCGGGTTCATGCCAGGACGCTCAACCATGGAGGCAATCTATCTCTTACGAAGATTGATGGAAAGATATAGAGATGGGAAAAAGGATTTACACATGGTCTTTATAGATTTGGAGAAAGCGTACGATAGGGTCCCAAGAGACATTCTTTGGAGGATTTTAGAGAAGAAAGGAGTACGAGTAGCATATATCCAAGCTATAAAGGATATGTATGAAGGAGCAAAGACTGCCGTAAGAACTCATGAAGGACAAACCGAAAGCTTTCCCATAACTGTAGGATTACATCAAGGCTCATCCTTAAGTCCTTACCTTTTTGCGTTGGTAATGGATGAGTTAACAGGACATATTCAAGATGATATTCCTTGGTGTATGCTTTTCGCAGACGATATAGTGTTGATAGATGAAACTCAGGAAGGAGTAAATGCAAAGCTTAACCTTTGGAGAGAAGTGTTGGAATCTAAAGGTCTTCGCTTAAGCCGATCAAAGACAGAATATATGGAGTGCAAGTTCAGTGCAAATGGAGGCCAAAACGAGTTAGGGGTGAGGATCGGTGATCAAGAAATACCAAAGAGCGATCGTTTTCGTTACCTAGGATCTATCTTGCAAAAGAACGGAGAACTAGATGGAGATCTCAACCATAGAATACAAGCTGGATGGATGAAGTGGAAGAGTGCATCTGGCGTGTTGTGTGACCGCCGTATGCCACTGAAGCTCAAGGGTAAATTTTATAGAACGGCAATAAGGCCGGCGATGCTGTATGGCACAGAATGTTGGGCAGTGAAGCATCAACATGTACACAAAATGGGTGTAGCAGAGATGAGGATGCTTCGTTGGATGTGTGGGCACACGAGAAAGGATAAGATTAGGAATGAGGATATCCGGGGTAAAGTAGGAGTAGCCGAAATTGAAGGAAAGATGAGAGAAAATCGGTTACGGTGGTTTGGACATGTGCAAAGAAGGCCTACTGACGCTCCGATTAGAAGATGCGACTATGGGACAGAGGTTCAGGGCCGAAGGGGTAGAGGAAGACCTAGGAAAACTTTGGAAGAGACTCTAAGAAAAGACTTAGAGTACTTGGATCTAACGAAGGACATGACACAGGACCGAGCACAATGGCGTTCTAAGATTCATATAGTCGATCCCACTCAGTGACTTGGATTTTCCAAGTCTCCAACCGAGAAGTTTTCCTCACTCAGGAAATTAAGGGAACACTACCTCAATCTACATGCTCCACTCACAAAGCTCCAACAAAAGAAAATTCAAAGAACTTAGCGAAGAAGGCTTTGGTGTATTTAACTCAATACGTTGAAATGAAGGAAAGCTTATTTATTGATATCCCCGATAAGCTACAAATATGTACATATACATGAGTCAAAATAAACAAACAAAAGGGAGCCTTCACAAAGGTTGCTTAGGAGAAGTCTCAGCAGTCGGTAGAGCCCCAGAAAGAGAAGGCACCGGAGAGGGATCATTCGGAGCCTCAGTACTGGACAGAACCCTAGAAGGAGGAGGCATCAGAGGTTGATCATTTGGAGCTTCATTACGCGGTACAGCCCCAGAAGACGAAGGCAATAAATGCCTTTGGAACAAACCCACAAATCTCTGATGATCAAGTAAAACCTGACCATCAGTTTCCTTCAGCTGGTCCAGCTTTCTCTTCATGTTTGTAGCATAGTCATGTGCGAGACGGTGCAACTGTTTATTCTCATGCTTGAGCCCTCTAATCTCCTGTTTGAGACTCATCACTTCGGCCGCCAATGATTCAACTTGGCGGGTTCGAGCAAATAGGCGTTGGGCCATATTAGACACAGAACCTGCACACTGAACACTGAGAGCCAGCGAATCCTTAACAGCTAACTCATCAGACCGTTTGGAAAGTAGTCTGTTATCTTTGGGAGTGAGAAGGTTCCTGGCCACCACCGCAGCGGTCATATCATTCTTCATAACGGAATCCCCAACGGTAAGAGGACCAGTAGGGGAGACGAAGGATGGGCGCCATATGTTGTCTGGAGAAGGCGGGGCTGCCTCTTCAACAAGGTTTAAGTCAAAACGACGGTCGGAGGGGCCAGACATTTTCAAAGGTGTTGAAGAGAGAAGAGGTCGGACAAATCAAGATCTTAGAAGTGCAAGAATGGAGCTTCTACTGGTGGAGATTCAAGTGTGTTTTGGAACTTAATGCCAGCCCTATAAAAAGCTGCACTCGACGGAGCTTCAGACATCGAAGAGGCGCCTGCTCAGAAATCGAAGAGGCGTTTGCTTTCTCAAAAGCTGGGCTGCTTAGAGACCACGAGGGTTGATCTCATAAATCGAAGAGGTGTTTGCTTTCTTAAAAGTTGGGCTGCTCAAAGACCACGAAAGCCGATCTCAGAAATCGAAGAGGCGTTCGCTTTCTCAAAAGCTGGGCTCCTCAGAGACCACGAGGGCCGATCTCAGAAATCGAAGAGGCACCTACTTTTCCAGCCTTGTCAGCACCTGTCACACGCACACTCAGCTTTGCGGAAATTATGGGTATTCGGTCGAAGACTTCTGGGGAAGTAGAAAACACATGAATCTTACTGCCCAATCACCCACTTCCCACACGCAACAATAGCTCATGGGTACCACAGATAACTTTGCCAAAGTCCTCTGCCAAAGTTGAGCACGTGAAGCTTGCAGCTCCCACTACATCGCTCTGACCAAGAAGGGTAAAAGAATAGCAAAGAAACAGCACTAACAAAATTTAGACCCATAAATTTTGAAGGTCTAGCTACCATATTATTACCCACAAGGGTAAAGGAACAGTACCACTGCTGGATAATTGGAAAGTCCCTGTGTGTCAACCTCTGTGCCTCGTGGCAAGGTAGACTAGCAAACATGCCCAACCTTTACTCACATTCGAGAAAACACTCCCAATAAAATTGCTTGCTCCAAAATCGAAGAGGCACCGTCCTCCGAACCTCGAGAGCCAGACTCCCAACATGACTACTTTCTCAAAAATCGAAGAGAGGGTAAAGGAACAGTACCATTGTTGGATAATTGGAAAGTCTCTGTGTGTCAACCTCTGTGCTTCGTGGCAAGGTAAACTAGCAAACATGCCCAACCTTTACTCACATTCGAGAAAACACCCC
This sequence comes from Malus x robusta, assembly GCA_963082935.1. NCBI lineage: Eukaryota > Viridiplantae > Streptophyta > Magnoliopsida > Rosales > Rosaceae > Malus > Malus x robusta. The sequence goes on from OY720328.1 coordinate 15,101,799, forward strand.
CAACAAGACTGATTGCTCCAAAATCGAAGAGGCACCGCCCTCCGAATCTCGAGAGCCAGACTCCCAACATGATTACTTTCTCAAAAATCGAAGAGACACTGCTCCCCGAATCTCGAGAGCCAGACCCCCAGCATGATGCTTTCTCAAAAATCGAAGAGGCATCGTTCTCCGAATCAATCGAAGCGGCGCTCGCTTTCTCAAAAGCTGGGCTGCTCAGAGACCACGAGGGCCGATCTCAGAAATTGAAGAGGCACCTACTTTTCTAGCCTTGTCAGCACCTGTCACACGCACACTCAGCTTAGCGGAAATTATGGGCATTCTGTCAAAGACTTCTGGTGAAGTAGAAAACATATGAATCTTACTGTTCAATCACCCACTTCCCACACGCAACAATAGCTCATGGGTACCACAGATAACTTTGCCAAAGTCTCTGCCAAAGTTGAGCACGTGAAGCTTGCAGCTCCCACTACATCGCTCTGACCAAGAAAGGCAAAAGAATAGCAAAAAAACAGCACTAACAAAGTTTAGACACATAAATTTTGAAGGTCTAGCTAACATATTATTACCCATAAGGGTAAAGGAACAGTACCACTGTTGGATAATTGAAGTCCCTGTGTGTCAACCTCCGTGCTTCGTGGCAAGGTAGACTAGCAAACATGCCCAACCTTTACTCACATCCGAGAAAACACTCCCAACAAGATTGCTTACTCCAAAATCGAAGAGGCACCGCCCTCCGAATCTCGAGAGCCAGACTCCCAACATGATTACTTTCTCAAAAATCGAAGAGACTGCTCCCCGAATCTCGAGAGCCAGACCCCCAGCATGATTGCTTTCTCAAAAATCGAAGAAGCATCGTTCTCCGAATCTCGAGAGCCAGATACCACATACCACTTTTTCAAAGTGCTCTGACAGAGTTAAAACATGTGAAGCTGGCAGCTCCCACTACCGTGCTATGACCAAGCAGGGTAAAGGAATAGCATTACTACTTTTTGTTAGGGAGACTCCTATATATGTCGACCTCCATCCCCAACAGACAGGCAGACCTGCAAAAATGCTCAACCCTTCCTCATATCTGAGAGGGCACTCCCAACGAAGCCTTTCGAAATATTCAGCTTTCTTTCCCCCCGATAATACCTCTGCAAACAAGCTATACTAGAGCAAGAATATCTCATATCATCAGGGTTAAAAGCAAGAGTATCCCATATCATGCTTTTTCCCTGTCTTTTCCTTTGGCCTTGTTTTTACCTGCAAGACAAGGAGAAAGAGAGCAATCAGTCAGCACTTGAAATCAAGTTACCAGCCAGGAACTGACTGCCTGGAACCCCTTACCTGATTACTTACCTGGCATTGCTCTCGAGTACTCATCTTCAACATCTTATGTGTCCAGGGAAGATACCGCATCTGCTCGAGGGACAGATAGGGCAAGTGCGAAGGATACAAGGAAGCATGTGGAGACAAGCGTAACAGCACACATGCCGATACATCCATTACTCTGTCAAAAGCAAAAGTATCCCATATCAGCAGGGTTGAACGTACTCTAGATTTGATGGACTTGTTTTGACCCTCAAATTCTTCAGTCGGCCTTATACTCTGGAGGAAACCAGAAAACCCTCCAGCTCAGTTCAAGAATTAGCCTGTGGAAAGTTACTTCTTCAAAAGCAAAAGTATTCCATATCATCTCTTCTCATTTTTCTTCTCTTTATCCTTCATGCTGCTGTAAGATGGGGAGAAGGTGAACAATCAGCCGGAGCTCTGATTGCTTACCTTGTCTGTCACCTCTTTCAGCAGATCCCCTAGCTCAGCGACTTGGGGGACTCCTACTACATGGTTTGTATCGCGCTTGACCAAGCCTGAAACTACAAGTAAGCTTCAAGTGAAATTGATACATTACCTTGTGCATCTCCACCAGTTAAAGATACCACCCCTGGATGGAGGAAGAGTACTTCCAGAGAAGCTGCCACATCTACCTATGCGACAGATAAGGCAAGTCAAGATGATACCACACTCCGATACTTAGAAGTTTCGTGATTACGAGATCATTCTCCCACAATATTTCCTAATGTCATTTGTACTCTAATGTCATTTGTACTAAATCATTCACTTGTACTCACTAAAGGAGAGCTTGAACATATGTACTTGTGTAAACCCTTCACAATTAATGAGAACTCTTCTATTCCGTGGACGTAGCCAATCTGGGTGAACCACATACATCTTGTGTTTGCTTTCCTATCTCTATCCATTTATATACTTATCCACACTAATGATCGGAGCAATCTAGTGAAGATCACAAAAAACGACTGTTTTCGCTACCTAGGATCTATCTCGCAAGAGAACGGAGAATTAGATGGAGATCTCAACCATAGAATACGAGCTGGATGGATGAAGTGTAAGAGTGCATCCAGCGTGTTGTGTGACCGTCGTAGGCCACTGAAGCTCAAGGGAAAATTTTATAGGACGGCAATAAGGCCAGCGATGTTGTATGGCACAGAATGTTGGGCGGTGAAACATCAACACGTACACAAAATGGGTGTAGCGGAGATGAGGATGCTTCGTGGGATGTGTGGGCACACGAGAAAGGATAAGATTGAGAATGAGGATATCCGAGGTAAAGTAGGAGTAGCCGAAATTGAAGGAAAGATGAGAAAAAATCGGTTCTGGTGATTTGGACATGTGCAAAGAAGGCCGACTGACGCACCGGTTCGAAGATGTGACTACGGGACAGAGGTTCAGGACAGAAGGGGTAGAGGAAGACTTAGGAAAACTTTGGAAGAGACTCTAAGAAAAGGCTTAGAGTAACGGAGGATATGACACAAAACTGAGCGCAATGGCGTTCTAGGATTCATATAGCCGACCCCACTTTGTGGGAAAAGGCTTTGTTGTTGTTGTTGTTGTTGTTGTTATGATTTTTATCATGACAATGATTGTGTTGAAGGGTTTGACAGAACTCTTTTACAGTAACATGTGCCTCATAAGTATTTGGATACATACATGCAATCTTGTGTTTTGTTCATGAAATAGAGCTTAAAGATGCCTAGTATTTTTTGCCTTCCTTTATTTTGCATTGTGTTGGATTAGTCAGTACTCTTTTTTCTTTTGAATCTTACTTACATCTTTAGTTGGAATTGATGGCAGCTGCTAGGGCTTTGGATGTGTTGAACTTTACTTCTGTGAATGGAAGGCCCATTAGGATTATGTACTCTCATCGTGATCCTACTATTCGCAAAAGTGGGGCTGGAAACATATTTATTAAGGTATTTCCATTTTTTTAATTTTTATGCAGCACCATTGATACTTTCATGTCATGGTTGTCTTCAGATTTTACTTGTTTTATATCCTTCCTGACACGTCGACTTGTATTAATTTTTCCAGAATTTGGACAAAGCTATTGATCACAAAGCCTTGCATGATACGTTTTCTGCATTTGGAAACATCCTTTCTTGCAAGGTGGCTACTGATCCTGCTGGCCAGTCTAAAGGCTATGGCTTTGTACAATTTGACAATGAAGAAGCTGCCCAAAAGGCTATAGAGAAGTTGAATGGTATGCTTTTAAATGATAAGCAAGTTTATGTTGGTCCTTTCCTCCGGAAACAGGAAAGGGACAGTACTGCTGACAAGTCAAGATTCAACAATGTTTATGTAAAGAATCTGTCAGAGTCAACTACTGAGGAAGATTTGAAAAAAGTTTTTTCTGAATTTGGGATAACCACTAGTGAAGTGGTGATGAGGGATGGAGATGGAAAATCAAAGTGCTTTGGGTTTGTCAATTTTGAAAAGGCTGATGATGCTGCTAGAGCTGCTGAGGCTCTGAATGGAATGAAATTTGATGATAAGGAGTGGTATGTTGGGAAGGCCCAGAAGAAATCTGAAAGGGAAAATGAGTTGAAACAACGATTTGAACAGAGTATGAAAGAGGCAGCAGACAAGTATCAAGGTGCGAACTTGTATGTTAAAAATTTGGATGATACCATTGCTGATGATAAACTTCAGGAGCTTTTCTCTCCATTTGGGACTATTACCTCATGCAAGGTGTGTATTTTGTAGCCCCTGTTTTAAATTGCAAAGTGCAATGTAATTGTGTCATAATCTTCATTCATTTTGTATTGGTATGGCCTAACGTAGTTCTCTTTTTTTGTTGACATGTGATCAGGTCATGCGAGACCCTAGTGGAATAAGTAGGGGATCAGGTTTTGTTGCATTCTCAACTCCTGAAGAGGCAAATAGAGCTGTGAGTTGATTTCCTATATGGATTAATATAGTGCTTCTATGCTTCCCTCATTTCAGTTTTGTAGGACAAAATTTAATCTTGCTGCCATTATCAACCATGGGTAGTGAGATTCATGGCTGCCTCATCTATAACCCAAAAAAATTAGGGTTAGGATTTATGAATATTGTAGAATATGGGGGCTCTTATGGGTAATGTATGTTTGTGAGCGTGTGCACGTGTGTTTTATTCCTCAAATAATAGTGTCTAGTGAAAATAATTTATTTTCTGTTATTGTTTATAGCTATTGGAGATGAATGGAAAGATGATTGTAAGCAAACCTCTCTATGTTGCACTTGCACAACGAAAAGAAGATAGAAGAGCAAGGCTACAGGTATGTCTTTTATTCGTCCTACAACAAACTAACTTTGAGTGTAGCCTAACGTCAATTGATAAATAGTTTTTCTGTGTACATCAAGTTATTTTCCTGCAAGATCTTTAAAGTGAGTTGTAGACTAAAAGCATCTCAAAGATACGTATCCTGTTTAACTTGGTGCCACTCTTTTTGTATTGTTGTTATGTTATGGACATTAACTGCTTGCACAGGCTCAGTTTTCTCAAATGCGGCCTGTTGCAATGGCACCTTCTCGTATGCCAATGTACCCTCCTGGTGGTCCAGGTCTTGGACAACAAATATTCTACGGTCAAGGCCCACCTGCTATCATTCCCTCTCAGGTAACCAGGAATTTCATTCTTTTGGTAGTTAAAATTTTTATTTTTTATTTTTTATTTTTACTTAACTGTTATATTAAGAGTTCGGTAATGTTGCTCTATTACCTGACTTTATATTTTATTTTTCCTTTGTAGCCTGGATTCGGGTATCAGCAGCAGCTTGTTCCTGGTATGAGGCCTGGTGGGGCTCCATTGCCAAATTTCTTTGTGCCAATGGTTCAGCAGGGGCAGCAAGGGCAGCGTCCTGGTGGCAGACGTGCGGGCTCTGTCCAGCAAAACCAACAGCCAGTTCCGATAATGCAACAGCAGGTTGGATGCATGTTGTCCTGAAGTAGTCTTTAGTATTTTTATTTGTTGACATACATTCTGATGGCCTTTTACTGACAGATGCTACCAAGGGGACGTGTCTACCGCTACCCATCTGGTCGCGGAATACCTGATGGTCCCATGCCTGGTGTTGCTGGAGGCATGTTTTCTGTACCATATGACATGGGCGGCGGTGGCAGCATGCCTATCCGTGATGCAGCACTGTCCCAGCCAACAATTCCAATAGGGGCTTTGGCTACTGCTCTTGCAAATGCTACACCAGAGCAGCAAAGAACGGTATGCTGTTGTGTTTCTTTGTCCATTCATTGTTCTAAGATGGAAATTCATTTCTGTAAATTTTGTTCTTGATGTTTTTCGTACGTTCTTTGGGTGAAAATTTGCAGATGCTGGGTGAGAATCTTTACCCGCTCGTGGAACAGCTGGAACCTGACAATGCAGCGAAGGTTACAGGCATGCTTCTGGAGATGGATCAGACTGAGGTTCTCCATTTGCTCGAGTCGCCTGAAGCTTTGAAGGCAAAGGTAGCTGAGGCTATGGATGTTCTGAGGAACGTTGCTCAGCAACAGCAAGTTGGCAATGCAGCTGATCAACTTGGCTCATTGTCACTCAATGGGAACCTTGTTTCATGAGAGTTTTCATCTTCAGATTGATGGATTGAGACATTTGTAGGGTGTGGTCTGGATTAGTTTGAGAAGTTTCTTGCGTAGGTAGAAAACTGGTTTTGGTCTATTTTCCATGAGCTTTCGGAGTCTATTTTGAGATTGTGAATTTGTGAAGTTTATGCATAAATATTTCTATGCACATGTTTCTTTCCTTATCTTTTGTGCCGAAGAATGGCGTCGTCTCCAGAGTGATTGTTTCATGGCCAGAGCAGTTTTACCGCAGCACTAAGACGGTCTGAGTGTATTTTTTTCATTTGCAAAACTTGCTCCGGCTGTAACATTTTCAACTCTGAAAAGTACATTTGCATTGAAGAATTTGCTGTGGGTTTGAAACGTAAAATTGTTCAGAAAACACGCACTTGTGTTTGGCGTTGATGAAACGGCGCAATAATTTACTTTAAATATCTTGATTTTTGCTGTAAATATAGACTAACTATATGTATTGGAGAGCTACTTGTCTGCCGCGGATGCACTTTCATGCCAGTGATACAAAGACACGTGAAAACAAACTAACACACGTCTCTGTATGGTTAGCATAATATACTTGCATGTCATACAAGTCATTCAAGTAAATCATGAATTCAGCCGTCTTCATTTTCTCGGATTAGTTTTCGGTATATTGTGTTATAGTTTCCGAGCAAGGAACAAGCAGAAATGCATATTTATCGACAATTTTGCTTTCATGTACTCCAATCACCATTTTAGAAGGGCTATTATATGCGCAAACTTAAAGACAACTCTAATAACAGCATACTTGGATACCCTTTCTTACCATCCACATCCCACGGAGGTGATGTACAAAAACCACTACTAAAAAATTAGTCATCGACTTGGTCAACACGCCTTAGTCGGAGTCCTATATCAACTTCTCGGTCGTATCGGATTAACCCGTTGGTCTCGTAGTTAGAGTCCTGCACTTCCGAGGATGTCCCTGCTTCGTTTTGCTTCTCTTCGACGGCTTCCCCAAAGTTATGAAGCCTTCGACCAATTAGGTACCGGTCATCACGTATTGAGTTGTGAAGGTTTGTGAACCAGACATGGAATCTCCTGGCGCAAAAGCACAACAGGCTAAAGCAAAGGCATCCCGGCCAGGCAAACCGATAAACTGCTGAGTTCACCACTAATGGGTAACCGAGAACAGGAAATAGCCCTCTGGCAAGTACATAAGGCACGCACAGGGCAGTCAACAACTTCATAATGATTGGGAATACGATTTCACGAAGCACCCAAAGACCTTGCAGCCTGGAGAACCCGTCCTCCCTCACCCTTTCAAACTTTACTCGCCAGGTTTCATCCATCAGTGGCATCATGTGATCCAACATAACCTGCAGAAGTACGTAACAAGCACCAGCAATAAAAACCTCCGTATTTTGTGAAAAGAAAATCCCCAACATAATGAAGTCCAAACACATGCTAATGATTATTTATAAGACCACTCACCAGTCTGGTCCATATCTTGAGAAAAATAAGGCCTAAAGCCCAGTCCTGGTAAAGCAGGAATACCGGGCTCTCATCAACAGGCACACGCATTGGAACGATCACCAAAAGCTCAAAGAGCAGCCCAATCAATACTGGAATGACAAAAATCTGGAACATAACACGAGACAGTGGTATTAGAGCATAAAAACATATACAAACCTCATATAGAACACCACTTATAAAAACCAAATGATTCATACCCATATTGACAAAAGCACAGAACTCTTGACAACAATGGCACACCACTTGAAGATCTGGCCCAACAGAACTGCAACCCTTTTGGTTCTAATATGCTTGATGGAATATCTAATTCCGGCTACAGCAGTCCATATTATGTAGCTTCCAATGATGAAAGCATACAAATCTAAGACAAGAAACGGGAAAAGGTTAGCATTCTGATTTTAGAAGTAGGAAACATAACAATTAGAAGGGAAATTACCATTGCACTTGATTCCATGTGTTATAGGGAGAAAAGGAATGACATTGAAAATTGCCCTTCCAAGTGAGGTTGGTACGACTATCAAGGCAGAGTTGAAGACAAGTAACGTCATCCAAGCCACCACCAACAAAAGTACAATGCGAAGCACAAAGCTGTACCTTCTGAAAAACAGAAAGAAAGATATATTAGTAACCAAAAAGAGGTAAAACCAGTTAAGATAATAAACTAACACAACATACTGTTCAAAAATGCAAAAGGGAATAGAAAAAGAGGGATGTCATGACTTCCAATCGTGGAGTAAAAATATCTGCATTATGAATTTTCTATCTGAAAGTAGGAATGCAGCCCAAGAAATTAAAAAAAATAAAAAATAAATAATAAATAAATAAAACCTGTGATAGCAAAAAGATAAGATCAACTCGTGTATCAATTTGTACGGATTCTCTAAACTTACTCAGAATCAGATTGTTCATCCGTATCATACTCTTCTGCGACATATGAGTCTCCTGATGCAAGAATAACTCCATTTGGATCATCAGCACCTGGAAGTGCCACCAAAGCCTGATCCTGTACCCCCAGTTGAACCTGTACTCTATCCTGTCTTCCTGGCTCTGCATTTCCATTTTCCTGTGCACCATTGTCCTCAGATCTGGGCAGTAAGAAATCAGTTAAACCAAGAGCCCAGCCAACTGTCGTAAACCAATAACAGAGGAGGGATTTAATCGTTGTCCGTAATTTGAAATGCTCAGTGGCGAATGGAATGCATATTTGAAAAAGAAGCATGTCTGCAGGAATTTCAGTAAATGGGTCGGACACCCTGCCAATAGGGAAAAATAACACGCATCTTAGCAAACATTAAAAGATATCAGGAACATAATAACTGAAAATGAAACACAGAGGGTCAATTTACAAGATGTCAAGAGGGAAAATGGAAGGTGCCATCCGCATAGCTAGTTTAACCGGTAAAAACACCAGCATCACAATTAAACTCCCATACACCGCAACAGATAAGAGGACCCTGCGAGCATGTTTGTGCACCGGATCATCAATAAGATCACGGAATGGATTATAGTTAGGATCAGCTGGATCTCTAAGGAAATAAAGAACTCCATTACGCAGAACCTGCAGGCAGAACATAGGACAAAAGATACATGTAAATTTGGTGTTTGAAAAGCAAATTAGCCAAAACATAAGACGGCAAAGAACAGTACCCCTCGAAGAAGACTGACAAATATGCTTATTTGTAGCATGTATATAATTCCAACCACCCAATGGACCAATGAACTGGCTAAGGGAGAAGCTGAGAAGAATTGAACCCTGTGAGACATGGACTTCCCGAACATCCTTATAGTACAAACATCTAGCCACCATCCACACATCAAGGGAAATACCCCCAGTTCAATGACTAGAAGAAAAGCAACCTTAATCATAGTCATCAAATGCCTCATAGCTGCCAGGAACTGCCTGAAGAGAGATGAAATTGTCTCTGCCATAGAAGCAATACCATAGAACCTTCCCATAGTCAATGATTCACCCCTAGTGTACTGAATCAAAGCAACAATGCCCAGGTAGAAGAACACTAGGGAGAACACAAACATGTATCCAACAGCAAGAGTTGTCACATCAGACAGCCTTGATGTCCCAAGTGTTGCCCCTTTCAAGAAGTCTGCTGATAGTGGTGAGCTTACATTGTTTGAAACCTCATTTAGTCCACTCATGTTTGCTTTCAGGATCTCTTCAACCTGTCCAACCATACCACTTTGTTGGCTTTCAGATGATACATTCGTTACAGCTGTTACTGCATTCTTCAATGTTACATTTGCTAAGGAAAGGGCTGGTTCTGTAAGTGGCATGACTGTTGACAATACTGGACCAGTAGCAGTGGAGAAAATCCAAAACAAATGATAGAGTATAATCCGACCTATTGAGAAAGGCACAAAGATTACTACACCAAGGAATATCATATTGCTGGCCAGAACCTGAAGAAAGAATTAAAATCATTCAATGTATTAATACAAATTACATAAAACATCCTTATACAACATAAAGTCCTAATGAGAAACTACCACTGAAAGTTGACCTCAACCAAATAACACGCACAATACAGATGCATAAACAAGCTATAGTTGCCAGAAAAATCAAAAACAAAACAAGAAAAAGAGAGAGAGAGAGAGAGCCTCAAAATAGAAATATAAGAGCATTATCTATCAGAAAACATAATTTAAAGGAGAAAAAGACCAAAACAAAAACTTACAGTGAACGCATTTTCAACTAAATGAAATACAGGTCCCTGCATGCCGACAAGCTCATCAAACGGTACATCCTCGGCGCCATCAGCATCATCCAGACCATCAAACATCTGCTCCACATGAGCTTCAAGACGAGCTGCCTGCATCTCCCACCGAGCAGCAACATTTTCTGCATTCCTCCTAATCATTTGACCTGCTCCAGCAATCCCTTGTGCTCCAGCATCTTCCCCATTCACATCACCAACAAAGTTCCTGTTAGCTTGTCCAGGAGCTCTCCTTGCAGCACGGGCACCATTTCTTTCCCCTTCATCTTCTCTGTCAGCATCCTGTCCTCCAAGCTCACGTAAACGCCTGAAGTAATCCCTCAGAGAAGTGGCCCCAAGAAAAATAAACACAATGCTAGCAGAAAGTAGGAACCCATGCAGACAATCGGTAAGGATGACTGTAGTGGATAAATGACTAAGGAATAATCTCTGGGCTTCACCAAAACTCCTCACAAGAGCCAACCGCCATATCCAAAATGTGATAAAAGGTATAATGAGAAGCCAAACAGAAAGCACAAAACTAAGCCGCAGAAGGAATTGCAGAACATGGCAAGTTTTCATTGCCATCCCAACTACAAACTCTTGAAAAGGAAGCCTTGCAGGGGCATTCTCAGCATATACAGGAGAGAAGGAAAACGCATGCTTGCAAACCTGCAATGCAAAGTAAAGTAATCAGTGTCCCCGAGAACATAAAGTCACCACTAAGCTTAAACACAAATTGAATAATGTAAAAAACATAAAAAATAAAGAAACAACAATGCTGGATATCCCAATGAAATCCAACCAAGCATATATCTTGATTAGGTGCATAAAAAAGTATTTAAGGTCCAAGATAAGTGGTATAAGCTCAATAAAGTTCACATTCCTCTGTTAGGATATTAACACGTAACAACTTCTGCCTTTCAAACTTAGGCGTGGTGATGCTGGGGTTTAACTTCTAGATTTTATTAACACAATGATATGTTTTTTCTTCTCTAAACCATTGCCCCCCCCCCCCCCCCCCGCAAAACCAAGATGACCATACACAATCCTAAATAAAATTCGAATATATCTTTTCTCTCTTGTTTTCGTTTTCTACCCAGTAAACGCGAGCACTCCCATGCACACTAGTATACAATAATTTTGTGGTTCTCATATCATATGGCAGAGTTAAGATCTCTCTAACACATTTATGAACTAACAGGAAAATGATTTCAGAGTTGAATAAAAAGCTCAACTTCTTTTTGAGCCTCTCTTACCAATATCACAAACAAAACGGGTAAAATAAACCCTAGAACCCTAATCAAATCAATTCCAAACTCTTATCTCAAAATTTGAGGGATTGCAAACACCAATTCAATCACCAATCGAGACCGAAATGCACAAAATTCAACAAATCCAATTACACAGAGAGAGAGAGATTTGAACCTCGCATTGGCGAGCATTGCTGTGATTAAGCCACTGCAGGAGGCAATCCTGGTGCACAAACTTGATGCTTCCGCTACAAGCGCACGGGTACCGCAGCGGGTTATCGGCGTCGCCCGTGTTTCTACAGATCCGGCACACGTCCTCCTCCTCTTCCTCATCGTCGTACTTGACCGTCGCCGCCACGGCGCTCGCTTCGTTCTCCTGAGACGACGACGTCTTGACGGTGTCGGTTGGGACGTCCCGGTCAGCGGACGGCGGCGGGGACGGGGTGATCTCCATGGGTTGGGTCGGGTCAGGTCAGGGGTGGGTCGGAGTCCGCGTTGGGTATTGCCGATCGGTCCTCGGTGGGGGCGTTTGAAAAGATGACGAAAGATGGGTGGGTTTTTGGGTCGTGGTGGGAAAGGTGGCGATGGGTGTGCTTAGCCGGGGGTGTATTTTATGTTCTGTATTGTCTCTGGTCCGTGTGACCAAGGGATACTATGCTGCTCAGCGGGCCTTTTAGTGACGGGGGTATGTCGGTGATTTTGCCTTGAAGATTTTGGTTCGCGTGGGGGTGACGTGGACTCGGGTGAAGATAGAGGTCGTATGGTGCCGGCAAGTTTCAACAGACCCCAAAACATTGGAAATATTTTATTGTGCCCTGAACACGACATCACGTATAATTATATAAATAGGATAAAATTTTAATTTTTTAAGTTGTTAATTTTAGTCATTTAGTATTATGTTTTAGTGGTATTCATCTTTATTGATAAGTGAGAAGTTTTAAATTTTCGTCAGAGGCGAATTTAAATCATATTATTGCAAACTCATTATGAGGCGTACCATACTCCTCCACTCCTTAGTATAGAAAATATTATTTTGATCTAAAAGGAAAAAAAATTGAAACGAAAAAAAAAATTATTAATTTGATAATACAAATATCTTACCACTTATAGAAGACATATGATGTATCATATAGTCTTCCGGACACACGAAAATCTCTTCCAAAACACCTCACATCACCAATCACGTTAAAATATTGTGTGACATGTTTTCGTCAGTTACTATTCATATTTTATTTAAAATAAAAGTATTTAAAATGATTTCTGACTGCACGTTTTAAGGGTCCCTAGGATCATCACAAAGAGGATCCGAAGAGAATCCTCATTCGTTAAAATCTACGACACGATGATTGACGTGATTAAATTTAAAGGAAAACTAATAAAAATAGTTTGAAAACTTTGAGTTTTAACGATAAGAACATCCTAAGGGTGGTGGCGCAGTTGGCTAGCGCGTTTATTACATATTTCGTTTATTCCTCAAGAAAGCTTCTTGAGGTTGAGAATTCGAGCCTCTCTCACACCATATTTTGTTTACTCCTCAAGAAAGCTTCTTTGCATAGGTCCCGTTTGATATTATTTTTTTTATTACCAAAAATAGCTTCACTTTAAAGTTAAGGGGTAAAAGAAAATTTGGCAAAAATAATAATATCATGCTTATTTTAAAAGCAATAGTCTCCAAACAATAGTTTTTAAAGGCAACAATTGTTTTAATAGAAAGCAAAGTTAAGCCTTTAATAAATATTTTCAATTGTTGTATACCTTCATTAATTTTTTTTTAAATGACATATTTTCCTTGCACACACATTTTATCCCTTAGAGAATAAAGTGACCACTATGACCTACCACTACAACCATTAACCTTACACCATCAACGTCATTACCACCACCACAACCATAACCGCAACCGCCACCACTACCGCCATCGCTACCACCGCTCCTAGCACCATTGTTACCTATACACTCCAACCACCACATTCCACTAGTAGCACCACCACCATACCTAAATGCGTGTGAAATCGGATAAGAAAAACCTAAAAAAAATACAATCCAGTCAACAACTTGTTCATTATCCATAACCCAATTTTCCACCCCACTAGAGTGTTCATGGCTAATCGACACTTGTCTCTCACGATACAACCACCACCTTGTTATGATGATAACACTCCAAATCATGAGGCTTAAGTGAACCACAAGCATTAGCGGAGGGAAGGTGGGGTCAATGGGTGACTGTGACCCCAACGAGATGGTTTTCTTCCCATTGAATTTCGGTGCTGACCCAAAAAATATGTTCATGCAAAGAAAGGCAAACACCTATGCAGAATATATCTCTTCTGCAAATAATTTAGGGTTCTACATTAGATGCATTACTAGGACCAACATAGATGTGAATTAACATAGAGAATTTGATATGTACCACCAATATGTGTTCGGATGTTGTTTTTAAATGATTGAAAATACTTCGAAGAAATTATGGAACCAAATATTAATAAAAATGCAAGTGAATCATAAAAAATCATTTTGAAGTACTCCTACAAAAAGCACATTAACAAGCTTCTTCCAAAATGCACTTGTAGTGCTTTTGGAATCCAAAACACTTTCACCAAAAGCAATTTCAAACATTCTAAAGTCACTTCCAAACATGACTAGCAAATATATGTCTCCAGTGTTTTTTAATGTGTCAAACATATTTGGGAGCCCTAAAATATTTAATATGATTGGTTTGCTTTAATTTATTTTGAGAAAATTAAATTTTAGATGCAATGCATATCTTTCAAAGGAATCATATGGCTTACAGAATATAAGCTTTTGTAAGGAAAATTATAAATGGAAGGTAACCGATTTTCGAAGCTATTTTGTTGTGAATAATGTTTGGCTACTTAAAAATGAGTAGGAATTCTTACTCAAAACTCCTCTTGTTCGAATTACAGAGGTTTGTGCTTATAATCATAATCGTTCATATTATAAATCACTTTGTAACGATCATCTATGCAAAAAATGAATTAAAACTAAAGTCGATTAGTCAATTTATTGTAGCAAATACATAGACAATTTGTAATACTTTTACTAATTTTGTTCATCTGTTTCTATATATAGTTCGGTGACTAAACGACCTTAATATTAATTGATTTTTGCACAAACGATCTTTATATAATGGTTTTATAATATAAACGGTTATGATCATAAACACTAAGTTCTACTCATTATTTGAGTAGCCAAGTATTATTCTTTTGCTGTGCCCCCCATTAGGATAAATTTTTGGCTCCACCACTGATCATAAGTATGCTGAACTCTCTCAAAAACTCAATTTATGTATGACAAAACTCACGTGAACTTATATGACTGAATGTAATTGACTAATGACTCAATGAGATAAGATCATTATCTAGGTGTGGAAATGACTCTTCATAATATATAGTTGTGTCTTAAAGAGTCAATGCTTGCATCTCTATTCATATTAAGACAAATGTTGCACAATTTCTCCTCAAACAATCAAATCTAGAGAGAGGGAGAAAGCTTAGTGAAGAAGAAAGTGTTTCTTTGTATTTGCTTCAATTCAATAGTATCTTATAAACAAGGTTCTAAAAATCGCTAGGCGCTAGTCGGGCGGTGGGTTGGGGCCTAGCGCCTAGGCGGACTAGGCGGATTTAAGTAAATCTATCATATTTTATGTAAATAAGTGTCTGCTTTTACTTAAAATATATATAATTTCATCATAAACTACAAAATACAATGCATATATATCATGAAGTATTGGAACATAATGAAAACATGTGAAATAAGGATATAATGTTTGTTCATTCAAGTATGCAACAAGTTTCTTACAATTTATTGGAAAAAAACAAAATGCAAAATGAAAGTTATCTATTTTCTATCTAAGTGAGTTGCAATCTAGGCGGGTCTAGGCGGGTGCCTAGGCGGGCTAGGCGGTGAGCTGGGGCCTAGGCATTAATCGGGGCGGTGGGCTGGGGCCTATCGCCTAGGCGGGGCCTAAGCGGAGCTAGGCGGGGATTTTTAGAACAGTGCTTATAAATGATCTCATTTCTTACACTTACACTCTGTAACTATCTTGCTTACACAATAAGCTACTATAGCTAATATAATCGACTTTAGCTAAAACAAATGCTGACATGTCATCCTTATCTCTAACCAATCCTATCAGCTATAACTTGGCACATGCCATATAATCCAACATCAAAACCTAATTCATGAATCATAACAACCCATCAATGTATTTAAATGATTTAACTCGTTTTGATTAAATTTTCCAATAGTATTAAAGAGATGGTCTATTGTTCTAAAAGCTAAAATGGATTTTCTTTTCTTTTGTCAAATGATAGATTTTGCTAGATTAGCCACCGACAGATATTTGACTACTCATATACTGTGCCAATTACACTAAAATCCTCAATTGTTTCAGTTTACGAAAGATGCATGCTTTCCTTCGTAGGTTCCTACCGATGACATCCTAACATCACATTCCATAAAATATAGAAAGACCATATCCTAGGGGCGTTGGACCCAACTACCTCATTTTCATGCATATCAAATAAAGCAAGAAAGAAGTACTTCAAAGTAAAGAAGAGCTTATGCTCTTTTACAACAATTGATCAAAACAAATTACTTTAAAGTAAAGAAGAGCTTATGCTCTTTTACAACATTTGATCAAATCAAATTACAACCAAAATCTAATCTACACATTCCCATGGTTCAAACAAATTTGAGACGGCCTATCACATAGCTCAATTATCGTAGGCTTAGGTTCATAATCACCCTTTAATTAATTAACACTTTAACTAATTAAATTGAATGCAACATTTTCATTTGGTTTTTGTATCCATAAAATTGATTTAAATGGAGCTAAACAAAATGAAAATCCAATTCTCATTTAAAGAGACAAAACAATTTTGTTCTCTACCTAATTTGGGCCATCATGCAATAACCACAACTTTTTGGGCTATATTGCGAAAACACAAACTTTTGGGGTCACTTTGTAAAAACACAAAAGTCCACTACTTCATGTAAATACAACTAGAACCCAAAATTTAAACAATGCAAAAACTTCATTAAAGGAGCAAAACAATTTGTCCTTTAGCGTTTTTGGACCTAAACGTAAAAACGTAAACTTTTGGGCCAAAGTGCAAATACACAAAAGTATCAAAACTTTATGTAATTGCATAAAAGCCCCAAAAGTACCCTACATGTAGGGTGGCCGGTTTTGGAGAGGGAAAGGAGTGATGTGTGTGTTGATTTGTGAGTTTTGACATAAAGCAAGCAAGTGGTGCAAGTGGTGTGTGTGAAAGGGAATTAATCCTTTCACACCCACCATTATTTCTATCACCATTTAAACAAATATCTAACACATTTAAATATAAGATAAATCATAAAACAAAAACTTTATGAAATTAATCAAAACTTTGAATCAAAACACCAAACATTTTGTTCTTGGCAAAAATGTCAAGAACAATGAAGAACACTCATGGAAAAACTCAAAATTTTCCATGAACATTTTTCACCCAAAAACATCCCAAAACAACTCAAACTTAAGGGAAATAACATATAACCAAACTAGGGTACATAGGGGTTCCAAAAGTCACCTTAAAACATTTTTAACAAGTCAAACAAGAACCCAAAAATCCACCATTTGGATTTGGCCGAATTTCCCCAAAGTCATGACACCAAATTTTTTAGCTCCAATATTCATGCTCATATGAACTACATCTACAACATTTGAGATGACAAATTTTCCAAAAATTTACATTCAAAGAAACAAGAATAAAGCTTGTAACATTTTACAACTTTTAAATCAAAACTATGAACTACAAAACCCAAAAGGATTCACCAACTACTAGACCTAGGCTCTGATACCACTTGAAGGATTATTTTGTGAAAACATGTTCATTTGAGCAACATCATATAGCATGCAATTAACAATTAAAGGCGGAATCATGCTTACATGCACTCAAAAACAAAACATTACCCATGAAATTCAAAGCCTAGTAGATTGGTGAACCAAGATTCAACTCAAATCAAAGTGAGTTGAGAAATATATACCTTTGTAGATTCCTCTTTGCATAAGCAAAGGCTAATCACCCGAAGAGAGGGTCTTCATTCCTTGCATCTAAAATCTATGGATTTGGATGGAAGAATAGGTTTCTCCAAGTTCCCAAAATTGAGAACCTCTAAGTCTCCACACCAAGGTAAGATTGATGAAGAAATGAGTGACCTTGGAGTAGTAGGATTGCTAGATACACCCTCCAAGGGGGCCGGCCTCCTAGAGAGAAAAGAAGAGACATGTTCTCTCCAATTTTCTCCAAAAGAACCCCTTATGAATTTTTAGGCTATACAATTCTTTATATAGTCATTTATTTAAATGACCTAAAGAACCAAAAGCCTAATTCAACATACATGGCCGGCCATATAAGGGATATGGGCTTTTGGGCCTTTGTGAATCTTTATTCATTAAATTGTCATACAACTTAAGTCAATGGGCTTGACGTTCGAAGCCCATTGGGCCTTAAGGTCCAAAACTATCTCGAGGTCTTTAACGAACTTATTCGTTTGATTAATTAACATATTAATTAATCCTTGCATAAATAATTAAACCATTTAATTATTCTTACTCATCTCCATTGTTTCTTCAATCTCCACCTTACACGTTGTACGATCCATTAGGTTCCTTTTAGCGAGGCAGTGGGCGATTAAAACCATTTCACATTGATTGTGAATTGAAACTTACTTTCAATTTTCCCTTTAGTGATTATACACGTTTAGGGCTTCCACAAACCATGAGTGACACCTAGCAGCATATCATGGTTACCCAAGCTAATCAGAAGAGGTAGAGAACCTATTCAGTTTAGGATTACAAATGCAATACGGTCTTTCTCTAATACAATACTTTTGACCACATTGTTTGGTTTGATAGTTTAGTTTATTCATGTCTACTATCCAATGTGATTCTTGTGCTTATATGATTACCTTGAATGTGATTTGGAACGACTTCCTAAATCTTATTCATACTCTGGCCAGAGATTCTTAATCATATCATAGAGTATTCTCCCAGTTTGAAGGTTAGAGATCCCTTGTTGCGCATTCACTCGCCTTCATGGCTAAGTGGCTTAACCCCAACTATGCTGTGGACACCCTCTTGATGGAGTGACTTTGAGATAATCAAAGATCAAGGACTTAACCACAAGACAACTGTGATGCCTCAGGTCAAAGGACTACTTTGCATTATCCCAACCATGAGTTCTCATGTGACATGAATATGAGAACTCTTCGTTGATCGTGTTCAGTGAACTCATTCTCTATTGAGCACCTACGTACTTGTCTTGATGTCACACACACCAATGACTCGAGACTAGTCACTCTCCCTGAGAGAAGACACAGCACGTACTGATCTTAACGGACTGTCAATCCCAATTGGCAATCCTATGATCAGGAACATTTAGGATGTGTCTACGAAAGAATGGTCTCATGAATCTAACTTCTTTAGATCGTATTCTCTCAATCACATATTCCTTGGACTTATCGTTTAAGCATATAACATTTATATGAGACGGCTCAAACAATAATCTTTGCCCTTTATATTTAAACTAGATTAGTTTAACATGTGAAATGTCCGTAATGTATCATCATATGATTGGTTTTAGGGCACATTTCCAACAGTTTATGTGCAAGTGTATCATGTGTGGAGAAGAACCCTCTAGCTAGCCCATCATCCATAGTTTACCCAAATTCGTCCAAAATCTGTTTTAGTTTACAGTCTGTTTGTTTTGTTTTCAAATTCGTCAAAATCAAATCCCCATTTACTTTAAAGTGTTTTATTAGTCCAAATCTGTTTTGATTTGTGTTTTTAAGTGTCTTGAGTCAAGTTAGAACATAATTTCATCCAAAACCATCCCTAGAGTCAATTTAGAGTCTAATTCATTGTTTTAAGCTGTTTTGAGGCTTTTAAACTAGTTTTGAGTCTTTTTAGTTTGTATTGCATCTTTTGAGTCTAGTTTGGTGTTTTAAACTTAATTTTATGTTTTTAAGTCAGTTTAGAGGTTATTAGCAAGCCCTCTTAATCCCCAGTCCAGAACGATCCCTACTTACATTCTTTACTACAATTGATACAAGAGGGTTTAATTTGTGTGTTAAGTAAAATTCGCATCAAATTTTTGGCGCTGTTGCCGGGGATTAGTAACTTTACTAATCCCTTGTTATTCATTTTTGTATATTTTCGTGTCTTTTGTTTTTAGTTACTGACTTTGTTTGTGTTTTAATTTTTTTTTTTTTTTTTTTTGTTTTACTTTTGATATTTGATTTAGTTTTGTTTCCTTGATTTCAAGTACTAGAGAAGTAAGACATGGATTTTGCTACCATTCAAGCTCAATTGGCGAAACTTACTTTTCAATTGTCACAATATCCCGAAAGGACTACAATGCAAAGTGTCCCTACATATGGTACGTCCTATGAGCAAGGATACCCAACTCATCAATGTTCTCAATTCGCTGCGAATGAAGATCTTTGGGGTTATCAAGGCCATAGCTAATCATGGGACACCATGTTTTCCAACGCTTACAATTCGGATTGGAGAGATTATTCAGATTACATGTGGGGAGAACCTCAACAATTCCAACAAGATGGATATTGGCAGCAAGAAGAGGAGTTCTATTCAAGACCTTTGCAGCCACCACAACCTCCTCCACAACAATTCCAATCAAATTCAAGTATGCCTATGAGTTATGATGAAATTCTTGATGTATTAACCTCGTTGACGCAGGGCTCACAACAAGAAGAATATTTACCGCCATCAGATGAGTTCTATCACTGGCTATATGAACCATCATAGCCACCACAACAATCTGCCCAATTCAATTCAGGTACGTCTTTGGATAATGATATGTTTAATAAGTTACTCACCTCTTTGAACCAGGAAGTAGAAAATCGAAACAAAGAGATGCAAAATCAAGCCAAGAAGACGGGTGAATTGGATAAGCAAATTGGGCAGATTATGAAGTTCATGGCACAAATTCAAGAGCAAAGTGAACTCTCCAACTCAACTATTGAAAATTTGAAGGAAGATTTTGAAATCCATGATGCTATCACTTTGGGAAGTGTTATGAAGGTTGGAGGTGCCAAGACATCCAAACCAAGCCAAAACATGGATGAACAGCTGCTGCTCGAAGAAGAGGAGAATAACAAGGCCACGGTAAGGGAAGAACCACCCTTGCCGCAGCCCTATATGCCCTTAATGCCATCCACTACAACCAAGGTAAGCCTAAATTCAATTTGTCCTGACCCCGTTTCACCAAATGTCATTTTTCCTTGCAGGATCATGCAATCCAAGGAAGAAGAGGGTGAGAAAGGCATCTTCAAAACCTTTCCAAAGAATCAAGAGCAAGAAGTGGATGGGGAATGTTTAGAATTCATCAAAGAAGATACACTTGAGACGAAAATTCCCAAAGAAGTTGGATTTTATGACACGGGAAAAGTCATAACTCTCAAAACACCAAATCTGGCCAAGTTCCATATCCCTGATGAGGTGTTCATAATTGAGTTTGTGTTGGAGCAAGTAAGCCATCTTCTCTAACTTTGATTTTATTATATACTAACTTGCTAATTTTGATGATTCAGGCACCTACACTAGAATTTAAACCATTGCCGGATCACGTCAAGTATCACCTTCCATTCAAGGATCAATTCCATGCTATGGGCCCTATCCAAGTTTAGAAGGAAGATTCGTCTGGCTGGAAGACGTTAAAGCAAGCACTTCTTGGGAGGCAACCCATGTATTCAAATAAGGAAGATTTTTGAATTGCTCCACAATTGGTTTTGCGTTCCTAAAAACCTTCCATTTTCTGCAGTTTTATTTTGCCATGATTGTCATTTTTATTTGTTGCTTGTTTAATTGTTTTTGGTGTGGGTTTATTTTTGAAACATTGACAGACAGATATGCAAGGTATTTTACATTCATTTTCACAAAAAAAAGGAACATTAAGCAGAAAAATACAAGAGAGAGCCTTCACAAAGGAGAAGTCTCAGTAGTCGGCGGAGCCTCAGCAGTCGGAGGCATCAGAGGTTGATCATTTGGAGCTTTATTACGTGGTACAGCCCCAGAAGACGAAGGCAAATGCTGTTGGAACAAACCTACAAACCTCTGATGATCAAGTAAAATCTGACCATCAGATTCCTGCATCTGGTCAATCTTCCTCTTCATGTTTGTAGCATAGTTATGTGTGAGCTTGTGCAACTATTTATTCTCATGCTTGAGCCCTTTAATCTCATGTTTGAGACTCATCACTTCAGCCGCCAACGATTCAACTTGACGAGTTCGAGCAAATAGGCGTTGGGCCATATTGGACACATAACCTGCACAATGCACACTGAGAGCCAGAGAATCCTTAATAGCCAACTCTTCAGATCGTTTGGAAAGTAGTTTGTTATCTTTGGGAGTGACAAGGTTCCGGGCCATCACTGCAGCGATCATATCATTCTTCTTTACCGAATCCCCAACGGTAAGAGGACCAGTAGGGGATATGAATGATGGGTGCCATATGTTGTCTGGAGAAGGCATGGATGCCTCTTCACCAAGGTTCAAGTCAAAACAACGGTCGGAAGGGCATATATTTTCAAAGGTGTTGAAGAAAGAAGAGGTCGGACAAGTAAAGATCGTAGAAGTGCAAGTAGGGAGTTTCTATAAGTAGAAATTCAAATGTGCTTTGAAACGTACTGCATACCTCTATAAAAATCATCACTCGACAGGATTTCAGAGATCGAAGAGGCGAGCTGAGAAATCGAAGATGCCAATTCAAAAATCGAAGAGGCGCTAGCTTTCTCAAAAACTGGGCTTGCTAAGAAACCACGGGCCAATCTTCTTTTCCAGATTTGTCCAAACTTGTCACATGACCTCTGCACTCGACGAAGCTCAGAACTCGAAGAGGCAAGCTCAAAAATCAAAGAGGCATATGCTTTTCCAGACGTGTCAGCGCTTATCACATACACACTCAGCTTTGCGAAAATCACGGGCAGTTTGTCGAAGCGCCGATTCCAGATATCGAAGAGGCATCATCTTTATCCAGATGTGTCAGCATCTGTCACATACACACTCAGCCTTGCGAAAATTACGGGTAATCTATCGAAGATTTCTGGTGAAGTAGAAAACACGTGAAGTTTACTGTTCAATCATCCAACGGTTGCCGACAAGAGTGAAAGAATAGTACTGGTTATTATTTCCTATAAATGTCGACCTTCACACTCCATAGGAAGGCAGACATACATAACCTTCCGTCATCTCTGAGAATGCCTTCCCAACGAAACATCTCGAGTCACTCAGTGTTCCTTATTCCTTGGGGTACCTCTGCAAACAACTCATTCAAAGCAAAAGTATTTCATATCATGAAGGTTGAAAGCAAGAGTATCTCATATCATGCTTTCTTCCTGTCCTTATTCTTATCGTTATTTTCATCTGCGGGATAAGAAGAAAGAGAGCATTCAGCCAGCACTTTGTATCAATCTTCCGATCTGGAACCGACTGCCTGAAACCCCTTTTTGATTGCTTACCTAGCCCTGCTCTCGAGTACTCATCTTCAACATCTTATGCTTCATTTTCGTTTACCACATCTGCTTGGGGAACAGATAAGGGAAGTGAAAATGATACCTCGAAGCATGTGGAGACAATGTGCTAATTCATCCTCAGCTGGGGACAAGGAGAAAGAAAGCAAGAAGTGGGCACTTGGAAAGATTGAAGAAAGAAACAGACCATCACCTTTACCTCGTGTCTTCCTGCTGTGTAGAAGAAACAAGCAGAGAAGAATGCAGACTGCACAATCAAATCAACCCAGCAGAAGGAGTCTGATTTGAAACCAAGGAACTCTCACTCAGAATTCCAAACCAGTTCGAGATCAAAGCTGTGGAAAGACAACAAGATCATCTATCTCCAAAACCAGATTTGCATTCTTAAACTCTACTCTGTCTAGTTTTTACTTTGCCATACTTGTCATGTTTATTCGTTGTTTGTTTGATTGTTTGCTTGTGTTTGTGTGAGTTTATGGTTGAAACATTGAGGACAATGTTTGATTTAAGTGTTGGGGGGGGTAACCAAGTTGTTTTGCATGAAATTCGTGGGAGTTTATCACCCATTACTTCTAGTGTTGTTCCTTGCTGTTTTTAAGTGTTTTTATGCTGTTTTGGAGTATTTTAATGTGTTTGGACATAAAAATCCGAAAATCTCATAAAAATTTGAAAAATTGTTTTGAAAAACCCAAAAAGACTTTTTTTTGTGTGTTTGTTTGTGTCTTATGGTACCTTCCAACACAATGATGAGGATTTGGTTTTTAATTACATGACTGTTAAAGAGAGTTATAAACATGGATGAACAATTGATTTACTCTTTGGTGTATGCTTGGTTGTGGTTATAATTTAGGAATTCACATGCAATCATAAAGGAAAAATCAGTTTTTGTAACATGCTTGAAAGAAGGAACTCAAATGAACGTTACAACCTTGTGAGACTTGAGCCTAAACGTTTATTTGGAGAGTTAATAATCTGTGCATCATTGTTTTCTAAAGTCGTTGCATGATCTCATTATTCTTAGCTTGGTTGCTACTTAGAAGGCGTTTCATCATTTAATTCCAAATGCTAGAACTCATGCCTATTTCATTCAAAGCATGCTATTGATTTGGATAACACATATTCAAGATGAAGTTGTGTAGTGACCACCAAAGCCAAATTGCCGTGCCTCTATTTCATTATGTGTTTAAGTTTAACCTCGTTGAGCATTGTTAAGCCTATGTTCTTTGTTAACCCACACTATCCTTACCTAGCCTAGTGTTAGGACCATCCATACCCTTGTTCTTGAAGCATAGTAAAGCATGACTTAAAATGAACTCCTTTTTGATCAATGTATTGCAGAAAGCAAGTGTGGGGGAAGTGATTCTTGTGTGTGTGTGTGTGCCAAAGTCCTTAATAAGGCACGGGTAGAAAAGAAAAATAAAGAATTAAAAAAAAAGTATGAAAAAGAGCTCTAAAGTGTTGTTTGTTAAAGAAAGGGTTTGAAACATTGAATTCGGCCCTAAGTGTTGCATAAATCTTCCCTTTGTAATTAAAAGTTGATTCTGCATTCTAAAGTGATTTCCAAGTGTCTATTTCATTGCTTTGCTTCCTATCACTTTAAGAACGTTTGTTATCCCTATCCTTTCTTTGTTAGCCATTACCCCCAAGCCCTATTACAACCTTTGACTTCAATCTTGAGTGTTGTGTGTTTCAATTTGTGGAGTTCGAAATTGGTATGAGCATATGGTGTCACTGGTTTTCGCATCTAAGTAGTAGCATTCCATTCACGAGATCATATCTAAACATGCTTAATAACTCCAGAAAATTGCTTTCTTTGTTATAACATATGTGAGTCCTAATCTTTCGTGTTTACATCAATCTTCTCACATATACTAGTGTAGGGTGTGTAGTCAGCAAATGTGTGTGAAAATAGAGAGTATCTTGTAAGGAATTGAGCAAATTCTCTAAGGCATGTTACTACATTCAAAACTTCATTTTAATTGGTTAATTGTGAACTAGTAAGTGGTGATTGTGATTAAGTATGTGCTCAAGTGTAAGGATGACCAAAATATGTGGGAATGATGATTTTTAACACGTCAGGTTTCATTAAAAATCCCTGAGGCAATTGTTGGAAGGTCTAGGTTGTGTTTTGTTTTGTTTTGTTATGTTTGTTTTGTTTTGCTCAAGGACTAGCAAAAGCTAAGTGTGGGGGAATTTGATAGGAGCATATTTATGCGACTTAGTTAGCTTGTAGTTATTTTAGTATTTTTAGTTTGTAGTTATTTTAGTATTTTTAAGCTATTTTCGTATGTTTGTAGGTCTAAAGGGTTAATGTGGCAAAAAAGTGCATTTTGGAGCATTTTTGGGCATGGAATGGATAACATATGCTTGGAGCAAAAGGAATGGACGGAATTTGAAGTTTGTGCATCATCCTCTCCCTATAAATAACCATTTTAGCACACTCATTTCACCCAACACATCCACTCATTACAACCACCCAACACGTTCACCTACCACTACATCCACTCATTTCACCCAACACATCCATTCACCTACCACTACATCCACTCATTTCACCCAACACTTCCACTCATTACAACCACCCAACACATTCACCTACCACTACATCCACTCATTCACCCAACACATCCACTCATTACAACCATCCAACACATTCACCTACCACTACATCCACTCATTTCGCCCAACACATCCATTCACCTACCACTACATCCACTCATTTCACCCAACACATCCACTCATTTTAACCACCCAACACATTCACCTACCACCACATCCACTCATTACCACCACCCACTACATCCTCTCGTTAGCCTATAAATATATCCATCCAAAGACACATTTAGGGGGGACAATTTAGGGAGAAGGGAGGAAGACACATTCTGCCGCAAGGCAGAGTCTTTTCTTCTTAACCATTCTACATATTCCACAACAAAAACACAATTCCATGCACCTTCATTTCCCTTTCCTTGCCGTGACCTCCATCCAACCTAAACACATTCAGCCATTCCCTTTCATATATCGATATGCATCCATCAAACCACATCTTATGCCGCAACAAAGAGAAGAAGGATGACCCTTGGACGTGCTTGCCATTCAAGTTGGATTGTTGGAGCGTTTTTAGGTGTTTTCATTCTTTTGTTTTCAATGTCTAAATTTGTTTATCTTTGCTTTGTGAGTATGAGGAACTAAACCCCCATTAGCTAGTGGGGAATTCAAAGTCATGAACATACTTGCAATATGAATTGATTACCTTCAGTTGTGATTTCATAAGTTGTGAATTCAATTTGTTTAACTGCTTGATTGATAACTTATTCGTGTATGTTTATTAAGAGTGCACACTTAGTTTGCATGCATGAATATGATGCTAGAGTATAAGGGAGTTTCACCTAATAGTTACAAACTTATATTCACAAGCAGTGGAGGTCGCTTATAAACGATCGCGTTAAATGAATTCTTGGCAGGAGTTTCATGCTCATCATAGTAACGAATGCCTTGTCAAAACTTATAGTTTTCATAATGCTTAATGATCTTTGATTGTATCTTTGTGGTGGTACTCATGAAAAGGACTTTTGAAGAATGCTTGAATTGTTGTATGCGCTTTCCCATCCAATTCAATAACTTAAGGAGAACTTGAAGGTTAATTTAAGCGAACTTAATTAACCTGGGGTGTTCAGTTTCATGATTTATCGAAAGAACAATTGAAAATTGGTTTATGTGCAATTATGTCATGTGTGGAGAAGAACCCTCTAGCTAGCCCATCATCCATAGTTTACCCAAATTCGTCCAAAATCTGTTTTAGTTTACAATCTGTTTGTTTTGTTTTCAAATTCGTCAAAATCAAATCCACCTTTACTTAAAAGTGTTTTATTAGTCCAAATCTATTTTGATTTGTGTTTTGAGTGAAGTTAGAACATAATTTCATCCAAAACCATCCCTAGAGTCAGTTTAGAGTCTAATTCATTGTTTTAAGCTGTTTTGAGTCTTTTAAACTAGTTTTGAGTCTTTTTAGTTTGTATTGCATCTTTTGAGTCTAGTTTGGTGTTTTAAACTTAATTTTATGTTTTTAAGTTAGTTTAGAGGTTATTAGCATGCCCTCATAATCCTCGGTCCAGAATGATCCCTACTTACATTCTTTATTACAATTGATACAAGAGGGTTTAATTTGTGTGTTAAGTAAAATTTGCATCACATATCAAGCAATGCCTCTTCAAAGCATTTTGCGATAAATGTTGGATCCGGAATGATATCTTTGGCCACCAAAATTTGCAGGTTAGCTCTTTCAGCATAGCTTACCATGTGCATTATAAGTGCCTACGTTACCAACCAGCAAAAGTATTCCAGTTACATTACAGATACTTCTGATTTGCTACATTTGGCATTTTCTAGAATGTAACATAACACCCCTTCACAACGTCATTCTATGATCTGAACCGCTCATTTCTATTTGTGTCAAGATCGATTGTGTACCCCTACTAATTAGTTAGCGTCATATATATACCTAGGGTAGGCTGCATGTATTCACTTTAAGGTAAGTTACAAGGTTGCCCCCAATTGCAATTGCTTCTTGCGGGCCAAGTATATTTGAAATTGTAAAGCTAGTATATTGCAGACTATCTTGTAAAGAAGCCAAGTAGCAACCTGCAGTAGAAGGAAACTGTTTTATTTTTATATACATTTTTGAATATTTGAGGCACATTTAGGAATGATTTTGTAGGAAACACTGTTACTCATAACCATTTTTTGTTGAAGCGTTTATGTTAGAAGTGTTGGAGATATGCCCTGAAAGTCAATCTTTGGAAGAAACCTTTCAGGACAATGTCTATATGTATGGAAAACTCTAATACATCAAAAGGCAAAGTCACTAATTAGGACTATCTCAATAAACGATATACGTCCTAAATGGTGAATCCATGGACAATGGATCGATGGAAGAAGTAATCTAATGATGTTAGACTACAAAGAGCTTTTTCACATAACCATGATGTCCAAAAGGTTCCTGGTCATAGGATTGTCAGAGGGACACTGACAATACATACTATATCCCCTTCCAATGGGAAGGATGGAAAGTCTCATGACATTCGTGTAGTGACACTAAGACAAGTATGTAGGTGCTCATTATGGGAATGAGTTCACTGAACACAATCAAACGAGAGTACTTACATGGAGGTCTACTCACAAGTCAAGCAAGTAATTCTACTGGTTGGAATAATGTAAGTAATCCTTTAACCTGAGACATCATAGTTGTCTTGGGGATATGTTGCTGATCATTTGATAATGAGACGTGACCACATCTTATCTTGGATGTGTTCTCTGCATTGTTGGGGTTAGTGATTTATTCTCAGAGGCATGTGAATGATCAAGAAGGGATCTCTAATCCTCGTTATGAGAGGATGAATACTCTAAGATATGATTCAGGAATCTTCGGCCAAAGTATCGAGCGTAATGATGGAAAGCGTTATTATACGACTCAACAAAATCATATAACTTGATATAATCACATTAGGGGTTTGACATTAAATATCCATACCCTAGTAATGTGATTGTGAGTATTGTATTACAGAATGATCGAATTACATTGTAATTCTAACTGAATAGGTTATCTGAACAAATTCTACATTAGCTTGGGTAGCCATGATATATGATTAGATGTCACTCATGGCTCGTGGGTTCTTCTAAATGATTAAATAAGTAGTCATCAAAGAAGAAGGAGAATTAAAAGTAAGTTTTAATTCACTAAGCGATTGGATAAATACTAATCATTTGGATTGGTACCAATCATCTCACTGCCTAGCTAATTAGAACCTAAACCGATTGTACACAGATACACTCTTGTGGTGAGACAACTAATGAATGATGGAATTAATTAATTGGATTAATTAAGTGTTATGATTAATTGGAAAGTCTAAAGAAATCATATAAATGATAAAAGATCGTTTAGGACTTAAAGAAAAGTTTGGATTCATTCGAGCCCATTGGGCCCAAACGAATTGGGTCCTTTTATTCAAGCATAGAATGACTTGAGATGATGAAAGCCCAAAGTCCAAACCCACACTAAGGGGTCGGCCAATACAAGTGAAAGGAGAAAGAGGGAGTTAAGTGGTTGACTCACTTCTTTGATATTTATAAAGGAAGTTTAGTGAAAAAGTTTCATTAGGGTTTTTGTGAATTCTTTTTCACAAAAGAGAAAACAAGTGTCTCTATCTCTACACACAAATAACCGGCCACCAAAAGGATTTTTAGCTAATCATCTTCTTTGCCTTTGGTTATTCCATTATCCATCTCACTACACTAGTGGGTGTGGATCTTTAGAGGTCTTCTACTTTGGAGACTAAAGGAGAAATGAGCTCTAAATCTTTCAAGGTGGAGGAAGCTTGGAGGGAGGCTAGACTCAAGGAGTTCCAAGAACAAAGAGCTTGGAGGTGGTCCATCCTTGGTCTCAAGTCTAGATCAAGAGGTTAAAAACTATACCTTCACTTTGTTCTTCAATATTTTCTTAGATGTATCATATATGAACCTATGCTTCTTGAAGGGGATTTGCATGACTATAACTTTGATATTATGTGATAACATGCTTCCATTGCAAATGTATATAAATTTTGAATTGTATATGCATGCTAGTCACTAGAAATCCCACATAAATCTCATCATTTCCCTTCAAGTGGTATCAAGAGCCAAAAGTTTATATTTGATGTGTCCTTTTGGATTTTATGCATATGGGTTTTAATTTTATGTTTGACATATTATTTCTTCATTCAAAATATGTTTATCTTTTTTTTTTTCAAATGTTGAAAAATGTGTTTCAAGAGTTGAAAAAGATATGTATGCAAAAAATGTTTTGGATGCATGAATGAAGAGTGAGTTTTTGAACAAAATTTGGGGCTTATGTACCATAGGGGAGGGCACGGTTTTGGGGGATTTTTTGGCTTGTGTTTGTGTTTTATTTTAAGTCACACACACACACTTTGAAGCTAGAAAGTAGAGGCCTTGTCACTTTTGTTTTTTGGTTTGAAAAATCACCAAGAAAGTACAAATCTTGAAATTGTTTTCATGGTTTTGTTCTTGTTGTTCATGGTTTTGGTGTTGGTGTAAAAGGTTTTGTTTTTGTGTTCATACTTTGTTGTTTGAATTTGGATGGTAAACTTGCCATCTATAGCTTTCCATTGATTGACTCAATCCTAGACTTGACTAGGAGACCTTACACCCATCATACCTTTTAAGCCAACTTGCACAAGTGGTGACAAGGAAAAGCTAGGGCTTTTGCTTTATTTTGAAATTAAGCTAGGGCTTTTGCTTTATTTTGAAATTAAGGGAACAAGTATGACACACTCCCTCTCCCCATCACATAACCGGCCACCCTATTTGATGGGTCCTCTATGGGTTATTTTGTAATTTAAAAAGTTGATTATACTTTCTAGTATTTACGGTTTGACCCATAACTTTTCATAATTGCATTTCAGCCCCACCTTTTTATGAGATTAAAATACTATGATTTTAATTTTGTTTGTAGCTTAAACTCATCATATACTTATGCCCATATGTACTAAATCTAATTGATTATGTTGCATTCCAATTTAATTATTTAATGTGATTAAGTAGTTAGTAAAATGGTTGACTATGGACTTGTGCCTTAAATGATAATTGAGCTATGAGAAAGGCCGCTAAATTCAAATGGTTTGAACCTTGGGAATGTGTTTTAATTGCTATTTCAATTGGACCTCAATATGTTAGACATTAATCTTTCTCTCCCTCTTAGTATATGTAATTTGTAGGAATTTGTACAAATCGGTTTGTAATTCTTATTACTTCTTTATCTCTTTCAATTAGTTAATTCCCTCTAGTACTAGACTAGAGTTTCTTTAACTATTGCTAAAGAGACATATTAAAAGGGGTTTTTCATGAGATTAAAGATTTGTTGGGTCCAATGCCCTAATTAGCAACGAATGATTGTCTTTCGTTTCTAATGGCTCAATGAAAAAAATGTTTTAATTGGATTGAAAGCTCGTAATTAAAATGAAACATTCTTCCCTAGATCTTATTCAACAATGTTGACTTGTTGTTGAATCAACCTAATAAGTCCATAGTCATCCAAAGAGCTTAAGATAACTATAAAGTCCAAATTTAAAGGAATGCAAAAACCTTAGTAGTAGTAGTTACTTCCAATATTTGAAAAATTCGTTTTTGATATTGATTTATTTTTCTCAAAACAAATAGTGGGAGTATCATATGCTACTAAACTAAAATGAACACAATTAGTAGTGATATATATATCTCCAATATTTTGAAAAATTGTTTTGATATTGATTTGTTTTGCGAAAACGAATAGTGGAGATATCATATGCTACTAATTTCATTTACTTTGGACTAGTAGTTGTAATAGGACACAATTTATTATAATGTGATTAAATAAATAAAATGATGAGACCTTAAAATCCCTCAACCAACATCCAATATTAAGTTGAAAGCGGAGAAGTGCTTTTGAACACTTCTTCGTGGCCTTCCACCATGGTAGGTTCCAATCGTTTATGACTCATACATCGCCCTTCACCCTATCATGGGGGAGTTCAAAGCATGTGCTTATACTCAGGAGGAGTCTATTTCAAACATTTGATGTGGTAAAGGTAGGCAACGAGTATGGTGGGTCATACTTGGACCCCTATCCAAACCGGCATGGTGGGTCAAAACTTAACTAAGAGAAATGATGCCAATATCATATCATTGTGAGGCATTGTTCTCTAGAGGCCAATTAGATGGGTAATCACAAGAGGTTGTTGTGAATGGGTAGCTATACTCTCTCATTATTATTTTTGCTAGCCAACATCGTATCATCGTGAGGTGGGTTTGGTAATAGTGAGCCTCCCATAACCCGCTAGGAGCTTTCTTTGAAATCTCCCGGATTCCATCTTGAGGGATATGGGATTTGCCAAAAATAGTGGGTGGTGTCATTCAGTTTAAAGACCCGAATCATTTGAGTTAATCAACAATCAAACTAATTTATTTTATTGTTATGTATTTAGATATGGCTGGAAGCACACTTGCAAAGATACTTGACAAGCATTGCCTTGAAGGGCACAATTTCTCATCTTGGTATCGTAATGTCAAGATTCTCTTAACCTTGGAGAAAATTGTTTACGTACTAGACAAGGCTCTACCTCACATACCTTTTGGCCTTGAGGCTATTGAGGATGAACGTGCTAAGTATGACAAGCACGTTGAGGATGATACACAAGCCAAGTGCTATCTATTGGCTTCCATGAATGAGGAGCTGCAAAGACAGCATGAGGGTATGGACAGTGCATCCTCCATCATACTCTATCTTACGAAGTTATATGGTGAAGGGATGCGCAATTGTCGCTTCAGCATTGTCAATGAACTTGTGAAGACTAAAATGGTCAAAGGAGCCCCAATGCATCAACATGTACTGAAGATGATTGGACTCATTGAACAATTGGAGAACCTAAGGACTCCACTTGACAGGGAATTGGCCCAGGACTTCATCTTGGCTTCTCTTTCTGATTCATTCTCGCAGTTCGTTATGAACTACAACATGAACAAGATGAATATCACTCTCTCTGAGTTACTAAAAATGTTAGTAACCGCTGAGAAGACTATGAAGAAAGGGAACGTTGTAGGGACTGCTGCAGTAGCCTACAACAAGCCATCCTCTTCCAAGGCCAAGCCGAAAGGCAAAGGCAAAGGAAATGAGAAGTCATCCACTTGTAAGGCCCAGGGATGAGTGAAGAAAAAGAAGGCGAATGAGCCCAAGGGGACCTAACACCATTGTGGAAATGACGGGCTTTGGAAGAGGAATTGCAGGTTATACCTTGCATCTCTGAAGGACGAGCCACAAGGTATGGTTTTTGTTCTTATCTTCAATTCCAATTGTTAGATTGATAGGAGCATATTTATGCAACTTAGTTAGCTTGTTTCTTGGCATTTACTTAGTTTAATTCTAGTTATTTTAGTACTTTAAGCTATTTTCGTGTGTTTGTAGGTTCAAATAACAAAGTTAGCAACAAAGTCCTATTTGGAGCATTTTGGAGCATTTTTGGGCCAAGATTGGATAGTGCAAGCATGGAGACATGAGGATGGACATTTTTGAAGATTTGAAGGCTAAAAATCAGCATGTGTGTGTGCAAGTGTGTTGACCTACAACTCCAAACATCCATCCACTACACCCATTACATCCACTCATTACCAAACATCCATCTACTACACCCATTACATCAACTCATTACCAAACACTCACCCACTACACCCATTACATTGACTCATTACCAAACACTACTCATTACCAACCACTCATCCACTACACCCATTACATCCACTCATTACCAAACATCCACCCATTACAACCATTACATCCACTAATTACCAAACATTCATCCACCACACCCATTACATCCTCTCATTACTAAACATTCATCCACCACACCCATTACATCCACTCATTACTAAACATTCATCCACCACACCCATTACATCCACCAAACATTCATCCACCACACCCATTACATCCACTCATTACCACAACACTCATCACTACCACCTTAATTAGATGGTGGTCCTCTCCTTAGCCTATAAATACATTCACCTTTCACCATAACAAAGGGGATAAGACAATCCACCCATCCACCCTTCACCATAACTCACCTATATCCATCCACCACCATAATTTACCACTCATCCATCAAACCACACTTTGTGCCGTAACAAAGAGAAGAAGGAGGACCCTTGGACGTGCTTGCCATTCAAGTTGGATTGTTGGAGCGTTTTTAGGTGTTTTCATTCTTTTGTTTTCAATGTCTAAATTTGTTTATCTTTGCTTTGTGAGTATGAGGAACTAAACCCCCCTTAGCTAGGGGGGAATTCGAAACCATGTTCATGCTTGCAATATGATTTGATTACCTTCAATTGTGATTTCATAAGTTGTGAATTCAATTTGTTTAACTGCTTGATTGATAGCTTATTCGTGTATGTTTATTAAGAGTGCACACTTAGTTTGCTTGCATGAATATGATGCTAGAGTATAAGGGAGTTTCACCTAATAGTTACAAACTTATATTCACAAGTAGTGGAGGTCGCTTATAAACGATCGCGTTAAATAAATTCTTGGTAATAATTTCATGCTCATCATAGTAACGAATGCCTTGTCAATACTTATAGTTTTCATAATGCTTAATGATCTTTGATTGTATCTTTATTGTGCTGTTCACGTAAAGAACTTTTGAAGAATGCTTGAATTGTTGTATGCGCTTTCCCATCAAGTTCAATAACTTAAGGACAACTTGAAGGTTAATTTAAGCGGACTTAATTAACCTGGGTGTTGAGTTTCATGATTGATCGAAAGAATAACTGAAAATTGGTTTATGTGCAAGTATGTCATGTGTGGAGAAGAACCTTCTAGCTAGCCTTCCATCCATTCAATTTACTCAAATTTGTGCAGATTTCATTAGTTCTTTAATTTACTTGTTTTGTTTTCAAATTCGTCAAAACCAAAACCCCCTTTACTTTAAAGTGTTTTATTAGTCAAAATCTGTTTTGATTTGTGTTTTTAGGTGTCCCAAAAGTGTGTTAGAGTCCAAATCTGCCCAGTTTGTGTTTTTAGGCAGATTTGAGCTTTTTTAGCTTGTTTTGAGTCCTTTGAGTTTGGTTTAAGTTCTTTGAGTCCAG
Source organism: Malus x robusta (assembly GCA_963082935.1). NCBI lineage: Eukaryota > Viridiplantae > Streptophyta > Magnoliopsida > Rosales > Rosaceae > Malus > Malus x robusta. The sequence continues at coordinate 15,136,390 of OY720328.1, forward strand.
TTTAGTGTTTTTAACTTTGTTTATATGTTTTTAAGTTAGTTTAGAGGTTTTAGCAAGCCCTCTTAATCCCCGGTTTAAAACGATCCCTACTTGCATTTATATTACAATTTGACAACAAGAGGGTTTAATTTGTGTGTTAAGTTAAAATTCGCATCAAATTTTTGGTCCTTTCGGCATATTGTGACAATTGAGAAGTAAAATCCATGTCTTACTTCTCTAGTACTTGAAATCAAGGAAATAAAACTAAATCAAATATCATAAGTAAAAATAAAAGACACAAATAGAAACAAAGTCAGTAACTAAAACAAAAGACATGAAAAAGAAACAACGGGGGATTAGCAAAGTGGCCACACTTAGATCATACATTATTCTCAATATGTCAAGCATAAACTCACACAAAAACAAGCAACCAAACAAACAACGAATAAACATGACAAGTATAGCAAAGTAAAAACCAGACAGAGTAGAGTTTAAGAACGCAAATCTAGTTTTGGAGATAGGTGATCTTTTTGTCTTTCCACAGCTTTGATCTCGAACTGGTTCGGAATTCTGAGCGAGAGTTCTTTGGTTTCAAATCAGACTCCTTATGCTGGGTTGATTTGATTGTGCAGTCTGCATTCTTCTCTGCTTGTTTCTTTTGCACGGCAGGCAGGCACGAGGTAGAGGTGATGGTCTGTTTCTTTCTCCTTGTCCCTATCTGGGGATGAATTAGCATATTGTCTCCACATGCTTCAAGGTATCATTTTCACTTCCCTTATCTATTCCCCAAGCAGATGTGGTTGACAAAGAGAAAGTATAAGATGTTGAAGATGAGTACTCGAGAGCAGGGCTTGGTAAGCAATCAGGAAGTGGTTCCAGGTAGTCGGTTCCAGATCGGAAGATTGATACCAAGTGCTGGCTGATTGCTTTTTTTCTCCTTGTCCCGTAGATGAAAACAACGGCAAAGAGAAGGACAGGGAGAAAGCATGATATGAGATACTATTGCTTTCAACCTTCATGATATGAAATACTTTTGCTTTGGATGAGTTGTTTGCAGAGGTACCCCAAGGAATAAGGAACACTGAGTGACTCGAGAAGCTTCGTTGCGAAGGCATTCTGGGAGATGACGGAAGGTTATGTATGTCTACCTTGCTATGGAGGGTGAAGGTCGACATTTATAGGAAATAATAGCCGGTACTATTCTTTCACTCTTGTTGGCAACCGTTGGATGATTGAACAGTAAACTTCACGTGCTTTCTACTTCACCAAAAATCTTCGACAGATTGCCTGTAATTTCTACAAGGCTGAGTGTGCATGTGACAGATGCTGACACATCTGGATAAAGTAGATGCCTCTTCGATATTTGGAATCGGTATTTCGACAAACTGCCCGTGATTTCCGGAAAGTTGAGCGTGCATGTGAGAGATGCTGACATGTCTAGATAAGTAAATGGCTCTCCGATTTCTGAGCTTGCCTCTTCGAGTTTTGAGCTTTCCTTTTCAAGTTCTGAGCTCTGTCGAGTGCAGAGGTTGCATGTGACAAGTGCGGACAAATCTGGAACAGAGGATGACCCGTGGTTTCTGAGCAAGCCCAACTTTTGAGAAAGTTAGCGCCTCTTTGATTTTTGAATTGCCTCTTTGAATTCTAAGCTCGCCTATTCGATATCTGAAATCCCGTCGAGTGTTGATTTTTATAGAGGCACGCAATTCATTTCAAAGCACACTTGAATTTGCGCTGGTAAAAACTCCCTTCTTGCACTTCTAATATCTTGACTTGTCCGACCTCTTCTTTCTTCAACACCTTTGAAAATGTCTGGCCCTTCCGACCGTCATTTTGACTTTAACCTTGGTGAAGAGGCTGCCATGCCTTCTCCAGACAACATATGGCGCCCATCCTTCAAATCCCCTACTGGTCCTCTTACCGTTGGGGATTCGGTGATGAAGAATGACATGATTGCTGCAATGATGGCCCGGAACCTTGTCACTCCTAAAGATAACAGGCTGCTTTCCAAACGGTTTGATAAGTTGGCTGTTAAGGATTCTTTGGCTCTCAGTGTGCAGTGTGCCGGTTCTGTGTCCAATATGGCCCAACGCCTATTTGCTCAAACCCGTCAAGTTGAATCGTTGGCGGCTGAAGTGATGAGTCTCAAACAGGAGATTAGAGGGCTCAAGCATGAGAATAAACAGTTGCACAAGCTCGCACACAACTATTCCACAAACATGAAGTGGAAAATTGACCAGATGCAGGAATCTGATGGTCAAATTTTACTTAATCATCAGAGGTTTGTGGGTTTGTTCCAACAACATTTGCCTTCGTCTTCGAGGGCTGTATCGCGTAGTGAAGCTCAAAATGATTAACCTCCGATACCTCCTTCTTCTATGGCTTTGCCGACTGCTGAGGCTCTTCCGACTACTGAGACTTCTCCCAAACAGCCTTTGTGAAGGCTCCCTCTTGTATTTTCCTGTCTTTTGTTTATTTTCCATGAATTTTAATGTGAAAATACCGTGCATATCTGTCAATGAAATATGACAAGCCAAAGCTAACCTTCCAACATTTGCCTCCGGGATTTTCAATGAAATATGGCATGCCAAAGATCACCACTTACATAGATTTAAGCAATCCTTACCCTGTAGCATACTTGATCATCGTCACCATTAACTAGCTCACATTTAATTAATTAAGACAACATTTTGAATGTAGTAACATGCCTTAGAGAATTCCCTCAATTCCTTACTAGATACTCTCTATTTTCACACACATTTTCTGACTACACACCCTACACTAGTTATATGTGAGAAGATTGGTGTAAACATGGAAGACTAGTACTCACATATGTTATAACAAAGAAAGCAATTTCTGGAGTTAATAAGCATGTTTAGATATGATCTCATGAATAGTAAGCTACTACTTAGATGCGAAAACCAGTGACACCATATGCTCATACCAATTTCGAACTCCACAAATTGAAACACACAACACTCAAGATTGAAGTCAATGGTTGTAACAGGGCTTGGGGGTAATGGCTAACAAAGAAATGATAGGAATAACAAACGTTCTTAAAGAGATAGCAAGCAAAGTAATGGAATAGACACTTGGAATTCACTTTAGAATGCAGAATCAACTTTTACATATAAAGGGAAGATTTATGCAACACTTAGGGTCGAATTTAATGTTTTTGGACCCTTTCTTCAACAAACGACATTTTAAAGCTCTTTTTCACAACTTTTCTTCGTTTCTTTCTATTTTCCATGAATTTTTCTTTTTCTTTTTCTTTTTCTTTCCTACCCGTGCCTTATTAAGGACTTTGGCACACAAACACAACAAGAATCACTTCCCCCACACTTGTTTTCTGCAATACATTAATAAAAAGGAATTCATTTTGAGTCATGCTTTACTATGCTTCAAGAACAAAGGTATGGATGGTTCTAATCTAGGCTAGGTGAGGACAGTGTGGGTTAACAAAGAACATAGGCTACACAAGGCTCAACGGGGTTAAACTTAAACATATAATGAAGTAGGATACACGGCAGTTTGGCTTTGGTGGTGGTCACTACACAACTTCATCTTGAATATGTGTTATGGAAATCAATAGCATGCTTCGAATGAAATGGGCATGAGTTCTAGCATTTGGAACTAAATGATGAAACACCTTCTAAGTAGTAACCAAGCAAAGAATAATGAGATCATGCAACGACTTTAGAAAACAAGAATGCACAGATTATTAACTCTCCAAATAAACGTTTAGGCTCAAGTCTCACAATGTTGTACCGTTAATTTGAGTTCCTTCCTTCAAGCATGTTACAAAACTGATTTTTCTTTTATGATTGCATGTGAATTCATAAATTTAAACCACAACCAAGCATACACCAAAGAGTATATCAAATTTTCATTCATGTTTATAACTCTCTTTAACAGTCATGTAATTAAAAACCAAATCCTCATCATTGTGTTGGAAGGTACCCTAAGACACAAACAAACACATAAAAACAACTATTTTTGGGTTTTTCAAAACAATTTTTCAAATTTTTATGGGATTTTTGGATTTTTATGTCAAAACACTCTAAAACACTCCAAAACAGCTTAAAAACACTTAAAACAGCAAGGAACAACACTAGAAGTAATGGGTGATAAACTCCTACGAATTTCATGCAAAACTTTTTGTTTATTTTCGTGTCTTTTGTTTTTAGTTACTGATTTTGTTTATATTTGTGTCTTTTATTTTTACTTATGATATTTGATTTAGTTTTGTTTTCTTGATTTCAGGTACTAGAGAAGTAAGACATGGATTTTGCTACCATTCAAGCTCAATTGGCGAAACTTACTTCTCAATTGTCACAATATGCCAAAAGGACCACAATGCAAAGTGTCCCTACAGAAGGAAGTAGAAAATGGAAACAAAGAGATGCAAAATCAAACCAAGAAGACGAGAGAATTGGAGAAGCAAATTGGGCAGATTATGGAGTTCATGGCACAAATTCAAGAGCAAAGTGAACTTTCCAACTCAACTATTGAAATTTGAAGGAAGATTTTGAAATCCATGATGCTATCACTTTGGGAAGTGCTATGGAGGTTGGAGGTGAACCCAAGACATCCAAACCAAGCCAAAACATGGATGAACAGTTGCTGGTCGAAGACGAGGAGAATAACAAGGCCACGGCAAGGGAAGAACCACCCTTGCCGCAGCCCCATATGCCCTTTATGCCGTCCATTACAACCAAGGCACCTACACTAGAATTTAAACCATTGCCAGATCACGTCAAGTATCACCTTCCATTCAAGGATGAATTCCATGCTATGGGCCCTATCCAAGTTTAGAAGGAAGTTTTGTCCGGCTGAAGGATGCTAAAGCCAACGCTTCTTGGGAGGCAACCCATGTATTCAAATAAGGAAGATTTTTGAATCGCTCCACAATCAGTTTTGCATTTCTAAAAACCTTCCATTTTCTGCATTTCTATTTTGCCATGACTGTCATTTTTATTTTTTTTGTTTATTTAATTTTTTTTGGGTGTGGGTTTATTTTTGAAACTTTGACAGATATGCAAGGTATTCTTACATTCATTTTCATGGAAAAAAGGAACATTAAGCAGAAAATTACAAGAAGGAGCCTTCACAAAGGCTGCTTTGGAGAAGTCTCAGTAGTCGGCGGAGCCCCAGAAGAAGGAGGCAGCGGAGGTTGATCATTTGGAGCTTCAGTACACGGTACAACCCCAGAAGACGAAGGCAAATGCTGTTGGAACAAACCCACAAACCGCTGATGATCAAGTAAAATCTGACCATCAGATTTCTGCATCTGGTCAATCTTCCTCTTCATGTTTATAACCTAGTTATGTATGAGCCTGTGCAACTGTTTATTCTTATGCTTAAGCCCTCTAATCTCCTGTTTGAGACTCATCACTTCAGCCGCCAATGATTCAACTTGACGGGTTCGAGCAAATAGGCGTTGGGCCATATTAGACACATAACCTACACACTGCACACTGAGAGCCAGAGAATCCTTAATGGTTAACTCATCAGACCGTTTGGAAAGTAGTCTGTTATCTTTGGGAGTGACAAGGTTCCGGGCCACCACCGTAGCGGTCATGTCATTCTTCATCACCAAATCCCTAATGGTAAGAGGACCAGTATGGGATATGAATGATGGGTGCGATATGTTGTTTGGAGAAGGCGGAACTACCTCTTCACCAAGGTTCAAGTCAAAATGACGGTCAGATGGGCCAGACATTTTCAGAGGTGTTAAAGAAAGAAGAGGTCGGACAAGTTAAGGTCGTAGAAGTGCAAGAAGGGAGTTTCTACAGGCAGAAATTCAAGTGTGCTTTAAATGTCCTGCGTACCTCTATAAAAATTAGCACTCGACGGGATAGCTTTCTCAAAAATCGAAGAGGCGATAGCTTTCTCAGAAAATCAAAGAGGCTAACTCAAAAATCGAAGAGGCGATAGCTTTCTCAAAAGCTGGGCTTGCTCAGAAACCACGGGTCAATCTTATTTTCTAGATTTGTCCGAACTTGTTACATGCAACCACTGCACTCAACAGGATTTCAGAGATCGAAGAGGCGAGCTCAGAACTCGAAGAGGTAAGCTCAGAAATCGAAGAAGCATCTGATTTTCCAGACGTGTCAGCATCTGTCACATGCAGAGTCAGCTTTGCGGAAATCACGGGCAGTTTGTTGAAGCGCCGATTCCAGATATCAAAGAGGCACTTGCTTTTCCAGACGTGTCAGCGCCTGTCACATGCACACTCAGCTTTGTGGAAATTATGGGCAATCTGTCGAAGATCTCTTGTGAAGTAGAAAACACGTGAAGTTTACTATTAAATCATCCAACGGTTGCTGACAAGGGTGAAATAATAGTACTGGTTATTAATTCCTATAAATGTCACCCTTCACCCTCCATTGCAAGGCATACATACATAACCATTATTGTTTTTCGAGAATGCCTTTCGAACAAACCCTCTCGAGTTACTCAGTGTTCCTTATTCCTTGGGGTACCTCTACAAACAACTCATCCAAAGTAAAAGTATTTCATACCATGAAGGTTGAAAGCAAGAGTGTCTCATATCATGCTTTCTCCCCGTCATTCTCCTTGTCGTTGTTTTGGGACAAGGAGAAAGAGAGCAATCAGCCAGCATTTGGTATCAATCTTCAGATCTGGAACCGACTGCCTGGAACCCCTTCCTAATTACTTACCTAGGCTTGCTCTCGAGTACTCATCTTCATCATTTTATTCTTCCTCTTCGTCTACCATATCTGCTTGGGGAACATATAAGGGAAGTGAAAATGATACCTCCAAGCATGTGGAGGCAATTTACCAATTCATCCTCAGTTAGGGACATGGAGAAAGAAAGCAAGAGGTGGGCACTTGGAAAGATTGAAGAAAGAAACAGACCAACACCTTTACCTCGTGCCTGCTTGCCGTGCAGAAGAAACAAGCAGAGAAGAATGCAGACTGCACAATCAAATCAACCCAGCAGAAGGAGTCTGATTTGAAACCAGGGAACTCTCATATTCCTCGCTCAGAATTCCAAACTAGTTCGAGATCAAAGTTGTGGAAAGACAACAAGATCATTTATCTCCAAAACTAGATTTGCGTTCTTAAACTCTACTCTGTGTGGTTTTTACTTTGTCATACTTGTCATGTTGATTCGTTGTTTGATTGTTTGCTTGTTTTTGTGTGTTTGAGTTTATGCTTGAAACATTGAGGACAAATTTTGATTTAAAGTGTGGGGGGGGGGGGTAACCAAGTTGTTTTAAATGAAATTCGTGGGAGTTTATCATCCATTACTTATAAGAGTTGTTCCTTGATGTTTTAAAGTGTTTTTAAGCTGTTTTAGAGTGTTTTAGTGTGTTTTGACATAAAAATCCGAAAATCTCATAAAAATTTGAACAAGTGTTTTGAAAAACCCAAAAAGAGTTATTTTTGTGTGTTTGTTTGTGTCTTAGGGTACCTTCCAACACAATGATGAGGATTTGGTTTTTAATTACATGACTATTAAAGAGAGTTATAAACATGGATGAAAATTTGATTTACTCTTTGATGTATGCTTGGTTATAGTTATAAATTATGAATTCACATGCAATCATAAAGGAAAAATCAGTTTTTGTAACATGCTTGAAGGAAGGAACTCAAATGAACACTACAAACTTGTGAGACTTGAGCCTAAACGTTTATTTGGAGAGTTAATAATCTGTGCACCATTGTTTTCTAAAATTCCTTGCATGATCTCATTATTCTTTGCTTGGTGGCTACTTAGAAGACGTTTCATCATTTAGTTCCAAATGCTAGAACCATGCCTATTTCATTCAAAGCATGCTATTGATTTGCATAACACATATTCAAGATGAAGTTGTGTAGTGACCACCAAAGCCAAATTGTCGTGCCCCTATTTCATTATGTGTTTAAGTTTAACCCCGTTGAGCCTTGTGTTGCCTATGTTCTTTCTTACCCACACTATCCTCACCTAGCCTAGATTAGGACCATCCATACCCTTGTTCTTGAAGCATAGTAAAGCATAATTTAGAAGGAATTCCTTTTGTTGAACTCTTGCAGAAAAACAAGTGTGGGGGAAGTGATTCTTGTGTGTGTGTGTGCGAAAGTCCTTCATAAGGCACGGGTAGAAAAGGAAAAGAAAAAGAAAAATTGGTGGAAAATAGAATGAAAAGAAGAAAAGTTGTGAAAAGAGTTGAAAAATTTATGAGAAAGAGCTTTAAAGTGTTGTTTGTTGAAGAAAGGGTCCAAAACATTGAATTCGACCCTAAGTGTTGCATGAATCTTCCCTTTGTGTTTAAAAGTTGATTTTTGCATTCTAAAGTAAATTCCAAGTGTCAATTCCATTACTTTGTTTGCTATCGCTTTAAGAACGTTTGTTATTCCTATCCTTTCTTAGTTAGCCATTACCCCCAAGCCCTGTTACAACCCTTGACTTCAATCTTGAGTGTTGTGTGTTTCAATTTGTGGAGTTTTAAATTGATATGAGCATATGGTGTCACTGGTTCTCGCATCTAAGTAGTAGCATTCCATTCATGAAATCATATATATACATGAATTAATAATTCCAAAAATTGCTTCTTTGTTGAAAAACATATGTGAGTACTAGTTTTCATGTTTACATCAATCTTCTCACATATACCTAGTATAGGGAGTGTAGTAAGAAATTCTTGTGTGAAAATAAGAGTGTATCTAATAAGGAATTGAGGAAATTCTCTAGGCATGTTACTATATTCAAAATGCTATTTTAATTGATTAAATGTGAGCTAGTGAATGGTGACTATGATTAAGTATGCTCGAGGGTAAGGAATGCTTAAATCTATGTAAGTGGTGAATGCTTAAATCTATGTAAGTGGTGATCTTTGGCATGTCATGTTTCATTGAAAATCCCTGAGGCAAATGTTGGAAGGTTAGGTTGTGTTTTGTTTGTTTTGTTTGTTTTGTTTCATTTTGTTTCTTTTGTTTTGCTCAAGGACTAGCAAAAGCTAAGTGTGGGAAAAATTTGATAGGAGCATATTTATGCAACTTAGTTAGCTTGTTTCTTGGCATTTACTTAGTTTAATTCTAGTTATTTTAGTACTTTAAACTATTTTTGTGTGTTTGTAGGTTCAAATAACAAAGTTAGCAACAAAGTGCTATTTAGAGCATTTTGGAGCATTTTTGGGCCAAGATTGGATAGTGCAAGCATGGAGACATGAGGATGGACGTTTTTGAAGATTTGAAGGCTAAAAATCAGCATGTGTGTGTGCAAGTGTGTTGACCTACAACTCCGAACATCCATCCACTACACCCATTACATCCACTTATTACCAAATATCCATCCACTATACCCATTACATCCACTCATTACCAAATACTCACCCACTACACCCATTACATCCACTCATTACCAAACACTCATCCACTACACCCATTACATCCACTCATTACCAAACATCCACCCACTACAACCATTACATCCACTCATTACCAAATATTCATACACCACACCCATTACATCCACTCATTACCAAACATTCATCCACCACACCCATTACATCCACTCATTACCACAACACTCATCACTACCACCTTAATTAGATGGTGGTCCTCTCCCTAGCCTATAAATACATCCACCCTTCACCATAACAAAGGGGAGAAGACAATCCACCCATCCACCCTTCACTATAACTCACCTATATCCATCAACCACCATAATTTACCACTCATTCATTCTTTTGTTTTCAATGTCTAAATTTGTTTATCTTTTCTTTGCGAGTATGAGGAACTAAACCCCCCTTAGCTATGGGGGAATTCGAAACCATGTTCATGCTTGCAATATGATTTGATTACCTTTAGGTGTGATTTCATAAGTTGTGAATTCAATTTGTTTAACTGCTTGATTGATAACTTATTTGTGTATTTTTATTAAGAGTGCACACTTAGTTTGCATGCATGAATATGATGCTAGAGTATAAGGGAGTTTCACCTAATAGTTACAAACTTATATTAACAAGTAGTGGAGGTCGCTTATAAACGATCGTGTTAAATAAATTCTTGGCAGGAGTTTCATGCTCATCATAGTAACGAATGCCTCGTCAATACTTATAGTTTTCATAATGCTTAATGATCTTTGATTGTATCTTTATTGTGCTGTTCACATAAAGAACTTTTGAAGAAAGCTTGAATTGTTGTATGCACTTTCCCATCCAATTCAATAACTTAAGGAGATCTTGAAGGTTAATTTAAGCGGACTTAAATAACCTGGGGTGTTGAGTTTCATGATTGATCGAAAGAACAACTGAAAATTGGTTTATGTGCAAGTATGTCATGTGTGGAGAAGAACCTCCTAGCTAGCCTTCCATCCATTCAATTTACTCAAATTCGTGTAGATTTAATTAGTTCTTTAATTTACTTGTTTTGTTTTGAAATTCATCAAAACCAAAACCCCCTTTACTTTAAAGTGTTTTATTAGTCAAAATCTGTTTTGATTTGTGTTTTTAGGTGTCCCAAAAGTGTGTTAGAGTCTAAATCTGCCCAGTTTGTGTTTTTAGGCAGATTTGAGCGTTTTTAGCTTGTTTTGAGTCCTTTGAGTTTGTTTTAAGTTCTTTGAGTCTAGTTTAGTGTTTTTAACTTTGTTTATATGTTTTTAAGTTAGTTTAGAGGTTTTAGCAAGCCCTCTTAATCCCTGGTTTAGAACGATCCCTACTTGCATTTATACTACAATTTGACAACAAGGGGGTTTAATTTGTGTGTTAAGTTAAAATTCACATCATAGATTTTCTAATCTTTATATTTGATATAAAATGCTAATCACTTATACAATTGTATGTAGGTGATGGAGCCAAGTAGAAGATGGACGAGCAAAGAAAAAGAATGGAATGAAGGGTTCGGCCATTATTTTTTTTTGCTAACTACTTAGGAAGTTTGTTAGGCACATTAAAGATAGTCTTTAAACTTTCTTATTTTGCTAAGAACTTATTATGTGGCTTCATATGATGGAAGACCCACTTTTGGTGCCTATATGAAGGTATATAATTAGTCTCTAATGTAGGAGCTAATTCTTTTGTATTAAAACATTATGAATGTTTAACTTATCATATCAATGTAATGTGATGAATGCCTTCTACTAAATTTGTTCCTCAAAGTAGTATTATGAATTGAAAATTGTCTTGTTGTATTCTAGTTGAGATACAAGAAATGTATCACTTATATAATGCGATATCCAAGCTTTGGATTTATTAATTAAGGATAGATCTTACATGTTGGCCATAGATGGATACAATGAATCTTTAGATTTGGTTCCAATTGCCTACATATGAGTCCTATATGAATTGAGAAAGTCTAGAGATTTCTTTCTTGAAGAAAAGGAAGATCACATTATAATGACAAAAATAATACATAAGAAAAACATTTCTTATATGGTTATCACTTACTTAACCACAATAACCTGATCACTCTTGGTTCAATTAGTAGTTTTGAACAACTAATTGGACATTCTTTCTTAAATTGTTTTAAGAAATGTCAAATATGTTAGTGATCAAACCAATGATGAAGTGTCCAAATCTATAAAAGGTTTAAAGACTTTAGTCACTTAATAACAAGACATGAACTTAGTGGAGTTGGAACAATAAGCTTAAAAGGTTCTAAGCTACTCCACAATGTCCTCTACTCGTATACTTCATAATTATACACTATGAATGTATAATGCGATTTCTCATTAAGGTCATGAGAAACAGTGGGAGGTGAGAAAAGGATATAAACTTGAATATGATTGGTTTATAGTTGTCTAAAATTAATAGTGCATCACTATTATTAATGAGTTTGTAATTTTAATTGTTAAGAGGTCTCAAACTCTTCGAAGCGTTAAAATCGATGTTGTGTAACATTCTAAGAATAATCTATGAATGTTGGTTTCACCACCCTAGCATAAAATGGTTATATGTTGGGAGTTGTCCATCATTCTCTTTTACGAGAACAAGCTAAGTACAAAGCAAATGGACAAGTTGATGAAACAAAAGGGAATAGTTTCAAAATGAGTCATAACATATAGTTTAACAACAAGACAATCCGATTTCGACACCTCATGTAACTATAATGCTCTATGTAGTTTTAATAAGGAATTAAATCAACCACCTAGTCGGAATGGTTGAATTCCTGATGCGATGAGAGTTAAGCACTCAAATTAAACCCTCTTTTGACAATTGTAGTATATGTATAAGTAGGGAACGTTCTGGACCGGGGATTAGGAGGGATTGCTAATCTAAACTAAACTGACTTACAAAAAGAAACTTAAAAACACTTAACTAGACTCTATAAACTCAAAACACTTAAAAACACAAACTAAAAGAGATTCTAACTAATTAGACACACTAAAGTAAATGAGGATTGGGTTTTGGACGAAAATAAAGTAAAACAAAACAGAAACTAGAACTAAACAGATTTGCACGAAATTGGTTGTTTTGGATGGATGATGGGCTAGCTAGAAGGTCTTTCTCCACACATGACACACTTGCATACAAATCAATCTCCAATTGCTTTTCAATAAACTATGATGCTCAACACCCCAGATTAACCGTGATGCACAAATTAACCCTCATATTTTCCTTTACTCATTGAATTGGATGAATGCATGCGACAACCCAAATCATTCTCTAAAAGTCCCCTATATGAATGCATAATAGAGATACAATTAAAGATCATTAAGTTCCATGAAAATCATAAGCGTTGACGAGGCAATTGTAACTATGAATGCATGATACGTTTGCCAAGAATTCAATTAACGCGATTGTGACAAGCAACCTTCACTACTCATGAATATAAACTTGTAACGATTAGGTGAAACTTATTTATATCCTAGCATCAAATTCATGCATGAAAACTAAGTACGCATCCTTAATAAACATACACAAATCTGTTATGAATAAAATAGATAATTGAATTGCAATCACAACTTATCAAATCACAATTGGAAGAAATCAATTCATATTACAAATATATTCATGGTTTCGAATTCTCCTCTAGCCAAAAGAGGTTTAGTTCATCATACTTGCAATTAAACAGAAATAATTGAAATTAAACATTGAAAACCAAAGTAGAATACACCTAGAATGCTCCAGCAATCCAAATTGAATGACTAGCACAACTCCAAGCAATCCTCCTTCCTTGCAAATATGCGGCACCAAGGTGTGAGTGGTGAATGGATGGTCTCTTGTGGTGGTGGATGGATATAGGTGAGTTATGGTGAAAGGTGGAGAGTGGTGTAGATGATGTGGTGTCTTTGGATGATGGCCCTTAAATTATGGTGAATGGAGGATGTATTTATAGGCTAGGGAGAGGAGTGTATGGAGTTGTAATGAGTGGATGTAATGGGTGTAGTGGGTGAGTGTTGTGGTAATGAGTGGATGTAATCGGTGGATGTAATGGGTGTAGTGGATGAGTGTTTGGTAATGAGTGGATGTAATGGGTGTAGTGGGTGAGTGTTGTGGTAATGAGTGGATGTAATGGGTGTAGTGGGTGGATGTTTGGTAATGAGTAGATGTAATGGGTGTAGTGGATGAGTGTTTGGTAATGAGTGGATGTAATGGGTGTAGTGGATGGATGTTTGGAGTTGTAGGTCAACACACTTGCACACACACATGTTGATTTCTAGCCTGCAAATGTTCAAAAACGTCCATCCTCATGTCTCCATGCTTACACTATCCAATCTTGGCTCAAAAATGCTCTAAAATGCTCCAAAATGCACTTTCTTGCCAACTTTGTTATTATGACCTACAAATACACAAAAATAGCTTAAAATACATAATTAACTAAGAAATAACAACACAAATGCACAAGAACAAGCTAACTAAGTCGCATAAATATGTTAATATCAATTCCTATATCCTTAGTCGGAGCCATGCTTCCACTAATGATTTGGATAATTCTTGTATGACTACTTTAAAAGGTTTTAGTATGAATAAAACTAGAAATATGATGTTTGACACCATATAGTTTAAATGAATGAACTTGATAAAAACAAGTCACACATCAAATGGGATTACTTGAGAAGAAATTCTTTTGTATATGTTCGTTTAAATAACTTGTGTTAGCTAGATTTGTTGATTGTCCAAAACTGTTGAGACATCATCAATAAGCTAATGGATCTTAAAGATTGTCAATAGATCCAAGACAAGTTAGTGGGAGCTATAGCATTCAAATCAAGAAAATATAAGTGTTATGTTTTCTTAAGGTTTCGATTGAATGCTTAGTTACAACAAGGTCAGTGAGAGTGATGTTATACTTTTGAGCAACATATTATGAATGAAGTCTATTTGATAGGCGTAATAAATATTGATGTTACTCAAAAGGACAAATTGTGACAAGGTCAATTTTGAAGTACAGACTTAAAATGGACTTATTGATACAGCAAGGCTGTCTCAAGAATGTTGTATAAGGAAATTGAATCTCAAACGTTGAAGATTTGAGAAAGTATTTCTACATATTTTAGAAAAATTGCTTTCATGACCCTTATAAAGAATATGTCACAAAATCACAAAAGGGACACATGTATGGACCTGTGAGATGATATCCAAAAGTGAAAAAAACCATAAGGGTTGTCACTTTAAGATACTATAGCCCAGGATCAGAACCATAGCAACTGATAGAATATTATTACCTTTGAGAAAGGAACATTAGAGTGAGACTCTGGAAGCGTGCATTCACTTAGGTTATAAACCAAAGTGACAATAACCCATTTTAAAAAATGGAACTTAATGGTGGATGAAGTACTAATCATATGAAAGTATTGTTAGTATGGTACTACAATGGTCACGAGGTTGGAGCAAAGTGTGTATAAAGTATACAAACGAAATATATGTCGATATATATTAAAGTTTTAGAAACTACTTCAAAAGGTGTTTCGAATAGACAGGGTTCATTATGAACCAATGATTGAATCCAAACCATAAGGTCGTTAGTAGGATACTACGACGTAATGGGGCGATAGCTCAAGCCATGGAATCAAGGTCTCATCAAAATATTTGAACACAAATAAGAGACAACATTAAATGTTTTGGAAACATTTAATAAGTAAATCTTTTTATGTTAAAAGGATTAATGCATAACCTAGTTAACCTACGAGCTCAAGTTCACTCGACTAGCATCTATAAGATGCAATACTGATTAACAGTAGTGCAAGTGCGAGATTGTTGGAGATATGCCTGAAAGTCAATTTTTGGAAGAAACCTTTCAGGACAATATTTATATGTATGGAAAACTTTAATACGTCAAAAGGCAAAGTCACTCATTAGGACTATCTCAATAAACGATATACGTCCTAAATGGTGAATCCATGGACAATGGATCGATGGAAGAAGTAATCGAATGATGTTAGACTGCAGAGACCTTCTTCACATAACCATGATGTCCAAAAGGTTCCTGGTCATAGGATTGTCAGAGGGACACTGACAATACATAGACCAGTACATACTATGTCCCCTTGCAATGGGAAGGATGGAAAGTCTCAGGCCTTTCGTGTAGTGACACTAAGACAAGTATGTAGGTGCTCATTATGGGAATGAGTTCACTGAACACAATCAAACGAGAGTACTTGCATGGAGGTATACTCATATGTCAAGCAAGTAACTCTACTGGTTGGAATAATGTAAGTAATCCTTTGACCTGAGACATCATAGTTGTCTTGGGGATACGTTGCTGATCATTTGATAATGAGACGTGACCACATCTCATCTTGGATGTGTTCTATGCATTGTTGGGGTCGGTGATTTATTCTCAGAGGCATGTGAATGATCAACAGGGATCTCTAATCCTCATTATGAGAGGATGAATACTTTAAGATATGATTCAGGAATCTTCGGTCGAAGTATCGAGCATAATGATGGAAAGCATTCCTATACGACTCAATAGAATCATATAATTTGATATAATCACATTAGGGGTTTGACATTAAATATCCATACCCTAGTAATGTGATTGTGAGTATTGTATTAGAAAATGATTGAATTACATTGTAATTCCAACTGAATAGGTTCTCTGAACAAATTCTACATTAGCTTGGGTAGCCATGATATATGATTAGATGTCACTCATGGCTCGTGGGTTCTTCTAGATGATTAAATAAGTAGTCATCAAAGAAGAAGGAGAATTAAAAGTTTTAATTCACTAAGTGATTGGATAAATACTAATCATTTGGATTGGTACCAATCACCTCACTGCCTTGCTAATTAGAACCTAAAACGATTGTACACTGATACACTCTTGTGGTGAGACAACTAATGGATGATGGAATTAATTAATTGGATTAATTAAGTGTTATGATTAATTGGAAAGTCTAAAGAAATCATATAAACGATGAAAGATCGTTTAGGACTTAAAGAAAAGTTTGGGTTCATTTGGGCCCATTGGGCCCAAACGAATTGGGTCCTTTTATTCAAGCATAGAATGCCTTGAGATGATGAAAGACCACAGTCCAAACCCACACTAAGGGGCTGGCCAATACAAGTGAAAGGAGAGAGATTGAGTCAAGTGGTTGACCCACTTCTTTGACATTTATAAAGGAAGTTTAGTGAAAAAGTTTCATTAGGGTTTTTGTGAGTTCTTTTTTGGAAAAGAGAAAACAAGTCTCTCTCTCTCTACACACAAATAGCCGGCCACCAAAGGGATTTTTAGCTAATCATCTTCTCTCCCTTTAAGTCCGCCTATGTAAGTTTATCTTACATTGCCGGTCCCAAGCCCGGATAAAGGAGGAGGGGGAGGGCGTCAGGTAGTCGACAACCGTCACTCCATAATTACATCGAATCCTTATGAAAATGAATCAAGAACGAAATCGCGCTAAAGCTAGGGCGTCACCCGTAAGTGGCGCGCTATGTGGCCCGAGCACAGTGATAAGTGAGCAAGGGTCGCTGTATCTCCATCGGCACCCGGATGCAGTGTTAAATGAGCAAGGGGGCCATAGAAACTTCTTTTCGAACGACTCCACTCAAAGTTGTTTGGGAGCATATGCTCCTATCAACTTTACACGGGACACACAAAAGAAGTACTTTGATCCTATTAGACGGGGGAGGGTGAAGAAGCTAGGACAGAAGGGTAGAGTTCAAGAGAGCAAAATGCGTTTAGGAACGTGGAATATAGGAACCTTAACGGGAAAATCTATGGAAGTAGTGGAAGTTATGGTGAGGAGAAGGATAAATATTATGTGCCTACAAGAAACTAAGTGGGTTGGTCGTAAGGCAAATGATCTAGAAAACTCAGGGTTTAAACTTTGGTATTCGGGCACAAATAGAACGAGAAACGGTGTTGGCATCATCGTGGACAAGACCTTGACACAAGATGTTGTAGATGTCAAGAGGGTACGAGATAGAATCATGGCAATCAAGATTGTAATAGGACAAGAACTTATCAATGTGATTAGTGCGTACGCACCTCAAGTAGGGTTGGATACGAGTTCGAAGGAGAACTTTTGGGAAGACCTTGGAGACTTGGTGCAAGGAATTGCTCAGACGGAGAAGATATTTATAGGAGGAGATTTAAATGGACACGTGGGCAGGGAGACAGGCAACTATGGAGGTTTTCATGGTGGCCATGGTTTTGGGGAGAGAAACGAGGATGGGGAAGCTATCTTGGATTTTGCAATGGCATATGATATCTTCTTAGCCAACACTTTCTTTAAGAAGAGAGAAGAACATGTGATCACCTACAAGAGTGGGTCGTCAAAAACACAAATAGATTTTCTTCTAATGAGGAAAGGGGATCGTATAACCTGTAAGGATTGCAAAGTTATACCAGGAGAGAGCGTGGCTAATCAACATCGCTTGTTGGTGATGGATGTACATATCAAAAGAGTGAGAAAAAAGAACAAGACTTGGAAGTGCCCAAGGACTAGATGGTGGAATCTAAAAGAAGAAAAACAAGCCATTTTCAAAAAGAAAGTAATCACCCAGTGTGTGTGGGATAGAGAAGGGGAAGCTAGCCAAATGTGGGATTCCATGGCTAGTTGTATCCGAAAAGTAGCAAAAGAGGTATTAGGAGAGTCTAAGGGCTTTGCCCCACACCAAAAGGAATCTTGGTGGTGGAATGAGGAGGTACAAACAAAGGTGAAGGCTAAGAAGGAATGTTGTAAAGCTTAATACAAGGATAGGACCGATGAAAATGGTGAAAGGTATAGAAAAGTGAAGCAAGAGGCGAAGAAAGCTGTGAGAGAAGCTAAGTTAGCGGCTTATGACGATATGTATAAGCGACTAGATACCAAAGAAGGAGAGTTGGATATCTATAAACTAGCTAGAGCAAGGGAAAAGAAGACAAGGGACCTAAACCAAGTGAGGTGCATCAAGGATGAGGATGGAAAGGTTCTTGCTACAGAGAACGCGGTTAAAGACAGATGGAGAGGTTATTTTCATAATCCTTTCAATGAAGGACATGAAAGGAGTGCTTCTTTAGGGGAGTTGAGTAACTCAGAAGAGTGTAGAAACTACTCTTTTTATCGTCGAATCCGGAAGGAAGAAGTGGTTGTAGCTTTGAAGAAGATGAAGCATAGAAAAGCAGTAGGTCCAGACGATATACCAATCGAAGTGTGGAAAGTTTTGGGAGAGACAGGTATAACATGGCTCACTGACCTTTTCAATAGGATTTTGAAAATGAAGAAGATGCCAAATGAGTGGCGAACGAGCACTTTGGTGCCTATCTACAAGAATAAGGGCGACGTACAAAATTGCATGAACTATAGGGGTATTAAGCTAATGAGTCATACAATGAAGCTCTGGGAGAGAGTCATTGAGCATAGATTGAGGCAAGAGACACGGGTTTCAGACAACCAATTCGGGTTCATGCCAGGACGCTCAACCATGGAGGCAATCTATCTCTTACGAAGATTGATGGAAAGATATAGAGATGGGAAAAAGGATTTACACATGGTCTTTATAAATTTGGAAAAAGCGTATGATAGGGTCCCAAGAGACATTCTTTGGAGGATTCTAGAGAAGAAAGGAGTACGAGTAGCATATATCCAAGCTATAAAGGATATGTATGAAGGAGCAAAGACTGCCGTAATAACTCATGAAGGACAAACTGAAAGCTTTCCCATAACTGTAGGATTACATCAAGGTTCATCCTTAAGTCCTTACCTTTTTGCGTTGGTAATGGATGAGTTAACAGGACATATTCAAGATGATATTCCTTGGTGTATGCTTTTCGCAGACGATATAGTGTTGATAGATGAAACTCAGGAAAGGGTAAATGCAAAGCTTAACCTTTGGAGAGAAGTGTTGGAATCTAAAGGTCTTCGCCTAAGCCGATCAAAGACAGAATATATGGAGTGCAAGTTCAGTGCAAATGGAGGCCAAAACGAGTTAGGGGTGAGGATCGGAGATCAAGAAATACCAAAGAGCGACCGTTTTCGTTACCTAGGATCTATCTTGCAAAAGAATGGAGAATTAGATGGAGATCTCAACCATAGAATACAAGCTGGATGGATGAAGTGGAAGAGTGCATCCGGCGTGTTGTGTGATCGCCGTATGCCACTGAAGCTTAAGGGAAAATTTTATAGGATGGCAATAAGGCCGGCGATGCTGTATGGCACTGAATGTTGGGCGGTGAAACATCAACACGTACACAAAATAGGTGTAGCGGAGATGAGGATGCTTCGTTGGATGTGTGGGCACACAAGAAAGGATAAGATTAGGAATGAGGATATCCGGGGTAAAGTAGGAGTAGCCGAAATTGAAGGAAATATGAGAGAAAATCGGTTATGGTGGTTTGGACATGTGCAAAGAAGGCCTACTGACGCTCCGATTAGAAGATGCGACTATGAGACAGAGGTTCAGGGCATGACACAGGACCGAGCACAATGGCGTTCTAAGATTCATATAGCCGATCCCACTCAGTGACTTGGATTTTCCAAGTCTCCAACCGAGAAGTTTTCCTCCCTCAGGAAATTAAGGGAACACTACCTCAACCTACATGCTCCACTCACAAAGCTTCAACATACAAGCTTCAACAAAAAAAAAATTCAAAGAACTTAGCGAATAAGGCTTTGGTGTATTTAACACAATACATTGAAATGAAGGAAAGCTTATTTATTGATATCCCCGATAAGTTACAAATATGTACATATACATGAGTCAAAATAAACAAACATGAGAGAGCCTTCACAAAGGTTGCTTAGGAGAAGTCTTAGCAGTCGGTAGAGCCCCAGAAAGAGAAGGCATCAGAGGGGGATCATTCGGAGCCTCAGTACTGGACAGAACCTAGAAGGATGAGGCATCAGAGGTTGATCATTTGGAGCTTCATTACGCGGTACAGCCCCAGAAAACGAAGGCAATAAATGCCTTTGGAACAAACCCACAAATCTCTGATGATCAAGTAAAACCTGACTATCAGATTCTTTCATCTGGTCAAGCTTTCTCTTCATGTTTGTAGCATAGTCATGTGCGAGCCGGTGCAACTGTTTATTCTCATGCTTGAGCCCTCTAATCTCCTGTTTGAGACTCATCACTTCAGCCACCAATGATTCAACTTGGCGGGTTCGAGCAAATAGGCGTTGGGCCATATTAGACACAGAACCTGCACACTGAACACTAAGAGCCAGAAAATCCTTAACAGCCAACTCATCAGACCGTTTGGAAAGTAGTCTGTTATCTTTGGGAGTGAGAAGGTTCCTGGCCACCACCGCAGCGGTCATATCATTCTTCATCACGGAATCCCCAACGGTAAGAGGACCAGTAGGGGAGACCAAGCAGGGTAAAGGAATAGCATTACTATTTGTTGTTAAGGAGACTCCTATATATGTCGACTTCCATCCCCAACGGACAGGCAGACCTGCAAAAATGCTCAACCCTTCCTCATATCTGAGAGGGCACTCCCAACGAAGCCTTTCGAAATATTCAGCTTTCTTTCTCCCCGATAATACCTCTGCAAACAAGCTATACTAGAGCAAGAATATCTCGTATCATCAGGGTTAAAAGCAAGAGTATCCCATATCATGCTTTTTCCCTGTCTTTTCCTTTGGCCTTGTTCTTACCTGCAAGACAAGGAGAAATAGAGCAATCAGTCAGCACTTGGAATCAAGCTTCCAGTCAGGAACTGACTGCCTGGAACCCCTTACCTGATTACTTACCTGGCATTGCTCTCGAGTACTCATCTTCAACATCTTATGCTTCCAGGGAAGATACCGCATCTGCTTGAGGAACAGATAGGGCAAGTGAGAAGGATACAATGAAGCATGTGAAGACAAGCGTAACAGCACACGTGCCGATACATCCACTACTCTGTCAAAAGCAAAAGTATCCCATATCAGCAAGGTCGAACGTACTCTAGATTTGATGGACTTGTTTTGACCCTCAAATTCTTCAATCCGCCTTATACTCTGGAGGAAACCAGAAAACCCTCCAGCCCAGTTCAAGAATAAGCCTGTGGAAAGTTACTTCTTCAAAAGCAAAAGTATTCCATATCATATCTTCTCATTTTTCTTCTCTTTATCCTTCATGCTGCCTGCAAGATAGGGAGAATGTGAACAATCAGCCGGAACTCGAAATCAAAGTTCTGATCTGGGACTGATTGCTTGGAGCTCTGATTGCTTACCTGTTTGTCACCTCTTTCAGCAGATCCCCTAGCTCGGCGACTTGGGGGACTCCTACTACATGGTTTGTATCGCGCTTGACCAAGCCTAAAACTACAAGTAAGCTTCAAGTGAAATTGATACATTACCTTGTGCATCTCCACCAGTTAAAGATATCACCCTTGGATGAAGGAAGAGTACTTCCAGAGAAGATGCCACATCTAACTATGAGACAGATAAGGCAAGTCAAGACGATACCACACTCTGGTATTTAGAAGTTTCGTGACTACGAGATCATTCTCCCACAATATTTCCTAATGTCATTTGTACTAAATCATTCACTTGTACTCACTAAAGGAGAGTTTGAACCTATGTACTTGTGTAAACCCTTCACAATTAATGAGAACTCCTCTATTCCGTGGACGTAGCCAATCTGGGTGAACCACGTACATCTTGTGTTTGCTTTTCTATCTCTATCCATTTATATACTCCACACTAATGACCGGAGCAATCTAGCGAAGATCACAGAAAGCAATCGTTTTCGCTACCTAGGATCTATCTTGCAAGAGAACGGAGAATTAGATGGAGATCTCAACCATAGAATACAAGCTGGATGGATGAAGTGTAAGAGTGCATCCGGCGTGTTGTGTGACCGTCGTAGGCCATTGAAGCTCAAGGGAAAAATTTTATAGGACGACAATAAGGCCAGCGATGTTGTATGACACAGAATGTTGAGCGGTGAAGCATCAACATGTACACAAAATGGGTGTAGCGGAGATGAGGATGCTTCGTGGGATGTGTGGGCACACGAGAAAGGATAAGATTGGGAATGAGGATATCCGAGGTAAAGTAGGAGTAGCCGAAATTGAAGGAAAGATGAGAGAAAATCGGTTAAGGTGGTTTGGACATGTGCAAAGAAGGCCTAGGGGTAGAGGTTCAGGGCTGAAGGGGTAGAGGAAGACCTAGGAAAATTTTGGAAGAGACCCTAATAAAAGACTTAGAGTACTTGGATCTAACGGAGGACATGACACAAAACCAAGTGCAATGGCGTTCTAGGATTCATATAGCCGACCCCACTTAGTGGGAAAAGGCTTTGTTGTTGTTGTTGTATCTTCTTTCCTTTTGGTTATTCCATTATCCATCCCACTACACTAGTGGGTGTGGATCTTTAGAGGTCTTCTACTTTGGAGACTAAAGGAGAAAGAAGCTCTAAATCTTTCAAGGTAGAGGAAGCTAGGAGGGAGGCTAGACTCAAGGAGTTCCAAGAACAAAGAGCTTGGAGGTGGTCCATCCTTGGTCTCAAGTCTAGATCAAGAGGTATAAAACTATACCTTCATTTTGTTCTTCAATATTTTCTTAGATGCATCATATATGCACCTATGCTTCTTGAAGGGGATTTGCATGACTATAGCTTTGATATTATGTGATAACATGCTTCCGTTGCAAATGTATATAAATTTTGAATTGTATATGCATGCTAGTCACTAGAAATCCCATATAAATCTCATCATTTCCCTTCAAGAAGCACAAAAGATTTTTCTTAAAAGTACATGTTGATTACCTTTGCTCCAAAGTAGGTGATTAGAAAACATCCAACTTTGTACGAAAAATCAGCTTCTACAGATTGTTTCTTCCTATCAAGAACCAGCTTAGCTCTCTTGAGGTACACTAGAGGATCAAGATCACTACTTTTATGGTAATAAATAGGTAGGAGAAACATGCCGAACTTGTTACCCCAGCTTGATTCAGAGTTGTTTTCCAACAAATTGTGTCACATCCCGGCCCGGGGCGGACCACATCACCAATTCACATATATATATATGCATCAATTATCAATTCATATAACTCATATCATTCATATTATGCATGCATGGCATAACTACTTCTTCCACCATCACTAGACACCCTGAATAATCATAACTGACATATAATGACCTACCTGTTTACTTGCTTAACGAATCCAACAAATAAGTTATGGATATTGCGTTAAAAAATACAATTACTAGGATGAAACACCTGAGGGTGAGTCCTAACTTTTGTGAATTCTGTCAGAACACCGCTGGCATAACTAGAATTAAATCCACTTCTTTTAAAGCTCCCGAACTGTGTAAATGGTTACGTCACTCTCACGTGACGGCCAGCATGCCCTCCTTCGGGACGGGGTGTGTCAAATTGGATACCTGATCATATTCGTACAATCATTATCTCCAACCAACAACCATTAAATTGGATACCTGGTTATATTTGTGGGATGATAAGTAAAAAACGTCGAGGTTTCATCATAAAACAAATTGGTAATATGGGGAGTAGCCAATTATTTATGAGCACATGTAAGTCCCTCTTTTCATCAATGTAGGATTCATTCTCAACATGGCCCCCTTCATGTGTGGCGAATTTTCAAGCCTTACACGCCCTTTCACGTGTGGTGAATTTTGTTGGATATATGTCAACAATCTGTGATAAACTTATATATGCTAATAAATAATAAATACTAATAAATATTGAACAAAGTATGAACAACGAAATAATTTTAAACAGAAAATTGAAGATCGAGGCTTGCGTACTGTGATGCAAAAATTATCTTAACACACAAATTTAACCCTCTTTTGACAATTGTAGTACAAGTATAAGTAGGGATCGTTCTGGACCGGGGATTAGGAGGGCTTGCTAATAACCTCTGAACTGACTCAAAAACATAAAACAAAACTTAAAAACACTTAACAAGACTCACAAGACTCAAAGCAAACTTAAAATACTCAAAACAGCTTAAAACAACCAAATAAACTTAAACTAGACACTAAGAATGACTTAGGACGAAAATTGACTTTTACTTGAATCAAAACACTTAAAAACACAAACTAAAATAGATTTGAAACACTTTGAAACAAGAAACTAAAAGGGGCGTTTTGATTTGGATGAAGTTGAAACAAACAAACGAATATGAAAAACTAGACAGATTGTAAAACAAATGTGAGAAATATCATGATGGATGGGATAGCTAGAGGCTTTTTCTCCACACATGACATGTATGCAAATAACTCGATTTCCAGTTACTACTTCATTGAATTATGAACGACAATGCTCCAAATTAACCGTGACATCACTAGTTAACTCTAAGATTTTCCTTGTTTTATTGGATTGGATGACATCATTCGACAACCCAAACCATTCTTCTAAAGTTCCCTACATGACATTGTTGGAAATGTGCCCTAAAACCAATCATATGATGATACTTTAAGGACATTTCACATGTTAAACTAATCTAGTTTAATATCAAAGGCAAAGATTATTGTTTAAGCCGTCTCATATAAATGTTATATGCTTAAACGATAAAGTCCAAGGAATATGTGATTGGGAGAGTGCAATCTAAAGAAGTTAGATTCATGAGACCATTCTTTCGTAGACACATCCTAAACGTTCCTGATCATAGGATTGCCAATTGGGCATTGACAGTCCGTTAAGATCAGTACGTGATGTGTCTTCTCTCAGGGAGAATGACTAGTCTCGAGTCATTGGTGTGTGTGACACCAAGACAAGCATGTAGGTGCTCAATAGCGAATGAGTTCACTGAACACAATCAACGAGGAGTTCTCATACTCATGTCACATGGGAACTCATGGTTGGGATAATGCAAAGTAGTCCTTTGACCTGAGGCATCATAGATGTCTAATGGTTATGTCCTTGATCTTTGATCATGTTAAATGGCATTCCATTGAAGTGTCCACGACATTGTTGGGGTCAAGCTATCTAATCATGTAGGCATATGAATGCGCAACAAGGGATCTCTAACCTTCAAACTGTTTGAGGGAGAATACTCTATGATATGATTAAGAATCTCTGATCAGAGTATGAATGAGATTTAGGAAGTCGTTCCAAATCACATTCAAGGTAATCATATAAGCAAACGAATCACATTGGATAGTAGACATGAATAAACTATCAAACTAAACAATGTGGTCAAGAGTATTGTATTAGAGAAAGACCGTATTGCATTTGTAATCCTAAACTGAATAGGTTCTCCACCTCTTCTGATTAGCTTGGGTAACCATGATATGCTGCTAGGTATCACTCATGGTTTGTGGAAGCCCTAAACGTGTATAATCACTAAAGGGAGAATTGAAAGTAAGTTTCAATTCACAATCGATTTGAAAGAGTTCTGAATCGCCCACTGCCTCGCTAAAAGGAACCTAATGGATCGTACACCGTGTAAGGTAAAGATTGAAGAAACAATGGAGATGAGTAAGAATAATTAAATGGTTTAATTATTTATGGCAAGGATTAATTAATATGTTAATTAATCAAACGAATAAGTTCGTTAAAAGACCACGGGTTAGTTTTGGGCCTCAAGGCCCAATGGGCTTCGAACGTCAAGCCCATTGACTTAAGTTGTATGACAACTTAATGACAAATAATTCACAAAGGCCTTACCAACCCAATGAAACCCTATGGCCGGCCATATTAGAGATGGAGTGGGTTTTGGACTTATTTACAAGTTTGCCACTCTAATGAATAAAGGTATAAATATGACTTTATAGCCAAAGGTCTCTTTTCTCTCTAAAGAGGCCGACCACCCTAGAGGAAATTATCTAGCAATCTTGCTTCCTCTAGGTCACTCATTTCTTCATCAATCCATCCTTGGTGTGGAAACTTAGAGGTTCTCAATTTTGGGAACTTGGAGAACCATTTCATCCATCCAAATCCATGGATCTAAGAAGCAAGGAATGAAGGCCCTATCTCTTGGGTGATTATCCTTTGCTTATGCAAAGAGGAATCAACAAAGGTATAAATTTCTCAACTCACTATGATTTGAGTTGAGTCTTGGTTCACCAATCTACTAGGCTTTGAATTTCTTGGTTAATGTTTTGTTTTTGAGTGCATGGTAGTATGATTCTGCCTTTAATTGTTAATTGCATGCTATATGTTGTTGCTCAAATGAACATGTTTTCACAAAATAATCCTTCAAGTGGTATCAGAGCCTAGGTCTAGTAGTTGGTGAATCCTTTTGGGTTTTGTAGTTCATAGTTTGTGATTTAAAAGTTGTAATATGTTACAAGCTTTATTCTTGTTTTTGAATGTAAATTTTGCTAGAAAATTTGCCATCTCAAATGTTGTAGATGTAGTTCATATGAGCATGAATATTAGAGCTAAAATTTGGTGCCATGACTTTGGGGATTTTCGGCCAAATCCAAAGGGTGATTTTTTGGGTTCTTGTTTAACTTGTTAAAAGTGTTTTAAAGTGACTTTTGGAAACCCTAAGTACCCTAGGATGTTAACCCCATTTTGAATGGTGAAAATTTGAGTTTTATTGCTTGAAAACATTCATGGAGCTCTTATCGGTTTTCATGGATGTTCTTCATTGTTCTTGATGTTTTAGCCAAGAACAAAAAGGTTTGGTGTTTTGATTCAAAGTTTTGATTTATTTCATAAAGTCTTTGTTTTGTGCTTTATCAAATGTTTTAATGTGATAGAAATTGTGTAAGGTGATGGAAATGGTGATAGGTGTGTAAGAAGTACTTCTCTTACACACACATCACTTGCATGACTTTAAGTCAAAATCCACTTGCATGAATTTATGTCACAAAATCCACTTGCAAGGCTTTATGAAATTATTGAAAAATTTCCAAATTTTTGTGGACTTATCTCCACTCCTATTTTCTCCCTAAAACCGGCCACCCTATTAAAATAGGGTATTTTTGGGGCTTTTATGCAATTACATAAAGTTTTGATACTTTTGTGTATTTGTATTTTGACCCGAAAGTTTACGTTTTGACGTTAAGGCCTAAAAACGCTAAAGGACAAATTGTTTTGCTCCTTTAATGAAGTTTTGAATTTATTGAAATTTTTGGGTTCTAGTTGTAATTACATGAAGTAGTGGACTTTTGTGTTTTTATAAAGTGACCCCAAAAGTTTGTGTTTTCGCAATATAGCCCAAAAAGTTGTGGTTATTGCATGATGGCCCAAATAGGTTGAGAACAAAATGGTTTTGTCTCTTTAAATGAGAATTGGATTTTCATTTCATTTAGCTCCATTTAAATCAATTTTATGGATACAAAAACCAAATGAAAAATGTTGCATTCAATTTAATTAGTTAAAGTGTTAATTAATTAAAGGGTGATTATGAACCTAAGCCTACGATAATTGAGCTATGTGATAGGCCGTTTCAAATTTGTTTGAACCATGGGAATGTGTAGATTAGATTTTGGTTGTAATTTGATTTGATCAAATGTTGTAAAAGAGCATAAGCTCTTCTTTACTTTAAAGTAATTTGAATTATGCAAATGTTGTAATGAGCATAAGCTCACCTTTACTTTGAAGTACTTCTTTCTTGCTTTATTTGATATGCACGCCTTAATGTGATTAAACGCGTAACTAAAATCAATCACCATCCCTAGTCCGAGATCCAACACTAGGCTCGTGTTGGATCTAATCAAAGGTTCATAGTCATCCTAAGGCCCTAAGGCAACTTATAGTCCATCAAATGAATGCAAAGTTTATGTTAGTAGTATCATATACTCTTGCTTTAAAAACTGTTTTATAAAGCATAGTAGGAGTATTATATACAACTAAATTCAATCAAATGGACCAAAATTGTTTTAATAAGATTAAAATGAATATTTATATGTGATGAGACCTAAAACCCTCAACCAAAACATTATTAAGTTGACAAGCGTGAGAGTGCTTTGAACACTCTTTCGTGGCCTTCCACCGTTGTGGGCTTCAATCGTTTGTGACTCATACACCGTATTCGTCCAGTTCTGGGGTTGCAAAGTATGTGCTTACATTCAGGAGAAGCCTATACACATATGATGAAGTGAAAGGTAGGCAACGAGTGTGGTCAATATGATATTCTTCTGAGGCCATTCTTGAACCCCTACTTTAACTAGCATGGTGGGAATGACTTAACTAAGTGCAATGTGCCAATATGATATTCTTCTGAGGCATCATTCCCTAGAGGCCAAACTAGATGGGTACTTGCAAGAGATGCAAATGAGTAAGCGTACTCTCTCATTATTATTAACGCTAGCCAATATGATTTTCTTCTGAGGTGGGCTTGGTAGTAATGAGTCTCCCATACCCTACTAAGAGTTTCCTCCAAAACTCTCGAATTCCAATGAGGGATATGGAATTTGCCAAAAATAGTGGGTGGTGCTATTTGATTTAAAGACCCGAATCAAATGGCTTAAAATCAATCAATTTATATTCGTTATGTATTTGTTTACCAATATATTTGCAAACGCTATCCAAAACTTGACAAAGAAAAGCCGAATGCTTTAGTTTCCGGACTTGGTACAACAATCCCAAAGATTGTCTTAAATGGATTGTATATGTACCTAGGTAGTCTCATCCTCAAAATCTTCCTATTGGTAATGTATCATTGGAAGAACATGTTAGATAAGTCTATCATGAAGAGGAAAACACAAACAACCAATGCTTAATCCTTTGTTAAATGAACAAAGGAACTTACGAAGATTAGCATAAAGAAAAAGACACTTTTAGTGTTATTAATTCTTCACTTACAAATCGTTGTATGAAGAAATAAGAGTTGCTTTGAACAACCCTTAGTCAATGCAAACACTAGTGCTTGTTTCTTTGTTAAATGAACAAAGAACTTGAGAAGAAAGCACAAAGGCATGGACACTTTATGTGCCATGATTCTTCACCTACAAATTGTTGTATGAAGAAATTAGAGTCACCTTAAACAACTCTTGAAAGTTTGAAATTATGTTTAGAACATAATGGTTGGTTGACAAAAATAGTCCATCAACATGGACTTATGATGATTTCGAATAATTGAGTGTTGAAGTGTTACATCACTTAAAGAAACGGAAACTAGGCTAAGACTTCACCTTTATGTCCCTATCCAAATGTTTCACTAAGTCTATTGTAAACTATGTAGTGAACAATAAACACATGCTCTCCAAAATGTTTGATGTGTATAACACAATTGAAATAAGTTTCAAGAGAGATAGTGGGAGTTTAGGGATCATGACTATTGTAGTCAAAGGAGAAGTCAAATGAAGAAGATAAAATTAACTCCAAGGGAACAAACTTTCTTTATGAAAGGATGGACATTGGAAGGGGTATTTGCAAGAAATGTCTTGCAAGTGTCAAGAACACACCTTTCGAAGGTGTTGTAAATTGTTCTTGAATAGTTCAAAACAGTTGGTTCTTCTACTTGAATGCTTGATTCCGTATTAGTAACTATGTTTTACAATCGTTGTAAAAGTGTGACTAATAAGAAGTAGAAGATATATGAGAGAAGAAAAAGGTGCTTCACATTGGAACGTGAATAAAATATAGATCTTTGCGAAAGCAGATAGTACTTACTTCCTCATATGAACTACCAAAGAAATTGGAAAAACCAAAGATTGTCTTTACATTCCAATTTTAAGGAACTTAATTCCGTCACTATAGTAGAGATGGATGAATGTTTTGTTCGACAAAACATTGTTCTTTATTAATCAATGATTGGATTATAGTAATCTAATTGATTGTCTCTATAGTCGAGATGATATGGTAGTGTTAACTGTTTAGAAATAATGATGCTTAAAACCCAAAAGGTTGCAAGGTAGTGACTAATCCTAACTAAAGTTGTGATACCTCTAAAACATAAATTACGAGTTGGTCATAGATGGATGCTTTGGATCGTTAGATCCGGATCCAATACCTTCTTGTTAAAATTGTATAGAGGCAAAATGTTTGAATCTTTATTCTTTTGGAAATAATAAAGAATCACAAAGTTGTTGAGGTTAATTCACTTAGATGTTAGTGGCACTTGTCCACAACATAATACTACTGATGTTCTATGACATTTACCGAAGATCACTCTCGGTTGGACTATAGTTTATTTTGAATAAACACAAGTCCGAATACTTTGCAAAAGGTTTCAAAGAATTCAAGAAATGTAAGTTGATGAGTAAGACGTCTAAAGTATTTACATCCTTAGATTTGATCCAAGGAATGGTAACACTTTAGAATGGTTTTCTTGAAAGATATCAAGAAAAGAGCATCATAAGATAATGCATTTCTCCATTATGAGAAGAACGAACTTGAATAAGATTCAGTTCGTTGGATATTATCAATTACCCATATATAGGATATATTTACTTCTAAAACAATATGATTGTCAATTAGAAGATCTTCCAAAATTTTCATAACTCCATAAGATGTAGTTGAAAAGAAAGACAAATCTTAAGCATGTTAAGATTTGGGGTTGTGTGCTAATAAGCAATATTTGTTTGATAACAATCTTGTGGGATATCCTTAAATTAACTTTTGGATATCACTTCTATAAACCAACTAACAAATGTTGTTGTGTTGGGAAGTTCATTGTAATCCTACAATGTGATTTGCCTAAGAGCAAATGAACGAAAGATAGAACTCAAAGAATGGGTTCTTTGAGAAACAAGAAAGTGATCAACAAATATAACAACCTAGTTCCTATACCACAAGCTCCTAGGTAGTCAAGAAGGATTTATAAACCGTCTCAGTTGAATGGTTTGAACTTTATGACTATGTCATAGAGTTGCACCTCTGAATTCGAAAGAAATAAGAATGAAAATCCTTATGACTACATTGAGTGCATATACGATATGTACTCAAGGAAATGGTAAGGTACCATTTGACTCGAAATAATGAAACCTTCATAGCTAATTGGTAGCTTAAGGTGACTACAATCAAAGAGAATGGTTGACTTTGAAGGAACCATTTTTGACGTAGTCTTAGTTTCAATTAATTCAAAGTTTGCTAGCTACAACTAAATGGTGATTCAATGTTTGGACATAATATGGGTTTCCGAAACCATTATTAAGATAGTCTTAATAATATATGTCTAAAACTATAAATCACAAGACATGTAAGTTGTAGAGATCCATCGATCATGGATCTTAGCAAGCTAGTGGGAGCTATAAGCGTCTTATGAGAGAAATGTCAAATCGTTTGATTTCTCATAAAGATGTAAATGAATCTTTTGTTTACTAGGTTTACAAAAGATTTGTGGGAGTTAATCATATTCCAAAATTTGTGTATATATATATATATATGAATATATATATGATATATTAATTTTGGAAATGGAAAGAGTACTTCTTCATTAAAGTTATGACTTTAAACATTCTATAACGATAGAATGAATATGGGAGACATAGTCTATAAACATGGGAAGTAAATCTATAATGATAGATTTCAAGATATAATTTGATTATATCAATCCCTAATAAATAGACAATAGATGCTAGGAAGTTTCTCATATGATGATAAACTTCAATTAGAAGGACAACTCTAGTGAGACTAAGAAGTTGCTCTTCTCAAAGGGAACGTGCCCTTCGACTCCCAAAGAAATAATGCATAAATAGAATCTTTTATGCATACGCAGAAATGTGATTTATGTATTTCATATTGTATGAAAAACATTGATATGAGTTGTACCTAGAACGGTACAAGACGATATCAATGCAAGCCCAGGATCAGAACCATGGCAACTGTCAAGTGAATCTTTAAGTATTTAAGAAATACTAAAGGATAGATTCCTCAAAGAATGAGGAAGAATTAGAGTAACGTAATGGAAGCGTAAATGTATTAGATTATGAATCTAATCCATCATTGGATGTTTCTTCATTATGAATGAAGAGATAAACATATATCTCTTTATTATGACTAAAGAGATATTTGGATGGAAACATTAAAAGTAATGACTTTAGTGTGTTCCATTATGAATGCAAAATATATTGCCATATAGAAGCTTACAACAATGTTGTTTGGATGGGAAAGTTCATTTATGAACTCTCTATTCGGTTCCAACCAGAAAGTGTCTCTAGTGTATCGACACTACGACACTAATGGGGCGATAGCTCAAGCCAGGGAATCAAGGTCTCATCAAGATCCGAACTCATATGAGAGACTGAACCACATGATTGAGAATCATGTATAATGGTGACGTCGTTATTCTCAAGGTTGCTTCTATGGATAACATATAGATATCCATTGTCTAGGCCTACTACTCAGCCATTTATGAAATGACTACAGAAGAGGTATCATCACTGATGACCAAGCTGATTGGCTCTAGTGCAAGTGGGAGATTGTTGGAAATGTGCCCTAAAACCAATCATATGATGATACTTTACGGACATTTCACATGTTAAACTAATCTAGTTTAATATCAAAGGCAAAGATTATTGTTTAAGCCGTCTCATATAAATATTATATGCTTAAACGATAAAGTCCAAGAAATATGTGATTGGGAGAATGCAATCTAAAGAAGTTAGATTCATGAGACCACTCTTTCGTAGACACATCCTAAACGTTCCTGATCATAGGATTGCCAATTGGGCATTGACAGTCCGTTAAGATCAGTACGTGCTGTGTCTTCTCTCAGAGAGAATGACTAGTCTCGAGTCATTGGTGTGTGTGACACCAAGACAAGCATGTAGGTGCTCAATAGCGAATGACTTCACTGAACACGATCAACGAGGAGTTCTCATGCTCATGTCACATGAGAACTCATGGTTGGGATAATGCAAAGTAGTCCTTTGACCTGAGGCATCATAGATGTCTAATGGTTAGGTCCTTGATCTTTGATCATATTAAATGGCATTCCATTGGAGTGTCCACGGCATTGTTGGGGTCAAGCTATCTAATCATGTAGGCATATAAATGCGCAACAAGGGATCTCTAACCTTCAAACTGTTTGAGGGAGAATACTCTATGATATGATTAAGAATCTCTGATTAGAGTATGAATGAGATTTAGGAAGTTGTTCCAAATCACATTCAAGGTAATCATATAAGCAAACGAATCACATTGGATAGTAGACATGAATAAACTATCAAACCAAACAATGTGGTCAAGAGTATTGTATTAGAGAAAGACCGTATTGCATTTGTAATCCTAAACTGAATA
This sequence comes from Malus x robusta, assembly GCA_963082935.1. Classification (NCBI taxonomy): domain Eukaryota; kingdom Viridiplantae; phylum Streptophyta; class Magnoliopsida; order Rosales; family Rosaceae; genus Malus; species Malus x robusta. The sequence goes on from OY720328.1 coordinate 15,169,778, forward strand.
GGTTCTCCACCTCTTCTGATTAGCTTGGGTAACCATGATATGCTGCTAGGTATCACTCATGGTTTGTGGAAACCCTAAACGTGTATAATCACTAAAGGGAGAATTGAAAGTAAGTTTCAATTCACAATCGATTTGAAAGAGTTCTGAATCGCCCACTGCCTCGCTAAAAGGAACCTAATGGATCGTACACCGTGTAAGGTAAAGATTGAAGAAACAACGGAGATGAGTAAGAATAATTAAATGGTTTAATTATTTATGGCAAGGATTAATTAATATGTTAATTAATCAAACGAATAAGTTCGTTAAAAGACCACGGGTTAGTTTTGGTCCTCAAGGCCCAATGGGCTTCGAACGTCAAGCCCATTGACTTAAGTTGTATGACAACTTAATGACAAATAATTCACAAAGGCCTTACAAGCCCAATGAAACCCTATGGCCAGCGATATTAGGGATGGAGTGGGTTTTGGACTTATTTACAAGTTTGCCACTCCAATAAATAAAGGTATAAATATGACTTTATAGCCAAAATTCATTTAGGGTTTCTTTTAGGAAATTAGAGAGAACACAAAGCTCTCTTTTCTCTCTAAAGAGGCCGGCCACCCTAGAGGAAATTATCTAGCAATCTTGCTTCCTCTAGGTCACTCATTTCTTCATCAATCCATCCTTGGTGTGGAAACTTAGAGGTTCTCAATTTTGGGAACTTGGAGAACCATTTCATCCATCCAAATCCATGGATCTAAGAAGCAAGGAATAAAGGCCCTATCTCTTGGGTGATTATCCTTTGCTTATGCAAAAAGGAATCAACAAAGGTATAAATTTCTCAACTCACTATGATTTGAGTTGAGTCTTGGTTCACCAATCTACTAGGCTTTGAATTTCTTGGTTAATGTTTTGTTTTTGAGTGCATGCTAGCATGATTCTGCCTTTAATTGTTAATTGCATGCTATATGTTGTTGCTCAAATGAACATGTTTTCACAAAATAATCCTTCAGACATCATAATAGAGATACAATCAAAGATCATTACGTTTAATGAAAATCATAAGCATTGACAAAGCACTTGCAACTATGACATCATGTCACTCATGCTAGGAATTGAACTTAACGCGATTGTTTATAAGCGACCTGCACTACATGTGAATATAAATTTGTAACGATTATGTGAAACTTCCTTATATTCTAGCAATGGATTTATGCATGCCAATTAAGTGTCGACCCTTAATTAACAAACACAAATAAGTTATCAATCAAATAGTTAAGCCAATTGCATTCACGATTCAAGAGTTCATAACTGGAATTTATCAAATTATATTGCATACATATTCATGGCTTTGAAATCACCCCTAGCCAAGAGGGGTTTAGCCACTCATATTTACAACAAAACGAAAGGAAATGAATTTAAACATTAGAAACAAAAGAAAGAAAATACCTAAACGCTCCAACGATCCATGTTGGACAGCAAGCACGTCCAAGCACTTTCCTTCCCTTCTTTTGCTACGACACAAGGTGTTAGTGAGTGTTTGAAGGTTTGTTTATATGGAGGAATGGATGTAAGGATGGATGGATGTGTTTTGATGAAGGTTGTATTGAAATGGGGATGAATGATCAAGCAAAGTGTCAACTCAATTTATGTTACACACACTTCCTTTTATAGAGGAAATGCGTGGCAATGGAGGGGAACATGGAGTGGTGTAGCAATTGAGTGCAATGATTCAATGTAATGATGCATGAATCTGAAATGATTGAGGGAACAAGGAATGGTGTAGCAATTGAGTGCAATGATTCAATGTAATGATGGAACAAGGAATGGTGTAGCAATTGAGTGCAATGATTCAATGTAATGATGCATGAAATCTGAAATGATGGAGGGAACAAGGAATGGTGTAGCAATTGAGTGCAATGATTCAATGTAATGATGCATGAAATCTGAAATAATGAAGGGGACAAGGGTGGTGCACGGCAATGAAGTGTAGTGAGTGTAATGGTGCATGAAATGAGTGCAAGAAATCTGGGGCATGAAGAGGACAAGGGTGATTATGCATGGCATGGATGGAAAGGTGAGTAAGTGGTGAATCAATGAGTGCAAGGAGGTGAAAGGATATTGTGCACATGGTAGAAAAAGGAAAGGAAGTGGAATGATGCAACAATTGAGTGAATGGAGGGAACATGGATGATGATGCATGGCATAGGAAAGGTGGTGCACGACAATGATGGAAAGGTGAATGGTGGAGTGACACCCCTTTGTGGCTGAGCTCTTTGTCCTTTTTACATTAATTCTTCGTTCTCTTTAATGCATTCCTAGCCTCTTTAGTCTTCAATTTCGTCCATCCACATTGCTCCATGCATGTGCTATTCATTCCAAGCCCAAAACTGCTCCAAAATGCACCAAAATGCATCTTATTGCTTTATAAGGCCTATGGACCTACAAACACACGAAAATAGCTTAAAATACATAATTAACTAAGAAATAACAACATAAATGCATGAGAACAAGCTAACTCAGTTGCATAAATATGCTCCTATCATACCGCAATGTCCTTGAAATAGAAATTTCATCCCTACTCAATGCTTGTAGTTTTACGGACATCTGCTTTACCAGGATTCAACGATCAAGTTAGAATTCCAGCACTGGAAAACTTAACTTCTGGCGAACTTTTGTGTGGTTCTCTCAGAAAGGATGTTTGTGATTGTAGAAGAAGAATATTGATTTTCTGTATCCTAAATACCATGTAGATGGATGTATATATAATAGAAGGATGTCTGTTCGCAACAGGTATGAGAATGGGATGTGTCTGTTGGGAGACATCATCTCCAGAAGGGTGCTTTGCTCTGTGTTCTTTCTGAACTCTTCAGACTTCATCTGAAAGGATGAGTCTGTTGGTAAAAAATAAATAATTAATTAAATTTGAAATTAATTAAAAGTAATTAATTAAATCCGAAAATAATTAATTAAATAATTTAATTATTAGAGCCCAAGCCCAAGGCCCATCTTTTGATAATTAATTATATGTATATATATATATATATATATATAATTAATTACCAATTAATTAGTTCACCCCAAAGCCCAACCCCAAGGGTGAGCCCAATTTTATTCTCCAAGCCTATTACTCCAATCACTTTCAATAAAGGACAAAGCCTTATAAAGTGATAAAATCTTTTGGGAATGGCCAATGTGGGACAAAGAAATTTCTACTCAAACTACTCAAATTTCTAACAAATTTTTAAGCCTAGCACGTGGACAACACACGTGGGATAAACTACTTTGATACGATGAAGAAGGTTGAGGTTCCACCATAAAACCAATTGGCAATATGGGAGTAGCCCAACAACTTCTAAGCACAAGCAATGTCCCTCCTCTCATCAATGTGAGATTCATTCTCAACAATTAGGGTGCTTATCTAGGTTTTTGGGGTTGGGTTGAAAAACATGACAAATTAAGGACTTATTTGATAACGATTTTGGCTTTAAGTTTTAGTTTTCATTTTGTGCTAGAGATCATAAGGGGCAAGTATATGTGAGATTATGAGAGATATAAAAAAGTGACAAAGGATGTAGGAAGATATATGTGACAAATACACAGAATGAAAACTAAAATTCAAAAATTAAAAGCTGTTTAAAGTTGTTTTTACTTTCATAATTTTGTTTATTTATTTATTTTCCGGGGGAGTTCCTTGTTTCATTTGGTCGTGGTGGTTTGTTTTATGCTAAGTCTTCTCATCTTAATTAATTATAGATACAACGTAACTTCAGTACTACGGGTTTGTAGCTGTTGTAGATACAACTAACATACTTAAAATCATTTGATAATAATATTGAGCCTTCATCTAATAATTTTCCGTGTACAGTTCCGTCAAATATGATCAAGAGACTTGCATGCTAGAACATATGCGCGGGAATTAAGCTATTTCCCCCAAAATAAACCTCAGCCATTCCGGATCACTTCCTGCAAACTCATCAACAAGCACAAACCTAACCTAACATGCATCTCACTGGTCACTGCTACTATCAAAATCTTACTGCAGCATCTCACAAGCCTAACCTAACATTTCCCTATGCTTTCAAGTCTCAACTCTGGGATATGTGTCTCTAAAAATTGGTTTGTTTGGACGAAGCTGTTGGTTGAACGGCTGAACTAAGAAAAAGGAATCATCGTGCAAGTCACGCGATCACATATGACAGAATTGCGGATGAAACTTGTTTGAATCGGAGTGGTTAGCTTATGTGGTAATTGTATGAAGTAAAAAAGGTCCAGGTGCCGTTTATGCAATTAATTTCCTTGTGTTTCGTGTGCTTATTAATTTGTTAGTTTTGGGAAAATTGTGAGTAGGTGATAGGAGCATATTTATGCGACTTAGTTAGCTTGTTTCTTGGCATTTATGTTGTTAGTTCCTAGTTATTTTATTATTTTAAGCTATTTTCGTGTGTTTATAGGTCCAAAAGGCTAAAGTGGCAAGAAAGTGTATTTTAGGGCATTTTGGAGCAGTTTTGGGCTTGGAATGGATAGCACATGCATGGAGGAAGGTGGATGGACGAATTTGAAGACCAAAAGAGACTAGGAATGTGCTAAGAAGATGAAGGAATTAAGTCATGAAGGAGGGAAGAATTTGGAGCCATGTGTTCCCTTCCATGTCCCCTTGTTGCATCAAACTTTACCTTTCACTTTGTGTCATAACTTTCCATTTCTCTTTCACTTTGTGTCATAACTTTCTTTTTACCTTTCACTTTGTGTCATAACTTTCCCTTTACCTTTCACTTTACCTTTCACTTTGTGTCCTAACTTTCCCTTTACCTTTCACTTTGTGTTATAACTTTCCCTTTCCCTTTCACTTTGTGTCATAACTTTCTCTTTACCTTTCACTTTGTGTCATAACTTTCTCTTTCCTTTTCACTTTGTGTCATAACCCTTCCTTGTCCCCTTTGCCTTTCCTTCTCCTATAAATAAAAGCCTTTGCCACACACCATTGGAGGGAATCCATCCTTCATCAAATTTCATAAACCCATCCTTCTACACCATCCATAACCCCCAAAACTCACCATCAAACCTTGTGCCATAGCAAGAAGGAAGGAGGAGAGCCCTTGGACGAGCTTGCCATTCGAGCTAGGATTGCTGGAACATTTTAGGTGTAATCTTTCTTTTGTTTTCAATGTTTCAATTCAATAATCATTGTTTTGTGAGTATGAGGAACTAAACCCCTCTTAGCTAGGGGGGAATTCGAAACCATGTTTGTACTTGCAATATGATTTGATTACATCCAGTTGTGATTCATAAGTTGTGAATTCTATTTACTTATCTGTTTGAAGTAAAACTGATTTGTGTGTGTTGGTTGAGAGTGCACGCTTAATTTTCATGCATAAATCTGATGCTAGGATATAAGGAAGTTTCACCTAATCGTTATGAACTTATATTCATAAGTAGTGAAGGTTGCTTGTCACAATCGCGTTAAGTAAATTCTTGGCATCAGTTTCATGCAATTCATAGTTACAAATGCCTCGTCAATGCTTATGATTTTCATAGAACTTAATGATCTTTGCTCGTATCTTTATTATGCAATTCATCTAGGGAACTTGTGAAGAATGCTTTGGGTTGTTGTATGCAATCATCCAATTCAATGAAATTAGGAAAATATGAGGGTTAATTAGTGCAATTCACAGTTAATCTGGGGCGTTAAGGATTCATGGGTATTTAAAAGCAACTGGAAATCATTTTGTTTGCAAGTGTGTCAAGGGTGGAGAAGAACCTCCTAGCTAGCCTATCATCCATAGTTTTACCCCAAATTCGGCTAAATTTTGCTTAGTTTACAATCTATTTGTTTTGTTTTCAAATTCACCAAAACCAAACCCCCCCCCCCCCATTTACTATAGAGTGTCTAATTAGTTAGAATCTGTTTAGTTTGTGTTTTTAAGTGTTTTGAATCAATATAAAACCAAAATTCGTCCAAAAAGTGTGTTAGAGTCAGAAACTGCCTAATTATTGTTTTTAGGCAGTTTTGAGCGTTTTTAGCTTGTTTTGAGTCTTTTGAGTTTGATTTGAGTTCTTGGAGTCTAGTTAAGTGTTTTTAGCCTCTTTTTATATATTTGAGTCAGTTTAGAGTGTTTTAGCAATCCCTCCTAATCTCTGGTTTAAGAACGATCCCTACTTATTCATACTACAATTGTCAACAAGAGGGTTTATTTTGTGTGCTAAGTTAATTTTTGCATCAAATTTTGGCACCGTTGCCGGGGATTAGCAACTTTGCTAATCCCCCGTTGTTTCTTTTTCGTGTCTTTTGTTTTAGTTACTGACTTTGTTTCTGTTTGTGTATTTTATTTTTACTTTTGATATTTGATTTAGTTTTGTTTCCTTGATTTCAGGTACCACAGAAGTAAGACATGGATTTTGCTACCATTCAAGCTCAATTGGCGAAACTTACTTCTCAATTGTCACAATATGCTGAAAGGACCACAATGCAAAATGTCACTACATGTGGTGTGTCCTATGGGCAAGGATATCCAACTCATCAATGTTCTCAATTCGCTGCGAATGAAGATGCTTGGGGTTATTAAAGCCATAGCCAATCATGGGACAACATGTTTTCCAACGCTCACAATTCGGATTGGAGAGATTATTCAGATTACATGTGGGGAGAACCTTAACAATTCCAACAAGATGGATATTGGCTACAAGAAGAGGAGTTATATTCAAGACCTATGCAGCCATCACAACCTCCCCCACAACAATTCCAATCAAATTCAAGTATGCCTATGAGTTATGATGAAATTCTTGATGTACTAACCTCTTTAACGCAGGGCTCATAACAAGAAGAATATTCACAGCCATCTGAGGAGTTCTATCACTGGCCATATGAACCATCATAGCCACCATAACAATCTGCCCAATTCAATTCAGGTACGTCTTTGGATAATGATATGTTTAACAAGTTACTCACCTTTTTGAACCAGGAGGTAGAAAATAGAAACAAAAAGGTGCAAAATCAAGCCAAGAAGACGGGCGAATTGGAGAAGTAAATTGGGCAGATGATGGAGTTCATGGCACAAATTCAAGAGCAAAGTGAACTCTCCAACTTAACTATTGAAAATTCGAAGGAAGATTTTGAAATCCATGATGCTATTACTTTGGGAAGTGCTATGGAGGTTTGGAGCTGACCTAAAAATGTCCAAACATAGCCTAGAAGTGGATGAGGAGCTGCTGATTGAGGAGGAGGAAAAAGACATACACACGGTAAGGGTAGAACAACCCTTGCCACAACCCCCTAAGCCCTCTAAACCACCCACCACAAGTAAGGACGTCTCAATTTCATTTCATTCTAATGTTATTCCTCTGAATGCACATTTTCCTCGTAGGTTTTTATTTCCCAAGAAATATGAGAGTGAAAAAGACATTCTGGAAGCCATTCCAAAGGTGCAAAGTGATATCCCAATTCTTGGCACACCAGATCAAGATCTAGATTGTATTGAAGTGTTCAAAGAACCTTGTACACCATGAAGAATGAGTCAAGAGAAAGAAGTGGCTGGCGAATGTGTAAAATGCATGAAGGAGGTTGTACATGAGACAACAAAGCCCAAAGAAGTTGAATTTTATGACACGGGACAAGGCCCAACCATCACATCCAATCTGGCCAAGCCCAATATCCCTGCAACCTTCAAAGATGTGGTGTTCATAATTGAGTTTGTGTCGGAGCAAGCAAGTAAGCCATCTTCTCCAACTTCGATTTTATTTTCTACTAACTTGCTGATTTTGATGATTCAGGCACCTACACTAGAATTTAAACCATTGCCGAATCACTTGATCACCTTCCATTCAAGGATCAATTCCATGCGACGAGACCTAGGTGAGCTTAAAGAAAAGTATCGTTTGGCTGCAAGACATTAAAGCAAGCGCTTCGTGGGAGGCAACCCATGCATTCAACAAAGAGAAGATGGAACTTTCATTCCAAACCTACATTTGCGCTTCTAAACCTTCTATTTACTGCATTTATCTTGCCATGTTTAGTTCATTGTTGTTTGCTTGTTTTCTATGATTTTATGCACGAAACATTGAGGACAATGTTTGATTTAAGTGTGGGGGGGGGGGTAAATAAGTGTTTTTGATGCAAATTCGTGGGATTTTATCACCTATTACTTCTAATGTTGTTTCTGACTGTTTTTAAGTGTTTTTAGTGCATTTAGTGCTATTTTTGACACACCCCGACCTAGAAAGGTCGAAGCATGTTGGACGTCACCATGAGGTGACGTAACCATAAGGGTAAGTGATATAAGCATATTTATGCAACTTAGTTAGCTTGTTTCTTGACCTGCAACTATAAACATCCATCGACTACACCCATTACATCCACTCATTACCAAACACTCACCCACTACACCCATTACATCCACTCATTACCAAACACTCATCCACTACACCCATTACATCCACTCATTACCAAACATCCATCCACTACACCCATTACATCTACTCATTATAAAACACTCACTCACTACACTCATTACATCCACTCATTACCAAACACTCATCCACTACACCCATTACATCAACTCATTACCAAACATCCACCCACTACACCCATTACATCCACTCATTACCACAACACTCACCCACTACACCCATTACATCCATTCATTACCACAACATACACCACTACCACCTTATTTAGATGGTGGTCCTCTCCCAAGCCTATAAATACATTCACCGTTCACCATAACAACGGGAGAAAAAATCCATCCAACGACACTACATTCACATCTCACAACTCCATATACTTTGTTAGATCATTCACTCCCATTTCAACACAACCTTCATCCAAACATATCCATTCATTTTCACATCCATTCCTCCATACAAACAAACCTTCAAACATTCACCAACACCTTGTGCCGTAGCAAAGGAAGGGAAGGAAAGTGCTTGGACGTGCTTGCTGTCCAACTTGGATCATTTGAGCGTTTAGGTGTTTTCTTTCGTTTGTTTCTAATGTTTAAATTCATTTCCTTTCGTTTTGTTGTAAATATGAGTGGCTAAACCCCTCTTGGCTAGGGGTGATTTCAAAGCCATGACTGTATGTGCAATATAATTTGATAAATTCCAGTTATGAACTATTGAATCGTGAATGCAATTGGCTTAACTATTTGATTGATAACTTATTTGTACTTGTTAATTAAGGGTTGACACTTAATTGGCATGCATAAATCTATTGCTAGAATATAAGGAAGTTTCACATAATCGTTACAAACATATATTCACATGTAGTCAAGGTCGCTTATAAACGATCGTTACAAACATATATTCACATATATTCACATGAGTGACATGATGTCATAGTTGTAAGTGCTTTGTCAATTCTTATGATTTTCATTAGACGTAATGATCTTTGATTGTATCTCTATTATGATGTCATGTAGGGAACTTTTGAAGAATGTTTTGGGTTGTCGAATGATATCATCCAATCCAATAAAACAAGGAAAATCTGAGAGTTAACTAGTGATGTCACGGTTAATTTGGAGCATTGTCATTCATAATTCAATGATGTAGTAACTGGAAATCGAGTTATTTGCATACATGTCATGTGTGGAGAAAAAGCCTCTAGCTATCCCATCCATCATCTTATTTCTCAAATTTGTTTTACAATCTGTCTAGTTTTTCATACTTGTTTGTTTGTTTCAACTTCGTCCAAAACTCAGTCCCCCTTGACTTTAGTGTGTCTAATTAGTTAGAATCTGTTTTAATTTATGTTTTTAAATGTTTTGATTCAAGTAAAAGTCAATTTTCGTCCAAAGTCATTCCTAGTGTCTAGTTTAAGTTTATTTAGTTGTTCTAAGCTGTTTTGAGTATTTTAAGTTTGCTTTGAGTCTTGTGAGTCTTGTTAAGTATTTTTAAGTTTAGTTTTATGTTTTTGAGTCAGTTTAGAGGTTATTAGCAAGCCCTCATAATTCCCGGTCCAGAACGATCCCTACGTATACTTATACTACAGTTGCCAAAAGAGGGTTAAATTTGTGTCTTAAGATAATTTTCGCATCAAGTTCAGGGTAACCAAGTTGTTTTGCATGAAATTCGTAGGAGTTTATCACCCATTACTTCTAGTGTTGTTCCTTGTTGTTTTAAGTGTTTTTTTAAGTTGTTTTGCAGTGTTTTAGTGTGTTTTGACATAAAAATCCGAAAATCTCATAAAAATTTGAAAAAAAATTGTTTTGAAAAACCCAAAAAGAGTTGTTTTTGTGTGTGTATTTGTGTCTTCGGGTACATTCCAACACAATGATGAGGATTTTGCTTTTAATTACATGATTGTTAAAGAGAGTTATAAACATGGATGAAAATTGTTTTACTCTTTGATGTATGCTTAGTTGTGGTTATAATTTATGAATTCACATGCAATCATAAAGGAAAAATCAGTTTTTGTAACATGCTTGAACGAAGGAACTCAAATGAACGCTACAACCTTGTGAGACTTCAGCCTAAAGGTTTTTTGGAGAGTTAATAATCTGTGCATCATTGTTTTCTAAAGTCGTTGCATGATCTCATTATTCTTTGCTTGGTTGCTACTTAGAAGGCGTTTCATCATTTAGTTCAAAATGCTAGAACTCATGCCTATTTCATTCAAAGCATGCTATTGATTTGCATAACACATATTTAAGATGAAGATGTGTAGTGACCACCAAAGCCAAATTGTCGTGCCCCTATTTCATTATGTGTTTAAGTTTAACCCTGTTGAGCCTTGTTAAGCCTATGTTCTTTGTTAACCCACACTATCCTTACCTAGCCTAGTTTTAGGATCATCCATACCTTTGTTCTTGAAGCATAGTAAAGCATGACCTAAAATGAACTCCTTTTTTTATCAATGTATTGTAGAAAGCAAGTGTGGGGGAAGTGATTCTTGTGTGTGTGTGTACCAAAGTCCTTAATAAGGCATGGGGAGAGAAAAGAACAAAAAAAAAAAAAAAGTATGAAAAAGAGCTCTAAAGTGTTGTTTGTTAAAAAACCTAAGTGTTGCATGAATCTTCCCTTTGTGTGTAAAAGTTGATTCTGCATTCTAAAGTGAATTCCAAGTGTCTATTTCATTGCTTAGCTTGCTATCGCTTTAAGAACGTTTGTTATTCCTATCCTTTCTTTGTTAGCCATTACCCCCAAGCCCTGTTACAACCCTTGACTTCAATCTTGAGTGTTGTGTGTTTCAATTTGTGGAGTTCGAAATTGGTATGAGCATATGGTGTCACTGTTTATCGCATCTAAGTAGTAGCATACCATTCATGAGATCATATCTAAACATGCTTAATAACTCCAGAAAATTTCTTCCTTTGTTATAACATATGTGAGTCCCAGTCTCCAGTGTAGGGTGTGTAGTCAGAAAATGTGTGTGAAAATAGAGAGTATCTTGTAAGGAATTGAGTAAATTCTCTAAGGCACGTTACTACATTCAAAACATTGCTTTAACTGGTTAATTGTGAACTAGTAAGTAGTGACTGTGATTAAGTTTGTGCTTAAGTGTGAAGATAACCAAAAACTGTTGGAAGGTTAGGTTGTGTTTTGTTTGTTTTGTTTTGTTTTGTTTCTTTTCTTTTGCTCGAGGACTAGCAAAAGCTAAGTGTGGGGGAATTTGATAGGAGCGTATTTATGCAACTTAGTTAGCTTGTTTCTTGGCATTTACTTAGTTTAATTCTAGTTATTTTAGTACTTTAAGCTATTTTCGTGTGTTTGTAGGTTCAAATAACAAAGTTGGCAACAAAGTGCTATTTGGAGCATTTTTGGGCCAATATTGGATAGTGCAAGCATGGAGACATGAGGATGGACGTTTTTGAAGATTAGAAGGCTAGAAATCAGCATGTGTGTGTGCAAGTGTGTTGACCTGTAACTATAAACATCCATCGACTACACCCATTACATCCACTCATTACCAAACACTCACCCACTGCACCCATTACATCCACTCATTACCAAACACTCATCCACTACACCCATTACATCCACTCATTACCAAACATCCATCCACTACACCCATTACATCTACTCATTATAAAACACTCACTCACTACACTCATTACATCCACTCATTACCAAACACTCATCCACTACACCCATTACATCCACTCATTACCAAACATCCACCCACTACACCCATTACATCCACTCATTACCACAACACTCACCCACTACACCCATTACATCCATTCATTACCACAACATACACCACTACCACCTTATTTAGATGGTGGTCCTCTCCCAAGCCTATAAATACATACACCGTTCACCATAACAAGGGGAGAAAAAATCCATCCAAAGACACTACATTCATATCTCACAACTCCGTATACTTTGTTAGATCATTCACTCCCATTTCAACACAACCTTCATCCAAACACATCCATTCATCTTCACATCCATTCCTCCATACAAACAAACCTTCAAACACTCACCAACACCTTGTGTTGTAGCAAAGGAAGGGAAGTAAAGTGCTTGGACGTGCTTGCTGTCCAACTTCGATCGTTGGAGCGTTTAGGCGTTTTCTTTCTTTTTTTTCTAATGTTTAAATTCATTTCCTTTCGTTTTGTTGTAAATATGAGTGGCTAAACCCCTCTTGGCTAGGGGTGATTTCAAAGCCATGACTATGTGTGCAATATAATTTGATAAATTCTAGTTATGAACTCTTGAATCGTGAATGCAATTGGCTTAACTATTTGATTGATAACTTATTTGTACTTGTTAATTAAGGGTCGACACTTAATTGGCATGCATAAATCTGTTGCTAGAATATAAGGAAGTTTCACATAATCGTTACAAACTTATATTCACATGTAGTGAAGGTCGCTTATAAACGATCGCGTTAAGTTCAATTCCTAGCATGAGTGACATGATGTCATAGTTGCAAGTGCTTTGTCAATGCTTATGATTTTCATTAGACGTAATGATCTTTGATTGTATCTCTATTATGATTCCATGTGGGGAACTTTTGAAGAATGTTTTGGGTTGTCGAATGATGTCATCCAATCCAATAAAACAAGGAAAATTTGAGAGTTAACTAGTGATGTCACGGTTAATTTCGGACATTGTCATTCATAATTCAATGAAGTAGTAACTGGAAATCGAGTTATTTGCATACATGCCATGTGTAGAGAAAAAGCCTATAGCTATCCCATCCATCATCTTATTTATCAAATTTGTTTTACAATCTGTCTAGTTTTTCATACTTGTTTGTTTGTTTCAACTTCGTCCAAAACTCAACCACCCTTTACTTTAGTGTGTCTAATTAGTTAGAATCTGTTTTAATTTGTGTTTTTAAATGTTTTGATTCAAGTAAAAGTCAATTTTCGTCCAAAGTCATTCTTAGTGTCTAGTTTAAGTTTATTTAGTTGTTCTAAGCTGTTTTGAGTATTTTAAGTTTGCTTTGAGTCTTGTGAGTCTTGTTAAGTATTTTTAAGTTTAGTTTTATGTTTTTGAGTCAGTTTAGAGGTTATTAGCAAGCCCTCCTAATCCACGGTCCAGAACTATCCCTACTTATACTTATACTACAGTTGTCAAAAGAGGGTTAAATTTGTGTCTTAAGATAATTTTCGCATCAGTAAGTGATGCAAAAAGTGAGTAAAATTAAAACTAATTAGAACTAAACAGTGAAAATGTGTGCAATTTGTGGGTTGAACCCACTACAATTATTCAGAGCGTAATAGACTGTGAGACTACGAAAGAGTAGTCAAGGCAATCAAAGTGCACTTATTACATAGTAGTGATAAGTTCATACGTCTAAACAGAAGGAAATGTTAGAACTGACGTGATTCCTCGAGTGCCACAGAGAGTACAGCTATCTAGGTCTTGGAGGGGCGAAAAACAAAGTTGAGTGGGTCAGCAAAACAATGCTTATAAGAAAACCTTTATCTTTGAATATACTAACCCCTCGCCGTAAAACAAGTATAGTTTCCTCAAAACATACTACATAAGTATGATATCCAATATATCAGCCATATAACCAGAAATATGCCAAGTAAATGATGTATCATATGCCACAATAATAATCATGTGATAATCAATATAACTAAGTGCTCATCCATCTAAGCTGACACACAAGTTCGAACATATGGTTTCTGACACGAACAGGACTGGGTCTAATCAATATGCTCTAGTACTACGATCACGTGAAAACTGGTGCAAAAGCACATCACATACAAGTCGGATCGCCTAATGCAATCTACCCAACAAGACTGGCACCTAAACTTGGATCCAAGGTGAGCGAACAGTGCGAATGTGAACATACACAAGAAGGACTGGCCCAGGCCCTGAAGCGAGTACTAACACGGGGTGCAGCAAGATGAGCATGTACGCAAGCACGTATGAATGCCATGACAGTAATATGACAACCATATACCAGCATTTATCACAATTTATATCACAATAATGATACTAGGCAAAATAGGCGTAAAAGTGACATAAATATGCATTTATGGAAACTATAAATATATGTAGGTATAAAACAACGGCCCACTCATAAGTACATCGCTGGGTCGTAGCCCCTGAGCCTAGCTTGGCCTCGAAAATCCTTGGAATAAGTTTCCCCTATATGTGAAATAACAAAATAACATTAATTAAAGCACATAATGAAAACCTAAATAAAATCCCCATAGTGTGCTCAAACTTAGGGTATAAATATATGAAATCGATCTACTTGACGACACGAACGCACACGCGTCAACCACGCGCCAGGCGGAGGCCAGACGCGCCCCCACACGCTGCCTAAAGTGGCGGTCCACATGCCCCCGTGAGTACACTATACTCGCCTTCTTCACGAAAATCTGCAATTTTGCAGATTTTTGGGTCAATTTCTAGACCCCATAACAAGCTCAATTCTCAACCAAAATCACTTATACAAAAGCCAAATTAAAGCTAGGAATGTGATCTACCGATCTTAATTTACAGAAAGTTCGAATCTAGTCCGTGTTGTTCAGACATTTAGCCTGAAAGTGGCTAAACAACCATGGTTACAAATTTTCCAGAAACTGAAATTTCCTTCTTAACTTCCAGAGTTGGTTTGTAACTCGTTACTTAACCAAACTCAGTGATTCAAAAGCCATTTTGAAGTTAGGAATGTAGAGAAAAAGTTTGTACCTAGAAGAAGTCCAGTTGTGGTCGAGGTTGACTAGAAAAATGGTTTGAAAGTGACTAAATGGCCACGGTTCTTGTACGAAAAACTTCGGGTTCTTCTTCTTCTCGAGTTTCTGGGTAAAACCACACATTCAAAACATAAATAAAGGATCAATAACAACCCATAGAAGTGAAATGAAGGTTCTAAGGGTTTCTTAAGGCTTACCTTAGCCATGCATGGCTTGAAAACCGTAGTATCGAACTTGCTGAGTCGGACCTTCCGAGTTGGTGAGTCAAAATTCGTCCACACTAGATTTCAAGGACATGGTTGTGATCGTGGGACTGTGATGATCATAATGGTGTAATTTGTTTTTCACGTTTGTGAGTTTTGGTGTGTTTTGTGGTTGTTGCAGAGAGGAAGAAGAAGAAGAAATATGGCGTGGGAGAGGGAGAAGAAAGAGAGAGATGCTTTTCTGACTAAGGGAACAGAAAATAAAGGAGGGATGGAATAGCTGAAATTGGAGTGATGTAGAGAGTGCACGGGATGGGTTTAAAAGTAATCCAAGGGATAGATTTCTAGAGTTCCTACATTAAAAGGAAATCGAAATCTATCCGAAGTAGATATTTTTACACTTTAAAATCTACGTCTACTCATAGTAGCGTGTACAATTGAAATGCAATAGTGAGAAATAAAATGGAAAGCGATAAGAATAAGTCCACCTCACTTGCCAACAAGGCATAATCGTCAATACACATACTCGAGGAGAAATTACATAGGAAAATTAGGGACGGGTCAGAAACGTACCTTCGTAGCATCGATACATGAAACACATTGTGCACTCTTGCAAACTCTGGTGGTAAGGCAAGTCGATAAGCAACTTCACCGACTCGTTCAACGATCTGGTACGGTCTGATGTACCTAGGGTTAAGTTTCCCTTTCTTTCTGAATCGTACAACACCTTTCCATGATGATAACTTCAAGAATACCCAATCACCAACCTTATAAATTATGTCGGTAGAATGTCTGTCGGTGATACTCTTCTGCCAATCCTGGGCCGCTTTCAGGTTAGCCTTTATCACCTGAATGTTCTGTGTCGTCTCCTCCATGATCTCAGGTCCCACTAAAACTCATTCGCTGACCTCGGACCAACAAAGTGGAGTACGACATGGTTTCCCATACAGCGCTTCAAATGGTACCATACCAATAGTAAAATGGAAGTTGTTGTTGTACGTAAACTCTATCAGTAGTAAGCGTTTGTGCCAAACGTCTCCAAACTATAGAACTGATGATCTTAACATATCTTCCAAGGTCTGGATAGTTCTTTCTAACTGACCATCTGTTTGGGGATGATAGGCGGTGTTGTAGAGTAATCTCGATCCCAAAGTTTCCTGAAAAACTACCCAGAACTTCAAAGTGAATCTAGGATCCCGGTCAGAAATGATACTAACTGGGACTCCATGGTACCTAACCACTTCAGAGACGAACCATTTGGCCAACTGATTCAACGAGTAATTCTCATGAACGGGTATGAAATGCGCTGACTTGGTAAGTCGACCAACTACTACCCAGATACCATCGTAACCATTTCGAGTACGAGGTAACTTGTACACGAAATCCGTTATAATATCTTCCCATTTCCACTGAGGTATCGGGAGTGGTTGCAGCAATCCAAACAGCTTTTTGCTTTCTACCTTAACCGGCTGGTAAATTGCACAATGACTAACATACTCTGCAATCCCTCTTTTCATACCGGGCCAATAATAGAAGTGTCAGATGGAATGATACATCTTGGTGTTCCCTGGATGCATAGCATAAGCAGAGATATGCGCTTCATCCAATATGTCTTTCTTTAATTCCTCAACATTCGGTATAAACATCAGATCACCTTGCATAAGCATGCCGTTAGGATCCCTAATCCAGAGGTCTTTCTTTCTCCTGTGTGACACTGCCTGTATCAATTTCTGAGATTCTGTATCGTTCCTCTGCGCTTCGAGAACACGATACAACAGAACCGGTCTAACCTAAAAACTGGCAATTAGGCCCCCCCGACGACCCTCTTTCAATGCTAATCCAGTGGATCTTAGGTCAATCAAAAGAGGAATGTGGCTAGCATAAAGAGCATTAAGTTGGCCATGAAACTTCCTACTAAGAGCATCAGCTGCTGAATTGGCACGACCTGGGTGATACTCAATGGTGCAGTTATAATCCCTGAGTAACTCTACCCACCTCCGCTGCCAGAGATTGAGGTTCGGCTGATTGAAGATGTACTTAAGGCTCTTATGATCAGTGAAGATCTTACACTTTTCCCCATAAAGATAATGCCTCCAAATTTTCAAAGCAAAGATGATCGTTGCTAACTTGAGGTCGTGAGTATGATAGTTCTTCTCATAGGGCTTTAACTATCGTGATGCATAAACAATCACTTTATCATGCTACATTAACACACAACCAAGACCATTCAGAGATGCATCACTGTAGATTTTGAAGTTCCCACCATCATCGGGAAGTGCTAAGACAGGTTCATGAGTGAGAAGATACTTCAACTGCTGGAAACTCTGTTCACACTCACTACTCCACACAAAAGGAACGTTATTTCTAGTCAATTTTGTCAAAGGTAGTGCTATGGTCGAAAAGTCTTTCACGAAGCGTCGATAATAACCAGCAAGACCAAGAAAGCTTCGAACTTCCGTAACTATCTGAGGTTGTTCCCAATTTTCCACAGCTGTTATTTTCTGAGGATCCACAAGCACACCCTGAGCTGATACCATGTGCCTTAAAAATGACACTTGATCCAGCCAAAACTAACTTTTACTGAAATTAACATACAACCGATTTGCCCTTAGTGTCTTTAGAACCAAACGCAGATGCCTGACATGATTAGTTTCATTCTTAGAATACACCAAAATGTCATCTATGAAAACAATGACGAACCTGTCGAGATATGGATGGAATACTCGATTCATCAGGTTCATGAAAGCTGCTGGTGCATTAGTCAATCCAAATGGCATCACTAGGAACTCGTAATGACCGTATTGAGTTCTGAAAGCTGTCTTTGGAATGTCGTCGCTTCTGATCTTCAATTGGTAGTAACTAGACCTCAGATTAATCTTTGAGAACACACAAGCACCTTTGAGCTAATCAAAGAAGTCATCAATACGAGGTAACGGATAACGGTTTTTAATCATCACTTGATTCAAATGCCTGTAATCGATGCATAACCTCAAGGTTCCATCTTTCTTCCATACAAATAGTGAAGGATTATTTTGTAAAAACATGTTCATTTAAGCAACATCTATAGCATGCTATTAACAATTAAAAGGCGGAATCATGCTTGCATGCACTTAAAACAAAACATTAACCAAGAAATTCAAAGCCTAGTGGATTGGTGAACCAAGATTCAACTCAAATCAAAGTGAGTTGAGAAATATATACCTTTGTAGATTCCTCTTTGCATAAGCAAAGGCTAATCACCCAAAGAGAGGGCCTTCATTCCTTGCATCTAAAATCTATGGATTTGGATGGAAGAATAGGTTTCTCCAAGTTCCCAAAATTGAGAACCTCTAAGTATCTTCACCAAGGTTAGATTGGAGAAGAATTGAGTGACCTTGGAGTAGTGGGATTGCTAGATGCACCCTCCAAGGGGGCCGGCCTCCTAGAGAGAAAAGGAGAGACGTGTTCTCTTCAATTTTCTCCAAAAGAACCCTTAATGAATTTTAGGCTATAAAGTTCTTTATATAGTCACTTCTTTAAATGACCTAAAGAACCAAAAACCCTATTTTTCATCTCAAGGTCGGCCTTAGGGTGTTATTGGGCTAATTGGGCCTTTGTGAATTTTTATTCATTAAGTTGTCATACAACTTAAGTCAATGGGCTTGACGTTCGAAGCCCATTGGGCCTTAAGGTCCAAAACTATCTCGAGGTCTTTAACGAACTTATTCGTTTGATTAATTAACATATTAATTAATCCTTGCCATAAATAAATAATTAAACCATTTAATCATTCTTACTCATCTCCGTTGTTTCTTCAATCTTTACCTTACACGGTGTACGATCCATTAGGTTCCTTTTAGCGAGGCAGTGGGCGATTAAAACCATTTCAAATCGATTGTGAATTGAAACTTACTTTCAATTCTCCCTTTAGTGATTATACACGTTTAGGGCTTCCACAAACCATGAGTGACACCTAGCAGCATATCATGGTTACCCAAGCTAATCAGAAGAGGTGGAGAACCTATTCAGTTTAGGATTACAAATGCAATACGGTCTTTCTCTAATATAGTACTCTTGACCACATTATTTGGTTTGATAGTTTAGTTTATTCATGTATACTATCCAATGTGATTCGTGTGCATACCTTGAATGTGATTTGGAACGACTTCCTAAATCTCATTCATACTCTGGCCAGAGATTCTTAATCATATCATAGAGTATTCTCCCTCAAACAATTTGAAGGTTAGAGATCCCTTGTTGCGCATTCACTTGCCTTTATGGCTAAGTGGCTTAACCCCAATGATGCCGTGGACACCCTGATAAAGTGACTTTGACATAATCAAAGATTAAGTACTTAACCACAAGACAACGATGATGCCTCAGGTCAAAGGACTACTTTGCATTATCCCAACCATGAGTTCTCATGTGACATGAGTATGAGAACTCCTCGTTGATCGTGTTCAGTGGACTCATTCGCTATTGAGCACCTACATGCTTGTCTTGGTGTCACACACACCAATGACTCGAGACTAGTCACTCTCACTAAGAGAAGACATAACATGTACTGATCTTAAAGGACTGTCAATGCCCAATTGGCAATCCTATGATCAGGAACGTTTAGGATGTGTCTACGAAAGAATGGTCTCATGAATCTAACTTCTTTAGATCGTATTCTCCCAATCACATATTCCTTGGACTTTATCGTTTAAGCATATAACATTTACATGAGACGGCTTACACAATAATCTTTGCCCTTAATATTAAACTAGATTAGTTTAACATATGAAATGTCCGTAAAGTATCATCATATGATTGGCTTTAGGGCACATTTCTAACAAATAGAACTAGAGCTCCCCAAGGGGAAGTGCTTGGCTGAATGAAACCCTTATCAACCAACTCTTGCAACTGAGTTTTAAGTTCTCTCAACTCTATAGGAGCCATACGGTAAGGTGTAAGAGAAATAGGATTAGTACCTGGAAGTAGATCGATGGTGAACTCCACTTCACGATCTGGGGGTATGCTAGGTAATTCCTTGGGAAAAACATCGGGAAAGTGTCTGATAGGAGCATATATATGCGACTTAGTTAGCTTGTTCTTGCGCATTTACGTTGTGTTTTCTTAGTTATTTTAGTGTTTAAAGTCATTTTTGTGTGTTTTCAGATTCTAAGAACAAAGTGTGCAAGAAGATGCATTTTGGAGGCCTTTGGAGCAGTTTCGGGTTTGGAATGGATAGCAAATGCATAGAGCAAGGTGGATGGACGAAATTGAAGACTTAAAGAGGCCAAGAATGTGAAGAATTAGTGTACAAAGGAAAGAACTCAGCCACAAAAGGGTGGCACTCCACAATGAACCTTCCATGCCATGTGCAATCACATTGTATTCCCTTTGGATTCCCATGCCATGCTTAATCACCCTTGTCCCCTACAATATTTCTGATTTCATGCCTCAATACACTCAATCATTACACTCAATTGCTGCATGAAGGGAAAATAATGAGTTTAACACATGGGATTTCTAAATGACTAGCATGCATATACAATTCAAGATTTATATACATGAGCAACAGAAGCAATATATCAAATAATATCAAAACTATAGTCATGTAAATCCCCTTCAAGGTTCATAGGTTTATATATAATGCATCAAAACATTTAACTTAAGAACAAAGTCAAGGAATAGATCTATACCTCTTGATCTTGATTTTAGACCAAGGATGGACCACCTCCAAGCCCTTTGCTCCTTGAAGTCCTTGAGCCTAGCCTCCCTCCTTGCCTCCTCCACTTTGTTAGAAAGAGTGCTCCTAGGTTCTCCTTGAGTTTCCAAAGTAGAAAACCTCTAAAGATCCACACCCACTAGTGTAGTGAGATGGATGGAGGAATAACCAAAAGGGTGAAAGATTTGTTAGTAAAATCACCCCCAAGGTGCCCGGCCTTTGTTGTGTTTTAGAGAGATGTTTCTTTTGCCTCTTTGTTGTTTTAAACACACAAAAACCCTAAGGATTAAATCTCTATAAAGTTCCTTATATAGACAAAAAGAAACCTAGCCAACAACTTGACTAAATATCTCTCCCTTTCCACTTAAAGTGGCCGGCCTCTTTGTGTTGGATTTGGGCTTTGGGCTTTTATATATTTCAAGTCATCCAATGCTTGAATAAAAGCCCAATGGGTTTAGGCCCTACGGGCCCAATTAAACCCGAACGTTTCTTTAAGCCCAAAACGATCTTTTTATCGCCTTTTATGATTTCTTTAGACTTTCTAAATTAATCAAAACACTTAATTAATCTAATTAATTATTTCCTTCATCCAGTAATTACTCACTACAATAGTGTATCGGTGTACAATCATTTTAGGTTCTAATTAGCAAGGCAGTGAGGTGATTGGCATCAATCCAATTGATTATATTTAATTCCATCACTTAGTGAATTAAAACTTCCTTTTAATTCACCTTTCTTCTTTGATGACTACATTTAATCATCTAGAAGAACTCACAAGCTATGAGTGACATCTAACCATATGTCATAGCTACCCAAGCTAATGTAGAAGTTGTTCGGAGAACCTACTCAGTTGGAATTACAATGTAATTCGATCATTCTCTAAAACAATACTCTCAACCACATTACTAGGCTATGGATATATTATGTCAAACCCCTAATGTGATTATTCCTTCTTATATGATTCAATTGAGTCGTATAGGAACGCTTTCCTATATTACGCTCGATACTTCGGCCGAAGATTCCCGAATCATATCTTAGAGTATTCTTCCTCTCTTATCGAAGATTAGAGATCCCTTGTTGCGCATTCACTTGCCTTCATGACTAAGTGGCTTAACCCCAACTATGTCATTGACATTCTGATAGAGTGACTTTTGACATAATCAAAGATCAAGTACTTAACCATAAGACAACGATGTTGCCTCAGGTCAAAGGACTACTTACATTATTCCAACCATTAGAGTTACTTGCTTGACATGTGAGTAGACCTCCATGCAAGTACTCTCGCTCGATTGTGTTTAGTGAACTCATTCCCTTAATGAGCACCTACATACTTGTCTTAGTGTCACAACACGAATGGGATGAGACTTTCCATTCTTCCATTTGAAGCAGACACAGTATGTACCGGTCTAAGCATTGTCAGTATCCCTCCGACAATCCAATGACCAGGAACCTATTTTGGACATTATGGTTATGTGAAGAAGGTCTCTGTAGTCTAACATCATTAGATTACTTCTTCAATCGATACGTTGTCCATGGATACACTATTTAGGACATATATCGTTTATTGAGATAGTCCTAATTCGTGTCTTTGCCATTTGATGTATAAGACTCATCTATACATCCATTCATTTGTCCTGAAAGGTTTCTTCCAAAGATTGACTTTCAGGGCATATTTCCAACAATCTCCCACTTGTACTAAAGTCAATCACTAGTGTATCTTATACATCTTGTCGAGAGAGCTTATGCTCGTAGGTTAACTTGGTTATGTATTAATCCCTTTTATTATTTAAAAAGGATTTACTTATCAAATGTTTCCAAAACATTTGATGATGTCTCTTTCTTGTGTTCGAATACTTTGATGAGACCTTGATTCCATGGCTTGAGCTATAGCCTCATTACGTCGTAGTATCCTACTAACGACCTTATGGTTTGGATTCAATCATTGGTTCTATAAGAACCCCTTCACTCAAAACACCTTTTGAAGCAGTTTCTAAAACAATATATCGTCATATATTTCGTTTGTATACTTTATACAAACTTTACTCCAATCTTGAGACCATTGTAGTACAATACTAACAATTCATTCATATGATTAGTACTTTATCCATTATGAAGTTCCATTTGTTAAAATGGCTTATTTTCACTTTGGTTAATAACCTAAGTGAATGCACGCTTCCAGAGTCCCATTCTGATGTTTCTTTCTTAAAGGCAATAATACTCTATCAGTTGCTTTGGTTCTGATTCTGGGATATAGTAATATCTTAAAGTGACAACCCATGTGGTTCTTCACTTTTGGATATCTTATTCACAAGTCAATACATGTGTCCCTTTTGTGATTTTATGACACATTCATTATAAGGGCTATGAAAGTGATTTCATATCACATAGGAAAATGCTTTCTTAAATCTACAACATTTGAGATTTAATTCCCATGTAACATTATTGAGATAGCCTTGCTATATCAATAAGTCCAATTTCAAGTCTATACTTCAAAATTGACCATGTCATGTTTTGTCATTTTTCGAGTAACATCTATGTTTCATCAAGTCTATCAAATAGACTTTATTCACATCTTGTTGCTCAAATTATGACATCACTCCCACTGGCCTTGTTGTAACTTAGCATTCATTCAAAATAACAATTATATTTTCTTGATTTGAATGCATAATTCTCCCACTAACTTAAATGAATCATACACAAAAGAATTCCTTCTCAAGTAATTCCATTTGAAATGTGTGACTTGTTTCATTAAGTCTATCATACTTCAGGTTTTAGTCATACTAAGACCTTTAATGTAGTCATATAAGAATTATCCAAGTCTTTAGTGGAAGCATCGCTCCTACTAAGGATATAGAAACTCAACCATTCCTTCTAGGTGGTTGATATAATTCTTTATCAAAACTACATAGAGCAATATTGTTACATGAGATGTTGAATTTGGATTGTCTTGTTGTTAAACCATATGTTGTGACTCATTTTGAACTTATTTCCCTTTTGTTTCATCAACTTGTCCATATGCTTAGTTATTTAGCTTGTTCTCATAAAAGAGAATTATGGACAACTCCCAACATATAACCATTTTATGCTAGGTTGACGAAACCAACATTCAAAGACTATTCTTTATAATGCCACACAACATAGAATTTTAACGTTTGAAAAGCTTGAGTCTTTTAACAATTAAAATTACAAACCTTTAATAATAGTCAAGTACTATTATTCTTTAGACAACTATAAACCAATCACATTCAAGTTTATATCCATTTTTCACACCTCCCACTATTTCTCATGACTTTAATGAGAAATCATTTCATACATTCAAAATTGTATAAACGTGGAATATACGGGTAGAGGACATTGTGTAGCAGCTTTAAAACATTTCAAGCTTATTTGTTTCAATCTTCACTAAGTTAAATGTCTTGTTATCAAGTGACTAAAGTCTTTAAACATTTTATAGATTTAGACACTTCTTTCTTGGTTTAATCACTAACACAATTGACATTTTAAAACCTTTTAACGAATGCCCAATTAGTTGTTCAAAACTACTAATTGAATCAAGAGTGATCTTGATCATTGTGTTTCAAGTGATAACCATATAAGAAACGTTTTTCTTATTACTTATATCATTATAATGTGATCTTCCTTTTCTTCAAGAAAGGATTCTCTAGACTTTTGTCAATTCATATAGAACTCATAGGTAGACAAATGGAACCAAATCTAAAGATTCATTGTATCCTTTTATGTCCTACATGTGAGATCTATCCGTAATTGATAAATCTAAAGTTTGGTTATCACATTACAATAAGTGATATAACTCTTGTATCTCATCTAGGATACAACAAGACAATTTTCAATTCATAACACTACTTTAAGGAAATAGTATATTAAAAGGCATTCTTTCACATTACATTAATATGATAATTCAAACATTCATAATGTTTAATACAAAAAGTATTAGCTCTATACATTTAGAGACTAATTTAAATACCTTTATACATTTAGGCACTAATAGTGATCTTCCATCATATGAAGCCACATAATAAGTTCTTAACAAAATAAGAAAGTTTTAAAGACAATCTTTAATGCCTAACAAACTTCCTAAGTAGTAAGCAAAAAACATAGTGGCCGAACCCTTCAGTACATTTTTCTTGCTTGTTCATCTTCTACTTGGCTTCTCCACCTATATACAATTATACAAGTGATTAGCTTTTTATATCAAATATAAATATTTAGAAGATCTAACATTTAGAATTGAAGATAAGAACATAAACCATACCTTGTGGCTTGTCTTTAAGACTTGCAAGGTATAACCTGCAATTCCTCCTCCAATGCCCCTCCTTTCCACAGTGGTGGGAAGTCCCTTTGGGCTCCTTTGCCTTCTTTTTCCTCACTTCTCCTTTCGGCTTAGGAGTGGGTGACTTCTTCTCCTTCCCTTTGCCTTTGCCTTGCGGCTTGGCCTTTGAAGAGGATGGTTTGTTGTAGACTACTGCAGAAGTCCCTACAACGTTCTCTTTCCTCATAGTCTTCTCGGCAGTTACTAACATATTTAGTAACTCAGAGAGAGTACTATCCATCTTATTCATATTGTAGTTCATTACGAACTGCGCAAATGAATCAGAAAGAGAAGCCAATATGAAGTCCTGGGCCAATTCCCCGTCAAGTGGAGTACCAAGGTTCTCCAATTGTTCAATGAATCCTATCATCTTCAGTATATGTTGATGCACTGGAGCCCCTTTGACCATCTTGGTCTTCACAAGTTCACAAACAGTGCTAAAGCGACGGTTGCGCGTCCCTTCACCATATAACTCCGTAAGATGGAGTATTATGGAAGATGCACTGTCCATGCCCTCGTGCTGTCTCTATAGCTCCTCATTCATGGAAGCCAACAGATAGCACTTGGCTTGTGTGTCATCCTCAACGTGCTTGTCAAACTTAGCACGTTCATCCTCTGTAGCCCCAGTGCCGAGAGGTATGTGAGGTGGAGCCTTGTCTAGTACGTAAACAATCTTCTCCAATGTTAGGAGAATCTTGACATTACAATACCATGATGGGAAATTGTGCCCCTCTAGGCAATGTTTGTCGAGTATTTTCGCGAGTGTGCTTCCAACCATATCTATATACATAAACAATAAAATAATTAGATTGATTGTTGATTAAGTCAAACGATTCGGGTCTTTAAATCGAATGACACCACCCACCATTTTTGGCAAATTCCATATCCCTCAAGATGGAATCCCGGAGTTTTCAATGAAAGCTCCTAGCGGGTTATGGGAGGCTCACTATTACCAAGCCCACCTCACGATGATATGATGTCGGCTAGCAAAAATAATAATGAGAGGGTACAATTACCCATTCACAACAATTTTTGTGATTACCCATCTTTTTGGCCTCTAGAGAGCAAGGCCTCACGATGATACGATGTTGGCATCATTTCTCTTAGTTAAGTTCTTTCCCACCATGCCGGTTTAGATAGGGGTTCAAGCATGACCTCACGATGATACGATGTTGGCCACACTCGTTGCCTACCTTAACCTCATCAAATGTTTTAAATAAACTCCTCCTGATTGGAGCCTACCACGGTGGAAGGCCCTGAAAAAGTGTTCTAAGCACTCTTACGTTTACAACTTAATATTGTTTGTTGGTTGAGGGATTTTAAGGTCTCATCAATTTTATTTATTTAATCATATACAAATAAATAGCATATGATATCCCCACTATTCGTTTTCGTAAAACAAATCAATATCAAAACATTTTTCAAAATATTGGAGATATATATAACTACTAATTGTTTTCATTATAGTTTAGTAGCGTATGATACTCCCACTATTTGTTTTAAGAAAAACAAATCAATATCAAAAATGAATTTTTCAAATATTGGAAGTAACTACTACTACTATGGTTTTTGCATTCCTTTTAAATTGGACTTTATAGTTATCTTAGGCTCTTGGATGACCATGGACTTATTAGGTTATTGCAACAACGAGCCAACATTGTTGAATATAAACTCGGGGAGGTTGTGTCAATTTAATTACGTGCTTTTCAATCCAATTAAAACATTTTCATTGAGCCATTAGAAATGAAAGACAATCATTCATTGCTAATTAGGGCATTGGACCCATTTAATCTTTAATCTCATGTCAAAATCCTCTTTTAGTTATGTCTCCTTACCAATAGTTAAAGAAACTCTAGTCTAGCACTAGAGGGAATCAACTAACGGATAGAGATTAAGAAGTAATAAGAATTACAAACTGATTTGTACAAATTCCTATAAATTACATATACTAAGAGGGAGAGATAGATTAATGTCAAAGGTGACAAGGTCCAATAAAAACAGTAATTAAAACACATTCCCAAGGTTCAAACAATTTGCTTTTAGCACCTTATCTCATAGCTCAATTATCGTTTTAAGGCATAAGTCCATAGTCACCCATTTTTCTAACTACTTAATCACATTAAATAATTAAATGGAATGCAACATAAACATTTAGATTTAGTGCATATGGGCATAATATAATTATGAGTTTAAACAACTATCAAAATTAAAATCAAATATTTTAACTTTCTAGTTAGTAGGGGCCTAAATGCAAATAAGAAACAGTTAGGGGTCAAACCGTAAATACTCAAAAGTATAAAATATCTTTTTCCAAATTACAAAAGACCCCCCAAGTGGATAAATCCACTAGGGTGGCCGGCCACATTAAGGGGGATGGGAAGTCTCACCCATCTTGCTTTAATTCAATGCAAAGTAGAAAAAAAATCCAAATTTACTTGTCACTTGGTTTTGGCATTAAATGGTTTTAATGAAAAAAGTGATGGAAATATCCTAGACAAGTCTAGGGTTTTAAAAGGTTTTAATATGGTTATGGATGGTAAGAACATCATCCAAAACCATGAAACCATGCATGAAAACCAACTAAAAACATTTTCACCCAAAACCAAACTATGAACACCAAGAACAAAACCATGAACACTTTTTCAAGGTTTGTGTATTCTTGGTGATTTTTCAAACCCAAAAACTTAAGTGACAAGTTTTCTATTTTCTAGCTTTAAAATGATGTGTGAGTGTCTTACAATAAAACACAAACACATGCCCAAAAATCTCCAAAACCGTGCCAACCACAAATAACAAAACCTCAAAATTTTGTTCATGACTTATTCTTCATTCATGCATACAAAACAACTTTTACATGCATATCTTTTCAACTCTTGATTTATATTTTTCAACCATTGAAAAACAAAAGATAAACATACTTTAAATGAAGAAATAATATGTCGAATTAGTTCTAAACTCAATTTTCATTCATGCATACAAAACATCTTTTGCATACATATCTTTCCCAACTATTGAAAAAACAAAAGATAAACATATTTTGAATGAAGCAATAATTATGTCATACATAATATTAATCCCCATATGCATAAAATCCAAAAGGACACAATATACATAAACCTTTGGCTCTGGTACCACTTGAAGGGAAAATAATGAGTTTAACACATGGGATTTCTAAATGACTAGCATGCATATACAATTCAAGATTTATATACATGAGCAACGGAAGCAATATATCAAATAATATCAAACCTATAGTCATGTAAATCCCCTTCAAGGTTCATAGGTTTATATATAATGCATCAAAACATTTAACTTAAGAACAAAGTCAAGGAATAGATCTATACCTCTTGATCTTGATTTTAGACCAAGGATGGACCACCTCCAAGCCCTTTGCTCCTTGAAGTCCTTGAGCCTAGCCTCCCTCCTTGCCTCCTCCACTTTGTTAGAAAGAGTGCTCCTAGGTTCTCCTTGAGTTTCCAAAGTAGAAAACCTCTAAAGATCCACACCCACTAGTGTAGTGAGATGGATGGAGGAATAACCAAAAGGGTGAAAGATTTGTTAGTAAAATCACCCCCAAGGTGCCCGGCCTTTGTTGTGTTTTAGAGAGATGTTTCTTTTGCCTCTTTGTTGTTTTAAACACACAAAAACCCTAAGGATTAAATCTCTATAAAGTTCCTTATATAGACAAAAAGAAACCTAGCCAACAACTTGACTAAATATCTCTCCCTTTCCACTTAAAGTGGCCGGCCTCTTTGTGTTGGATTTGGGCTTTGGGCTTTTATATATTTCAAGTCATCCAATGCTTGAATAAAAGCCCAATGGGTTTAGGCCCTACGGGCCCAATTAAACCCGAACGTTTCTTTAAGCCCAAAACGATCTTTTATCGCCTTTTATGATTTCTTTAGACTTTCTAAATTAATCAAAACACTTAATTAATCTAATTAATTATTTCCTTCATCCAGTAATTACTCACTACAATAGGGTATCGGTGTACAATCATTTTAGGTTCTAATTAGCAAGGCAGTGAGGTGATTGGCATCAATCCAATTGATTATATTTAATTCCATCACTTAGTGAATTAAAACTTCCTTTTAATTCACCTTTCTTCTTTGATGACTACATTTAATCATCTAGAAGAACTCACAAGCTATGAGTGACATCTAACCATATGTCATAGCTACCCAAGCTAATGTAGAAGTTGTTCGGAGAACCTACTCAGTTGAAATTACAATGTAATTCGATCATTCTCTAAAACAATACTCTCAACCACATTACTAGGGTATGGATATATTATGTCAAACCCCTAATGTGATTATTCCTTCTTATATGATTCAATTGAGTCGTATAGGAACGCTTTCCTAGATTACGCTAGATACTTCGGCCGAAGATTCCCGAATCATATCTTAGAGTATTCTTCCTCTCTTATCGAAGATTAGAGATCCCTTGTTGCGCATT
This sequence comes from Malus x robusta, assembly GCA_963082935.1. Taxonomy (NCBI): domain Eukaryota; kingdom Viridiplantae; phylum Streptophyta; class Magnoliopsida; order Rosales; family Rosaceae; genus Malus; species Malus x robusta. The sequence goes on from OY720328.1 coordinate 15,199,541, forward strand.
CACTTGCCTTCATGACTAAGTGGCTTAACCCTAACTATGCCGTTGACATTCTGATAGAGTGACTTTTGACATAATCAAAGATCAAGTACTTAACCACAAGACGACGACGATGCCTCAGGTCAAAGGACTACTTACATTATTTCAACCATTAGAGTTACTTGCTTGACATGTGAGTAGACCTCCATACAAGTACTCTCGTTCGATTGTGTTCAGTGAACTTATTCCCTTAATGAGCACCTACATACTTGTCTTAGTGTCACAACACGAATGGGATGAGACTTTCCATTCTTCCATTTGAAGCATACACAGTATGTACCAGTCTAAGCATTGTCAGTATCCCTCCGACAATCCAATGACCAGGAACCTATTTTGGACATTATGGTTATGTGAAGAAGGTCTCTGTAGTCTAACATCATTAGATTACTTCTTCAATCGATCCGTTGTCCATGGATACACTATTTAGGACATATATCGTTTATTGAGATAATCCTAATTCTTGTCTTTGCCATTTGATGTATAAGACTCATCTATACATCCATTCATTTATCCTGAAAGGTTTCTTCCAAAGATTGACTTTCAGGGTATATTTCCAACACTGCATACCTCTTGTTCCCTTCACCCATCAGATTTCACACAACTTTCACAACCATTACATGCACCAATTGATGCTCCATTAGCCACCTTTGGGATCCTATGCCGTGTGCTACACATGTTGCTGCACCTTTGACTAATTTCTGAAACATTTCACCTCCCCTTTTCATTTCTATGCAATGTACACAATCATTCATGCTTCCTAGCTGAAATACCACTCCATTTTACCCTCCATACTTTGCATCATTACTTCATTTTCATCCTTGGACCATTGCACACCACAAATTCACCCTCCATTGCCTAATATGATTCTCTAGGGTTTTTGGGGCCTATATATACATGTTTACATCCCTTGGCCAAGGGATCTCTCTCCCATATATTCATCATTCATCACAGAAAATTCGTCCATACACACCCTAGGCAGCAAAACACCCCAAAAACACCATTCTAGTGCCCAGAAAACATAACAGCTACTCCACCTTCTTCCACCCTCTTTGCCGAATTCTCTACCACCCTCCAACCATCAAACACTCCTCCACACTCACCCTAAACCTTTCCATACCATTCCCCATCCATTCTACACCATAAAACTACCCAAAACCTGCCCACAAACCAAACTGCCACAAGCAAGGGAAAGGAGAAATCTTGGATGCACATGCTGCCAAGTTGGAGGATTCTAGGTGTTTTCTTTCTTTGGATTTTAATGTCTAATTCATGTAATCTTTGTTTTGCTTTGAGTATGATTGGCTAATTTTGTTTTGGCTAAGGGTGTATTCAAAACCATGATTATATATGTGAAATAAGTCTATTACTTCCAGTTATCGTTGCATAAGTCGTGAATACAATTTGCTTAACCGTTGAATTTAGAACTTATTCTTGCATGTTGATTGAGAGTGCACGCTTAATTTGCATACTTGAATTTGGTGCTAGGATATAAATTTGTTTCACCTAATCGTTATGAATTTATATTCGCAAGTAGTAAAGGTTGCTAGTCACGATCGTGTTAAGTAGATTCCTGGCAAGAATATCATGCTTTTCATAGTTACGAATGCTTTGTTGATGCTTATGATTTCCAAAGAACGTAATGATTCTAACTTGTGGCTTTATCATGTTGTTCATATAGAGAACTTGTTAGGAATAATTTGGTTGCGATGCATATTCATCCAATTCAATGATTCTAGGGAAATCTGAAGGTTAATTTAAGCAGACCTAATTAACTTGGAGTGTCGAGGTTCATAACTTGTTAAATTGATAACTGGAAATCGATTTAGGTTGCATATACTTCATGTGTGGAGAAGAACCCCTTAGCTATTCCATTATCCATTGATTCATCACAATTTTGTCTTACAATCTGTTTTCTTTACAATCTGTCCATTTCGTTTATTTTCGTCCAAATCAAATCCCCATTTATTTTGAAGTCCTAGATTAGTTAGAAAGTGTGTTGGTTTATGTTTTAAGTGTTTTGGTACAAGTTAAAACCCAAATTTGTCCAATTTGGTGTTTTGTGTTCAAAACTGCCCAGAAAGTGTTTTTAAGGTAGTTTTGAGTCTTTTGGTTGCTGTTTTGAATTTTTGGGTTGTTTTAGTATTTTAAACGTTAGTTTTGCATTCTTTAAGTCTAATCTAGTGTGTTGAACTTTGTTTTTACATTTCTATTTCAGTTATCAATTGATTAGTACCCCTAGTTAATCCCTGGTTAGAACGATCCCTACTTACATCATTACTACAATTGTCACAAATAGGGTTTAATTTGTATGTTAGCATAATTTTCACATCAAATTTTGGCGTCGTTGCCGGGGATTAGCAAAGTTGCTAATCCCTTGTCTTGAGTCTTGTTTAAATTGTTTAGTTTCTGTTTTGTTTTTAAATTTTGCACCGTGTGTGTGTGTTTTGTTTTTGTGCTGTGTATAGGCACTTTATTTCCTTACTTGTGCCGAGTTTATTAAGTTGGTTACTAACCTTGTTTGCTCTTGTGTGCAGGTACTAGTTTATGACCCGCAACTCACAACCTGTTCGTGAGCATATCTTCAACTTTGACAGTGATTTTGAAAGGACTTTGAGAAGGAAAAAGAGGTTGCAAAAGTCTAATCCTCCTAGTCCCGAACCTAAATTGGAAGAGCAAGAAGTTGAGGTTGAAGAGGAAGTACCAACCATGGCAGTAGACAATTGAACCATCAAGGAGCTTTCTGCCTCGGGTTTGGCCAATGCAGCCCCTCTTTGCATCCAATACCCTAGGGCTGACCCTGAGAAGACCGATGAATTTGAGTTGAAGTCAAGTTTGCTACATCATATACCCAAGTTCCATGGGTTATCAATGGAGGACCCCAATAAGCACTTAAAGGAGTTCGAAGTAGTATGCTCAAGTATGATACCGGTGAACGTGGATAGCAACATATTAAAGATGAAATCTTTTCCCTTTTCTTTGTTGGAAAAGGCCAAGGATTGGTTGTATGAGTTGGCTCCCGGAACCGTCACATCATGGGAGAGTATGAAGCGAGCCTTCTTAGAAAAGTTCTTTCCGACATCACGAGTCATTCTTCTTCGCAAGAAGATTAGTGGAATTCAGCAAAGCCAAGGTGAATCTTTTCCATCTTATTATGAACGATTTGAATCACTTGTTGCTTCTTGTCCACATCATCAGATGAAGGAGGAGCTACTTCTTCAATACTTTTACGAAGGTCTTTTACCACTTGAACGGCAAATGTTGGATGCATCCGCGGGAGGAGCTCTAGTGGACAAGACACCTAGGGATGCCAAAACTCTCATTGTGAATCGAGCACTCAATGCACAACAATATGAAGGTGTTGGGCAAAGAGACACCCCACGGCCACATCATGTAAATGAGGTAAGTTCTCTTTCTGAGTTACAATCCCAAATGGCTAACCTCACGTCTATGTTATCGCAGTTGGTTAAAGGCCCCAAAATGCAAGGAACTACAATCTGTGGTGTATGCTCCATTCAAGGACACCAATCTGATCAATGCCCTCAATTAATTGAGAATGGAGGGTGGGAATCGACCAATGCTGTGGGTTATGGGAATCAAAACCAAACCAAGGGGTGATCCTTTCTCCAATACATACAATCCGGGATGGCGTGACCACCCCAATTTCAGATGAAGAGATGCACCACAATATGGCCAACAAAGTGGATTCCGACAACCCCCGGGTTTCTTTCCAAGGCTAATGGCACCACAACCACCTCCTCAGGCGCAATCATCCCAAACCAACCCAGGTACGTCTATGAATGACGATAAAACATATCAGTTACTAACCACCATGGCGCAGGGAATGCAGAACCAAGCAAAGGAGGTTAATGAGCTAAAGAAGCAAATGGGCCAAATGGCCAAATTTTTGGGACAATTCCGTGAAAATGGTAAGTTACCAAGCACTACGGTGGTAAATCCCAAGGGTGGTTTCGAATCTGCAAAGGCTATCACACTACTAAATGGAAAAGAAGTGAGAAACAAAGAAGATGAGAAGATACAAATCGAAGAAGAGGAGCAAACCTACCCCACGACAAGGGTACCATCACCCATGCCGTAGCTATCTAAGACCTCCCATCCGTCCACCTCAGGTAAGAATGTACCAAATGTTGTGAATTCGAACACTAATCTGCCCAATGTTCCTTTCCCTCGCTGATAGGAGCATATTTATGCGCCATAGTTAGCTAGTTCATATGCATTTCCATGGTGTTTTCTTAGTTAAAGTAGTCTTTTAAGCTAGTTTTATGTTTTTTCAGGTTTTAGTGTCAAAGTATGCAAAAAGAAGCAATTTGGAGCATTCTAGAGCATTTTTGGGCCAAGATTGGATAGTGCAAGCATGGAGGCATGAAGATGGATGAATTTGAAAGGCTTGAATTCAGTTAGAGAGCTGCAAGGAGGCCTAAAAATCTGATTTCTAGAAGGCTACATTAATCCCACATGTTTTTAGACTTTGTTTTTCTAGAAGCCAGCCATTTAAGACCCACATGTTCACACATGGTGCCTAATTTCTACCTAATTTCTGGTACAAAACCTCTTGTTTTCAACTAAATTCTAAACCCTTCTTAGCCCTATAAATAAGGCAGCTGCAAGCATCACAAATTCATTCAGAAATTTCACAAACCCTTCACATCACTCATTCATCATCAAAATTCGTCCATTCCATTCCAGCCGCATCCATTGATCCCAAAACACCATTCTTCAACCTAGAGACACAATCAGCCATTCCACCACTTCCCAACCATCAAACACTCATCCACACCCATCCTACATCCCTTGCCGTGTCTCTAAACATCCCACAAACCGTTCTACATCATCAAAACGTCCCAGAATTCATCCTCATCCAATCTGCCGCAAGCAAGAGGAAGGAGACAGATGCGCAAAATTGTTTGGCTCTTCATTCTGAGTTGTTGAACGATTTTAGGTGTATTCTCTCTTATATTTCAATGTCTAATTCATGTAATCTCTGTTTTGCTCTGAGTATGATTGGCTAAATTCGTTTTTGGCTAAGGGTGTATTCGAAACCATGGATATACATGTGAAATAAGTTGATTACTCCAGTTATCGTTGCATAAGTCATGAATACAATCTGTTTAACTATGTGATTTAGAAATTATTCTTGTATGTTGATTGAGAGTGCACACTTAATTTGCATGCTTGAATCTGGTGCTAGGATATGAATTTGTTTCACCTAATCGTTATGAGTTTATATCCACAAGTAGTGAAGGTCACTAGTCATGATCTTGTTGAGTAGATTCCTGGCGAAAGTATCATGCTTTTCATAGTTACAATTGCCTTGTCGATGCTTATGATTTCCAATGAACGTAATGATTCTAACTTGTATCTTTATCATGCTGTTCATATAGAGAACTTATTAGGAATAATTTGGTTGCAATGCATATTCATTCAATTCAATGATCTTAGGGAAATCTGAAGGTTAATTTAAGCGGACCTAATTAACTTGAAGAGTCGAGGTTCATAACTTGTCGAATTGATAACTGGAAGTTGATTTAAGTTGCATATATTTCATGTGTGGAGAAGAATCCCTTAGCCATTCCATCACCCATTGATTCATCACATTTAGTTTACAATCTGTTTTCTTTAAAATCTGTCCATTTAATTCAAATTCGTCCAAACACAATTCCCCCATATTTTGTTAAGTTTGAATCTTAAAAATCTGTCCTCTTTGGTGTTTTTAAGTATTTTGAGTCATAAGTTTTGTCAAATTCGTCCAAATCTTGTCTTAGTTGCTGTTTGAGTCAATTAACTTGTTTTAGTCAGTTTTGGGCAGATTTGAGTGTTTCAAATCTGTTTTGAATCTTAGTAGTCTAATTAGAGTCTTTAAGTTTAGTTTTTGTGTTTCTAAGTCAATTTGCATTAGATTAGCACCCCTAGTTAATCCCCGGTTAGAACGATCCCTACTTACATTATTACTACAATTGTCACAAATAGGGTTTAATTTGTGTGTCAAGTTAATTTTCACATCAAATTTTGGCGCCGTTGCCGGGGATTAGCAAAATTGCTAATCCCTTGTGTTTTTTGCCGTGTGTTTTTAGTGTAATTTACCTAGTTTTCTTATTTTGTTTTGTTTTCTTGGTTTAGGTACTAGTGCATGACGCGAAGTTCTCAAACTGTGCATGCACATATCTTGGACTTTAACGACGATTTTGAACGTGATTTGAGAAGAAAGAGGAGGCATCCCCAACCTAGTGAACCTAGTTCAAGTTCAGAGGCCGAATCTGAGTTTGAAGAAGTGGAAGAAGAAGTTATGGCAGCGGACAATCGGACCATTAAAGAGCTTTCGGCCTCGGGGTTGGCCAATGCCGCACCATTATGCATTCAATACCCCGCGGCTGCCCAAGGCAAGACCAATGAATTCGAGTTGAAGTCAAGCTTGTTGCACCATATTCCGAAATACCATGGGCTTTCCATGGAAGATCCCAACAAGCATCTCAAGGAGTTCGAGGTTATGTGTTCGAGCATGACACCCATAAATGTCGACGGGAACATTCTAATGATGAAGGCTTTTCCATTCTCACTTTTGGAAAAGGCGAAGGATTGGCTTTACGAGTTAGCACCCGGAACGGTTACATCTTGGGATAGTATGAAAAGAGCTTTCTTGGAGAAGTTTTTCCCAACTTCAAGAGTTATTCTCTTGAGGAAACGGATTAGTGGCATCCAACAAAATCAAGGTGAATCGTTTCCTTCTTATTACGAACGTTTTAAATCACTTGTTGCTTCTTGTCCACAACATCAAATGAAGGAGGAGCTGCTCATTCAATACTTCTACGAAGGACTCCTTCCCATGGAACGCCAAATGCTTGATGCCTCGGCGGGAGGTGCGTTGGTGGATAAAACTCCGGGGGCTGCAAAAGTTCTAATTGCCAACCGAGCACATAATGCACAACAATACGAAGGTGTTGGACAAAGAGACCCCCTACGGCCACAAGTGAATGAGGTAAGTTCTATGCCCGAAATTCAATCCCAATTAGCTAACCTTACTTCTATTGTTTCTCAGTTGGCCGAGGGAATGAAGATTCATGGACCAAGTGTGTGTGGCGTGTGCTCTATGCAAGGACATGCCAACGATCAATGCCCTCAATTGATTGAGAATGGGGGTTGGGAATCTGCGAATGCCGTGGGTTTTGGGAACCAAAATCAACCACGCCATGATCCATACTCTAATACCTACAATCCGGGGTGGAGGGACCATCCAAATTTCAAATGGCGGGATCCTCAACAACCCCAACAACAAGGAGGATTTAGGCAGCAACCACCGGGCTTTTATACAAAGCCATTCGTCCCCAATCAAAACCAAGTGCAATCTGCCCCAACAACCTCAGGTATGTCCTTGGATAATGATCAAGTTGTTAAGTTACTTACTACTTTGACGCAGGAAGTACAAACTCAAAATAAGGAGAGACAAATCCAAGACAAACGAGTGGATAATTTGGAGAAGCAAATGGGTCAAATTGCTGAATTTATGGGGCAAATTAGAGAACAAGGCAGATTGCCTAGTTCAACCGTTATGAACCCGAAGGGAGGATTTGAAACCGCTAAGGCCATCATGTTGAGAAGTGGTAAACAGGTTGGAACGGACTCAAATACATCCAAATCAAGTCAAGACGAGGAGGACAAGTTGCTGCACGAAGAAGCACAGGGAGCAAAGCCCACGGCCAAGAATGACCAAACCTTGCCGAATTCATCTAGTCCTCCTAAACCGTCCCAAACCACCAAGGTAAGTCCCAATTCGACTTTTTCTAGTTCTATTCCACTAAATGTGCCCTTTCCTGGCAGGTTTAGGCAATCAAAGAAGGAAGAAGCCGAGAAGGACATTCTAGAGACCTTTCGGAAAGTTCAAGTCAATATCCCGCTCCTTGATGCGATTAAGCAAGTCCCGAGGTATGCTAAGTTTTTAAAAGAACTTTGTACAACAAGGAGAAGGATTTCGAACAAAGAGGTGGTTCAAGTAAGTGAAAATGTCTCTGCTGTGTTACAAAGGAAATTACCCCCTAAATGCAAAGATCCGGGTAGTTTTACAATTCCGTGCGTTATTGGTAATACTAAGTTTGAACAATGCATGTTAGACTTAGGGGCTTCGATTAATGTTATGCCATACTCTATTTATGCATCTATGAACTTAGGTGAGCTTAAAAATGATGGTGTGATAATTCAATTAGCCGATCGTTCTAATGCATACCCAAAGGGTGTTTTGGAGGATGTTTTGGTGCAGGTTGGTAATTTGATTTTTCCAGCGGACTTTTACGTGCTTGACATGGAGGATTCACCCCATTCTACGCCATTGCCGATTCTATTAGGGAGGCCCTTCATGAAAACAGCCCGTACTAAGATAGATGTGTTTAAAGGAACTTTAACGATGGAATTTGATGGGGAAGTCATTGATTTTAATCTTTCTGAAAGTATTAAATTTCCTAAGGACGATCATTCTTGTTTTTCTATTGATATACTTGATGATTTGGCGCAGGATTTTCTCGATTGTTTGGAGAGGGATACACTTGAAACGACAATTGCACAAGGAATTGGGCAAACTTCTGGTTTTGCCGTGCCTAGAAGTGAGGAGGAGGCCGAGATAGTGGCTGCCCTTGAGTCACTACCTCAACACCATGGTAAGCCTTCTAAACCAATTTCAATTCCAGTTTCCACTAATAAGTTGTTACCCTCAGTGATTCAGGCACCCGTACTTGAGCTTAAACCGTTGCCCGATCATTTAAAGTACGTCTTTCTGGGAGACAACGAGACATTGCCCGTCATTGTCTCCTCATCACTCACGGCCATAGAAGAGGAGAAGTTGATCCGAGTGTTGAAAGAGCACAAGACGGCCATTGGGTGGACTTTGGCCGATATTAGGGGAATTAGCCCGACTACGTGCATGCATCGCATACTTCTAGAGGAGGGGGCTAAACCAACTCGAGAGGCTCAGCGCCGTCTCAACCCTCCAATGATGGAAGTTGTGAAAAAGGAGATTATCAAACTTCTTGATTGTGGAGTGATTTATCCGATCTCTGATAGTCGTTGGGTGTCACCGGTGCAATGTGTTCCAAAGAAGTCCGGAGTGACCGTGGTGAAGAATGCCGAGAATGAGCTTGTGCCAACCCGCATCCAAACAGGTTGGCGAGTGTGCATTGATTATAGGAAGCTCAACGCCACCACAAGGAAGGACCACTTCCCTTTGCCGTTCATTGATCAAATGCTTGAAAGGTTAGCCGGTCATTCTTTTTATTGTTTCCTTGATGGTTATTCTGGATATAATCAGATTGTCATAGCGCCGGATGACCAAGAAAAGACAACTTTCACATGCCCCTTCGGTACTTTTGCATATCGTCGCATGCCTTTTGGGTTATGCAATGCTCCGGCCACGTTTCAAAGGTGTATGGTAAGTATCTTTTCAGATTTTGTGGAAAAGATTATTGAGGTATTTATGGATGATTTCAGTGTGTTTGGTGATTCATTTGATGGCTGTTTGGAAAATCTCACACTAATTTTGAAACGATGTGTAGAAACTAACCTAGTGCTTAATTGGGAAAAATGTCACTTTATGGTTAGACAAGGCATAGTTCTAGGGCATATTGTGTCAGAAAGAGGAATTGAAGTGGATAAATCGAAAATAGATCTTGTACGCTACTTACCCTTTCCTACTTCGGTTCGAGAGGTTCGTTCGTTTCTTGGTCATGCAGGATTTTATAGGCGATTTATCAAGGACTTCTCCAAGATCTCAAACCCTCTTTGCCGTCTCCTCCAGAAAGATGTGTCGTTTGACTTCAACGAGGAGTGTGAGAAGGCGTTCAATCACCTCAAAGAAATGCTCACTTCGGCCCCTATCATAGTTCCACCGGATTGGAGCCTTCCTTTTGAGCTTATGTGCGATGCTTCCGATTATGCATTAGGAGCTGTTTTGGGGCAAAGGAAGGAAAAGAGGCCGCATGTTATCTATTATGCCTCTCGGACTTTAAATGATGCACAATTGAATTATTCTACCACTGAAAAAGAACTTCTTGCTGTTGTATTTGCTTTAGATAAATTCCGTTCTTACTTGCTTGGTACTAAAGTTATTATTTATACTGACCATGCAGCATTGAAGTATTTGTTCACCAAGAAGGAGGCCAAACCACGACTCATTCGTTGGATGCTTCTTCTCCAAGAGTTCGATATCGAAATCCGGGACAAGAAGGGAAGTGAAAACGTGGTGGCTGACCACTTGAGCCGTATGGTGCATGAGGAGGATGCCGTGCCTATCATAGAGACATTCCCAGATGAGCAACTGATGTCCGTCAAGGTAAGTGAACCGTGGTATGCTGATTTGGTGAATTACTTGGTGTCTAAACATGTTCCTAGTGAATTACTTAAATACCAATGTGATAAATTGAAGAAAGAGGCACGGTTTTATGTGTGGGATGACCCGTATTTATGGAAATATTGCCCTGACCAAGTTATACGTAGGTGTGTGCACGATTCTGAGTTTAATGCTATTCTAACCTTTTGTCACACTTATGCTTGTGGGGGACACTTTGGCACTCAAAGAACAACACTTAAGGTGTTAGAATGTGGTTTCTATTGGCCTACCATCTTTAGGGATGCTAGAACATTTTGCATGTCTTGTGATAGATGCCAAAGAACGGGCAATATTGGTCCTAAACAACAAATGCCGCAAACCCCCATTTTTAGTGTTGAAATCTTTGATGTTTGGGGTATTGATTTTATGGGTCCCTTTCCTTCGTCACATGGGTTTCTTTATATATTGCTTGCTGTGGACTATGTGTCGAAATGGGTGGAAGCAAAAGCCACCCGAACTAATGATTCTCGAGTGGTTGCAGATTTTGTGAAAACTAACATTATTGCAAGGTTTGGAATGCCACGGGTGCTAATCAGTGATGGAGGGTCCCATTTTTGTAATCGAACCATTGAGGCGTTGCTCAGGAAATACAATGTCACGCATAAGGTGGCCACACCTTATCACCCTCAAACGAGCGGGCAAGCCGAGGTTTCGAATAGGGAAATCAAGCAGATTCTTGAGAAGACCGTGGGGCCTACAAGGAAGGATTGGAGTTTGCGCTTAAACGATGCATTGTGGGCGTATCGCACTGCCTACAAAACCCCCATTGGGATGTCACCCTTTCGGCTCATCTATGGGAAGCCATGCCATCTTCCCGTCGAGTTAGAGCATCGTGCACATTGGGCCGTCAAAACGTTCAATATGGACCTTGCTGCCGCAGGTTTACGTAGGAAGCTTCAATTGTGTGAGCTTGATGAAATCCGAAATGAAGCATATGAGAATGCCCGGATTTACAAGGAGAAAACGAAGGCATTCCATGACAAGATGATTCGTGCCAAGACGTTCGCTATTGGGCAGAAAGTGTTGTTGTTCAATTCTCGCCTTCGGTTGTTTCCAGGTAAGTTGCGTTCCAAATGGGTTGGTCCTTTTATTGTCACTAATGTTTTCCCTCACGGTGCAGTGCAAATCAAAAGTTTAAGGACGCAGCAAGAATTCAAAGTGAATGGGCATCGATTGAAGCCCTATTACGAGTCGTTTGAGGAGCATGTCGTGGAGGAGGTACCCCTCCATGCCGTGGAACCTAGTCAAGCTTAAACGGAGGTACCGTCCGGCTGGAAGACGTTAAAGCAAGCGCTACTTGGGAGGCAACCCATTCATGCAACAAAGGAAGACTTAGAGAGCACTCCAATTCCAGATTTGCGTTCCTAACCCTTCTCTTTGTTGATTATTTCAGTTCTGCCATGTTAGATTGTTTAGTTGCTGTTTTGTTTGACTTTGTGTTATTTATGTTAGTTTATGCTTTGAAACATTGAGGACAATGTTTGATTTAAGTGTGGGGGGGTAACCAAAGTGTTTTGATGCAAATTCGTAGGGTTTTCTCACCCATAATGTCCAATGTTGTTTCTTGCTGTTTTTAGGTGTTTTTAGGCTGTTTTGATGCATTTTAGTGTGTTTTGACATAAAATCCGAAAATCCCATAAAAATTTGAAAAATTATTTTGAAAAAACCAAAAAAGAGTTGTTTTTGTGTGTTTGTTTGTGTCTTAGGGTACCTTCCAACACAATGATGAGGATTCGGTTTGTAATTGCATGACTGTTAAAGAGAATGATTAACATGGAGGAAAGTTTGATTTACTCTTTGTTTATGCTTGATTGTGGTTATAACTTATGAATTCACATGCAATCATAAAAGAAAAAAAAAAAAAAAATATTTTTTTTTGTAACATGCTTGAAGGAAGGAACTCAAACTAACGCTACAACCTTGAGAGACTTGAGCCTAATACGTTCTTTGGAGAGATATTAATCTGTGCATTCTTGTTTCTAAAGTCGTTGCATGATCTCATTATTCTTTGCTTGGTTGCTACTTAGAAGGCGTTTCATCATTTAGTTCCAAATGCTAGAACTCATGCCAATTTCATTCAAAACATGTTATTGAATTGCATAACACATATTCAAGATGAAGTTAGTAGTTGCCACCATAGCCAAAAAGCCATCATTCCATGCATGTGTTTTTGTAGGTTTAACCCCGTTGAGCTTTGTTTAGCCTATGTTGTTTGTTAACCCACATTATCCCTACCTAGCTTAGATTAGGACCATCCATACCCTTGTTCTTGAAGCATAGTAAAGCATGATTCAAATTGAATCCCTTTTGATTAATGTATGGCAGAAAACAAGTGTGGGGGAATTTGTATGTGTGTGTTGCCAAGAAAAGAAATAAGGCATGAGTGAAAATAAAAAGAAAAAGAAACGAAAAGTTGTGGAAAGAAAGAAAGAAAAAAAAAAAAAAAAAAAAGAGTATGAAATAAGTGAAAATAAGTTCACATGTTTATGGTAGTTGAAGAAAGGGTCCAAAACATTGAATATGGCCTTAAGAGTTGTATGAATCTTCCCCTTGTGTGTCTAAGTGAGTTTATGCAATCATAAGGAATTCTAAGTCTCAATTTCATTGCTTTGCTTACTATTGCTTGAAGAACGTTTGTTTTCCCTATCCTTTCTTTGTTAACCAATACCCCAAGCCCCGTTACAACCCTTAACTTCTATCTTGAGTGTTGTGTATTTCAATTTGTGGAGTTTGAATTTGGTATGAGCATATGGTGTCATTGGTTCTCGCATCTAAGTAGTAGCATTCCATCCATGAGATCATATCTAAACATGCTTCTTAACTCTAGAAATTGCGTTCTTTGTGATACATATATGTGAGCATTCGTTTTCATATCTATATCAATCCTCTCACATATAACTAGTATAGGGTGTGTAGTTAGAAAATCTGAGTGAAAATTGAGTGCATATCTTGTAAGGAATTGAGCGAATTCTCTAAGGCATGTTACTACATTCAAAACATCGTTTTAATTGGTTAATTGTGAACTAGTAAGTGGTGACTATGATTAAGTATGTGCTCATGTGTAAAGATGACTAAAATCTATGGGGATAACAATTTTTAACATGTCATGTGCATTGAAAATCCCTAAGACAATTGTTGGAAGGTTTAGGTTGTGTTTTAGTTGTTTTGTTTTGTTTTATTTCTTTGTTTTGCTCGAGGACTAGCAAAAGCTAAGTGTGGGGGAATTTGATAGGAGCATATTTATGCGCCATAGTTAGCTAGTTCTTATGCATTTCCATGGTGTTTTCTTAGTTAAAGTAGTCTTTTAAGCTAGTTTTATGTGTTTTCAGGTTTTAGTGTCAAAGTATGCAAAAAGAAGCAATTTGGAGCATTCTAGAGCATTTTTGGGCCAAGATTGGATAGTGCAAGCATGGAGGCATGAAGATGGACGAATTTGAAAGGCTTGAATTCAGTTAGAGAGCTGCAAGGAGGCCTAAAAATCTGATTTCTAGAAGGCTACATTAATCCCACATGTTTTTAGACTTTGTTTTTCTAGAAGCCAGCCATTTAAGACCCACATGTTCACACATGGTGCCTAATTTCTACCTAATTTCTGGTACAAAACCTCTTGTTTTCAACTAAATTCTAAACCCTTCTTAGCCCTATAAATAAGGCAGCTGCAAGCATCACAAATTCATTCAGAAATTTCACAAACCCTTCACATCACTCATTCATCATCAAAATTCGTCCATTCCATTCCAGCCGCATCCATTGATCCCAAAACACCATTCTTCAACCTAGAGACACAATCAGCCATTCCACCACTTCCCAACCATCAAACACTCATCCACACCCATCCTACATCCCTTGCCGTGTCTCTAAACATCCCACAAACCGTTCTACATCATCAAAACGTCCCAGAATTCATCCTCATCCAATCTGCCGCAAGCAAGAGGAAGGAGACAGATGCGCAAAATTGTTTGGCTCTTCATTCTGAGTTGTTGAACGATTTTAGGTGTATTCTCTCTTATATTTCAATGTCTAATTCATGTAATCTCTGTTTTGCTCTGAGTATGATTGGCTAAATTCGTTTTTGGCTAAGGGTGTATTCGAAACCATGGATATACATGTGAAATAAGTTGATTACTCCAGTTATCGTTGCATAAGTCATGAATACAATCTGTTTAACTATGTGATTTAGAAATTATTCTTGTATGTTGATTGAGAGTGCACACTTAATTTGCATGCTTGAATCTGGTGCTAGGATATGAATTTGTTTCACCTAATCGTTATGAGTTTATATCCACAAGTAGTGAAGGTCACTAGTCATGATCTTGTTGAGTAGATTCCTGGCGAAAGTATCATCCTTTTCATAGTTACAATTGCCTTGTCGATGCTTATGATTTCCAATGAACGTAATGATTCTAACTTGTATCTTTATCATGCTGTTCATATAGAGAACTTATTAGGAATAATTTGGTTGCAATGCATATTCATTCAATTCAATGATCTTAGGGAAATCTGAAGGTTAATTTAAGCGGACCTAATTAACTTGAAGAGTCGAGGTTCATAACTTGTCGAATTGATAACTGGAAGTTGATTTAAGTTGCATATATTTCATGTGTGGAGAAGAATCCCTTAGCCATTCCATCACCCATTGATTCATCACATTTAGTTTACAATCTGTTTTCTTTAAAATCTGTCCATTTAATTCAAATTCGTCCAAACACAATTCCCCCATATTTTGTTAAGTTTGAATCTTAAAAATCTGTCCTCTTTGGTGTTTTTAAGTATTTTGAGTCATAAGTTTTGTCACATTCGTCCAAATCTTGTCTTAGTTGCTGTTTGAGTCAATTAACTTGTTTTAGTCAGTTTTGGGCAGATTTGAGTGTTTCAAATCTGTTTTGAATCTTAGTAGTCTAATTAGAGTCTTTAAGTTTAGTTTTTGTGTTTCTAAGTCAATTTGCATTAGATTAGCACCCCTAGTTAATCCCCGGTTAGAACGATCCCTACTTACATTATTACTACAATTGTCACAAATAGGGTTTAATTTGTGTGTCAAGTTAATTTTCACATCACTCGCAGATTTGCACAATCGAAGAAGGAAGAAAGCGAAAATGACATTTTGGATACCTTTCGAAAAGTCCAAGTAAACATTCCTTTACTTGATGCTATTAAGCAAGTGCCCAAGTACGCAAAGTTTTTAAAAGAGTTATGCACAACTAGGAAAAGAATTTCAAACAAAGAAGTTGTGAAAGTAAGTGAAAATGTATCCGCGGTTTTGCAACGGAAGTTACCTCCAAAGTGTAAGGATCCAGGGAGCTTTACTATCCCATGCGTAATTGGAAACACTAGATTTGAAAAATGCATGTTAGATTTAGGTGCTTCTATTAATGTTATGCCATATTCCATTTATGCGTCAATGAACCTTGGTGAGTTAAAACAAGATGGCGTTATAATTCAATTGGCCGATTGTTCTAACGCTTATCCCAAGGGAGTCCTTGAGGATATTTTAGTGCAGGTCAATCATCTTATCTTTCCTGAAAATTTTTATGTCTTAGAAATGGAGGATTCGAGCCATGCTCCATCATTGCCAATCTTGCTAGGCCGACTATTCATGAAAACAGCGAGAACAAAGATAGACGTGTGTATGGGAACATTAACCATGGAGTTTGATGGAGACATTATTCGTTTTAATCTTTCTGAAACCATTAAATATCCAATGGAGGACCATTCTTGTTTCGCTATTGACATTGTTGATTCTTTGGCACAGGTACATTTGGATCGAATGAACGACGATGCACTTGAAATAGCCTTAATGCACGGCATAGGAGCAAGAAACAAGTGTGGGGGAATCCATGCAACCCACGGCATGGAATCTGACCATATTGCCGTGCCCCCTTATGGTAAAGTGTTTGAAATGGTCACGGCCCTCGAGTCATTGCCATCACATTCTGGTAAGTCTCCAATCTCAATTTTAGATTCGGTTTTGGCTAACAAGTTACTTCCATCCATTGTGCAGCCACCTACATTTGAGTTGAAGCCATTACCTAGTCACTTGAAGTATGTTTTCTTGGGAGAAAATCAAACACTGCCCGTCATCATATCTAGCTCACTCACGGCCCAAGAAGAAGACATGTTGATAAGGGTGTTAAAGGAGCACAAATCTGCCATTGGATGGACCTTGGCGGATATCAAAGGCATTAGTCCCACCACGTGCATGCATCGCATCCTTTTGGAGGAGGTAGCTAAACCATCTCGGGAGGCTTGACTTGAACATTGGTGAAGAGGCAGCACCGCCTTCACCAGACAACATATGGCGCCCATCTTTCATATCCCCTACTGGTCCTCTTACCGTTGGGGATTCGGTGATGAAAAATGACATGACCGCTGCGGTGGTGGCTCGAAACCTTGTCACTCCCAGAGATAACAGACTGCTTGCTAGACGGTCTGATGAATTGGCGGTTAAGGAGTCTCTGGCTCTTAGCGTGCAGTGTGCGGGTTCTGTGTCCAACATGGCCCAACGCCTATATGCTCGAACTCGTCACGTTGAATCGTTGGTGGCTGAAATACAAAGTCTCAAACAAGAGATTAAAGGGCTTAAGCATGAGAATAAAGAATTGCACAAGCTCGCACACAGCTATGCCACCAGCATGAAGAGGAAGATTGACCAGATGCAGGACACTGATGGTCAAATTTTACTTGATCATCGGAGGTTCGTGGGTTTGTTCCAACAGCATCTGCCTTCGTCTTCTGGAGCGGCACCACGTAGTGAAGCTCCAACTGATCAACCTCTGTTGCCTCCTCCTTCTGTTGCCCCGCCGACTGCTGAAGCACCGCCGACTACTGAAGCACCACCTGACCAATGAATGCTATTAGTTCACACCATTGTAAAATATTTGTACTCTTTTTTTTATTTTTTTTATTTTTTTATATGTAAATTAAAGTAGAAAGACTTTGGTTAACCTTTCCCTACACTTAAACTAAATAACACAAACTCACAGAAATCAACCAAATAACACAACTAACTAAACAAAACAAAATGAAAGCAGTAAAGATAAGGGTGTAAAAATGCAAAGCTGATTGGGTTAGCGATTCCAAAGTCTCCCTTCGTTGAATGCTTGGGTTGCCTCCCAAGAAGCGCTTGATTTAACGTCTTTAGCCGGACGCATCTTTCCTTTAAATTTCTCTCGGCTCCATTTGAACCTAAAATCAAAGAAAGAAAAATAACTCAAATATCAAAAGTAAAATACACAAACACCAATATAAACATAAACAAAAACAAAAATAAAAGGATTAGCAAAGTTACTAATCCCCGGCAACGGCGCCAAAATTTGGTGTGAGAATTACTTGACACACAAATTAAACCCTCTTGTTGACAATTGTAGTATATGTATAAGTAGGGATCATTCTGGACCGGGGATTAGGAGGGCTTGCTAATAACCTCTCACTTGACTCAAAAATATAAGAAGAAACTTAAAAACACAAAAGTAGGCTTTAAAACACTAAACTAGACTCAAAGAGTTCAAAACAAACTTAAGCACACTTTAATACAAGAAAATAAATGGGGGTATTGGTTTTGGTTGTGATTGAGATAAAAAGTAAAACTAAATATATGGTTGATGGATTAGTTAGAGATCCATTCTTCACACATGACACACTTGAACATGAATTGATTTTCAGTTGTTCTTTCAATAAATTGTAAATTTCAATACGCCAGATTAACCGTGAACAGCACTTTTTTAACCCTCAGTTTTTCCACAAGTTATTGGGTTGGATGATTGCATACGACAACCCAAAACATTCCCTACAAGTTCCCTACATGAATTGCATAATAGAGATACAAGCAAGAATCATTAAGTTCTATGAAAAACATAAGCATTGACGAGGCACTCGTTACTATGATTTGCATGAAACTTATGCCAAGAATTCACTTAACACGATTGTGGATAACAACCTTCACTACTTGTGAATATAAGTTCATAACGATTAGGTGAAATTCACTTATATTCTAGCATCAAATTCATGCATGTAAATTAAGTATGCTTCCTTAATCGACATACAAAAATAAGTTATCAATCAAGCAGTTAAGCAAATTAAATCACAACTCAGAAATCACAACTGAAGGTAATCAATTCATATTACAAATATATTCATGGCTTTGAATTAACCTCTAGCCAAAATAAGTTTATTTACACATTATTAAAACAGAAATAAAATAGAAGTTTGGAAAGATTAAACCGAGAGAGGGTCTGCTGCGTTCTCCTTTCACGCTGTATTGGACCGTCCTCACCTTTGTACTGACTCTGTCCTCCTTATTTTCTGCGCCTATTCCTGCGTGCTGACCTTCACAAGCTGCCCAAAGGCAGCCTTCTCTCGTCAGTCCCCCGCTCCGCTTCTAACCTGCTCCCCCGTCCATACTTCTCCTTATTTCTTTTTATTCCTCTGGACCCGTGTCAACCAGCTGCCAAGGGCAGCGTCCTTTCCGTGCTGCTCCACTGACCTCACCTTCTTTGCACCACCCCCGTGTCTCCACGTCTCTCCCCCCCAGCTGCCAAGGCAGCTACTCTCCTTTCTGACCTTCTCTCCTTCCTGCGTCTCTGCGAGCTGCCCAAAGGGCAGCTCCCTTCTCCCGCTCCAAGACCCCCGCGTCACATGCTCTCTCCTCTTCTTTCTTATTTTTTGCCTTCTGTCCGCCTTCACGCTGCCCAAAAAGGGCAGCTCCCTCAAATTTCTATCAGCCTGGCTCACCTCTCTGCGAGCTGCCCAAAGGCAGCTCCCCCTTTTCCTTAATTCCCCCTCCAAGACCCCCTGACTTCTGCGTTGAATCCCTTCGTGCTAACCTTCCTGATGTTCACACCCCCCCCCCCGTGTTCAGTCTTTCCCTCCTGCCTTCGTACTGACCTTACTCTCCTGCACGCCGTCCCCAAGCTGCCAAATGGCAGCACCTCTTCTCGAGCTCTCGCTGACTCCCTTCTCGAGCTACCCAAAGGGCAGCTCCCCCTTTTCCTTAATTCCCCCTCCAAGACCCCCCCGTCTCCTCGTCTATCCGTTTCTTATATTTTTCTATCTCCCGCACCGTTTTTCTGTGCCTCTCCTTGGATTCCTCTTTTCTGACCTGCCCTCCAGTTGTAATCCACTAGGTACTGGAATCTGCAATGAAAACTGTCAAGGCAACCCAGGCTTACCAAGATGCTCACAACATCATTGTGCTCCCTGCATTCCATATGCTCGCTGGCATTTAACAAATTCAAGATAATGCCGACAAGGGGTGCCAATATCATCCCTCGGTTTATATTTTTTTTATTTGTTATGAAATATTATGTGAAATTAAATCAGATATCGGCATATCGATACAATTAGGTGTCTTATTCCCTAGTGATTTTAAAATTGGATCAGGATGGTCCAACATGTGAAGAAAGTATGGAACAAATCCTATAAACACAAAAATAACGTAAATAGCTAAAAAATATAAAGAACTAACTAAGAAAAGACGAGTGAATTTGAAGTAAAAATATATATAAATATGATCCGATCAAACGACTCTTGTGCTTAATTAGGAAAAATGTCACTTCATGGTTAAGCAAGGTATTGTTCTAGGACATATTATTTCTGAATAAGGCATTGAAGTGGATAAATCTAAGGTAGACCTTGTTCGTCACTTACCCTCTCCAACTTCGGTTAGAGAGGTTCGTTCGTTTCTTGGTCACGCAGGTTTTTACAGGCGTTTCATAAAGGATTTCTCCAAGATTGTACAACCACTATGCCGATTGCTTCAAAAAGAGGTGGCTTTCGAGTTTGATGATGCATGCTCCACGACATTCAAGCAATTAAAAGAAGCTCTTACTTCGGCTCCCATTATCACACCTCCAGATTGGAGCCTTCCATTCGAGTTGATGTGCGATGCTTCGGACAATGCGATTGGTGCTGTTTTGGGGCAGCGAAAGAACAAACAACCTTATGTTATTTATTATGCCTCTAGGACACTAAATGATGCTCAATTAAATTACTCCACCACTGAAAAAGAATTACTTGTTGTGGTATTTGCATTAGATAAGTTCCGATCATACTTACTTGGTACTAAAGTTATTATTTTTACTGATCATGCAGCTCTCAAGTATTTACTCACGAAAAAAGAGGCCAAGCCTAGACTAATTCGATGGATGTTGCTTCTACAAGAGTTTGACATTGAAATTCGGGATAAGAAGGGCGTGGAGAATGTGGTGGTTGACCACCTAAGTCGAATGGTGCATGAGGAAGCATCGCCAATTTCTGAAACCTTCCCCGATGAGCAACTAATGTCTATCCAGGTAAGTGAGCCTTGGTATGCAGATTTAGTGAACTTTTTGGTGTCTGAACATATCCCTAGCACACTTAATAGGAATCAACGTGATAAGCTTAAAAAGGATGATAGGTTTTATGTTTAGGATGATCCATACCTTTGGAAATTCTGTCCCGATCAGATTGTACGCCGTTGTGTGAATGAATCTGAGTTTCAATCTATTTTAACATTCTGTCATTCATATGCATGTGGGGTATATTTTGGCACCCAACACACTGCCCTTAAAGTCTTAGAATGTGGTTTTTATTGGCCAACCATTTTTAGGGATGCTAGGACATTTTGCCTTACATGTGATCGTTGTCAACGAATGGGTAATATAAGTGCTAAGGATCAAATGCCACAAAACCCTATACTTTCTGTTGAAATATTTGATGTGTGGGGAATTGATTTTATGGGTCCTTTTCCGTCATCACATGGTTTTCTCTATATCTTGTTGGCGGTGGATTATGTTTCCAAATGGGTGGAAGCAAAAGCCACCCGAACTAACGATTCCAAAGTGGTTGCAGAATTTGTGAAGTCTAACATTTTTGCTAGGTTTGGAATGCCTCGAGTTCTCATAAGTGATGGAGGTTCACATTTTTGTAATCGAACAATCGAGGCACTGCTTAAGAAGTACAACGTTACACATAGGGTTTCGACACCCTATCATCCTCAAACAAGCGGGCAAGCCAAGGTGTCGAATCGGGAGATAAAACAGATTCAGGAGAAGACAGTTGGGCCAACAAGAAAAGATTGGAGCTTGAGGTTAGAAGATACGTTGTGGGCTTATAGGACCGCCTACAAAACACCCATAGGAATGTCCCCCTTTTGGCTTGTGTATGGAAAACCATGTCACTTACCTGTGGAGTTGGAGCACAAGGCCCATTGGGCCGTGAGGAAGTTCAACATGGATGTAGATGTGGCGGGAATTCATCATAAGCTTCAATTGAATGAACTTGAGGAAATACGGAATGAAGCTTACGAGAATGCTCGACTTTACAAGGAAAAGACGAAGGCCTTTCATAACAGGATGATTCGCACCAAATCCTTCCCTGTTGGACAAAAAATGTTGTTGTTTAATTCTCGTCTTCGTCTATTTCCGGGTAAGCTACGTTCACCTTGGATTGGACCCTTTGTTATTACTAATATTTTTCCTTATGGTGCAGTACAAGTTCGTAGTTTCAAAATAGGTCAAGAGTTCAAGGTGAATGGGCATCGCGTGAAGCCTTACTACGAGAGCTTTGTAGAACATGATGTGGAGGAGACAACCCACTATGCCGTGGGTTCCCATGAAGGTTGATCAATGTGGCATCGTCCAGCTGGAAGACGTTAAAGCAAGCGCTTCTTGGGAGGTAACCCATTTATTCTGCCATGATTGTCAATATTATTGCTTGTTTAATTATTTTTGGGTATGGTTTTCTATTTTGAAACAGTAACAAATATGCAAAGGATTTTAACATTAAACTTCATGGAAATGAACAGGAAACTGGGAAATAAAGAAACACAGCATAATACAAGAGGGAGCCTTCACAAAGGCTGCTTAGGAGAAGTCTCAGTAGTCGGTGGAGCCACAGAAGGAGGAGGTATCGGAGGTTGATCAGTTGGAGCTTCACTACGCGGTGCATCCCCAAAAGACGAAGGCAGATGCTGTTGGAACAAACCCACAAACCTCCGATGATCAAGTAAAATCTGACCATCAGATTCCTGCATTTGGTCAATTTTCCTCTTCATGTTTGTGGCATAGTTGTGTGCAAGCTGGTGCAACTGTTTATTCTCATGCTTGAGTCCTCTAATCTCCTCTTTGAGACTCATTACTTCAACCGCTAACGATTCAACTTGACGGGTTCGAGCAAATAGGCGTTGGACCATGTTGGACACAGAACCCGCACATTGCACGCTAAGAGCCAGAGACTCCTTAACAGCCAACTCATCAGACCGTCTGGAAAGCAGTCTGTTATCTCTAGGGGTGACAAGGTTCTGGGCCACCACCGCAGCGGCCATGTCATTCTTCATCACCGAATCCCCAACGGTAAGAGAACCAGTAGGGGATATGAAGGACGGGCGCCATATGTTGTATGGAAAAGGTGGGGCTGCCTCTTCACCAAAGTTCAAGTCAAAACGGCGGTCGGAAGGGCTAGACATATTTCAGAGGTTTTGGAGAAAGAAAAGAAGGGCTAAATCCAGAGGTTAGAAGTGCAAAGGGGAGTTTTACAAGCAGAATTTCAATGCACTTTGAAATGAACTACGTACCTCTATAAAAAAACAGCACTCGATGAGGCCGATTCCAGTTATCAAGGAGGTACTCGCTTTCTCAAAAGTGGGGCTTGAAACTACGGGCTAATCTTCCTTTTCTAGATTTGTCCGCACTTGTCACATGCAATCTCTGCCCTCAACGAAGCTCAGAACTCGAAGCGTAAATTCCGGATATTAAAGAGGCCTCTGCTGTATCAAGATGTGTCAGCATCTGTCAATTTGCACATCTGCGTTGCGTAAATCACGCGCAATCTGTCGAAGATTTTTGGAAAAGCGGAATGCACGTGAAGTCTACTGTTAAATTATCCCAGGCTTGCCGACACGAGTAATGGAATAATGCCTTCCCAGCCATTAAGAAAATTCTATAAATGTTGAACTTCATAGTGAGGCAGCCTCACCCAACTTTCAGCCTCACTTAACCGTTCATCCTCTCTTAAATGGCTTTCCAACAAACCCTCTCGAGTCACTCTGTATTCCTCATTCCTTGGGATACTCCTGCAAACAACCCATTCAAAGCAAAAGTATTTCATATCATGAAGGTTGAAAGCAAGAGTATCTCATATCATGCTTTCTCCCTGTCCTTCTCCTTGTCTTTGTTTTAGGACAAGGAGAAAGAGAGCAATCAGCCAGCAATTGGTATTACCGACTGCCTGGAATCCCTTCCTGATTGCTTACCTAGCCTTGCTCTCGAGTACTCATCTTCATCATTTTGTGTTTCCTCTTCGTCTACCACATCTGCCTGGGGAACAGATAAGGGAAGTGAAAATGATACCTCGAAGCATGTGGAGACAAATTGCCAATTCATCCTCAGCTAGGGACAAGGAGAAAGAAAGCAAGAGGCGGGCACTTGGAAAGATTGAAGAAAGAAACAGACCAACACCTCTACCTCGTGCCTGCCTGCCGTGCAGAAGAAACAAGCAGAGAAGAATGCAGACTGTGCCACTCTCGCTCAGATTTCCAAACCAGTTAGAGATCAAAGTTGTGGAAAGATAATACGATCATCTATCTCCAAAACCAGATTTGCGTTCTTAAACTCTACTCTGTCTAATTTTTACTTTGCCATACTTGTCATGTTTATTCGTTGTTTGTTTATTTGCTTGTTTTTGTGTGAGTTTATGCTTGAAACAATGAGGACAATGTTTGATTTAAGTGTTGGGGGGGTAACCATTGTTTTGCATGAAATTCGTAGGAGTTTATCACCCATTACTTCTAGTGTTGTTCCTTGCTGTTTCTAAATGTTTTTAAGCTGTTTTGGAGTGTTTCAGTGTGTTTTGACATAAAAATCCAAAAATCTCATAAAAATTTGAAAAATTGTTTGAAAAAACTCAAAAAGAGTTGTTTTTGTATGTTTATTTGTCTTAGGGTACCTTCCAACACAATGATGAGGATTTGCTTTTTAATTGCATGACTGTTAAAGAGAGTTATAAACATGGATGAACATTTGATTTACTCTTTGGTGTATGCTTGGTTGTGGTTATAATTTATGAATTCACATGTAATCATAAAAGAAAAAATTAGTTTTTATAACGCGCTTGAAGGAAGGAACTCAAACTAACGCTACAACCTTGTGAGACTTGAGCCTAAATGTTTATTTGGAAAGTTGATAATCTGTGCATTATTGTTTTCTAAAGTCGTTACATGATCTCATTCTTCCTTGCTTGGTTACTACTTAGAAGGCGGAATCATTTAGTTCCAAATGCTAGAACTCATGCCCATTTCATTGAAAGCATGCTATTGATTTGCATAACACATATTCAAGAAGAAGTTGTGTAGTGACCTCCACCTTAACCAAATTGCCATGTATACTACTTCATTATATGTTCAAGTGTAAACCCCGTTGAGCCTTGTTTAGCCTGTTTTTCTTTGTTAATCACATCATCTCCACCTAGCCTAGATTAGGATCATCCATACCCTTGTTCTTAAAGCATAGTAAAGCATGATTCAAATTGAATTCCTGTTGAGTAATGTTTGGCAGAAAACAAGTGTGGGGGAAGTGTTTCTCATGTAAGTAGTGAGCCATAGGCACGGGTGATCATAAAAAATAAAATAAAAAAAAAGAAAAAAAAAAGTTGTGAAAATGTATGAAAAAGAGTTCTAAAGTGTTGTTTGTGTTGGAAGTATGCCCACAAAGCCACTCATTTGATGTAATAGCTTTTTGGAATACTTAATGTATTAAACTTTTATATGTTTAATGAAGGGCAAAGCTTATTGTTAATCACTATTTATTTTATCATGTGTTTAAGTAATAAGGGAATCCAAGGGATGTATTTGATCTAAGAGACAAATGATCTAAGTGAGTTAGATTATCGAGACCATTCTCTTATGTTCATTCCTAAAATGTTCCTAACCATAGGATTGCCAATTGAGTATTGACAATCCGCTAAGGTTAGTATGTGTTATGTTGACTCAAGCGTGAGTATGACTAGTCTCAAGTCATTTGGTGTTGGACACTAAGACAAACACATAGGTGCTCGAAAGAGTAATCGAGTACACTAAACAACGATCAAAAGAGAGTTCGAACATACATGTCATGTAAGAACTCTAAAGTTGCAATATGCAAAGTAGTCCTTTGACCTGAGGCATCATAGATGTCTAATGGTTAGGTCCTTGATCTTTGATCATGTCAAACGGCATTCCATCGGAGTGTCCACGGCATTGTTGGGGTCAAGCTATCTAATCATGTAGGCATATGAATGCACAACAAGGGATCTCTAACCTTCCATGGTGGAAGGAGAATACTCTAAGATATGATTCTAAAGTCTTTGGCCAAAGCAAATGAATATGACTTAGGAAGTTTGTTCCAAATCTTATTCAAGGGAATCATATAGAAAAGTATCACATTGGATAGTAGACATGAAACAAACTATCACTAAAACAATGTGATTAAGAGTATTGTATTAGAGAAGGACCGTATTGGATAGTAGTTGTAACTGGATAGGTTCTCCAACCAATTCTACTTAGCTTGGGTAACCATGACATACTGCTAGGTGTCACTCATGGTTTGTGGAAGCCCTAATGATTAGGCCACACTAATCATAAAAAGGGAGAATTGAAATGTGGTTTCAATTCACAATCGATCGTTAAGAGTAACAATCGCCCACTGCCTCGCTAATTGGAACCTAATGGATCGTACACCGAGTAAGGGTGATAGTGAAGAAATTAAATGAAATGGATATGCAATTAAATTGTTTAATTGAAGAATGGTCAAGATTAATTAATTAGTTGATTAATTTTACGAAAGGTTTGTATTGGGCTTTTAAGTTAGTTTTGGGTTTCGGGGCCCAAAAGTGTTTTGGTCCACAAGGCCCATTATGTTTAAGTTGTATGACAACTAAAACAAAATGGGCAATAAGCCCAATCACAACATATAGGCCGGCCATGGTGAGGAGATGGTGAAAGTTTGCTTAATTGCAAGTTTGCCACTCACCTAAGAAAAATGTTATAAAAGCAACTTTATAGCAATTTTTCTCATTAGGGTTTTTCTTGGTGAAATGAGGTGAAAAAAAATTTCTCTCTTTTTACACAAGGAGGCCGGCCACTTAGAGAGATTAATCTAGCAATCTTTTCTTCTCTAAGTCATCCATTTCATCTTCACACTTAACCCTTGGTGTGGAGACTTAGAGACACCAAATCTTTGGTGTTTTGGAGATCCTTTCCTTACATCCTCAAGGACCAAAGGAGCACAAAAGGAGAAGGAAATCACAAGCAATATCCAAGGAGCTTGGAGGTGACTTGAAGGCCCTCCACTTGGGTGAATCCCTTGTGTAAACAAGGATGAGCTTCAAGGGTAAAGAAACTCTAAATCTACTTCTCTTTAATGTTGTTAAAGAGTTTATTGGTTCACCATATATTAGGCTTTGAAAGTCATGGGTTTTATGAATTGTTTTTGAATGCATGCCTACTTTAATGTGTTAATAGTTTGCCTATGTATTCAAATGTTCTTACTTGTTCTTAGCTACGACAAAATTTTTCCTTCAGTTTGTTGAAAAAAGGGTCCAAAACATTGAATTCGGCCCTAAGTGTTGCTCAAATCTTCCATTTGTGTTAAAAGTTGATTTCTGCATTCTAAAGTGAATTCTAAGTTTCGATTTCATTACTTTACTTGCTATTGCTTTAGGAACGTTTGTTATCCCTATCTTTCCTTTGTTAACCATTACCCCAAGCCCCGTTGCAACCCTTGACTTCTATCTTGAGTGTTATGTGTTTCAATTGGTGGAGTTTGAATTTGGTATGAGCATATGGTGTCACTGGTTCTCGCATCTAAGTAGTAGCATTCCATTCATGAGATCATATTTAAACATGCTTATTAACTCCAGAAATTGCGTTCTTTATGAGACATATATGTGAGTGTTCGTTTTCATATCTACATCAATCTTCTCACATATGACTAATATAGGGTGTGTAGTTAGAAAATCTGAGTGAAAATTGAGTGCATACTTTGTAAGGACTTGAGTAAATTCTCTGAGACATGTTACTACATCAAAAACATTGTTTTAATCGATTAATTGTGAACAAGTAAGTGGTGACTATGATTAAGTATGTGCTTAAGTGTGAAGACAACTAAAATCTGTGGGGATGACAATTTTTAACATGACATGTGCATTGGAAATCCCTGAGGCAAACGTTGGAAGGTTTAGGTTGGGTTTTGTTCATTTTGTTAGTTTTGTTTTGTTTAGTTATTTTGTTTTGCTCGAGGACTAGCAAAAGCTAAGTGTGGGGGAATTTGATAGGAGCATATTTATGAGACTTAGTTAGCTTGTTCTTGCGCATTTACGTTGTGTTTTCTTAGTTATTTTAGTGTTTAAAGTCATTTTTGTGTGTTTTCAGATTCTAAGAACAAAGTGTGCAAGAAGATGCATTTTGGAGGCCTTTAGAGCAGTTTCGGGTTTGGAATGGATAGACAATGCATAGAGCAAGGTGGATGGACGAAATTGAAGACTTAAAGAGGCCAAGAATGTGAAGAATTAGTGTACAAAGGAAAGAACTCAGCCACAAAAGGGTGGCACTCCACAATGAACCTTCCATGCCGTGTGCAATCACATTGTATTCCCTTTGGATTCCCATGCCATGCTTAATCACCCTTGTCCCCTACAATATTTCTGATTTCATGCCTCAATACACTCAATTATTACACTCAATTGTTGCATACCTCTTGTTCCCTTCACTCATCAGATTTCACACAACTTTCACAACCATTACATGCACCAATTGATGCTCCATCAGCCACCTTTGGGATCCTATGCCGTGTGCAACACATGTTGCTGCACCTTTGACTAATTTCTGAAACATTTCACCTCCCCTTTTCATTTCTATGCAATGTACACAATCATTCATGCTCCCTAGCTGAAATACCACTCCATTTTACCCTCCATACTTTGCATCATTACTTCATTTTCATCCTTGGACCATTGCACACCACAAATTCACCCTCCATTGCCTAATCTGATTCTCTAGGGTTTTTGGGGCCTATATATACATGTTTACATCCCTTGGCCAAGGGATCTCTCTCCCATATATTCATCATTCATCACAGAAAATTCGTCCATACACACCCTAGGCAGCAAAACACCCCAAAAACACCATTCTAGTGCCCAGAAAACAAAACAGCCACTCCACCTTCTTCCACCCTCTTTGCCGAATTCTCTACCACCCTCCAACCATCAAACACTCCTCCACACTCACCATAAACCTTTCCATACCATTCCCCATCCATTCTACACCATAAAACTACCCAAAACCTGCCCACAAACCAAACTGCCACAAGCAAGGGAAAGGAGAAATCTTGGATGCACCTGCTGCCAAGTTGGAGCATTCTAGGTATTTTCTTTCTTTGGATTTTAATGTCTAATTCATGTAATCTTTGTTTTGCTTTGAGTATGATTGGCTAATTTTGTTTTGGCTAAGGGTGTATTCAAAACCATGATTATATATGTGAAATAAGTCGATTACTTCCAGCTATCGTTGCATAAGTCGTGAATACAATTTGCTTAACCGTTGAACTTATTCTTGCATGTTGATTGAGGGTGCACGCTTAATTTTCATACTTGAATTTGGTGCTAGGATATAAATTTGTTTCACCTAATCGTTATGAATTTATATTCGCAAGTAGTGAAGGTCGCTAGTCACGATCGTGTTAAGTAGATTGCTGGCAAGAATATCATGCTTTTCATAGTTACGAATGCCTTGTTGATGCTTATGATTTCCAAAGAACGTAATGATTCTAACTTGTGGCTTTATCATGTTGTTCATGTAGAGAACTTGTTAGGAATAATTTGGTTGCGATGCATATTCATCCAATTCAATGATTCTAGGGAAATTTGAAGGTTAATTTAAGCGGACCTAATTAACTTGGAGTGTCGAGGTTCATAACTTGTTAAATTGATAACTGGAAATCGATTTAGGTTGCATATACTTCATGTGTGGAGAAGAACCCCTTAGCTATTCCATCATCCATTGATTCATCACAATTTTGTCTTACAATCTGTTTTCTTTACAATCTATCCATTTCGTTTATTTTCGTCCAAATCAAATCCCCATTTATTTTGAAGTCCTAGATTAGTTAGAAAGTGTGTTGGTTTATGTTTTAAGTGTTTTGGTACAAGTTAAAACCCAAATTCGTCCAATTTGGTGCTTTGTGTTCAAAACTGCCCAGAAAGTGTTATTAAGGCAGTTTTGAGTCTTTTGGTTGCTGTTTTGAGTTTTTGGGTTGTTTTAGTATTTTAAATGTTAGTTTTGCATTCTTTGAGTCTAATCTAGTGTGTTGAACTTTGTTTTTACATTTCTAATTCAGTTTTCAATTGATTAGTACCCCTAGTTAATCCCCGGTTAGAACGATCCCTACTTACATCATTACTACAATTGTCACAAATAGGGTTTAATTTGTATGTTAGCATAATTTTCACATCAGTGTCTAACTACTCCGACGTCTTCCACAGATGCAGTAGTCTCATTCGCTTGCACAACATGAGCTAAGTAACCTTGACAACCTTTACTCAACAGTCGTCTCACCCTCATGGCAATGATAACTTCGTGCTTTAGACCACCACGCTCACCGATAAACGTGACAGTAGGCATGATCAGTCGGTGAAAAGTAACAACTTTCTCATAACAGTCCAACCTGGCATGATTGCAGTGTAACCAATCCATGCCTAAGATAATGTCAAAATCAACAATATCCAAAGGAACAAGATTAGCCGGCATGACTACATCTTCGACAAGGATGTGACATCCTTGATATTCCCAACTAACATAACAGATTTCACCCCTAGGCATCGAGAACTCCAACTCGTAGTCGAGTGAAGTAGGATGTGGTTGAGTCATTTGAGCAAACTTATAGGAAATAACTGAATGTGTAGCACCAGAATTAATTAAAACTTTAGCAAAATGGCCTAGAACATTCAACGTACCCATGATCAAGTCCGGATTAGCCTGAGCATCCTGAAGAGTGATGTTGTTAACTTTTCCCTCAACTTGTTGTCTGCCTCCACGACCCCTATTTGCTTGAACCTGATAACCTCGACCCTGATTACCTCGGCCCTGTTGGGGTGGAATTGCATGTTAGCCTCAACCTCCACTGCTAGACGCTACGTCTAAGTTTTGATACTGCCTTCCAGTTTACATATGTGCTCCGCCGTCTTGATACGGCGGATAATTTCCCTAATACTATGGATACCCTCCCTGAGTCTGCTGATATCCTCTATGGTAGTAGGGAACCTCAGGTGTATACTGGTATGGTCCTCCCTGATTTGGGACTACGCCCTCTTGGTAGTGGAAGGCTCCACCGTAGCTTAACTGTTGACGGTTACCAAGTGCTGGAAGCTGCTGTAAGGGGACTGCCGGTGGTAGATTAGCAGGCTGATTCTTCTGATTCTGAGGACAATTATAAGCCATATGCCCTGTTTTGTCCGCAAGTGAAACATCATCTGTTTCCCCTTTTACACTCATCACAGTGACGGGTGTTACACCTGCGACAAAACTGAACACCTGAACTGCTGGAGTTTCCTTGGTTCTGAAAACGAGAACCACCAGTGGACCCGCCTCATTTCTGAGGTGTACCGGAGTTAGAACCCCCGCTCGAGGATCCAGAGCTATTTCCAGTCTTTTTTAAATTTTGAGCCCTTCTTAGGCCAAGAGATGATCACCCCCTGTTATTGTACCTCTGGACATTCCCGCCAACACCCTTATTCTCATAATTAGGAGCATTATCCGAATCTTCAATCTGAAGCAAGACCTCCAAGAACTCCTGGTAAGTAGCATAAGGAATAACAGTTACTATATTGCGCCATTTCTTGCAAGTTCCCCTCTTAAACAAACGAAGCATCTCCTGGGGATTAGCAGCAGTCTCAGGGCAATAACAGGATAAGTCAGTAAACCTTCGATGATACTCAGTGGCTGACATATCGCCCTACCTCAGGTTTATGAACTCATTCTTCTTACTATCCACATACTCAGGAGGAATAAATCTGGCCTTAAATAACTGTTTAAAAACATCGCAATCCGCAACAGATAAGGATTTCTTCTGAAGATCCCATCAAGATTCTGCTCTTAATCAAAAAAACTAGGTAGCGGTCTCAA
Source organism: Malus x robusta (assembly GCA_963082935.1). Taxonomy (NCBI): domain Eukaryota; kingdom Viridiplantae; phylum Streptophyta; class Magnoliopsida; order Rosales; family Rosaceae; genus Malus; species Malus x robusta. The sequence continues at coordinate 15,231,088 of OY720328.1, forward strand.
CCCATCTCTCTAGGGAAAGATTACCCTGCCTGTGCATAACTCGAAAAGTCTTCTCCACATGATCGAACCATATCGCTGACTTCTCCGGTCCCTCATTACCAAAGAAATCATTAATCTTCAGGTAGGATACAATATCCAGAGTATTCATCGGGGTAGGACGGAGTAAAGACTGAATAGCAGCGGCGATAGCCTCACCAAATTGCCCAAAGTCCGGAAAGTTATTCTCCGCTGGAGAACCTGGCTCTCTACGAGGTGGCATGGTTCTGACATAAGAAAACAAGCGTTAAAACACACTAGGAAGTGCAGGAATATCTAAACCTATGCTCTGATACCAAGCTGATACACCCCAACCTGGAAAGGTCGAAGCCTACTGGCCGTCACCATGAGGTGACGTAACCATAAGGGTAAGTGATGCAAAAAGTGAACAAAATTAAAACTAATGAGAACTAAACAGTGAAAGAGTGTGCAATTCGTTGGTTGAACCCATTACAATTATTCACAACGTAATAGACAATAAGACTACGAAAGAGTAATCAAGGCAACCAAAGTACACTTATTACATAGTAGTGATAAGTTCATACGTCTAAACCGAAGGAAATGTCAGAACTGCCATGCTTCTGTTGGAAATATGCCCTAAAACCAATCATATGATGATACTTTACGGACATTTCACATGTTAAGCTAATATAGTTTAATATCAAGGGCATAGATTATTGTTTTAAGCCGTCTCATATAAATGTTATATGCTTAAATGATAAGTGCAAGGAATATGTAATTAGTGTTGGAAGTATGCCCACAAAGCCACTCATTTGATGTAATAGCTTTTTGGAATGCTTATTTTGTTAAACTTTTATATGTTTAATGGAAGGCAAATCTTATTGTTAATCACTGTTTATCGTATCATGTGTTTAAGCAATAAGTGAATCCAAGGAATGTATTTGTTCTAAGAGATAAGTGATCTAAGTGAGCTAGATTATCGAGACCTTTCTCTTATGTTCATTCCTAAAACGTTCCTAGCCATAGGATTGCCAATTGGGCATTGACAATCCGCTAAGGTTAGTATGTGTTATGTTGACTCAAGCGTGAGTATGACTAGTCTCAAGTGATTTGGTGTTGGACACTAAGACAGACACATAGGTGCTCGAAAGAGTAATCGAGTACACTGAACTACGATCAAATCAGAGTTCGAACATACATGTCATGTAAGAACTCTAAGGTTGCAATATGCAAAGTAGTCCTTTGACCTGAGGCATCATAGATGTCTAATGGTTAGGTCCTTGATCTTTGATCCTGTCAATGGCATTCCCTCGGAGTGTCCACGGCATTGTTGGGGTCAAGCTATCTAGTCATGTAGGCATATGAATGTACAACAAGGGATCTCTAACCTTCCAGGGTGGAGGGAGAATACTCTAAAATATGATTCTAAAGTCTTTGGCCAAAGCAAATGAATATGACTAAAGGAAGGATGTTCCAAATCATATTCAAGGGAATCATATAAGAAAGTATCACATTGGATAGTAGACATGAAACAAACTATCACTTAAACAATGTGATTAAGAGTATTGTATTAGAGAAGGACCGTATTGCATTGTAGTTGTAACTGGATAGGTTCTCCAACCAATTCTACTTAGCTTGGGTAACCATGACATGCTGCTAGGCGTTAACCATGGTTTGTGGAAGCCCTAATGGTTAGCAAATACTAATCAATAAAAGGGAGAATTGAAATGTGGTTTCAATTCACAATCGATAGTTAAGAGTAACATCGCCCACTGCCTCGCTAATTAGAACCTAATGGATCGTACACCGAGTAAGGATGTATGTGAAGAAATCAAATGAAATGGATAAGCAATTAAATGGTTTAATTGAAGAATGGTCAAGATTAATTAATTAGTTAATTAATTATACGAAAGGTTCGTATTGGACTTATATGTTGGTTTTGGGTTTCGGGGCCCAAAAGCGTTTTGGTCCAAAAGGCCCATTATGTTTAAGTTGTATGACAACTAAAACAAAATGGGCAAATAGCCCAATAACACCAAGGAGGCCGGCCATTAGGGTTGGATGGGCAAAGTTTGCTTAATTGCAAGTTTGCCACTCACCAAAGAAATGAAGTATAAATTCAACTTTATAGCTTCAAGGGTTTAGTTAGTTGAATTGGGTGAGAATTTTTCTCTCTATTTTTCTTCTAAGAGGCCGGCCATTAAAGGAAGAAACATCTAGCAATCTCTTCTTCTTTTAATCATCCATATCATCTTCACAAGATACAACCTTGGTGAAGAGACTTAGAGACATCAAGCTTTTGGTGTTTTGGAGAACAAATCTTTTTTCTTCAAATCATCAAAGGAGCACTAAAGGAAGGAAAACATAAGAAGGATTCAAGGAGCTTGGAGGTGACTTGAAGGCCCTCCACATGGGTGAATCCCTTGTGTAAACAAGGATGAGCTTCAAGGGTAAAGAATCACTAAATTCTTCTTTCTTTTTAATGTTGTTAAAGAGTTTATTTTGGTTCACCATATACTAGGCTTTGAAAGTCATGGGTTTTATTGAATTGTTTTTGGATGCATGCCTATATTAATGAGTTAATAGTATGCATATGTATTCAAATGTTCATACTTGTTCTTAGCTAGGACAAAAATTTTCCTTCAATTAGGAGAATGTAATTTAAAGAAGTTAGATTCATGAGACCATTCTCTTTCATATACATATCCTAAACATTCCTGATCATAGGATTGCCAATTGGGCATTGACAGTCCGTTAAGATCAATACGTGCTATGTCTTCTCTCAGGGAGAGTGACTGGTCTCGAGTCATTGGTGTGACTGACACCAAGACAAGCATGTAGGTGCTCAATAGAGAATGATTCCACTGAACACGAACAACGAGGAGTTCTCATACTCATGTCACATGAGAACTCATGGTTGGGATAATGCAAAGTAGTCTTTTGACTTGAGGCATCATAGTTGTCTTGTGGTTAGGTCCTTGATCTTTGATTATGTCAAAGTCACTCCATTCGCAGGTGTCCACGGCATAGTTGGGGTTAAGCCATTTAGCCATGGAGGCAATTAAATGCGCAACAATGGATCTCTAACCTTCAAACCATTTGAGGGAGAATACTCTATGATATGATTAAGAATCTCTGGCCAGAGTATGAATGAGATTTAGGAAGTCATTCCAAATCACATTCAAGGTAATCATATAAGTAAATGAATCACATTGGATAGTCGACATGAATAAACTATCAAACCAAACAATGTGGTCAAGAGTATTGTATTAGAGAAATACCGTATTGCATTGTAATCCTAAACTGAATAGGTTATCCACCTCTTCTGATTAGCTTGGGTAACCATGACATACTGCTAGGTGTCACTCATGGTTTGTGGAAGCCCTAAACGTGTATAATCACTAAAGGGAGAATTGAAAGTAAGTTTCAATTCACAATCGATTTGAAAGTGTTCTAATCGCCCACTGCCTCGCTAAAAGGAACCTAATGGATCGTACACCGTGTAAGGTAGAGATTGAAGAAACAATGGAGATGAGTAAGAATAATTAAATGGTTTAATTATTTATGGCAAGGATTAATTAATATATTAATTAATCAAACGAATAAAGTTCGTTAAAAGACCACGGGTTAGTTTTGGGCCTTAAGGCCCAATGGGCTTCGAACGTCAAGCCCATTGACTTAAGTTGTATGACAACTTAATGACAAATAATTCACAAAGGCCTTAAAAGCCCAATGAAACCCTATGGCAGGCCATTTAGAGGAAGGGTAGTGAATTTGCTTTAATTACAAGTTTGCCACTCCAATGAATAAAGGTATAAATATGACTTTATAGCCAAAATTCATTTAGGGTTTCTTTTGGAGAAAATTGGAGACAACACAAAGCTCTCCTTTCTCTCTAAAGAGGCCGGCCACCCTTGGAGGGATTAGCTAGTAATCTTTCTCATCCAAGGTCACTCATCTCTTCTTCACATCTTACCTTGGTGTGGAGACTTAGAGGTTCTCTATTTTGAGAACTTGGAGAAACATATTCTTCCATCCAAATCCATGGATCTAAGAAGCAAGGAATGAAGGCCCTCTCCTTGGGTGATTAGCCTTTGCTTATCCAAAGAGGAATCTACAAAGGTATAAATTTCTCAACTCACTTTGATTTGAGTTGAGTCTTGGTTCACCTAACTACTAGGCTTTGAACTTCATGGGTAATGTTTTGTTTTTAAGTGCATACAAGCATGATTCCGCCATTAATTTGTTAATTGCATGCTATAGATGTGAAGGAAATATTTTGAGAAACATGTTCATTTAAGCAACATCAATAAGCATGCTAATAACAATTAAAAGGCGGAATCATGCTTGCATGCACTTAAAAACAAAACATAACCAAGAAATTCAAAGCCTAGTAGATTGGTGAACCATTAATCAACTCAAAAACAAAGTGAGTTGAAATTAATACCTTTGTAGATTCCTCTTTGCATAAGCAAAGGCTAATCACCCAAAGAGATAAGGGCCTTCATTCCTTGCTTCTTAGATCCATGGATTTGGATGGAAGAATAGGTTCTCCAAGTTCCCAAAATTGAGAACCTCTAATTTTCGACACCAAGGTTCGATTGTAGAAGAAATGAGTGACCTTGGAGTAGTAGGATTGCTAGATGTACCCTCCAAGGTGTTGGCCTCTTTAGAGAGAAATGGAGAGACAATTCTCACCAATTTTCCCCCAAAATAAACCCTTATTTTTGCTTATTTCACATTTTTGAATATTTAGTTATAAAGTCATTTATATAGTCACTTCTTTAAGTGACCTAAACAACCAAAAACCCTAATTCATTTACATCATGGCCGGCCATTTAAGGATTATTGGGCTTTTGGGCTTTAATGAATCTTTATTCATTAAATTGTCATACAACTTAAGTTAATGGGCTTGACGTTCGAAGCCCATTGGGCCTTAAGGTCCAAAACTATCCCGAAGGTCTTCAACGAACTTATTCGTTTGATTAATTAACATATTAATTAATCCTTGCCATAATTAAATGATTAAACCATTTAATCATTCTTACTCATTTCCGTTTAATTTGCAATCTCCACCTCTTACGGTGTGCGATCCATTAGGTTCCTTTTAGCGAGGCAGTGGGCGATTAAAACCATTTTACATCGATTGTGAATTGAAACTATTTTCAATTCTCCCTTTAGTGTTTACACACGTTTAGGGCTTCCACAAACCATGAGTGACACCTAGCAGCATATCATGGTTACCCAAGCTAATCAGAAGAGGTTAGAGAACCTATTCAGTTCGGGATTACAAATGCAATACGGTCCTTCTCTAATCTAATACTCTTGACCACATTGTTTGGTTTGATAGTTTATTTGATCATGTCTACTATCCAATGTGTGTCTTGTGCTTATATGATTACCTTGAATGTGATTTGGAATGCATTCCCTAATCTCATTCATACTCTGGCCAGAGATTCAAATCATATCATAGAGTATTCTCCCTCAAACGGTTTGAAGGTTAGAGATCCCTTGTTGCGCATTCACTTGTCTCCATAGCTAAGTCACTTGACCCCAACGATGCCGTGGACACCCTCCTGATGGAGTGACTTTGACATAATCAAAGATCAAGGTCTTAACCACAAGACAACTATGATGCCTCAGGTCAAAGGACTAATTTGCATTATCTCAACCATGAGTTCTCATGTGACATGGAATATGAGAACTCTTCATTGATCGCGTTCAGTGAACTCATTCTCTATTGAGCACCTACCGTACTTGTCTTGATGTCACACACACCAATGACTCGAGACTAATCACTCTCCCTGAGAGAAGACATAGTACGTACCGATCTTCACGGACTGTCAATGCCCAATTGGCAATCCTATGATCAGGAACATTTAGGATGTGTCTACGAAAGAATGGTCTCATGAATCTAACTTCATTAGATTACATTCTCCCAATCACATATTCCTTGGACTTTATCGTTTAAGCATATAACATTTATATGAGACGGCTCAAACAATAATCTTTGCCCTTTATATGTAAAACTAGATTAGTTTAACATGTGAAATGTCCGTAAAGTATCATCACATGATTGGCTTTAGGGCACATTTCCAACAAGATGTTGCTTAAATGAACATGTTTTTCACAAAATTTCCTTCAAGGGGTATCAGAGCCTAGGTCTAGTAGTTGGTGAATCCTTTTGGGTTTTGTAGTTCATAGTCTTTGATTTGAATGTTGTAATTGTTACAAGCTTTATTCTTGCTTCTTTGAATGTAAATTTTGTTAGAAAATTTGCCATCTCAAATGTTGTAGATGTAGTTCATATGAGCATGAATTTTGGAGCTAAAATTTGGTGCCATGGTTTTGGAGATTTTCGGCCAAATCCAAAGGGTGATTTTTTGGGTTCATGTTTGTCTTATTAAAAGTGTTTTAAGGTGACTTTTGGAACCCCTATGTACCCTAGTTTGGTTATATGTTATTTCCCTTAAGTTTGAGTGGTTTTGGGATGTCTTTGGGTGAAAAATGTTCATGGAGATTTTTGAGTTTTTCATGAATGTTCTTCATTGTTCTTGATATTTTAGCCAAGAACAAAAAGTTTGGTGTTTTTGATTCAAAGTTTTGATTTATTTCATAAAGTTTTTGTTTTGTGCTTTTCTAATGTTTAAATATGTTAGATATTTATTTTGAAAGGTGATAGAAATATTGATGGGTGTGTAAGGATTAATTCCCTTTCACACACACCACTTGCATGACTTTTGTGTCATGCACCTCTTGCATGACTTTATGTCAAAACTACAAATCAACACACACATCACTCCCTTTACTATCCAAAACCGGCCACCCTATTAGGGTACTTTTGGGGCTTTTATGCAATTACATAAAGTTTTGGTACTTTTGTGTATTTGTAGTTTGACCCAAAAGTTTACGTATTGATGTAAAGGCCCAAAATCATTAAAGGACAAATTGTTTTGTTCCTTTAATGAAGTTTTTCAATTTGTTGAAATTTTTGGGTTCTAGTTGTAATTACATGAAGTAGTGGACTTTTGTGTTTTTACAAAATGAGCTCAAAAGTTTAAGTTTTGCAACATAGCCCAAAAAGTTGAGGTTATTGCATTTTGGCCCAAATTAGTTAGAGAACAAAATGGTTTTGTCTCTTTAAATGAGAATTGGATTTTCATTTCATTTAGCTCCATTTAAATCAATTCTATGGATACAAAAACCAAATGAAAATGTTGCATTCAAGTTTAATTGGTTAAAGCGTTAGTTAATTAAAGAAAGAGTGATTATAAACCTTAGCCTATTATAATTGAGCTATATGAAAGGCCGTCTCAAATTTGTTTGAACCATGGGAATGTGTAGATTAGATTTTGGTTGTAATTTGATTTCATCAAATGTTGTAAAAGAGCATAAGCTCTTCTTTACTTTAAAGTAATTTGTATTATTCAAATGTTGTAAAGAGCATCAGCTCATCTTTACTTTGAAGTACTCATTTTCTTGTTTTATTTGATATGCATGAAAATGGAGTAGCGGGTCCAACGCCCAATAGGAACAACATGTTGGAAATGTGCCCTAAAGCCAATCATATGATGATACTTTACGGACATTTCACATGTTAAACTAATCTAGTTTACATATAAAGGGCAAAGATTATTGTTTGAGCCGTCTCATATAAATGTTATATGCTTAAACGATAAAGTCCAAGGAATATGTGATTGGGAGAATGTAATCTAATGAAGTTAGATTCATGAGACCATTCTTTCGTAGACACATCCTAAACGTTCCTGATCATAGGATTGCCAATTGGGCGTTGACAGTCCGTTAAGATCAGTACGTACTATGTCTTCTCTCAGGGAGAGTGATTAGTCTCGAGTCATTGGTGTGTGTGACATCAAGACAAGTACGGTAGGTGCTCAATAGAGAATGAGTTCACTGAACGCGATCAATGAAGGGTTCTCATATTCCATGTCACATGAGAACTCATGGTTGAGATAATGCAAAGTAGTCCTTTGACCTGAGGCATCATAGTTGTCTTGTGGTTAAGACCTTGATCTTTGATTATGTCAAAGTCACTCCATCAGGAGGGTGTCCACGGCATCGTTGGGGTCAAGTGACTTAGCTATGGAGACAAGTGAATGCGCAACAAGGGATCTCTAACCTTCAAACCGTTTGAGGGAGAATACTCTATGATATGATTTAAATCTCTGATCAGAGTATGAATGAGATTTGGGAATGCGTTCCGAATCATTCATGGTAATCATATAAGCACAAGACACACATTGGATAGTAGACATGAGAAAATAAACTATCAAACCAAACAATGTGGTCAAGAGTATTAGATTAGAGAAGGACCGTATTGCATTTGTAATCCCGAACTGAATAGGTTCTCTAACCTCTTCTGATTAGCTTGGGTAACCATGATATGCTGCTAGGTGTCACTCATGGTTTGTGGAAGCCCTAAAAGTGTATAAGCACTAAAGGGAGAATTGAAAATAGTTTCAATTCACAATCGATGTAAAATGGTTTTTAATCGCCCACTACCTCGCTAAAAGGAACCTAATGGATCGCACACCGTAAGAGGTGTAGATTGGAGATTAAACGGAAATGAGTAAGAATGATTAAATGGTTTAATCATTTATTTATGGCAAGGATTAATTAATATGTTAATTAATCAAACGAATAAGTTCGTTAAAGACCTTCGGGATAGTTTTGGACCTTAAGGCCCAATGGGCTTCGAACGTCAAGCCCATTAACTTAAGTTGTATGACAATTTAATGAATAAAGATTCATTAAAGCCCAAAAAGCCCAAATTCCCTAAATGGCCGGCCATGAAGAGATGAATTGGGTTTTTGGTTGTTTAGGTCACTTAAAGAAGTGACTATATAAATGACTTTATAACTAAAAATGCATTAAGTGTTATTAAGTGAAAATAAGGGTTTATTTTGGGGGAAAATTGGTGAGAATTGTCTCTCCATTTTCTCTCTAAAGATGCCAATACCTTGGAGGGTACATCTAGCAATCCTACTATTCCAAGGTCACTCATTTCTTCTACAATCTAACCTTGGTGAAGAGACTTAGAGGTTCTCAATTTTGGGAACTTGGAGAACCTATTCTTCCATCCAAATCCATGGATCTAAGAAGCAAGGAATGAAGGCCCTATCATTTTGGGTGATTAGCCTTTGCTTATGCAAAGAGGAATCTACAAAGGTATTAAATTCAACTCACTTTGTTTTGAGTTGATTATTGGTTCACCAATCTACTAGGCTTTGAATTTCTTGATTTATGTTTTGTTTTTAAGTGCATGCAAGCATGATTCCGCCTTTTAATTGTTATTAGCATGCTATTGATGTTGCTTAAATGAACATGTTTTCCAAAATAATTCCTTCACAACACGCCTTAATATGATTAAACGCGTAACTAAAATCAATCACCATCCCTAGACCGAGATTCAACACTAGGCTCGTGTTGGATCTAATCAAAGGTTCATAGTCATCCTAAGGCCCTAAGGCAACTATATAGTCCATTAATGAATGCAAACCTTATGTTAGTAGTATCATATACTCTTGCTTTAAAAACCGTTTTATAAGCATAGTGGGAGTATTATATACAACTAAAAAAAAAAAAACAATCAAATGGACCAATAGTTGTAATAGGACCCAATTGTTTTAATAAGATTAAAATGTATGTTTATATGTGATGAGACCTAAAACCCTCAACTAAACCATTATTAAGTTGATAAGCGAGAGATGCTTTGAACATCTCTTCGTAGGCCTTCCACCATGGTGGGCTTCAATCATTTGTGACTCATACACCGTATTCGTCCAGTTCTGGGCTATGCAAAGTATGTGCTTACATTCAGGAGAAGCCTATAAACATATGATGAAGTGAAGGTAGGCAACGAGTATGGTCAATATGATATTCTTCTGAAGCAATTCTTGAACCCCTATATGATATTCTTGAAGGATTATTTTGTGAAAACATGTTCATTTGAGCAACATCATATATCATGCAATTAACAATTAAAGGCGGAATCATGCTTACATGCACTCAAAAACAAAACATTACCCATGAAATTCAAAGCCTAGTAGATTGGTGCACCAAGACTCAACTCAAATCAAAGTGAGTTGAGAAATTTATACCTTTGTAGATTCCTCTTTGCATAAGCAAAGGCTAATCACCCAAAGAGAGGGCCTTCATTCCTTGCTTCTTAGATCCATGGATTTGGATGGATGAAATGGTTCTCCAAGTTCCCAAAATTGAGAACCTCTAAGTCTCCACACCAAGGATGGATTGATGAAGAAATGAGTGACCTAGAGGAAGCAAGATTGCTAGATAATTTCCTCTAGGGTGGCCGGCCTCTTTAGAGAGAAAGGAGAGCTTTGTGTTCTCTCCAATTTCCTAAAAGAAACCTTTAATGAATTTTAGGCTATAAAGTCCTTTATATAGTCCCTTCAAATAAGTGACCTAAAAAACCAAAAGCCCATTCTTTCTAACATGGCCGGCCATAAGGGTTTTATTGGGCTTTTGGGCCTTTGTGAATTAAGTTGTCATACAACTTAAGTCAATGGGCTTGACGTTCGAAGCCCATTGGGCCTTGAGGCCCAAAACTAACCCGTGGTCTTTTAACGAACTTTATTCGTTTCATTAATTAATCATATTAATTAATCCTTGCCATATATAATTAAACCATTTAATTATTCTTACTTATCTCCGTTGTTTCTTCAATCTTTACCTTACACAGTGTAAGATCCATTAGGTTCCTCTTAGCGAGGTAGTGGGCGATTAAAACCATTTCACATCGATTGTGAATTGAAACTTACTTTCAATTCTCCCTTTAGTGATTATACACGTTTAGGGTTTCCACAAACCATGAGTGACACCTAGCAGCATATCATGGTTACCCAAGCTAATCAGAAGAGGTAGAGAACCTATTCCGTTCAGGATTACAAATGCAATACGGTCTTTCTCTAATACAATACTCTTGACCACATTGTTTGGTTTGATAGTTTAGTTTATTCATGTCTACTATCCAATGTGATCCGTGTGCTTATATGATTACCTTGAATGTGATTTGGAACGACTTCCTAAATCTCATTCATACTCTGGCCAGAGATTCTTAATCATATCATAAAGTATTCTCCCTCAAACAGTTTGAAGGTTAGAGATCCCTTGTTGCACATTCACTTGCCTCCATGGCTAAGTGGCTTAACCCCAACGATGCCGTGGACACCCACGAATGGAGTGACGTTTGACATAATCAAAGATTAAGGACTTAACCACAAGACAACGACGATGCCTCAGGTCAAAGGACTACTTTGCATTATCCCAACCATGAGCCATGAGTTCTCATGTGACATGAGTATGAGAACTCCTCGTTGATTGTGTTCAGTGGACTCATTTGCTATTGAGCACCTATATGCTTGTCTTGATGTCACACACACCAATGACTCGAGACTAGTCATTATCCCTGAGAGAAGACATAACATGTACTGATCTTAACGGACTGTCAATGCCCAATTGGCAATCCTATGATCAGGAACGTTTAGGATGTGTCTACGAAAGAATGGTCTCTTGAATCTAACTTCTTTAGATTGCATTCTCCCAATCACATATTCCTTGGACTTTATCGTTTAAGCATATAACATTTATATGAGACGGCTTAAACAATAATCTTTGCCCTTGATATTAAACTAGATTAGTTTAACATGTGAAATGTCCGTAAAGTATCATCATATGATTGGTTTTAGGGCACATTTCCAACAATCTCCCACTTGCACTAGAGCCAATCAGCTTTGTTATCAGTGATGATACCTCTTCTGTAGTCATTTCAAAAATGGCTGATTAGTAGGCCTAGGCGATGGATATCTATATGTTATCCATAGAAGCAACCTTGAGAATATCGACGTTACCATTATACATGATTCTCAATCATGTGGTTCAGTCTCTCATATGAGTTCGGATCTTGATGAGACCTTGATTCCCTGGCTTGAGCTATCGCCACATTAGTGTCATAGTGTCGATACACTAGAGACACTTTCTGGTTGGAACCGAATAGAGAGTTCATAAATGAACTTTCCCATCCAAACAACATTGTTGTAAGCTTCTATATGGCAATATATATTTTTCATTCATAATGGAACACAATAAAGTCATTACTTTTAATGTTTCCATCCAAATATCTCTTTAGTCATAATAAAGATATATCTGATTATCTCTTCATTCATAAGGAAGAAACATCCAATGATGGATTAGATTCATAATCTAATACATTTACGCTTCCTTTAGGTTACTCTAATTCTTCCTCATTCTTTGAGGAATCTATCCTTTAGTATTTCTTAAATACTTAAGGACTCACTTGACAGTTGCCATGGTTCTGATCTTGGGCTTGCATTGATATTGTCTTGTACCGATCTAGGTACAATTCATATCAACGTTTTTCATACAATATGAAATACGTAAATCACCTTTCTGTGTATGCATAAAGGATTCTATTTATGCATTATTTCTTTGGCAGTCAAAAGGGCACATTCCTTTTGAGAAGAGCAACTTGCTAGTCACACTAGAGTCGCCCTTCTAATTGAAGTTAATCATCATATGAGAAACTTCCTAGCATCTATTGTCTATTTATTAGGGATTGATATAATCAAATTATATCTTGAAATCTTTCATTATAGATTTACTTCCCATGTTTATAGACTATGTCTCCCATATTCATTCTATCGTTATAGAATGCTTAAAGTCATAACTTTAACAATGAAGTATTCTTTTCATTTCCAAAATTAATATATCATATATGTGTATATATATATATATTCAAATTTAGGAACATGATTAACTCCCACTAATCTTTTGTAAACCTAGTAAACAAAAGATTCATTTACATCTTTATGAGAAATCAAACGATTTGATCTTTTTCTCATAAGACGCTCATAGCTCCCACTAGCTTGCTAAGATTCATGATGGTTGGATCTTTACAACTTACATGTCTTGTGATTCATAGTTTTAGACATATATTATTAACACTATCTTAATAATGGTTTCGGAAACCCATATTATGTCCAAACATTGAATCACCATTTAGTTGTAGCTAGCAAACTTCGAATTAATTGAAACTAAGACTACATCAAAAAACGTTTCCTTCAAAGTCAACCATTCTCTTTGATTGTAGTCACCTTAAGCTACCAATTAGCTATAAAGGTTTCATTATTTCGAGTCAAATGGTACTTTACCATTTCCTTGAGTATATATCATATATACACTCAATGTAGTCATAAGGGTTTTCATTCTTATTTCTTTCGAATTAAGAGGTGCAACTCTATGACATAGTCATAAAGTTCAAACCATTCAACTGAGACGGTTTATAAATCCTTCTCGACTACCTTGGAGCTTGTGGTATAGGAACTAGGTTGTTATATTTGTTGATCACTATCTTGTTTCTTAAAGAACCATTCTTTGAGTTCTATCCCTCGTTCATTTGCTCTATCTTGGGCAAATCCTAGTGTAGGATTACAATGAACTACCCAACAAACAACATTTGTTAGTTGGTTTATAGAAGTGATATCCAAATGTTAATTTAAGGATATCTACAAGATAATTCTCAAACAAATATTGCTTATTAGCACACAACCCCAAATCTTAACATGATTAAGATTTGACTTTCTTTCCAACTACATCTTATGGAGTCATGAAAATTTTGGAAGATTTTCTAATTGACAATCATATTGTCTTAGAAGTATATATCCTATATATATGGGTAATTGATAATATCCAACGAACTAAATCTTATTCATGTTCATTCTTCTCTTAATGGAGAAATCCATTATCTTATGATGCTTCTTTCCTTGATATCTTTCAAGGAAACTGTTCTAAAGTGTTACCTTATCTTGGATCAAATCTAAGGAGGTAAATACTTTAGACGTCTTACTCATCAACTTACATTTCTTGAATTCTTTGAAACCTTTTTGCAAAATATTCGAACTTGTGTTTATTCAAAATAAACTATAGTTCAACCGAGAATGATCTTCGGTGAATGTTAAACAACATGAGTAGTATTATGTTTGTGGACTAGTGCCACTAACATCTAAGTGAATTAACCTCAACAACTTTGTGATTCTTTGTTCTTTCCAAAAGAATAAAGATTCAAACATTTTGCCTCTATAGAATTTTAACAAGAAGGCATTGGATCCGGATCTAACGATCCAAGGCATCCATATATGACCAACTCGTAATTTATGTTTTTAGAGGTATCACAACTTAGTTGGGATTAGTCACTACCTTGCAACCTCTTGGGTTTTAAGCATCGTTGTATTCTAAACAGTTAACACTACCAGATCATTCTCTACTATAGAGACAATCAATTAGATTACTATAATCCAATCATTGACTAATAAAGAACAATGTTTTGTCAAACAAAACATTCATCCATCTCTACTATAGTGATGGAATTAAGTTCCTTAAATTGGAATGTAAAGACAATCTTTGGTTTTTCCAATTTGTTTGGTAGTTCATATGAGGAAGTATGTACTATCTGGTTTCGCAGAGATTTTTATTTTATTCACGTTCCGAATGTGAAGCACCTTTTTTCTTCTCTCATATATCTTCTACTTCTTATTAGTCACACTTTTACAACGATTGTAAAACATAGTTACTAATACGGAATCAAGCATTCAAGTAGAAGAACCAACTGTTTTGAACTATTCAAGAACAATTTACAACACTTCGAAAGGTGTGTTCTTGACATTTGCAAGACATTTCTTGCAAATACCCCTTCCAATGTCCATCCTTTCATAAAGAAAGTTTGTTGCCTTGGAGTTAATTTTATCTTCTTCATTTGACTTCTCCTTTGACTACAATAGTCATGGTCCCTAAACTCCCACTATCTCTATTGAAACTTATTTCAATTGTGTTATACACATCAAACATTTTGGAGAGTATGTGTTTATTGTTCACTACATAGTTTACAATAAACTTAGTGAACCATTTGGATAGGGACACAAAGGTGAAGTCCTTGCCTAGTTTCCGTTTCTTTAAGTGGTGTAACACTTCAACACTCAATGATTCAAAATCATCATAAGTCCATGTTGATGGACTATTTTTGTCAACCAACCATTATGTTCTTAAACATAATTACAAACTTTCAAGAGTTGTTTAGGGAAACTCTCATTTCTTCATACAACTATTTGTAAGTGAAGAATCATGGCACATAAAGTGTCCATGCCTTTGTGCTTTCTTCTTAAGTTCTTTGTTCATTTAACAAAGAAACAAGCACTAGTGTTTGCATTGACTAAGGGTTGTTCAAAGCAACTCTTATTTCTTCACACAATGATTTGTAAGTGAAGAACTAATAACACTAAAAGTGTCCTTTTCTTTATGCTAATCTTCGTAAGTTCCTTTGTTCATTTAACAAAGGATTAAGCATTGGTTGTTTGTGTTGTCCTCTTCATGATAGACTTATCTAACATGTTCTTCCAATGATACATTACCAATAGGAACATTTTGAGGATGAGACTACTTAGGTACATATACAATCCATTTAAGACAATCTTGGGGATTGTTGTACCAAGTCCGGAAACTAAAACATTCGATTTTTATTTGTCAAGTTTTGGATAGCGTTTGCAAATATATTGGTAAACAAATACATAACGAATATAAATTGATTGATTTTAAGCCATTTGATTCGGGTCTTTAAATCAAATAGTACCACCCACTATTTTTGGCAAATTCCATATCCTTCATCGGCATTCGAGAGTTTTGGATGAAACTCTTAGTAAGGTATGGGAGACTCACTATTACCAAGCCCACCTCAGAAGAAAATCATATTGGCTAGCGTTAATAATAATGAGAGAGTACGCTTACTCATTTGCATCTCTTGCAAGTACCCATCTAGTTTGGCCTCTAGAGAATGATGCCTCAGAATAATATCATATTGACACCATTGCACTTAGTTAAGTCATTCCCACCATGCCTAGTTCAAGTAGGGGTTCAAGAATGGCCTCAGAAGAATATCATATTGACCACACTCGTTTCCTACCTTTCACTTCATCATATGTGTATAGGCTTCTCCTGAATGTAAGCACATACTTTGCAACCCCAGAACTGGACGAATACGGTGTATGAGTCACAAACGATTGAAGCCTACCACGGTGGAAGGCCACGAAAGAGTATTCAAAGCACTCTCACGCTTATCAACTTAATAATGGTTTGGTTGAGGGTTTTTAGGTCTCATCACATATAAATATTCATTTTGATCTTTATTAAAACAATTTTGGTCCTATTACAACTATTGGTCCATTTGATTGAATTTAGTTGAATACAATACTCCCATTATGCTTATAAAACAGTTTTTAAAGCAAGAGTATATGATACTACTAACATAAACTTTGCATTCATTTTATGGACTATATAGTTGCCTTAGGACCTTAGGATGATTATGAACCTTTGTTTAGATTCAACACGAGCCTTGTGTTGAATCTCGGTCTAGGTATGGTGATTGATTTTAGTTACGCGTTTAATCACATTAAGGCGTGTTGTCTTAGGGGCGTTGGACCCAACTACTTCATTTTCATGCATATCAAATAAAGCAAGAAAGAAGTACTTCAAAGTAAAGGTGAGCTTATGCTCATTACAACATTTGCATAAAACAAATTACTTTAAAGTAAAGAAGAGCTTAAGCTCCTTTACAACATTTGATCAAATCAAATTACAACCAAAATCTAATCTACACATTCCCATGGTTCAAACAAATTTGAAACGGCCTATCACATAGCTCAATTATCGTAGGCTTAGGTTCATAATCACCCTTTAATTAATTAACACTTTAACTAATTAAACTTGAATGCAACATTTTCATTTGGTTTTTGTATCCATAAAATTGATTTAAATGGAGCTAAATGAAATGAAAATCCAATTCTCATTTAAAGAGACAAAACAATTTTGTTCTCTACCTAATTTGGGCCATCATGCAATAAACACAACTTTTTGGGCTATATTGCGAAAACACAAACTTTTGGGGTCACTTTGTAAAAACACAAAAGTCCACTACTTCATGTAAATACAACTAGAACCCAAAATTTAAACAATGCAAAAACTTCATTAAAGGAGCAAAACAATTTGTCCTTTAGCGTTTTTGGACCTAAACGTAAAAACGTAAACTTTTGGGCCAAAGTGCAAATACACAAAAGTATCAAAACTTTATGTAATTGCATAAAAAACCCAAAAGTACTCCCACTTGAGGGAGGGCCGGTTTTGGAAGAGAAAAGGGGTGATGTGTGTGTTGATTTGTGAGTTTTGACATAAAGCATGCAAGTGGTGCATGACATAAATGTCATGCAAGTGGTGTGTGTGAAAGGAAATTAATCCTTACACACCCACCAATATTTCTTACACCTTTTAAACAAATATCCAACACATTAAATCATTTGAAAAACATAAAACATAAACTTTATGAAATAAATCAAAACTTTGAATCAAAACACAAAACTTTTTGTTCTTGGCTAAAATGTCAAGAACAATGAAGAACATTCATGAAAAACTCAAAAAATTTCCATGAACATTTTTCACCCAAAAACATTCCAAAACCATTCAAACTTTAGGGAAATAACATATAACCAAACCAGGGTACATAGGGGTTCCAAAAGTCACCTTAAAACACTTTTAACAAGTCAAACAAGAACCCAAAAATCCACCCTTTGGATTTGGCCGAAAATTCCCAAAAACATGGCACCAAATTTTAGCTCCAATATTCATGCTCATATGAACTACATCTACAACATTTGAGATGGCAAATTTTCTAGCAAAATTTACATTCAAAAAACAAGAATAAAGCTTGTAACATATTACAACTTTTAAATCACAAACTATGTGTCACAGCCCGTCCCGGAATTATTAATTCCGAGGACGTGAAATTACAAAAATGACCTTAAACGGGATTAAGGTGCGTAAATTCGACATTAGTTTTACCTAAAGTCCCTAAACTATTGTTAATTAGATTATTAATTAGTGTTAGGAACTTAAACTAGGACTAAGATTTGTATTTCTATGTATTAATTTTATGTTTGGGGTTTAGGTAGGGCCTCACACCCTGATTCCCTCCCCATTTCCCGTATACTCACTCTCTCTCTTCCTCAGACCCTCACTCTCTCTCTCTCCCTCTTGAACGCACGAGCAACCACCAAAACTACCTAAAACTTCTACCATCGTCGGATTTAAGGCTACCATTGCATTCCTGAGGACTCCACGATCACGTAGGTACCAATTTAAGGTGAGTTTTACTTCGAAAACCCTAGTTTCTAAAGGTCCCGTGAATGTGTACTGTTCATGAGCTTTGAATTGGTTGTGTTTTAGGCCAAACTAAGCTCACAGGGAGTTTTAGGAAGTCCCAAGGAAGCTCGGGGTGTGTCATTTGGAAGTTTTGGACGTCGGAATCACCTAGTTCGACGTTTGGCCGATTTCTTGAAAATTTGGAAGGTATGAGCCCGTGGTTTTTAATGCTTAAAACCATTCCATCATGATTGTACATGTCAAGGGCTTCAATTTGGTATAAAATTCGAGAAAAATGGACGAAAAACGAGTGAGAATAGTTAGATTGAAAATTTCCCAGTTTTCCGGTGACCGGAGTCCGGCGAGAGACCATCGGAGAAGAAACAGGAATATTCCGTTAGGTTTAATAGAATATTCCTAACGGCGTTAACGGTAACCGTTAGGTTTTAACGGAATATTCCCGGAATATTCCTGACAGCGTTAACTGACGTCGTCAGCATGCAACGCACGTGGCCGCACGTGGCCGCGGGTGGGGGCGCGTAGACCCGTGCCCAATTAGGCGCGTGGGGGCGCGTGAGAAATAGAAAAATTATTTTAAAAATATTACGATGCTCGTGAGGTTGTGTAGATCGCGTTAGAGTATTCATTTGTCAAAATTGAGCATCGTATGAGGAATTAATTGCCTAGTTTCGTTTATGCGCTTTAAATGACGTTTTATAGTTGTTTCGCATATAGGTGAAACTTATAGCGAGGACGAGCACATCCAGGGGCGTCAAGGGGGTTACGACCCGGCAACATTCCAGTGAGTGGGCATTGCTTTTTATATATATACCTATAAACTCGATTTCCCCAGAAATCAACTTAAATGAAAAGTACGTTGAAATGAGATATGAAATATAGTTTGGTTTGCCATGCTTAGAATTTCATGAATATTATGAATTGTTGTATGATGCATATATGTGAAATGGTGCTGTGGATGCACAGGTGAGTATTATTACTGTTATGATGATGTTGAGATAGGTTGAGCTCATAAGCTGCACCTTGGTATTAGTGCTTATATTATTCACCCTGCATCGCATGCTCACCTTGGATCCAAGTAGATGCTAGTCGTACAGACCACTGGGGGTGGTTCCGACATGCCAGTTGTATAGACCATTAGAGGGGTTCCTACTGGTAGGTGACCTTAGATTATGTGCACAGATGATTGATGAGAGAAGCACTAGAGCATATTATTACACCATTAAGTTGTACAGATTACATTAGGTAGTTCCGACTTATGTGCAGTGTAGTGCCGTACAGGTCATACTAGGTGACTCCGGCAGGGCCGTACAGGTCACAGTTGGTGACTCCGGTTAGATGAGATTTTGAGCTCTAAATTCAGCCGTATAGGACCATTGTAGGGTCTCCGGTTGTTTATTTTCTTCCACCTGATTTATGTTAATGCATTCATACTAAACTGTTGAATTTGACATGGCACATTTTCTATTGAATCTTTTATGAGATTGATGATTGAGATGGTTGAGATATATATGCTTATATACTATTTTTCTGGGAAAGTATACAGGTTTTCAAAGAGGGGTTATAAATGTGGAGTTATGAAATGTTTTGGAAAAGCTTTATTTTCGCCCACTCACGTTTTCTGTTTTGCACCCCTCCAGGTTCTAGTTGAGACGTTGGTGGCCTACGAGGACTTCTTCGGCGTTCTGACAGACTAAATAAATGTAGGATTCACTCGAGGGTGTTGTAAAATAGTTATGGTCCTACTTGACTGCACCTAGACGCTTATGCTCTGTTTATGTGTGTTTAGTACACTCTTATGCACATAGAATGTTAGGTTGTTAATAACTGCAATTAGTGGTTTTTGTGTTGGAAATGTGCCCTAAAGCCAATCATGTGATGATACTTTACGGACATTTCACATGTTAAACTAATCTAGTTTTACATATAAAGGGCAAAGATTATTGTTTGAGCCGTCTCATATAAATGTTATATGCTTAAACGATAAAGTCCAAGGAATATGTGATTGGGAGAATATAATCTAATGAAGTTAGATTCATGAGACCATTCTTTCGTAGACACATCCTAAATGTTCCGGATCATAGGATTGCCAATTGGGCATTGAAAGTCCGTCAAGATCGGTACGTACTATGTCTTCTCTCAGGGAGAGTGATTAGTCTCGAGTCATTGGTGTGTGTGACATCAAGACAAGTACGGTAGGTGCTCAATAGAGAATGAGTTCACTGAACGCGATCAATGAAGAGTTCTCATATTCCATGTCACATGAGAACTCATGGTTGAGATAATGCAAATTAGTCCTTTGACCTGAGGCATCATAGTTGTCTTGTGGTTAAGACCTTGATCTTTGATTATGTCAAAGTCACTCCATCAGGAGGGTGTCCACGGCATCGTTGGGGTCAAGTGACTTAGCTATGGAGACAAGTGAATGCCAACAAGGGATCTCTAACCTTCAAACCGTTTGAGGGAGAATACTCTATGATATGATTAAGAATCTTTGATCAAAGTATGAATGAGATTTAGGAATGCGTTCCAAATCACATTTAAGGTAATCATATAAGCACACGACACACATTGGATAGTAGACATGAGAAAATAAACTATCAAACCAAACAATGTGGTCAAGAGTATTAGATTAGAGAAGGACCGTATTGCATTTGTAATCCCGAACTGAATAGGTTCTCTAACCTCTTCTGATTAGCTTGGGTAACCATGATATGCTGCTAGGTGTCACTCATGGTTTGTGGAAGCCCTAAACGTGTGTAAACACTAAAGGGAGAATTGAAAATAGTTTCAATTCACAATCGATGTAAAATGGTTTTAATCGCCCACTACCTCGCTAAAAGGAACCTAATGGATCGCACACCGTAAGAGGTGGAGATTGCAGATTAAACGGAAATGAGTAAGAATGATTAAATGGTTTAATCAGTTAATTATGGCAAGGATTAATTAATATGTTAATTAATCAAACGAATAAGTTCGTTGAAGACCTTCGGGATAGTTTTGGACCTTAAGGCCCAATGGGCTTCGAACGTCAAGCCCATTAACTTAAGTTGTATGACAATTTAATGAATAAAGATTCATTAAAGCCCAAAAGCCCAATATTCCTTAGGTGGCCGGCCATATGGAGATGAATTAGGGTTTTGGTTGTTTAGGTCACTTAAAGAAGTGACTATATAAATGACTTTATAACTAAAAATTCATTAAGTGAAAAATGGGTTTATTTTTGGGGAAAAATGGGTGAGAATTGTCTCTCCATTTCTCTCTAAAAGAGGCCAACACCTTGGAGGGTACATCTAGCAATCCTACTACTCCAAGGTCACTCATTTCTTCTACAATCCAACCTTGGTGTCGAGAATTAGAGGTTCTCAATTTTGGGAACTTGGAGAACCTATTCTTCCATCCAAATCCATGGATCTAAGAAGCAAGGAATGAAGGCCCTATCTCTTTGGGTGATTAGCCTTTGCTTATGCAAAGAGGAATCTACAAAGGTATTAATTTCAACTCACTTTGTTTTGAGTTGATTATTGGTTCACCAATCTACTAGGCTTTAAATTTCTTGGTTATGTTTTGTTTTAAGTGCATGCAAGCATGATTCCGCCTTTTAATTGTTATTAGCATGCTATTGATGTTGCTTAAATGAACATGTTTTCTCAAAATATTTCCTTCAAGTGGTATCAGAGCCTAGGTCTAGTAGTTGGTGAATCCTTTTGGGTTTTGTTGTTCATAAGTTTATGATTTAAAAGTTGTAATTGTTACAAGCTTTATTCTTGCTTCTTTGAATGTAAATTTTGTTTGAAAATTTGCCATCTCAAATGTTGTAGATGTAGTTCATATGAGGATGAATATTGGAGCTAAAATTTGGTGCCTTGATTTTGGGGATTTTCGGCCAAATCCAAAGGGTGATTTTTTGGGTTCATGTTTGTCTTGTTAAAAGTGTTTTAAGGTGACTTTTGTAACCCCTAAGTACCCTAGGATGTTAACACCATTTTGAATGGTGAAAATTTGAGTTTTATGGCTTGAAAACATTCATGGAGCTCTTATGGGTTTTCATGGATGTTCTTCATTGTTCTTGATGTTCTTGCCAAGAACAAAAAGGTTTTGTGTTTTGATTCAAAGTTTTGATTATTTCATAAAGTTTATGTTATATGTTTTTCAAATGATTTATCATGTATTTAAAATGTTAGATATTTGATTAAATAGCAATAGAAATATCTATCATCATTATGAAAAGTAAAAGCAAAGGTGATAAGAATTTTTTTTCTTATGCACCACTTGATTGTTTTTGACAAAACTAATAAATCAAAACACACACCACACCTTTTATCCCTAAAAACCAGCCACCCTATTAAAATAGGGTATTTTTTGGGCTTTTATGCAATTACATAAAGTTTTGATACTTTTGTGTATTTGTACTTTGACCCGAAAGTTTACGTTTCGACGTTAAGGCCTAAAAACGCTAAAGGACAAATTGTTTTGCTCCTTTAATGAAGTTTTGAATTTATTTAAATTTTGGGTTCTAGTTGTATTTACATGAAGTAGTGACTTTTGTGTTTTTACAAAGTGACCCCAAAAGTTTATGTTTTCGCAATATGGCCCAAAAAGTTGTGGTTATTGCATGATGGCCCAAATAGGATGAGAACAAAATTGTTTTGTCTCTTTAAATGAGAATTGGATTTTCATTTTGTTTAGCTCCACTTAAATCAATTTTATGGATACAAAATCCAAATGAAAATGTTGCATTCAATTTAATTAGTTAAAATGTTAATTAATTAAAGGATGATTATGAACCTAAGCCTATAATAATTGAGCTATGTGAAAGGCCGTTTCAAATTTGTTTGAACCATGGGAATGTGTAGATTAGATTTTGGTTGTAATTTGAATTGTTCAAATGTTGTAATGAGCATAAGCTCACCTTTACTTTGAAGTATTTCTTTCTTGCTTTATATGATATGCATGAAAATGAAGTAATTGGGTCCAACGCCCTAAGACAACACGCCTTAATGTGATTAAACGCGTAACTAAAATCAATCTCCATCCCTAGACCGAGATTCAACACAAGGCTCGTGTTGAATCTAAACAAAGGTTCATAGTCATCCTAAGGCCCTAAGGCAACTATATAGTCCATTAAATGAATGCAAACCTTATGTTAGTAGTAACATATACTCTTGCTTTAAAAACCGTTTTAAAAGCATAGTGGGAGTATTATGTACAACTAAAACAATCATATGGACCAATAGTTGTAATAGGACCAAAATTGTTTTAATAGAGATTAAAATGTATATTGATATGTGATGAGACCTAAAACCCTCAACCAAACCAATATTAAGTTGATAAGCGGAGAGTGCTTTTGAACACTCTTTCGTGGCCTTCCACCGTGGTAGGCTCCAATCGTTTATGACTTGTACACCGCCTTCACCCTATAATGGGGAAGTACAAAGTGCATGCTTATACTCAGGAGGAGTCTATACGCATATGATGAAGTGAGGTAGGTAACGAGTTTAGCCAACATGATATAATTCTGAGGCTATGCTTGAACCCCTACACGAACTAGGCATGGTGGGAAGGACTTAACTAAGTGCAATGACGCCAACATGATATAATTCTGAGGCATCATTCTCTAGAGGCCAAATAAGATGGGTACTTGCATTAGTTGCAAATGAGTAAGCGTACTCTCTCATTATTATTAATGCTAGCCAACATGATATAATTCTGAGGTGGGCTTGGTAATAGTGAGCCTCCCATAACCTACTAGGAGTTTCATCCAAAACTCTCGAATTCCTATGAGGGATATGGAATTTGCCAAAAATAGTGGGTGGTACTATTTGATTTAAAGACCAGAATCAAATGGTTTAAAATCAATCAATTTATATACGTTATGTATTTGTTTACCAATATATTTGCAAACGCTATCCAACACTTGACAAAACCGAATGTTTTAGTTTCCGGACTTGGTACCACAATCCCAAAGAATGTCTTAAATGGATTGTATACATATCTAAGTAGTCTCATCCTCACAATCTTCCTAATGATAATGTATCATTAGAAGAATATGTTAGAAAAGGTCTATCATAATGAGGACAACACTTTTAATGTCATAATTCTTCAATTACAAATTGTTGTATGAAGAAATAAGAGTTGCTTTGAACAACCCTTAGTCAATGCAAACACAAGTGCTTGTTTCTTTGTTACATGAACAAGGAACTTGAGAAGAAAGCACAAAAGCATGGACACTTTATGTGCCATGATTCTTCACTTACAATTTGTTGTGTGAAGAAATAAGAGTTGCCTTGTACAACTCTTTAAAGTTTGTAATTATGTTTAGAACATAATGGTTGATTGACAAAAATAGTCTATTAACATGGACTTATGATGATTTTGAATCATTGAGTGTTGAAGTGATAAACCACTTAACGGGACGGGAACTAGGCAAGGACTTCACCTTTGTTTCCCTATCCTAAATCATTCACTAAGTTTATTGTAAACTATGTGGAAAACAATAACCACATGCTCTCCAAAATGTTTGATGTGTATAACACAATTGAAACAAGTTTCAAGAGAGATAGTGGGAGTTTAGGGACCATGACTAAAGTAGTCAAAGGTGAAAGTCAAATAAAGAAGATAAATAACTCCAAGGGAACAAACTTTCTTTATAAAAGATGGACATTGGAAGGGGTATTTGCAAGAAATGTCTTGCAAGTGTCAAGAACACACCTTTCGAAGGTGTTGTAATATGTTCTTGAAAAGTTCAAAACAGTTGGTTCTTCTACTTGAATACTTGATTCCGTATTAGTAACAATGTTTTACAATCGTTGTAAAAGTGTGGCTAATAAGAAGTAGAAGATTAATAAGAGAAGAGAAAGTACTTCACATTCGGAAAGTGAATAAAATATAGATTTCTGCGAAAGCAGTTAGTACTTACTTCCTCATATGAACTACCAAAGAAATTGGAAAAACATAGATTGTCTTTATATTCCAATTTTAAGGAACTAAATTCCGTCACTATGTGAAATGGATAAATGTTTTGTTTGACAAAACAATGTTCTTTATTAATCAATGATTGGATTATGGTAATCTAATTAATTATCTCTGTATTAGAGATAATATGGTAGTGTTAACTGTTTAGAAAATAATGATGCTTAAAACCCAAAAGGTTGCAAAGTAGTGACTAATCCCAACTAAAGTTGTGATACCTCTAAAACATAAGTTATGAGTTGGTGAAAGTGGATGCTTTGGATCGTTAGATCCGGATCCAATACCTTCTTGTTAAAATTGTATAGAGGCGAAATGTTCGAATCTTTATTCTTTTGAAAAGAAGAAAGAATCACAAAGTTGTCGAGGTTAATTCACTAAGATGTTAGTGGCACTTGTCCACAAACATAATACTACTCATGTTGATTGACATTCACCGAAGATCACTCTCGGTTGGACTATAGTTTATTTTGAATAAACACAAGTCCGAATACTTTGCAAAATGTTTCAAAGAATTCAAGTAATGTAAGTTGATGAGTAAGACGTCTAAAGTATTTACCTCCTTAGATTTGATCCAAGATAAGGTAACACTTTAGAACAGTTTCCTTGAAAGATATCAAGGAAATAAGCGTCACAAGATAATATATTTCTCCATTAGGAGAAGAACGAACTCGAATAAGATTTAGTTCGTTATATGTTATCTATTATCTATATATAGGATATATACTTCTAAAACAATATGATTGTCAATGAGAAGATCTTCCAATATTTTCATGACTCCATAAGATGTAGTTGGAAGGAAAGACAAATCTTAAAGCAGGTTAAGATTTGGGGTTGTGTGCTAATAAGCAATATTTGTTTGATAACAATCTTGTAGGATATCCTTAAAATAACTTTTGGATATCGCTTCTATAAACCAACTAACAAATGTTGTTTTGTTGGGTAGTTCATTGTAGTCCTACAATGTGATTTGCCTAAAAGCAAATGAACGAGAGATAGAACTCAAGGAATGGGTTCTTTGAGAGACAAGAAAGTAATCAACAAATATAACAACCTAGTTCCTATACCTCAAGCTCCAAGGTAGTTGATAAGGATTTATAAAACCGTCTCAGTTGAATGGTTTTGAACTTTATGACTATGTCATAGAGTTGCACCTCTTAATTCGAAAGAAATAAGAATGAAAATCCTTATGACTACATTGAGTGCATATACGATGTATACTCAAGGAAATGGTAAAGTATCATTTGACTCGAAATAATGAAACCTTAAAAGCTAATTGGTAGCTTAAGGTGACTACAATCAAATAGAATGGTTGACTTTAAAGGAACCATTTTTAACGTAGTCTTGGTTTCAATTAATTCGAAGATTGCTAGCTACAACTAAATGGTGATTCAATGTTTGGACATTATTAAGATAGTCTTGATAATATATGTCTAAAATTATAAATCACAAGACATGTAAGTTGTAGAGATCCATCCATCATGGATCTTAGCAAGCTAGTGGGAGCTATTTGCATTTTATGAGGAAAAAAAGGATCAAATCGTTTGATTTCTCATAAAGATGTAAATGAATCTTTTGTTTACTAGTTTTACAAAAGATTAGTGGGAGTTAATCATGTTCCTAAAATTTAAAATATATATGATATATTAATTTTGGAAATGAAAAGAATACTTCTTCGTTAAAGTTATGACTTTAATACATTATATGAAGATAGAATGTATATGGGAGATATAGTCTATATACATGGGATGGAAATCTATAATGATATATTTCATGATATAATTGGATTATATCAATCCCTAATAATAGACAATGGATGCTAGGGAGTTTCTCATATGATGATAAACTTCAAATAGAAGGACGATTCTAGTGAGACTAGCAAGTTGCCCTTCTCAAAGGGAACGTACCCTTTGACTCCCAAAGAAATAATGCGTAAATAGAATCCTTTATGCGTAAGCAGAAAGGTGATTTATGTGTTTCATATTGTATGAAAAACATTGATATGAGTTGTACCTAGAACGATACAAGATGATATCAGTGCAAGCCCAGGATCAGAACCATGGCAACTGTCAAGTGAGTCCTTAAGTATTTAAGAAATACTAAAGGATAAATTCCTCAAAGATCGAGAAAGAATCAAAGTGACGTAATGGAAGCGTAAATGTATTAGATTATGAATCTAATCCATCATTGGATGTTTCTTCATTATGAATGAAGAGATAAACGAATATCTCTTTATTATGACTAAAGAGATATTTGGATGGAAACATTAAAGTAATGACTTTAGTGTGTTCCATTATGAATGCAAGATATATTGCCATATAGAAGTTTACAACAATGTTGTTTGGATGGGAAAGTTCATTTATGAACTCTCTATTCGGTTTCAACCAGAAAGTGTATGACACTAATGGGGCGATAGCTCAAGCCTGGGAATCAAGGTCTCATCAAGATCCGAACACAAATGAGAGTCCGAACCACATGATTGAGAATCATGTATAATGGTGACGTCGTTATTCTCAAGGTTGCTTCTGTGATAACACATATAGATGTCCACTGTCTAGGCCTACTATTCAGCCATTTATGAAATGACTTCAGAAGAGGTATCATCAAAGATGATCAAGCTGATTGGCTCTAGTGCAAGTGGGAGATTGTTGGAAATGTGCCCTAAAGCCAATCATGTGATGATACTTTACGGACATTTCACATGTTAAACTAATCTAGTTTTACATATAAAGGGCAAAGATTATTGTTTGAGCCGTCTCATATAAATGTTATATGCTTAAACGATAAAGTCCAAGGAATATGTGATTGGGAGAATATAATCTAATGAAGTTAGATTCATGAGACCATTCTTTCGTAGACACATCCTAAATGTTCCTGATCATAGGATTGCCAATTGGGCATTGACAGTCCGTCAAGATCGGTACGTACTATGTCTTCTCTCAGGGAGAGTGATTAGTCTCGAGTCATTGGTGTGTGTGACATCAAGACAAGTACGGTAGGTGCTCAATAGAGAATGAGTTCACTGAACGCGATCAATGAAGAGTTCTCATATTCCATGTCACATGAGAACTCATGGTTGAGATAATGCAAATTAGTCCTTTGACCTGAGGCATCATAGTTGTCTTGTGGTTAAGACCTTGATCTTTGATTATGTCAAAGTCACTCCATCAGAAGGGTGTCCACGGCATCGTTGGGGTCAAGTGACTTAGCTATGGAGACAAGTGAATGCGCAACAAGGGATCTCTAACCTTCAAACCGTTTGAGGGAGAATACTCTATGATATGATTAAGAATCTTTGATCAAAGTATGAATGAGATTTAGGAATGCGTTCCAAATCACATTTAAGGTAATCATATAAGCACACGACACACATTGGATAGTAGACATGAGAAAATAAACTATCAAACCAAACAATGTGGTCAAGAGTATTAGATTAGAGAAGGACCGTATTGCATTTGTAATCCCGAACTGAATAGGTTCTCTAACCTCTTCTGATTAGCTTGGGTAACCATGATATGCTGCTAGGTGTCACTCATGGTTTGTGGAAGCCCTAAACGTGTGTAAACACTAAAGGGAGAATTGAAAATAGTTTCAATTCACAATCGATGTAAAATGGTTTTAATCGCCCACTACCTCGCTAAAAGGAACCTAATGGATCGCACACCGTAAGAGGTGGAGATTGCAGATTAAACGGAAATGAGTAAGAATGATTAAATGGTTTAATCAGTTAATTATGGCAAGGATTAATTAATATGTTAATTAATCAAACGAATAAGTTCGTTGAAGACCTTCGGGATAGTTTTGGACCTTAAGGCCCAATGGGCTTCGAACGTCAAGCCCATTAACTTAAGTTGTATGACAATTTAATGAATAAAGATTCATTAAAGCCCAAAAGCCCAATATTCCTTAGGTGGCCGGCCATATGGAGATGAATTAGGGTTTTGGTTGTTTAGGTCACTTAAAGAAGTGACTATATAAATGACTTTATAACTAAAAATTCATTAAGTGAAAAATGGGTTTATTTTTGGGGAAAAATGGGTGAGAATTGTCTCTCCATTTCTCTCTAAAAGAGGCCAACACCTTGGAGGGTACATCTAGCAATCCTACTACTCCAAGGTCACTCATTTCTTCTACAATCCAACCTTGGTGTCGAGAATTAGAGGTTCTCAATTTTGGGAACTTGGAGAACCTATTCTTCCATCCAAATCCATGGATCTAAGAAGCAAGGAATGAAGGCCCTTATCTACAAAGGTATTAATTTCAACTCACTTTGTTTTGAGTTGATTATTGGTTCACCAATCTACTAGGCTTTGAATTTCTTGGTTATGTTTTGTTTTAAGTGCATGCAAGCATGATTCCGCCTTTTAATTGTTATTAGCATGCTATTGATGTTGCTTAAATGAACATGTTTTCTCAAAATATTTCCTTCATTTTGTTGGTTCGTATTTTTGTTATATTATCGTTTCCGCTTGCACTTATGGTTACGTCACGCTCACGTGACGGCCAACATGTCCTAATCTTCGGGTTAGGGTGTGTCACTAAGAACTACAAAACCCAAAAGGATTCACCCACTACTAGACCTAGGCTCTGATACCACCTGAAGGATTATTTTGTGAAAACATGGTCATTTGAGCAACATCATATAGCATGCAATTAACAATTAAAGGCAGAATCATGCTTACATGCACTCA
This sequence comes from Malus x robusta, assembly GCA_963082935.1. Classification (NCBI taxonomy): domain Eukaryota; kingdom Viridiplantae; phylum Streptophyta; class Magnoliopsida; order Rosales; family Rosaceae; genus Malus; species Malus x robusta. Next base: position 15,261,003 of record OY720328.1, read on the forward strand.
AAAACAAAACATTACCCATGAAATTCAAAGCCTAGTAGATTGGTGAACCAAGACTCAACTCAAATCAAAGTGAGTTGAGAAATTTATACCTTTGTAGATTCCTCTTTGCATAAGAAAAGGCTAATCACCCAAAGAGAGGGCCTTCATTCCTTGCTTCTTAGATCCATGGATTTGGATGGATGAAATGGTTCTCCAAGTTCCCAAAATTGAGAACCTCTAAGTCTCCACACCAAGGATGGATTGATGAAGAAATGAGTGACCTAGAGGAAGCAAGATTGCTAGATAATTTCCTCTAGGGTGGCCGGCCTCTTTAGAGAGAAATGAGAGCTTTGTGTTCTCTCCAATTTCCTAAAAGAAACCTTTAATGAATCTTAGGCTATAAAGTCCTTTATATAGTCCCTTCAAATAAGTGACCTAAAGAACCAAAAGCCTATTCTTTCTAACATGGCCGGCCATAAAGGTTTTATTGGGCTTCTGGGCCTTTGTGAATTAAGTTGTCATACAACTTAAGTCAATGGGCTTGACGTTCGAAGCCCATTGGGCCTTGAGGCCCAAAACTAACCCGTGGTCTTTTAACGAACTTTATTCATTTGATTAATTAATCATATTAATTAATCCTTGCCATAAATAATTAAACCATTTAATTATTCTTACTCATCTCCGTTGTTTCTTCAATCTTTACCTTACACGGTGTACGATCTATTAGGTTCCTTTTAGCGAGGTAGTGGGCGATTAAAACCATTTCACATCGATTGTGAATTGAAACTTACTTTCAATTCTCCCTTTAGTGATTATACACGTGTAGGGCTTCCACAAACCATGAGTGACACCTAGCAGCATATCATGGTTACCCAAGCTAATCAGAAAAGGTAGAGAACCTATTCAGTTCAGGATTACAAATGCAATACGGTCTTTCTCTAATACAATACTCTTGACCACATTGTTTGGTTTGATAGTTTAGTTTATTCATGTCTACTATCCAATGTGATTCGTGTGCTTATATGATTACCTTGAATGTGATTTGGAACGACTTCCTAAATCTCATTCATACTCTGGCCAGAGATTCTTAATCATATCATAGAGTATTCTCCCTCAAACAGTTTGAAGGTTAGAGATCCCTTGTTGCGCATTCACTTGCCTCCATGGCTAAGTGGCTTAACCCCAACGATGCCGTGGACACCCACGAATGGAGTGACGTTTGACATAATCAAAGATCAAGGACTTAACCACAAGACAACGACGATGCCTCAGGTCAAATGACTACTTTGCATTATCCCAACCATGAGTTCTCACGTGACATGAGTATGAGAACTCCTCGTTGATCGTGTTCAGTGGACTCATTCGTTATTGAGCACCTACATGCTTGTCTTGATGGCACACACACCAATGACTCGAGACTAGTCACTCTTCCTGAGAGGAGACATAACACGTACTGATCTTAACGGACTGTCAATGCCCAATTGGCAATCCTATGATCAGGAACGTTTAGGATGTGTCTACGAAAGAATGGTCTCTTGAATCTAACTTCTTTAGATTGCATTCTCCCAATCACATATTCCTTGGACTTTATCGTTTAAGCATATAACATTTATATGAGACGGCTTAAACAATAATCTTTGCCCTTGATATTAAACTAGATTAGTTTAACATGTGAAATTTTCGTAAAGTATCATCATATGATTGGTTTTAGGGCACATTTCCAACAATTATTTTGAGGCATCATTTTCTAGAGGCCAAATTAGATGGGTAATTACAAAAGTTGTAAATGGCTAAAGCGTTATCCTCTCATCATTATTGTTGCTAGCCAATATGATATTCTTCTGAGGTGGGCTTAGTAATGGTGAGTCTCCCATACCCTACTAAGAGTTTCATCCAAAACTCTCCAATTCCAATGAGGGATATGGAATTTGCCAAAAATAGTGGGTGGTGCTATTTGATTTAAAGACCCGGATCAAATGGCTTAAAATCAATCAATTTATATTCGTTATGTATTTGTTTACCCTTTTATTTGCAAACGCTATCCAAAACTTGACAAAGAAAAGCCGAATGCTTTAGTTTCCGGACTTGGTACCACAATCCCAAAGATTGTCTTAAATGGATTGTATATGTACATAAGTAGTCTCATCATCACAATCTTCCTGTTGATAATGTATCATTGGAAGAAAATGTTAGATAAGTCTATCATAAGGAGGACAACACTTTTAATGTCATAATTCTTCACTTACAAATCGTTGTATGAAGAAATAAGAGTTGCTTTGAACAACCCTTAGTCAATGCAAACACTTAGTGCTTGTTTCTTTGTTACATGAACAAGGAACTTGAAGCACAACGGCATGGACACTTAATGTGGCATGATTCTTCACTTACAAATTGTTGTATGAAGAAATGAGAGTTGCCTTGAACAACTCTTGAAAGTTTGTAATTATGTTTAGAACATAATGGTTGGTTGACAAAAATAGTCCATCAACATGGACTTATGATGATTTTGAATCATTGAGTGTTGAAGTGTTAAACCACTTCATGAGACGGAAACTAGGCTAGGACTTCACCTTTGAGTCCCTATCCAAATGGTTCACTAAGTTTATTGTAAACTATATAGTGAACAATAACCACACGCTCTCCAAATTGTTTGATGTGTATAACACAATTGAAATAAGTTTGAAGAGAGATAGTGGGAGTTTAGGGACCATGACTATTGTAGTCAAAGGAGAAGTCTAATGAAGAAAGTGTTGGAAGTATGCCCACAAAGCCACTCATTTGATGTAATAGCTTTTTGGAATACTTAATGTATTAAACTTTTATATGTTTAATGGAGGGCGAAGCTTATTGTTAATCACTATTTATTGTATCCTGTGTTTAAGTAATAAGGGAATCCAAGGGATGTATTTGATCTAAGAGACAAGTGATCTAAGTAAGTTAGATTATCGAGACCATTCTCTTATGTTCATTCCTAAAACATTCCTAACCATAGGATTGCCAATTGGGTATTGACAATCCGCTAAGGTTAGTATGTGTTATGTCAACTCAAGCTTGAGTATGACTAGTCTCAAGTCATTTGGTGTTGGACACTAAGACAAACACATAGGTGCTCGTAAGAGTAATCGAGTACACTGAACAACGATAAAAAAGAGAGTTCGAACATACATGTCATGTATGAACTCTAAAGTTGCAATATGCAAAGTAGTCCTTTGACCTGAGGCATCATAAATGTCTAATGGTTAGGTCCTTGATCTTTGATCATATCAACGACATTCTTGTTGGAAGTATGCCCACAAAGCCACTCTTTTGATGTAATAGCTTTTGGAATACTTATTGTATTAAACTTTTATATGTTTAATGGAAGGGCAAAGCTTATTGTTAATCACTATTTATTGTATCATGTGTTTAAGCAATAAAAGAATCCAAGGAATGTATTTGGTCTAAGAGATAAGTAATCTAAATGAGTTAGATTAACGAGACCTTTTCTCTTATGTTCATTCCTAAAACGTTCCTAGCCATAGGATTGCCAATTGGGCATTGACAATCCGCTAAGGTTAGTATGTGTTATGTTGACTCAAGCGTGAGTATGACTAGTCTCAAGTCATTTGGTGTTGGACACTAAGACAAACACATAGGTGCTCGAAAGAGTAATCGAGTACACTGAACTACGATCAAAAGAGAGTTCGAACATACATGTCATGTATGAACTCTAAAGTTGCAATATGCAAAGTAGTCCTTGGACCTGAGGCATCATAGATGTCTAATGGTTAGGTCCTTGATCTTTGATCGTGTCAACGGCATTCCCTCGGAGTGTCCAAGGCATGGTTGGGGTCAAGCTATCTAGTCATGTAGGCATATGAATGCACAACAAGGGATCTCTAACCTTCCATGATGGAGGGAGAATACTCTAAGATATGATTCTAAAGTCTTTGGCCAAAGCAAATGAATATGACTTAGGAAGTTTGTTCCGAAACATATTCAAGGGAATCATATAGGAAAGTATCACATTGGATAGTAGACATGAAACAAACTATCACTTAAACAATGTGATTAAGAGTATTGTATTAGAGAAGGACCGTATTGCATTGTAGTTGTAACTGGATAGGTTCTCCAACCAATTCTACTTAGCTTGGGTAACCTGTTGGAAATGTGCCCTAAAGCCAATCATATGATGATACTTTACGGACATTTCACATGTTAAACTAATCTAGTTTACATATAAAGGGCATAAATTATTGTTTGAGCCGTCTCATATAAATGTTATATGCTTAAACGATAAAGTCCAAGGAATATGTGATTGGGAGAATGCAATCTAATGAAGTTAGATTCATGAGACCATTCTTTCGTAGACACATCCTAAATGTTCCTGATCATAGGATTGCCAATTGGGCATTGACAGTCCGTCAAGATCGGTACGTGCTATGTCTTCTCTCAGGGAGAGTGACTAGTCTCGAGTCATTGGTGTGTGTGACATCAAGACAAGTACGTAGGTGCTCAGTAGAGAATGAGTTCACTGAACGTGATCAACGAAGAGTTCTCATACTCATGTCACATGAGAACTCATGTTTGGGATAATGCAAATTAGTCCTTTGACCTGAGGCATCACAGTTGTCTTGTGGTTAAGTCCTTGATCTTTGATTATGTCAAAGTCACCCCATCGGGGTGTGCACAGCATCGTTGGGGTTAAGCCACTTAGTCATGGAGGCAAGTGAATGCGCAACAAGGGATCTCTAACCTTCAAACTGTTTGAGGGAGAATACTCTATGATATGATTTAAAACCTCTGGCCAGAGTATGAATGAGATTTGGGAATGCGTTCCAAATCACATTCAAAGTAATCATATAAGCAAACGAATCACATTGGATAGTAGACATGAATAAATAAACTATCAAACCAAACAATGTGGTCAAGAGTATTAAATTAGAGAAAGACCGTATTGCATTTGTAAACCTAAACTGAATAGGTTCTCCACCTCTTCTGATTAGCTTGGGTAACCATGATATGCTGCAAGGTGTCACTCATGGTTTGTGGAAGCCCTAAACGTGTATAATCACTAAAGGGAGAATTGAAAGTAAGTTTCAATTCACAATCGATTTGAAATGGTTTTAATCGCCCACTGCCTCGCTAAAAGGAACCTAATGGATCGCACACCATAAGAGGTGGAGATTGGAGATTAAATGGAGATGAGTAAGAATGATTAAATGGTTTAATCATTTATTTATGGCAAGGATTAATTAATATGTTAATTAATCAAACGAATAAGTTCGTTAAAGACCTCGGGATAGTTTTGGACCTTAAGGCCCAATGGGCTTCGAACGTCAAGCCCATTAACTTAAGTTGTATGACAACTTAATGAATAATGATTCACAAAGGCCCAATTAGTCCAAAATATCCTAATGGCCGGCCATATTGTTTAGGGTAGTGAACTTGGACTTATTTACAAGTTTGCCACTCAAATGAATAAAGGTATAAATATGACTTTATAGCCTAAAATTCATTAGGGTTTGTTTTGGAGAAAATTGGAGAGAACATGTCTCTCCATTTCTCTCTAAAGAGGTCGGCCACCTTGGGGGGTGCATCTTGCAATCCCACTACTCCAAGGTCACTCATTTCTTCTCTAATCTCTCCTTGGTGAAGAGACTTAGAGGTTCCCTATTTTGGGAACTTGGAGAAACCTATTCTTCCATCCAAATCCATAGTTTTTAGATGCAAGGAATGAAGGCCCTCTCTTTGGGTGATTAGCCTTTGCTTATGCAAAGAGGAATCTACAAAGGTATAAATCTCAACTCACTTTGATTTGAGTTGATTAATGGTTCACCAATCTACTAGGCTTTGAATTTCTTGGTTAATGTTTTGTTTTTGAATGCATGCAAGCATGATTCCGCCTTTTAATTGTTATTAGCATGCTATAGATGTTATTCAAATGAACATGTTTTTCACAAATCTTCCAAAACCGGCCCTCCCTCAAGTGGGAGTACTTTTGGGGCTTTTATGCAATTACATAAAGTTTTGATACTTTTGTGTATTTGCACTTTGGCCCAAAAGTTAACGTTTTTACGTTTAGGTCCAAAAACGCTAAAGGACAAATTGTTTTGATCCTTTAATGAAGTTTTTGCATTGATTAAATTTTGGGTTCTAGTGTAATTACATGAAGTAGTGGACTTTTGTGTCTTTACAAAGTGACCCCAAAAGTTTTGCAATATAGCCCAAAAGTTGAGGTTAATTGCTTTATAGCCCAAAAGTTGTGGTTATTGCATGATGGCCCAAATTAGGTAGAGAACAAAATTGTTTTGTCTCTTTAAATGAGAATTGGATTTTCATTTTGTTTAGCTCCATTTAAATCAATTTTATGGATACAAAAACCAAATGAAAAATGTTGCATTCAATTTAATTAGTTAAAGTGTTAATTAATTAAAGGGTGATTATGAACCTAAGCCTAAGATAATTGAGCTATGTGAAAGGCCGTTTCAAATTTGTTTGAACCATGGGAATGTGTAGATTAATTTTGATTGTAATTTGATTTGATCAAATGTTGTAAAAGGGCATAAGCTCTTCTTTACTTTAAAGTAATTTATTTTTATGCAAATGTTGTAATGAGCATAAGCTCTCTTTTACTTTGAAGTACTTCTTTCTTGCTTTATTTGATATGCATGAAAATGAAGTAGTTGGGTCCAACGCCCCTAAGACAACACGCCTTAATGTGATTAAACGCGTAACTAAAATCAATCACCATCCCTAGACCGAGATTCAACACAAGGCTCGTGTTGAATCTAAACAAAGGTTCATAGTCATCCTAAGGCCCTAAGGCAACTATATAGTCCATCAAATGAATGCAAAGGTTATGTTAGTAGTATCATATACTCTTGCTTTAAAAACCGTTTTATAAGCATAGTGGGAGTATTATATACAACTAAAACAATCATATGGACCAATAGTTGTAATAGGACCAAAATTGTTTTAATAGAGATTAAAATGTATATTTATATGTGATGAGACCTAAAACCCTCAATCAAACCATTATTAAGTTGATAAGCGTGAGAGTGCTTAGAACACTCTTTCGTAGGCCTTCCACCGTGGTAGCTCCAATCGTTTATGACTTGTACACCGGCTTCACCCTATCATGGGGAAGTACAAAGTGCATGCTTATACTCAGGAGGAGTCTATATACATACTTGATGAGGTAAGTGTAGGCAACGAGGATGGCCGACATCGTATCATCGTGAGGCTATTCTTGAACCCCTTCACGCACTAAGCATGGTGGGAATGACTTAACTAAGTGCAATGGAGCCAACATCATATCATTGTGAGGTGACATTCTCTAGAGGCCAAATAAGATGGGTACTTGCATTAGTTGCAAATGAGTAAGCGTACTCTCTCATTATTATTAATGCTAGCCAACATCATATCATTGTGAGGTGGGCTTGGTAGTAGTGAGTCTCCCATAACCTACTAAGAGTTTCCTCCAAAACTCTCGAATTCCAATGAGGGATATGGAAATTGCCAAAAATAGTGGGTGGTGCTATTTTGATTTAAAGACCCGAATCAAATGGCTTAAAATCAATCAATTTATATTCGTTATGTATTTGTTTACCAATATATTTGCAAACGCTATCCAACACTTGACAAATAAAAACCAAATGTTTTAGCTTCCGGACTTGGTACCACAATCCCAAAGAATGTCTTAAAAGGATTGCATATGTATCTAAGTAGTCTCATCCTCACAATCTTCCTAATGATAATGTATCATTGAAAGAACATGTTAGAAAAGTCTATCATGAAGGGGACAACACAAACAACCAATGCTTATTCCTTCGTTATATGAACAAAGGAACTTACGAAGATGAGCATAAAGAAAAGGACACTTTTAGTGTTATTAGTTCTTCACTTACAAATCGTTGTATTAAGAAATAATGAGTTGCTTTGAACAACCCTTAGTCAATGCAAACACTAGTGCTTGTTTCTTTGTTATATGAACAAAGAACTTGGGAAGAAAGCACAATGGCATGGATACTTTATGTGCCATGATTCTTCACTTACAAATTGTTGTATGAAGAAATGAGAGTTGCCTTAAACAACTCTTGATAGTTTGTAATTATGTTTAGAACATAATGGTTGGTTGACAAAAATAGTCCATCAACATGGACTTATGATGATTTCGAATCATTGAGTGTTGAAATGTTACACCACTTAAAGAAACGGAAACTAGGCAAGGACTTCACCTTTGTGTCCCTATCCTTATAGTTCACTAAGTTTATTATAAACTATGTAGTGAACAATAAACCACATGCTCTCCAAAATGTTTGATGTGTATAACACAATTGAAATAAGTTTCAAGAGAGATAGTGGGAGTTTAGGGACCTTGACTATGGTAGTCAAAGGAGAAGTCAAATGAAGAAAGCGAAATAACTCCAAGGGAACAAACTTTCTTTATGAAAGGATGGACATTGGAAGGGGTATTTGCAAGAAATGTCTTGCAAGTGCCAAGAACACACCTTTCGAAGGTGTTGTAAATTGTTCTTGAATAGTTCAAAACAGTTGGTTCTTCTACTTGAATGTTTGATTCCGTATTAGTAACTATGTTTTACAATCGTTGTAAAAATGTGACTAATAAGAAGTAGAAGATATATGAGAGAAGAAAAAAGGTACTTCACATTCGGAAAGTGAATCAAATGTAGATCTCTGCAAAAGCAGATGGTACTTACTTCCTCATATGAACTACCAAAGAAATTGGAAAAACATAGATTGTCTTTATATTCCAATTTTAATGAACTAAATTCCGTCACTATGTGAAATGGATAAATGTTTTGTTTGACAAAACATTGTTCTTTATTAATCAATGATTGGATTATAGTAATCTAATTGATTGTCTCTATAGTAGAGATGATAAGGTAGTGTTAACTGTTTAGAATAAAATGATGCTTAAAACCCAAAAGGTTGCAAGGTAGTGACTAATCCCAACTAAAGTTGTGATACCTCTAAAAACATAAATTAGGAGTTAGTCATAGATGGATACTTAGGATCGTTAGATCCGGATCCAATGCCTTCTTGTTAAAATTGTATAGAGGGAAAATGTTTGAATCTTTATTCTTTTGGAAAGAAGAAAGAATCACAAAAGTTGTTGAGGTTAATTCACTTAGATGTTAGTGGCACAAGTCCACAAACATAATGCTACTCATGTTGTTTGACATTCACCGAAGATCACTCTCGGTTGGACTATAGTTTATTTTGAATAAACACAAGTCCGAATACTTTGCAAAATGTTTCAAAGAATTCAAGAAATGTAAGTTGATGAGTAAGACGTCTAAAGTATTTACATCCTTAGATTGATCCAAGGAATGGTAACACTTTAGAATAGTTTTCTTGAAAGATATCAAGGAAAGAAGCATCATAAGATAATGGATTTCTCCATTAGGAGAAGAACGAACTTGAATAAAATTTAGTTCGTTGGATATTATCAATAACCCATATATAGGATATATATGCTTCTAAGACAATATGATTGTCAATTAGAAGATCTTCCAAAGTTTTCATGACTCCATAGGATGTAGTTGGAAAGAAAGACAAAATCTTAAAAACATGTTAAGATTAGGGGTTGTGTGCTAACAAGCAATATTTGTTTGATAACAATCTTGTGGGATATCCTTAAATTAACTTTTGGATATCGCTTCTATAAACCAACTAACAAATGTTGTTTTGTTGGGTAGTTCATTGTAATCCTACAATGTGATTTGCCTAAGAGCAAATGAACGAGAGATAGAACTCAAAGAATGGGTTCTTTGAGAGACAAGAAAGTAATCAACAAATATAACAACCTAGTTCCTATACCACAAGCTCCAAGGTAGTCGAGAAGGATTTATAAACCGTCTCAGTTGAATGGTTTGAACTTTATGACTATGTCATAGAGTTACACCTCTTAATTCGAAAGAAATAAGAATGAAAATCCTTATGACTACATTGAGTGTATATACGATATATACTCAAGGAAATGGTAAAGTACCATTTGACCCGAAATAATGAAACCTTCATTAGCTAATTGGTAGCTTAAGGTGACTACAATCAAATAGAATGGTTGACTTTGAAGGAACCATTTTTGACGTAGTCTTAGTTTCAATTAATTCGAAGATTGCTAGCTACAACTAAATGGTGATTCAATGTTTGGACATAATATAGGTTTCCGAAACCATTATTAAGATAGTCTTGATAATATATGTCCAAAACTATGAATCACAAGACATGCAAGTTGTAAAGATCCATCCATCATGGATCTCATCAAGCTAGTGGGAGCCATAAGCGTCTTATGAGAGAAAGATCAAATTGTTTGATTTCTCATAAAGATGTAAATGAATCTTTTGTTTACTAGGTTTACAAAAGATTAGTGGGAGTTAATCATATTCCTAAATTTGTATATATATATATATATAAATATATATATGATATATATGAATATGTATATGATATATTAATTTTGGAAATGGAAAGAATACTTCTTCGTTAAAGTTATGACTTTAAACATTCGTTAAAGTTATGACTTTAAAACATTGTATAAAGATAGAATGTATATGGGAGACATAATCTATATACATGGGAAGGAAATCTATATTGATAGAATTTAGGATATAATTGGATTATATCAATCCCTAATTATAGAAAAAGGATGCTAGGAGTTTTCTCATATGATGATAAACTTCAATTAGAAGAACAACTCTAGTGAGACTAGGAGGTAGCTCTTCTCAAAGGGAACGTGCCCTTTGACTCCCAAAGAAATAATGCATAAATAGAATCCTTTATGCATACGCAGAAAGGTGATTTACGTATTTCATATTGTATGAAAAACGTTGATATGAGTTGTACATAGATAGGTACAAGACGATATCAGTGCAAGCCCAGGATCAGAACCACGACAACTGTCAAGTGAATCTTTAAGTATTTAAGAAATACTAAAGGATAGATTCCTCAAAGAATGAGGAAGAATTAGAGTAACGTAATGGAAGCATAAATGTATTAGATTGTGAATCTAATCCATAATTGGATGTTTCTTCATTATGAATGAAGAAGATAAACGGATATCTCTTTATTATGACTAAAGAGATATTTGGATGGAAGCATTAAAGTAATGACTTTAGTGTGTTCCATTATGAATGCAAAATATATTGCCATATAGAAGTTTGCAACAATGTTGTTTGGATGGGAAAGTTCATTTATGAACTCTCTATTCGGTTCCAACCAGAAAGTGTATCTAGTGTATCGACACTATGACACTAATGGGGCGATAGCTCAAGCCAGGGAATCAAGGTCTCATCAAGATCCGAACTCATATGAGAGACTGAACCACATGATTGAGAATCATGTATAATGGTGACGTCGTTATTCTCAAGGTTGCTTCTATGGATAACATATAGATATCCATTGTCTAGGCCTACTACTCAGCCATTTATGAAATGACTACAAAAGAGATATCATCATGATGACCAAGCTGATTGGCTCTAGTGCAAGTGGGAGATTGTTGGAAATGTGCCCTAAAGCCAATCATATGATGATACTTTACGGACATTTCACATGTTAAACTAATCTAGTTTACATATAAAGGGCATAAATTATTGTTTGAGCCGTCTCATATAAATGTTATATGCTTAAACGATAAAGTCCAAGGAATATGTGATTGGGAGAATGCAATCTAATGAAGTTAGATTCATGAGACCATTCTTTCGTAGACACATCCTAAATGTTCCTGATCATAGGATTGCCAATTGGGCATTGACAGTCCGTCAAGATCGGTACGTGCTATGTCTTCTCTCAGGGAGAGTGACTAGTCTCGAGTCATTGGTGTGTGTGACATCAAGACAAGTACGTAGGTGCTCAGTAGAGAATGAGTTCACTGAACGTGATCAACGAAGAGTTCTCATACTCATGTCACATGAGAACTCATGTTTGGGATAATGCAAATTAGTCCTTTGACCTGAGGCATCACAGTTGTCTTGTGGTTAAGTCCTTGATCTTTGATTATGTCAAAGTCACCCCATCGGGGTGTCCACAGCATCGTTGGGGTTAAGCCACTTAGTCATGGAGGCAAGTGAATGCGCAACAAGGGATCTCTAACCTTCAAACTGTTTGAGGGAGAATACTCTATGATATGATTTAAAACCTCTGGCCAGAGTATGAATGAGATTTGGGAATGTGTTCCAAATCACATTCAAAGTAATCATATAAGCAAACGAATCACATTGGATAGTAGACATGAATAAATAAACTATCAAACCAAACAATGTGGTCAAGAGTATTAGATTAGAGAAAGACCGTATTGCATTTGTAATCCTAAACTGAATAGGTTCTCCACCTCTTCTGATTAGCTTGGGTAACCATGATATGCTGCAAGGTGTCACTCATGGTTTGTGGTGAAGGAAATATTTTGAGAAACATGTTCATTTAAGCAACATCAATAAGCATGCTAATAACAATTAAAAGGCGGAATCATGCTTGCATGCACTTAAAAACAAAACATAACCAAGAAATTCAAAGCCTAGTAGATTGGTGAACCATTAATCAACTCAAAAACAAAGTGAGTTGAAATTAATACCTTTGTAGATTCCTCTTTGCATAAGCAAAGGCTAATCACCCAAAGAGATAGGGCCTTCATTCCTTGCTTCTTAGATCCATGGATTTGGATGGAAGAATAGGTTCTCCAAGTTCCCAAAATTGAGAACCTCTAATTTTCGACACCAAGGTTCGATTGTAGAAGAAATGAGTGACCTTGGAGTAGTAGGATTGCTAGATGTACCCTCCAAAGTGTTGGCCTCTTTAGAGAGAAATGGAGAGACAATTCTCACCCATTTTCCCCCAAAATAAACCCTTATTTTCACATCATGAATATTTAGTTATAAAGTCATTTATATAGTCACTTCTTTAAGTGACCTAAACAACCAAACCCTAATTCATACACTTATGGCCGGCCATTCAATGGGATTTGGGCTGTTGGGCTTTAATGAATCTTTATTCATTAAATTGTCATACAACTTAAGTTAATGGGCTTGACGTTCGAAGCCCATTGGGCCTTAAGGTCCAAAACTATCCCGAAGGTCTTTAACGAACTTATTCGTTTGATTAATTAACATATTAATTAATCCTTGCATTAAATAAATGATTAAACCATTTAATCATTCTTACTCATTTCCGTTTAATCTCCAATCTACACCTCTTACGGTGTGCGATCCATTAGGTTCCTTTTAGCGAGGTAGTGGGCGATTAAAACCATTTTACATCGATTGTGAATTGAAACTATTTTCAATTCTCCCTTTAGTGATTATACACGTTTAGGGCTTCCACAAACCATGAGTGACACCTAGCAGCATATCATGGTTACCCAAGCTAATCAGAAGAGGTTAGAGAACCTATTCAGTTCGGGATTACAAATGCAATACGGTCCTTCTCTAATCTAATACTCTTGACCACATTGTTTGGTTTGATAGTTTATTTGCTCATGTCTACTATCCAATGTGTGTCTTGTGCTTATATGATTACCTTGAATGTGATTCGGAACGCATTCCCAAATCTCATTCAAACTCTGGCCAGAGATTCAAATCATATCATAGAGTATTCTCCCTCAAACGGTTTGAAGGTTAGAGATCCCTTGTTGCGCATTCACTTGTCTCCATAGCTAAGTCACTTGACCCCAACGATGCCGTGGACACCCTCCTGATGGAGTGACTTTGACATAATCAAAGATCAAGGTCTTAACCACAAGACAACTATGATGCCTCAGGTCAAAGGACTAATTTGCATTATCTCAACCATGAGTTCTCATGTGACATGGAATATGAGAACTCTTCATTGATCGCGTTCAGTGAACTCATTCCCTATTGAGCACCTACCGTACTTGTCTTGATGTCAGACACACCAATGACTCGAGACTAATCACTCTCCCTGAGAGAAGACATAGTACGTACCGATCTTCACGGACTGTCAATGCCCAATTGGCAATCCTATGATCAGGAACATTTAGGATGTGTCTACGAAAGAATGGTCTCATGAATCTAACTTCATTAGATTACATTCTCCCAATCACATATTCCTTGGACTTTATCGTTTAAGCATATAACATTTATATGAGACGGCTCAAACAATAATCTTTGCCCTTTATATGTAAAACTAGATTAGTTTAACATGTGAAATATCCATAAAGTATCATCACATGATTGGCTTTAGGGCACATTTCCAACATGTGGAAGCCCTAAACATGTATAATCACTAAAGGGAGAATTGAAAGTAAGTTTCAATTCACAATCGATTTGAAATGGTTTTAATCGCCCACTGCCTCGCTAAAAGGAACCTAATGGATCGCACACCATAAGAGGTGGAGATTGGAGATTAAATGGAGATGAGTAAGAATGATTAAATGGTTTAATCATTTATTTATGGCAAGGATTAATTAATATGTTAATTAATCAAACGAATAAGTTCGTTAAAGACCTCGGGATAGTTTTGGACCTTAAGGCCCAATGGGCTTCGAACGTCAAGCCCATTAACTTAAGTTGTATGACAACTTAATGAATAATGATTCACAAAGGCCCAATTAGTCCAAAATATCCTAATGGCCGGCCATATTGTTTAGGGTAGTGAACTTGGACTTATTTACAAGTTTGCCACTCAAATGAATAAAGGTATAAATATGACTTTATAGCCTAAAATTCATTAGGGTTTGTTTTGGAGAAAATTGGAAAGAACATGTCTCTCCATTTCTCTCTAAAGAGGCCGGCCACCTTGGGGGGTGCATCTTGCAATCCCACTACTCCAAGGTCACTCATTTCTTCTCTAATCTCTCCTTGGTGAAGAGACTTAGAGGTTCCCTATTTTGGGAACTTGGAGAAACCTATTCTTCCATCCAAATCCATAGTTTTTAGATGCAAGGAATGAAGGCCCTCTCTTTGGGTGATTAGCCTTTGCTTATGCAAAGAGGAATCTACAAAGGTATAAATCTCAACTCACTTTGATTTGAGTTGATTAATGGTTCACCAATCTACTAGGCTTTGAATTTCTTGGTTAATGTTTTGTTTTTGAATGCATGCAAGCATGATTCCGCCTTTTAATTGTTATTAGCATGCTATAGATGTTATTCAAATGAACATGTTTTTCACAAATCTTCCTTCATAACCATGACATACTGCTAGGTGTCACTCATGGTTTGTGGAAGCCCTAATGATTAGCAAACACTAATCATTAAAGGGAGAATTGAAATGTAGTTTCAATTCACAATCGATCGTTAAGAGTAACATCGCCCACTGCCTCGCTAATTGGAACCTAATGGATCGTACACCGAGTAAGGATGTATGTGAAGAAATTAAATGAAATGGATAAGCAATTAAATGGTTTAATTGAAGAATGGTCAAGATTAATTAATTAGTTAATTAATTTTACGAAAGGTTCGTATTGGGCTTATATGTTGGTTTTGGGTTTCGGGGCCCAAAAGCGTTTTGGCCCACAAGGCCCATTATGTTTATGTTGTATGACAACTAAAACAAAATGGGCAAATTAGCCCAATAACAAAGTAAGGCCGGCCATAAGGGTGAGGGTAGCAAACTTGGATTAATTACAAGTTTGCCACTCACTTGAAATAAAGTATAAATTCAACTTTATAGCTTTGTTTTCAATTAGGGTTCTTCTTGTTGAAATTGGGTGAAACATTTTCTCTCTTTTTCTTTAAGGAGGCCGGCCACTAAGGGAAGGGATATCTAGCAATCTCTTCTTCCCTAAGTCATCCATATCATCTTCACAAGATACATCTTTGGTGAAGAGACTTAGAGACATCAAACTTTTGGTGTTTTGGAGAACCAATCCTTATTTCCTCAAATCATCAAAGGAGCACTAAAGGGAGGAAAACACAAGGAGGATCCAAGGAGCTTGGAGGTGACTTGAAGGCCCTCCACTTGGGTGAATCCCTTGTGTAAACAAGGATGAGCTTCAAGGGTAAAGAAACTCTAAATCTACTTCTCTTTAATGTTGTTAATGAGTTTAATGGTTCACCATATACTAGGCTTTGAAAGTCATGGGTTTTATGAATTGTTTGTGGATGCATGCCTACTTTAAAGTGTTAATAGCTTGCATGTGTATTCAAATGTTCATACTTGTTCTTAGCTAGGACAAAATTTTTCCTTCAAGTGGTATCAGAGCCTAGGCCTAGTTTGTGGTGAATCCTTTTGGGTTTTGTGATGTTCATATTTTGTGATTTAAATGTTGTAAATGTTACAAGCTTTGTTCTTGCTTTTGAATATATAAATTTTGCTAGAAAATTTAGCATCTCAAATGTTGTAGATGTATTTCATTTAAGCATGAATATTGGAACTAAAATTTGGTGCCATGTGTTTTGGGAAATTCGGCCAAATCCAAAGGGTGACTTTTTGGGTTTATGTTTGTCTTGTTAAAATGGTTTTAAGGTGTTTTTTGGAACCCCTAAGTACCCTAGGATATTAGCCCTCTTTTGAGAGGTAAAAAAATTGAGTTTTGGTGATTGAAAACATCCATGGGGCTATTATGAGTTTTCATGGTGTTCTTCAAATGTTCTTGAAGTTCTTGCCAAGAACAAAAAGGTTTTAAGTTTTGATTCAAAAGTTTTATGTTTTTCATAAAGTTTTGGTTTAATTTTGATGGGTGATGGATATTGGTGAAGCCTTAATTTTGGTTTTAATGTTAGACAAATATCATTAATGTTTGACACAAAACATTTTCTTACAAACCATCAACTTCACCTTTACCTCACCCACCAAAATCAACTTGCATATTGCACATGCATGCACTAAAACCCTTTCACACTCATTCACACCTCCTTGGCCGGCCACCCCAACAAGTGGGGTACTTTTGGGCCTTTTGTGCAATTACATAAAGTTTTGATAATTTTGTGTTTTTGTATTTTGGCCCAAAAGTTTACGTTTTTACGTTTAGGCCTAAAAACTCTAAAGGACAAATTGTTTTGATCCTTTAATGATGTTTTTACATTAATAAAATTTTGGGATCTAGTTGTAATTACATGAAGTTGTGGACTATTGTGTTTTTACAAAGTGACCCCAAAAGTTTTAGTATTTGCATTATGGCCCAATTGTTGTGGTCATAGTTTCCTTTTGGCTCAAATAAAATGAGAACAAAATTGTTTTGTCTCTTTAATGAGAATTGGATTTTCATTTCACTTAGTCCCATTTAAATCAATTCTATGGATCCAAAAACCAATTGTTTAAAGTTGCTTTCTTAGTTAATGTGATTGATTAAGAAAGGGTGATTATGAACCAAAGGCCTCGATAATTGAGCTATGTGATTGGCCGCTTTACATTATGAATGTTTGGGTTAAGTAGATTAGATTTGAATGTAATTTGATTAATTCAATTTGTTGTAAATGGACATAAGTCCATCATTTGATTTGTGTTGTAAAAGGGCATAAGCCCTTATTATTATTATTTCATGTATTCCTTTTGTTTATATGTATGCAAAATGGAATAGTTGGGTCCAACGCCTAATAGGAAATAACGGTTTAATTAGATTAAACGCGTAACTAAAATCAACAACTATCTACCTTAAACCCAAAGTCCAACACAAGGCTCGTGTTGGATCAAATTAAACGGTTCATAATCATCCTAAAACCTAATATGACTATATAGTCCATATGAGGATGCAATGCATTCGTTAGTAGTTCCATATAGTCTCGCTTGTTTCATCGAAACAGTGGGAGTATTATATGCTACTAATTCATATTAACTTGGACCAATAGTTATGATAGGCCCAAGTTCTTTTAATTAGATTAAAATAATTTTGATGTAGCCCAAAACTACTCCCTCAAAAACAAATATTAAATTGATAAGCGAGAGATGTTTTGAACATCTTTTCGTAGGCCTTCCACCGTGGTGGGTTCCAAGCGTTTGTGACTCATGCACCGGCTTCACCCTATCATGGGGAAGTACAAAGCATGTGCTTACATCCAGGAGGAATCCATATACATATGATGAGGTGAGTGAAGGCAACGAGGATAGCCGACATCGTATCATCGTGAGGCTATTCTTGAACCCCTTCACAAACTAAGCATGGTGGGAATAACTTAACTAAGTGCAATGGAGCCGACATCGTATCATCGTGAGGCAACATTCTCTAGAGGCCAAACGGATGGGTAATTACAAAAGGTTGTAAATGAATAATGCGTTATTCTCTCATCATTATTTTTGCTAACCAACATCGTATCATCGTGAGGTGGGCTTGGTAATGGTGAGTCTCCCATAACCCGCTAAGAGTTCTATATAACTCTCGAATTCTATTGAGGGATGTGGAATTTGCCAAAAATAGTGGGTGGTGCTATTTGATTCAAAGTCCCAATCAAATAGTTTTAAACAAACAATCTAATACGATTTCTGTTATGTTATGTAGTGAACGACATGCCTAAAATTGTACCCACCATTATACTTGACAAAAGGGGCCTAAGGGGCCAACGTTTCCTTGCTTGGTATCGCCACATTGAGAATGTCTCAAAGGTGAAAGACATATTGTATGTGCTTAAGCAATCCCCTCCTCATGTACCTCCTACGAAACTAGCTTCAAAGGAGGAGTGTCAAAATTATGTTAGACACTATGAGGATGACCTACAAGCCAAATGCTTAATCCTCACTTCACTTAGTGAGGAGCTTATGAAGCTACATAAGCACATGGATACTTCTAGTGCCATGGTTGAAAGTTTGCATAAGATGCATGACAATGAGACTAGTAATGTACGATTCTTAAATGTTTGTAGTCTAATGAATGCCAAAATGGCAAAAGGGACATCGTTCCATAAACATGGACAAAAGATGGAAAGGATATTTAAAGATCTTAAAAGTGTAGGAACTTCCATCGATGGGAAAAGAGCCCAAGACTTTTTCCTTGCATCTCTCTCGGATGATTTCACTAAGTTTATTGTAAACTATAAAGTGAATAGATTCGATCATTCTTTGAAAGAGATGATTGACATGTGCTGTAAATTTGAAAAAGGTTTCAAAAGGGACAGTGGGAGTGAGAATGCAATGATAAGGAAAAGGTTGCATAAGAAGAAGGCAAAGAAATCCAAAGGAACATGCTTTCATTGTGGAAAGGATGAACGTTGGAAGAAGAAATATAGGGTGCGCATTGCGAGCCTTATGACACGAACTTTTGAAGGGACTATTTCTGTCATAGAGAGTGCTTTTACAGTGAGCTCCAATTCCTGGATATTTGATTCAGGCGCTAGTCAACATATCTGTAATACGATGAAGGGACTAGCAGGGAGCAGGTCACTGCGCAATGGGGAGATGGTTGTGCGAGTTGGGCACTAAAATCTCTGCAAAAGCAATTGGCACCTACATGCTTAACCTACCCTCTGGGGAAGTCCTGGAACTTAAAAATTATTTATATTTTCCTTCATGTATAAAGAATTTGATTTCTATCTCTAAGCTTTTACGAGATGGGCATTCAGTATTGTTTGACAAAAAGAGTTGCACTTTATACTTGAACGGTCGTATTATCTCTCATGGTAATATGATAGAGGGACTTTTTCACCTAGAGACGAATAATGGGATGCACTGTATTGCAAGCGGGAATACCTCAAAACCCGAAAGGGCTAGAGATGAAGTTAACCAAGAAAAGATGTGGCATCTTAAACTTGGACATGTGAACCTTGATAAAATTCACAAGATGTCGAAAGACGGATATATCCGCCCATTGGGTAATGACCAAATGGGTACTTGTGAATGTTGCTTGAAAGGGAAGATGACCAAATCTCCATTTACTGGAAAAGGAGAGCATGCCACTGAAATTCTAGGGTTAATCCACACTGACGTATGTGGACCTATGTCTACTACGTCGAGAGGAGGTTTCTCCTACTATATCACATTCACCGACGATCACTCTCGGTTTGGCTATGTGTATCTTATGAAGTACAAGTTAGAATCCTTTGAAAGGTTCAAAGAATTCAAGAATGAAGTTGAGAAGAAAACTAGGAAACAGATAAAGATCCTAAGATCGGATCGAGGGGGTGAATATCTGAGTAATGAATTCCTAGATTATCTCAAAGAGTGTGGAATAATATCACAGTGGACTCCACCGGGAACTCCACAACTTAATGGAGTTTCTGAAAGGAGAAATCGAACCTTGATGAACATGGTTCGTTCTATGATGAGTTCCGCTGATCTACCAGTAACATTCTGGGGATACGCTCTATATACAGCAGCTTACTTGCTTAATAGAGTACCTTCCAAGTCAGTTTCACAAACGCCCTATGAGATATGGCATGGAAGAAAGCCAAGTCTTAATCACATTAAGATTTGGGGTTGTGAAGCATATGTCAAGAAGCTTGAGGCTACTAAGCTTGAAGCGAGATCAGTAAGGTGCTATTTTGTGGGATATCCTAGAGAAACTATGGGATATGAGTTCTACCATCCTGACGACCAGAAAGTCTTTGTCGCCAGAACTGCTAAGTTTCTAGAAGACAAATTCGTTCTCAAAGGAACTATAAGCAAAGAGATGGAAACTAATGAGATTAATAATGAACCACAAACAAGCACTCGACATATTGACAACCCTGTTCTTGAACCCCTAGCTCCACGTAGATCTGAACGGGTTAGTAAGCCACCTAAGAGGTATGGCTTAGACAATGACTTTGATGAATTGTACCTTCTAGGTGACAATGAAACAAAGGAGGACCCTAGAGACTACACTGAAGCAATGTCCGACATTGATTCAAAGAGATGGCAAGAGGCCATGAAATCCGAGATGGATTCCATGTATCAAAATCAGGTCTGGACTCTTGTAGACCCTCCAGAAGGTATTGTACCGGTTGGAAACAAATGGGTCTTCAAGAGAAAGATAGGCGTTGATAGGAACGTGGAGACTTATAAGGCTAGACTAGTAGCCAAGGGTTACAGGCAAAGAGAAGGGATTGACTATGAAGAAACTTTCTCTCCTGTAGCCATGATTAAGTCCATTCGGATTTTGCTTGCTATAGCTGCGTACCATGATTATGAAATCTGGCAAATGGACGTGAAGACGGCCTTTCTGAACGGCTACCTAGAGGAAGAGCTCTATATGACTCAACCCGAAGGTTTCGTGTCCAAGTCTGAAAAGACTAAGGTATGTAAGCTTCAAAGGTCCATTTATGGACTTAAGCAAGCCTCCAGGAGCTGGAACATTCGTTTCGACACTGAAATCAAAACGTTTGGTTTTACTCAAAACGAAGACGACAATTGTGTTTATCAAAAGGTCGTTGGGGAAGCAGTTGTAGTCCTAGTGTTATATGTAGATGACATATTACTATTCGGGAATGACACTGCAATACTTTCTTCTGTAAAAGTATGGTTGTCTAAAACCTTCCACATGAAAGATTTAGGAGATGCATCTTATGTACTTGGGATAAAGCTTTATCGTGATAGATCCAGAAAATTAAGTGGATTATCCCAATCTATGTACATTGATAAGGTGCTAAATAGGTTCCAGATGGAACAATCTAAGAAAGGTTTTCTTCCTGTTAGACATGGAATTCACCTTTCTAAGTCCATGGAACCTAAAACTCCTGAAGAGATACGGCAAATGAGTTATGTTCCTTATGCTTCCGCCATAGGAAGTCTCATGTATGCCATGATATGCACAAGGCCAGATATTGCATATGCTGTGAGCATTACTAGTCGATATCAATCTAACCCAGGAACAGAACACTGGGCAGCTGTCAAGATAGTCTTTAAGTACTTAAGAAGAACTAAGGACATGTTCCTCGTATATGGAGGAGTATCAGAGTTGCGAGTGGAAGGCTATACAGACGTAGATTTCCAATCTGACGTCGATGATAGAAGTTCCAACTCCGGATATGTATTCACTCTGAATGGTGGGGCTGTCAATTGGAAGAGCAAGGAACAAAGTGTAATTGCTGATTCCACAACAGAGGCTGAATATGTCGCTGCAGCTGAAGCTGGCAAAGAAGCGTTCTGGATGAAGAAGTTCATCACTGAACTTGGAGTGGTTCCAACCATTACATCACCAGTAACTTTGTACTGTGATAATAGTGGGGCGATAGCTCAAGCTAAGGAACCCAGGGCTCATCAAAAGAACAAGCATTTTGACAGGCGCTTTAATATCATCAGAAGATATGCTGCCGAGGGGAAAGTCAACATCCTCAAAGTTGCTTCAGCCGATAACGTAGCAGATCCACTGACAAAGCCAATGTCTCAAATCCAGCTAGATCGTCATATGGATAAGATGGGTATTAGATACATGGGAGGATGGCTTTGAGTGCAAGTGGGATATTGTTGGAAGTATGCCCACAAAGCCACTCTTTTGATGTAATAGCTTTTGGAATACTTATTGTATTAAACTTTTATATGTTTAATGGAAGGGCAAAGCTTATTGTTAATCACTATTTATTGTATCATGTGTTTAAGCAATAAGAGAATTCAAGGAATGTATTTGGTCTAAGAGATAAGTAATCTAAATGAGTTAGATTAACGAGACCTTTTCTCTTATGTTCATTCCTAAAACGTTCCTAGCCATAGGATTGCCAATTGGGCATTGACAATCCGCTAAGGTTAGTATGTGTTATGTTGACTCAAGCGTGAGTATGACTAGTCTCAAGTCATTTGGTGTTGGACACTAAGACAAACACATAGGTGCTCGAAAGAGTAATCGAGTACACTGAACTACGATCAAAAGAGAGTTCGAACATACATGTCATGTATGAACTCTAAAGTTGCAATATGCAAAGTAGTCCTTTGACCTGAGGCATCATAGATGTCTAATGGTTAGGTCCTTGATCTTTGATCGTGTCAACGGCATTCCCTCGGAGTGTCCAAGGCATGGTTGGGGTCAAGCTATCTAGTCATGTAGGCATATGAATGCACAACAAGGGATCTCTAACCTTCCATGGTGGAGGGAGAATACTCTAAGATATGATTCTAAAGTCTTTGGCCAAAGCAAATGAATATGACTTAGGAAGTTTGTTCCGAAACATATTCAAGGGAATCATATAGGAAAGTATCACATTGGATAGTAGACATGAAACAAACTATCACTTAAACAATGTGATTAAGAGTATTGTATTAGAGAAGGACCGTATTGCATTGTAGTTGTAACTGGATAGGTTCTCCAACCAATTCTACTTAGCTTGGGTAACCATGACATACTGCTAGGTGTCACTCATGGTTTGTGGAAGCCCTAATGATTAGCAAACACTAATCATTAAAGGGAGAATTGAAATGTGGTTTCAATTCACAATCGATCGTTAAAAGTAACATCGCCCACTGCCTCGCTAATTGGAACCTAATGGATCGTACACCGAGTAAGGATGTATGTGAAGAAATTAAATGAAATGGAAAAGCAATTAAATGGTATAATTGAAGAATGGTCAAGATTAATTAATTAGTTAATTAATTTTACGAAAGGTTCGTATTGGGCTTATATGTTGGTTTTGGGTTTTGGGGCCCAAAAGCGTTTTGGCCCACAAGGCCCATTATGTTTATGTTGTATGACAACTATAACAAAATGGGCAAATTAGCCCAATAACAAAGTAAGGCCGGCCATAAGGGTGAGGGTAGCAAACTTGGATTAATTACAAGTTTGCCACTCACTTGAAATAAAGTATAAATTCAACTTTATAGCTTTGTTTTCAATTAGGGTTCTTCTTGTTGAAATTGGGTGAAACATTTTCTCTCTTTTTCTTTAAGGAGGCCGGCCACTAAGGGAAGGGATATCTAGCAATCTCTTCTTCCCTAAGTCATCCATATCATCTTCACAAGATACATCTTTGGTGAAGAGACTTAGAGACATCAAACTTTTGGTGTTTGGAGAACAAATCCTCATTTCCTCAAATCTTCAAAGGAGCACTAAAGGGAGGATAACACAAGGAGGATCCAAGGAGCTTGGAGGTGACTTGAAGGCCCTCCACTTGGGTGAATCCCTTGTGTAAACAAGGATGAGCTTCAAGGGTAAAGAAACTCTAAATCTACTTCTCTTTAATGTTGTTAATGAGTTTAATGGTTCACCATATACTAGGCTTTGAAAGTCATGGGTTTTATGAATTGTTTTTGGATGCATGTCTACTTTAAAGTGTTAATAGCTTGCATGTGTATTCAAATGTTCATACTTGTTCTTAGCTAGGACAAAATTTTTCCTTCAATTCCCTCGGAGTGTCCAAGGCATTGTTGGGGTCAAGCTATCTAGTCATGTAGGCATATGAATGCACAACAAGGGATCTCTAATCTTCCATGGTGGAGGGAGAATACTCTAAGATATGATTCTAAAATCTTTGGCCAAAGCAAATGAATATGACTTAGGAAGTTTGTTCCAAATCATATTCAAGGGAATCATATAGGAAAGTATCACATTGGATAGTAGACATGAAACAAACTATCACTTAAACAATGTGATTAAGTGTATTGTATTAGAGAAGGACCGTATTGCGTTGTAATTGTAACTGGATAGGTTCTCCAACCAATTCTACTTAGCTTGGGTAACCATGACATACTGCTAGGTGTCACTCATGGTTTGTGGAAGCCCTAATGATTAGCAAACACTAATCATCAATGGGAGAATTGAAATGTGGTTTCAATTCACAATCGATCGTTAAGAGTAACATCGCGCATTGCCTCGCTAATTGGAACCTAATGGATCGTACACCGAGTAAGGATGTATGTGAAGAAATTAAATGAAATGGATAAGCAATTAAATGGTTTAATTGAAGGATAGTCAAGATTAATTAATTAGTTAATTAATTTTACGAAAGGTTCGTATTAGGCTTTTAAGTTGGTTTTGGGCTTCGGAGCCCAAAAGTGTTTTGGTCCACAAGGCCCATTATGTTTAAGTTGTATGACAACTAAAACAAAATGGGCAATAAGCCTAACAACAACATATGGCCGGCCTTTAGGGTGAATGGGCAAGCTTGGATTAATTACAAGTTTGCCACTCACTTGTAATGAAGTATAAATTCAACTTTATAGCTTTGTTTTCATTTAAGGGTTTTCTTGTTGAAATTGGGTGAAACATTTTCTCTCCTTTTTCTCCAAGAGGCCGGCCACTAAGGGGAGGGACATCTAGCAATCTCTTCTTCCCTAAGTCATCCATATCATCTTCACAAGATACATCCTTGGTGAAGAGACTTAGAGACATCAAACTTTTGGTGTTTGGAGAACAAATCCTCATTTCCTCAAATCTTCAAAGGAGCACTAAAGGGAGGATAACACAAGGAGGATCCAAGGAGCTTGGAGGTGACTTGAAGGCCCTCCACTTGGGTGAATCCCTTGTGTAAACAAGGATGAGCTTCAAGGGTAAAGAAACTCTAAATCTTTACTTCTCTTTAATATTGTTAAAGAGTTTATTGGTTCACCATATACTAGGCTTTGAAAGTCATGGGTTTTATGAATTGTTTTTGAATGCATGCCTACTTTAAAGTGTTAATAGCTTGCATATATATTCAAATGTTCATGCTTGTTCTTAGCTAGGACAAAATTTTTCCTTCTGAAAGAGAAATAACTCCAAGGGAACAAACTTTCTTTATGAAACGATGGACATTGGAAGGGGTATTTGCAAGAAATGTCTTGCAAATGTCAAGAACACACCTTTCGAAGGTGTTGTAAATTGTTCTTGAATAGTTCAAAATAGTTGGTTCTTCTACTTGAATGCTTGATTCCGTATTAGTAACTATGTTTTACAATCGTTGTAAAAATGTGGCTAATAAGAAGTAGAAGATTAATGAGAGAAGAGAAAGTACTTCACATTCGGAACGTGAGTTAAATGTAGATCTCTGCAAAAGCAGTTAGTACTTACTTCCTCATATGAACTACCAACGAAAATGGAAAAACAAAGATTGTCTTTACATTCCAATTTTAAGGAACTTAATTCCGTCACTATGTGAAATGGATAAATGTTTTGTTTGACAAAAGATTGTTCTTTATTAATGAATGATTAGATTATTATAATCTAATTGATTATCTCTATAGTAGAGATGATATGGTGGTGTTAACTGTTTAGAATATAACGATGCTTAAAACCCAAAAGGTTGCAAGGTAGTGATTAATCCCAACTGAGTTGTGATACCTCTAAAAACATAAATTACGAGTTGGTCATAGATGGATGCTTTGGATCGTTAGATCCGGATCCAATGCCTTCTTGTTAAAAATTGTATAGAGGCAAAATGTTTGAATCTTTATTCTTTTGGAAAGAATAAAGAATCACAAAGTTGTTGAGGTTAATTCACTTAGATGTTAGTGGCACTTGTCCACAACATAATACTACTCATGTTGTATGACATTCACCAAAGATCACTCTCGGTTGGACTATAGTTTATTTTGAATAAACACAAGTCCGAATACTTTGCAAAAAGTTTCAAAGAATTCAAGAAATGTAAGTTGATGAGTAAGACGTCTAAAGTATTTACCTCCTTAGATTTGATCCAAGATAAGGTAACACTTTAGAACAGTTTCCTTGAAAGATATCAAGGAAAGAAGCATCATATGATAATGGATTTCTCCATTAAGAGAAGAACGAACTCGAATAAGATTTAGTTCATTGGATGTTATCAATTACCCATATATATAAGATATATACTTCTAAGACAGTATGATTGTCAATTAGAAGATCTTCCAAAAATTTCATGACTCCATAGGATGTAGTTGGAAAGAAAGACAAATCTTAATCATGTTAAGATTAGGGGTTGTGTGCTAATAAGCAATATTTGTTTGAGAATTATCTTAAGGATATCCTTAAATTAACCTTTGGATATCAATTCTATAAACCAACTAACAAATGTTGTTTTGTTGGGTAGTTCATTGTAATCCTACAATATGATTTGCCTAAGATAGAGCAATGAACGAGAGATAGAACTCAAAGAATGGGTTCTTTGAGAGACAAGATGATAATCAACAAATATAACAACCTAGTTCCTATACCACAAGCTCCAAGGTAGTCAAGAAGGATTTATAAACCGTCTCAGTTGAATGGTTTGAACTTTATGACTATGTCATAGAGTTACACCTCTCAATTCGAAAGAAATAAGAATGAAAATCCTTATGACTACATTGAGTGTATATGCGACATATACTCAAGGAAATGGTAAAGTACCATTTGACCCGAAATAATGAAACTTTTATAGCTAATTGGTAGCTTAAGGTGACTACAATCAAAGAGATTGGTTGACTTTGAAGAAACCATCTTTGACGTAGTCTTGGTTTCAATTAATTCGAAGATTACTAGCTACAACTAAATGATGATTCAATGTTTGGACATTATATGGGTTTCCGAAACCATTATAAAGATAGTCTTGATAATATATGTCTAAAACTATGAATCACAAGACATGTAAGTTGTAGAGATCCATCCATCATCGATCTTAGCAAGCTAGTTGGAGCTATAAGCGTCTTATGAGAGAAAGATCAAATCGTTTGATTTCTCATAAAGATGTAAAAGAATCATTTGTTTACTAGGTTTACAAAAGATTAGTGGGAGTTAATCATGTTCCTAAATTTGAATATATGTATATACACATATATGATATATTAATTATGGAAATGAAAAGAATACTTCTTCATTAAAGTTATGACTTTAAACATTCTATAATGATAGAATGTATATGGGAGATATAGTCTATATACATGGGATGAAAATCTATAATGATATATTTCAAGATATAATTGGATTATATCAATCCCTAATAATAGACAATAGATGTTAGGAAGTTTCTCATATGATGATAAACTTCAATTAGAAGGATGACTCTAGTGAGACTAGCAAGTTGCCCTTCTCAAAGGGAACGTGCCCTTTGACTCCCAAAGAAATAATGCGTAAATAGAATCCTTTATGCATACGCAGAAAGGTGATTTATGAATTTCATATTGTATGAAAACATTGATATGAGTTGTACCTAGATAGGTACAAGATGATATCAGTGCAAGCCCAGGATCAGAACTACGGCAACTGTCAAGTGAATCCTTAAGTATTTAAGAAATACTAAAGGATAGATTCCTCAAAGAATGAGGAAGAATTAGAGTAACGTAAAGGAAGCGTAAATGTATTAGATTATGAATCTAATCCATCATTGGATATTTCTTCATTATGAATGAAGAGATAATCATATATCTCTTTATTATGACTAAAAGAGATATTTGGATGGAAACATTAAAAGTAATGACTTTAGTGTGTTCCATTATGAATGCAAAATATATTGCCATATAGAAGCTTACAACAATGTTGTTTGGATCGGAAAGTTCATTTATGAACTCTCTATTCGGTTCCAACCAGAAAGTGTCTTTAGTGTACTGACACTATGACACTAATGGGGCGATAGCTCAAGCCAGGGAATCAAGGTCTCATCGCAATCCGAACTCAAATGAGAGACTAAACCACATGATTAAGAATCATGTATAATGGTGACGTCGTTATTCTCAAGGTTGCTTCTATGGATAACATATAGATATCCATTGCCTAGGCCTACTACTTAGCCATTTTTGAAATGACTATAGAAGAGGTATCATCACTGATGACCAAGCTGATTGGCTCTAGTGCAAGTGGGAGATTGTTGTAAGGATCGTTCTTAAACCGGGGATTATGAGGGATTGCTAAAACACTCTAAATTGACTCAAATCTGTAAAACAAAGTTAAAACATTAAACTAGACTCAAAGAATGCAAAACTAAACTCTAAAACACTAAAACAAACCAAAAGACTCAGAACAGCAAATAAACACTCAAAACTGCCTTAAAAACACTTTCTGGGCAGTTTTGGGACTCTAACACAAACTTGGACGAAATTTGGTTTTCTAATGACCTAAAACACTTAAAAACATATTCTAAGACAAGTTCTAATTAATATGACTCAAAGAAATAAGGTGGGGTTGATTTTGGATGAAAATAAATAAAACAAAGCAAGAACAATGCAAACAGATTCTTAGACAAAATTAAGTGAATTGATGAGATATGGGGTAACTAGAGGGTTCTTCTCCACACATGATACACTTGCATTCAACTTTGATTTCCAATTGCTTCTTTCAATAAACTATGAATCTCAACGCCCTAGGTTAACTATGATAACACTTTTTTAACCTTTAAGTTTTCCTAAAGTTAGTGAATTGGATGGGAATGCACACGCAACAACTCAAAACATTCTTTAAAAGTCCCTTACGTGAAAAGCACAATAAAGGTACAATCAAAGATCATTAAACTTCATGAAAACTATAAGCATTGACGAGGAAATTGTTACTATGAAAAGCATGAAACGTTTGCCAAGAATTCACTTAACACGATCGTTTATAAGCGACCTCCACTACTTGCAAATATAAGGTTGTAACTATTAGGTGAAACTTCCTTATATTTTAGCTTCAAATTCCTGCATGAAAACTAAGTTGGCCACCTTAATCAACACACAAAAATAAGTCATCAATCAAACGGTTAAGCAAATTGCATTCACAATTCATGAAATAACAATTAGACGTAATCAATTCATCTTGCAAGCATAATCATGGTATTGAATAACCCCCTAGCCAAAAAGGCTTAGTTCCTCATGTTCACAAAACAAAGGAAAACAGATTTATACATTGTAAATATAAAAAAGAGAACACCTAAATATTCCAACGATTCAATTTTGAACAGCTAGAACCTTCAAGCACTTCTTCTTCCTCTCCTTTGCTGCGACACAAGGGTTGGGGGTGAGTTTAGGGAGTTATGGATGATGTAGAAGGATGGAATTAAGGTTAGGATGAATGTAGGGGTCGGCTAGGGTAGTTTCTGGGCAGAAAATATGAGGAATGGTGAAGTATGGATGTGGTAGAGAGTGGTGGCTGATTTCTGGCGTGAATGGTGAATATATGGATGTTTTGTGGCTGCACAAAAGGAGTTTATTTAAAGGATTTCAGGAATTAAAACCCTAGGTTATTTAGGTAATCAGAAATTAAGTCTAAAGCTTCTAGAAATAGGAAACAAAATCAGAAAATTAAAGGAAAGGGCAAGGGATATGCGGCACAGCCTTAAAACACATTAGGAATGTGTTTTAATGCATAGAATCAGGAAAGACCCCTCTCCCGTGCACGGCAAGGAAGAGGAATGGGCAACGTGTGTGCGGCAAAGGGTGATATTATGCAAGGAATGTGTGTTTGATGTCCTAAAGTGCTTAGGAAGCCTTCAAAGTTGATAACACTTAGGGACACTTAGGAAAGGTCAAACCAAAGTAGGAAACCTTGGCTTAACTTTCCTACTTCAAGTAGGAATCCTTATTGGAGTAGGAATCCTTCTTGGAGTAGGAATCATTGTTCTTCTAGGAATCCTCATGTGAGTAGGAACCCTTCGTTGATTAGGAATCCATCGTTGATTAGGAATCCCTCATTCTTCAAATCTTCAATTCTGTCCATTCCTTTTGATCCAATCATGTGATAATCATTCCAAGCCCAATTTTGCTCCAAAAAGCTCCAAAATGCATCTTCTTGCATCCTTTGTTCTTAGAATCTGAAAACACACGAAAATGACTTTAAACACTAAAATAACTAAGGAAACACAACGTAAATGCACGAGAACAAGCCAATTAAGTTGCATAAATATGCTCCTATCAATGTGCCCTAAAACCAATCATATGATGATACTTTACGGACATTTCACATGTTAAGCTAATATAGTTTAATATCAAGGGCATAGATTATTGTTTTAAGCCATCTCATATAAATGTTATATGCTTAAACGATAAGTCCAATGAATATGTAATTAGGAGAATGTAATTTAAAGAAGTTAGATTCATGAGACCATTCTCTTTCGTATACATATCCTAAACGTTCCTGATCATAGGATTGCCAATTGGGCATTGACAGTCCGTTAAGATCAGTATGTGCTATGTCTTCTCTCAGGGAGAGTGACTGGTCTCGAGTCATTTGTGTGACTGACACCAAGACAAGCATGTAGGTGCTCAATAGAGAATGAGTCCACTGAACACGATCAACGAGGAGTTCTCATACTCATGTCACATGAGAACTCATGGTTGGGATAATGCAAAGTAGTCCTTTGACCTGAGGCATCATAGTTGTCTTGTGGTTAGGTCCTTGACCTTTGATTATGTCAAAGTCACTCCATTCGCGGGTGTCCACGACATAGTTGGGGTTAAGCCACTTAGCCATGGAGGCAATTAAATGCTCAACAAGGGATCTCTAACCTTCAAACCGTTTGAGGAAGAATACTCTATGATATGATTAAGAATCTCTGGCCAGAGTATGAATCAGATTAGGAACCTAATGGATCGTACACCGTGTAAGGTAGAGATTGAAGAAACAATGGAGATGAGTAAGAATAATTAAATGGTTTAATTATTTATGGCAAGGATTAATTAATATGTTAATTAATCAAACGAATAAAGTTCGTTAAAAGACCACGGGTTAGTTTTGGGCCTTAAGGCCCAATGGGCTTCGAACGTCAAGCCTATTGACTTAAGTTGTATGACAACTTAATGAAAAATAATTCACAAAGGCCTTAAAAGCCCAATGAAACCCTATGGCCGACCATTTAGAGGAAGGGTAGTGAATTTGCTTTAATTACAAGTTTGCCACTCCAATGAATAAAGGTATAAATATGACTATAGCCAAAATTCATTTAGGGTTTCTTTTGGAGAGAATTGGAGACAACACAAAGCTCTCCTTTCTCTCTAAAGAGGCCGACCACCCTTGGAGGGATTAGCTAGTAATCTTTCTCCTCCAAGGTCACTCATCTCTTCTTCACATCTTACCTTGGTGTGGAGACTTAGAGGTTCTCTATTTTGAGAACTTGGAGAAACATATTCTTCCATCCAAATCCATGGATCTAAGAAGCAAGGAATGAAGGCCCTCTCCTTGGGTGATTAGCCTTTGCTTATGCAAAGAGGAAACTACAAAGGTATAAATTTCTCAACTCACTTTGATTTGAGTTGAGTCTTGGTTCACCTAACTACTAGGCTTTGAATTTCATGGGTAATGTTTTTTTTTAAGTACTTAAATGAACATGTTTTTCACAAAATTTCCTTCAGATTCCTTGAGTGCCACAGAGAGTATAGCTATGTAGGTCCTGGATGGGCTAAAAACAAAGTTGAGTGGGTCAGCAAAACAATGCTTATAAGAAAACCTTTATCCTTGAATATACTAACCTCTTGCCATAAAACAAGTATAGTTTCCTCAAAACATACTACGTATGTATGAAATCCATTATATCATCCATATAACCAGAAATATGCCAAGTAAATGATGTATCATATGCCATAATAATAATCATGAGATAATCAATATAACTAAGTGATATGAGCATATTTATGCGACTTAGTTGGCTTGTTCTTGTGCATTTATGTTGTTTTTCTTTAGTTATTTTAGTGTTTAAAGTCATTTTCGTGCAATTTCAGGTTTTAGAGACAAAGTATGAAAGGAAGTGCGAAATGGAGCATTTTAGAGCAAAATTGAGCTGGATGTTGTGTATGCTTATGGAGCACAAGGAATGGACGAGTTTGAAGGTCAAAGGAGCTTAAGAAATGAAAAAATGAAAGTGAAGAACAAAGAATTCGGAATTGGAAACCAAAGTTTCTTAAGTTGGAAGTTTCTATTCTTGGAGGTTTCCATTTTTGAGAGTTTTTATTCTTGGCTTTGGGCTCTTAGATGACCTATCCTTACCCTCTTAGACTTGGGCCGCACCTTCCTAGTCCAATCCCTCTTGGATTCTGACTTGTTAGGCCCTTTCCTTGTGGATTTGGGTTATACAACTCCCTTTCTAAAACTAAATGGGCCAAAACCCTAATTCCTTGTGGATTTTCACCCCTTGCCGCACCTAAACCCTAGCCCATTGCCTAACCTGATTTCTCTAGGGTTTGTGGTGCCTATATATATGTGTTTTCACTCTAGGCCGAAGTACCACCTCTCATATTCATTCTACACACCAAAAAACCTAGTTCTACAACCTGCCGCACCCCTCCACCATTCTTGCCGAGCTCTCCACCACCTTCCACCCATCAAACACTCATCCACACTCATCCTACACCCTTTGCCGTGCCTCTACACCCCCCAAATTCCATTATACATCATC
The DNA here is from genome assembly GCA_963082935.1 of Malus x robusta. Taxonomy (NCBI): domain Eukaryota; kingdom Viridiplantae; phylum Streptophyta; class Magnoliopsida; order Rosales; family Rosaceae; genus Malus; species Malus x robusta. The sequence goes on from OY720328.1 coordinate 15,294,001, forward strand.
AAACCAACCCAGACATCATCACAACCCAATCTGCCGCAAGCAAGGAAAGGGGACAGATTCACTACAATTGTTTGGCTCTTCATTCTGAGTTGTTGAACGATTTTAGGTGTTTTCTATCCTATATTTCAATGTCTAATTCATGTAATCTTTGTTTTGCTTTAAGTATGATTGGCTAAATTCATTTTGGCTAAGGGTGGATTCAAAACCATGATTATATATGTGAAATAAGTTGATTACTTTCAGTTATCGTTGAATAAGTCGTGAATACAATTTGCTTAACCGTTTGATTTAGAACTTATTCTTGTATGTTGATTGAGAATGCACGCTTAATTTGCATGCTTGAATTTGGTGCTAGGATATAAGTTTGTTTCACCTAATCGTTATGAATTTATATTCGTAAGTAGTGAAGGTCGCTAGTCACGATCGTGTTAAGTAGATTCCTGGCACGAGTATCATGCTTTTCATAGTTACGAATGCCTTGTCGATGCTTATGATTTCCAAAGAACGTAATGATTCTAACTTGTGTCTTTATCATGTTGTTCATATAGAGAACTTGTTAGGAATAATTTGTTTGCGATGCATATTCATCCAATTCAATGATTCTAGGGAAATCTGAAGGTTAATTTAAGCGGACCTAATTAACTTGGAGTGTCGAGGTTCATAACTTATTAAATTGATAACTGGAAATTGATTTACGTTGCATATATTTCATGTGTGGAGAAGAACCCCTTAGCTATTCCATCATCCATTGATTCATCATAATTTTGTCTTACAAACTATTTTCTTTACAATCTGCCCATTTAGTTTATTTTCGTCCAAACACAAGCCCCCCATATTTTGTTGAGTCTTAGTCATTAAAATCTGTTCTATTTTGTGTTTGTAAGCATTTGGAGTCATAAACACTTTCAAATTCGTCCAAATCAAGTTCTAGTTTTTGTTTGAGTCAATTTGATTGTTTTAGGCAGTTTTGAGTGTTTCAAATCTGTTTTGAGTCATAGTAGTCTTGTTAGAGTCTTTAAGTTTAGTTTTTGTGTTTTTCAATCAATTTATGTTAGATTAGCACCCCTAGTTAATCCCCGGATAGAACGATCCCTACTTACATCCTTACTACAATTGTCACAAATAGGGTTTAATTTGTGTGTCAACATAATTTTCACATCAAATTTTGGCGCCATTGCCGGGGATTAGCAAAGTTGCTAATCCCTTGTCTTGAGTCTTGTTTAAATTGTTTAGTTTCTGTTTTGTTTTTAAATTTTGCACCGTGTGTGTGTGTTTTTTCTTTGTGCCGTGTATAGGCACCTTATTTCCTTACTTGTGCCGAGTCTATTAAGTTGGTTACTAACCTTGTTTGCTCTTGTGTGCAGGTACTAGTTTATGACTCGTAGCTCACAACCTGTTCGTGAGCATATCTTCGACTTTGACGGTGATTTAGAGAGGACTTTGAGAAGGAAAAAGAAAGTACAAGAGTCTAATCCTCCTAGTCCCGAACCTGAATTAGAAGAGCAAGAAGTTGAGGTTGAAGAGGAGGTTACGGCAAGATTTGAAGTGGAAGTACCAACCATGGCAGCCGACAATCGAACCATCAAAGGGCTTTCTGCCTCGGGTTTGGCCAATGCAGCCCCTCTTTGCATCCAATACCCTAGGGCAGCCCCTGAGAAGACCGATGAATTTGAGTTGAAGTCAAGTTTGCTACATCATATACCCAAGTTCCATGGGTTATCAATGGAGGATCCCAATAAGCATTTAAAGGAGTTCGAAGTAGTATGCTCGAGTATGACACCGGTGAACGTGGAAAGCAACATATTGAAGATGAAGGCCTTTCCCTTTTCTTTGTTGGAGAAGGCCAAGGATTGGTTGTATGAGTTGGCTTCCGGAACTGTCACATCATGGGAGAGTATGCAGCGAACCTTCTTAGAGAAGTTCTTTCCGACATCCCGAGTCATTCTTCTTCGCAAGAAGATTAGTGGAATTAAGCAAAGCCCAGGTGAATCTTTTCCATCTTATTATGAACGATTTAAATCACTTGTTGCTTCTTGTCCACAGCACCAAATGAAGGAGGAGCTACTTCTTCAATATTTTTACGAAGGTCTTTTACCACTTGAACGGCAAATGTTGGATGCATCCGCGGGAGGAGCTCTAGTGGACAAGACACCTAGGGATGCCAAAACTCTCATTGCTAATCGAGCACTCAATGCACAACAATATGAAGGTATTGGGCAAAGAGACACCCCACGGCCACATCATGTAAATGAGGTAAGTTCTATTTCTGAGTTACAATCCCAAATGGCTAACCTTACGTCTATGTTATCGTAGTTGGTTGAAGGCCCCAAAACATAAGGAACTACAATCTGTGGTGTATGCTCCATTCAAGGACACCAATCTGATCAATGCCCTCAATTAATTGAGAATGGAGGGTGGGAATCGGCCAATGCTGTGGGTTATGGGAATCAAAACCAACCAAGGGGTGATCCTTTCTCCAATACATACAATCAGGGATGGCGCGACCACCCCAATTTCAGGTGGAGAGATGCACCACAATATGGCCAACAAAGTGGATTTCGACAACCCCCGGGTTTCTTTCCAAGGCCAATGGCACCACAACCACCTCCTCAAGCACCCTCATCCCAAACCAACCCAGGTACGTCTATGAATGATGATAAAACATATCAATTACTAACCACAATGGCGCAGGGAATGCAGAACCAAGCAAAGGAGGTTAATGAGCTAAAGAAGCAAATAGGCCAAATGGCCGAATTTTTGGGACAATTCTGTGAAAATAGTAAGTTACCAAGCACTACGGTGGTCAATCCCAAGGGTGGTTTCGAATCTGCAAAGGCTATCACACTACGAAGTGGAAAACAAGTGAGAAACAAGGAAGATGAGAAGATACAACTCGAAGAAGAGAAGCACACCTACCCCATGGCAAGGGTAGCATCACCCATGCCGCAGCCATCTAAGACATCCCATCTGTCCACCTCAGGTAAGTGTGTCCCAAATGTTGTGATTTCAAACACTAATCTGCCCATTGTTCCTTTCCCTCGCAGATTTGCACAATCGAAGAAGGAAGAAAGCGAAAAGGACATTTTGGATACCTTTCGAAAAGTCCAAGTAAACATTCCTTTACTTGATGCTATTAAGCAAGTGCCCAGGTACGCAAAGTTTTTAAAAGAGTTATGCACAACTAGGAAGAGAATTTCAAACAAAGAAGTTGTGAAAGTAAGTGAAAATGTATCCGCGGTTTTGCAACGAAAGTTACCTCCAAAGTGTAAGGATCTAGGGAGCTTTACTATCTCATGCGTAATTGGAAACACTAGATTTGAACAATGCATGTTAGATTTAGGTGCTTCTATTAATGTTATGCCATATTCCATTTATGCATCAATGAACCTTGGTGAGTTAAAACAAGATGGCGTTATAATTCAATTGGCCGATCGTTCTAACGCTTATCCCAAAGGAGTCCTTGAGGATGTTTTAGTGCAGGTCAATCATCTTATCTTTCCTACAGATTTTTATGTCTTAGAAATGGAGGATTCGAGCCATGCTCCATCATTGCCAATCTTGCTAGGCCGACCATTCATGAAAACAGCGAGAACAAAGATAGACGTGTTTATGGGAACATTAACCATGGAGTTTGATGGAGACATTATTCGTTTTAATCTTTCTGAAACCATTAAAATTTCCAATGGAGGACCATTCTTGTTTCGCTATTGACATTGTTGATTCTTTGGCACAGGTACACTTGGATCGAATAAACGACGATGCACTTGAAATAGCCTTGGTGCACGGCATAGGAGCAAGAAACAAGTGTGGGGAAATCCATGCAACCCACGGCATGGAAATTGACCCTATGGCTGTGCCCCCTTGTGGTGAAGTGTGTGACATGGTCTCGACCCTCGAGTCATTGCCCTCACAATCAGGTAAGTTTCCACTCTCAATTTTAGATTCGGTTTTGGCTAACAAGTTACTTCCATCCATTGTGCAGCCACCTACACTTGAGTTGAAGCCATTACCTAGTCACTTGAAGTATGTTTTCTTGGGAGAAGATCAAACACTACCCGTCATCATATCTAGCTCACTCATGGCCCAAGAAGAAGACAGGTTGATAAGGGTGTTAAAGGAGCACAAATCTGCCATTGGATGGACCTTGGCGGATATCAAAGGCATTAGTCCCACCACGTGCATGCATCGCATCCTTTTGGAGGAGGGAGCCAAGCCATCTCGGGAGGCTCAACGTCGCCTTAATCCACCTATGTTGCAAGTAGTCAAAAAGGAGGTTATAAAATTGCTTGATTGTGGTGTTATATATCCTATTTCTGATAGTCGTTAGGTGTCACCCGTGCAGGTTGTTCTAAAGAAGTCCGGAGTCACGGTGGTGAAGAATGAAAAACAAGAGCTTGTACCCACTCGTGTTGTGACCGGTTGGCGTGTTTGTATTGATTACAAGAAGTTAAATGCCATGACAAGGAAAGATCACTTTCCATTGCCATTCTTGGACCAAATGTTAGAAAGGTTAGCCGGTTATAAATTTTATTGCTTCCTTGATGGATATTCCGGATATAACCAAATTGTGATAGCTCCGGAGGACCAAGAAAAGACAACGTTCACGTGCCCCTTTGGCACCTTTGCATAGAGGCGCATGCCATTTGGTTTGTGCAATGTGTTGGAAATGTGCCCTAAAGCCAATCATGTGATGATACTTTACGGACATTTCACATGTTAAACTAATCTAGTTCAACATATAAAGGGCATAGATTATTGTTTGAGCCGTCTCATATAAATGTTATATGCTTAAACGATAAAGTCCAAGGAATATGTGATTGGGAGAATGTAATCTAATGAAGTTAGATTCATGAGACCATTCTTTCGTAGACACATCCTAAACGTTCCTGATCATAGGATTGCCAATTGGGCGTTGACAGTCCGTTAAGATCAGTATGTACTATGTCTTCTCTCAGGGAGAGTGATTAGTCTCGAGTCATTGAACGCGATTAACGAAGAGTTCTCATATTCCATGTCACATGAGAACTCATGGTTGGGATAATGCAAAGTAGTCCTTTGACCTGAGGCATCATAGTTGTCTTGTGGTTAAGTCCTTGATCTTTGATTATGTCAAAGTCACTCCATCAGGAGGGTGTCCACGGCATCGTTGGGGTCAAGCTACTTAGCTATGGAGACAAGTGAATGCGCAACAACGGATCTCTAACCTTCAAACCGTTTGAGGGAGAATAATCTATGATATGATTTGAATCTCTGGCCAGAGTATGAATGAGATTAGGGAATGCGTTCCGAATCACATTCAAGGTAATCATATAAGCACAAGACACAGATTGGATAGTAGACATGAGAAAATAAACTATCAAACCAAACAATGTGGTCAAGAGTATTAGATTAGAGAAGGACCGTATTGCATTTGTAATCCCGAACTGAATAGGTTCTCTAACCTCTTCTGATTAGCTTGGGTAACCATGATATGCTGCTAGGTGTCACTCATGGTTTGTGGAAGCCCTAAACGTGTGTAATCACTAAAGGGAGAATTGAAAATAGTTTCAATTCACAATCGATGTAAAATGGTTTTAATCGCCCACTACCTCGCTAAAAGGAACCTAATGGATCGCACACCATAAGAGGTGGAGATTGGAGATTAAACGGAAATGAGTAAGAATGATTAAATGGTTTAATCATTTATTTATGGCAAGGATTAATTAATATGTTAATTAATCAAACGAATAAGTTCGTTAAAGACCTCGGGATAGTTTTGGACCTTAAGGCCCAATGGGCTTCGAACGTCAAGCCCATTAACTTAAGATGTATGACAATTTAATGAATAAAGATTCATTAAGGCCCAAAAGCCCAAATCCCTTTAGGTGGCCGGCCATAATAGAATGAATTAGGGTTTTGGTTGTTTAGGTCACTTAAAGAAGTGACTATATAAATGACTTTATAGCAAAAATTCATTAAGTGTTAAAAGGGGTTTGTTTTGGGGAAAATTGGTGAGAATTGTCTCTCCATTTCTCTCTAAAGAGGCCAACACCTTGGAGGGTACATCTAGCAATCCTACTACTCCAAGGTCACTCATTTCTTCTACAATCTAACCTTGGTGAAGAGACTTAGAGGTTCTCAATTTTGGGAACTTGGAGAACCTATTCTTCCATCCAAATCCATGGATCTAAGAAGCAAGGAATGAAGGCCCTATCTCTTTGGGTGATTAGCCTTTGCTTATGCAAAGAGGAATCTACAAAGGTATTAATTTCAACTCACTTTATTTTGAGTTGATTATTGGTTCACCAATCTACTAGGCTTTGAATTTCTTGGTTTATGTTTTGTTTTTAAGTGCATGCAAGCATGATTCCGCCTTTTAATTGTTATTAGCATGCTATTGATGTTGCTTAAAAGAACATGTTTTTCAAAATAATTCCTTCACAATGCCCTCGCGACATTTCAACGATGCATGGTAAGTATATTTTCTGATTATGTGGAGAAGATTATTGAGATATTCATGGATGATTTTAGCGTGTTTGGTAATTCATTCGATCATTGCTTGAATAATCTGACCTTAATTTTGAAACGTTGTGTTGAAACAAATCTTGTGCTTAATTGGGAAAAATGTCACTTCATGGTTAAGCAAGGTATTGTTCTAGGACATATTATTTCTGAAAAAGGCATTGAAGGGGATAAATCTAAGGTAGACCTTGTTCGTCACTTACCCTCTCCAACTTCGGTTAGAGAGGTTCGTTCGTTTCTTGGTCACGCAGGTTTTTATAGGCGTTTCATAAAGGATTTCTCCAAGATTGCACAACCACTATGCCAATTGCTTCAAAAAGAGGTGGCTTTCGAGTTTGATGATGCATGCTCCACGGCATTCAAGCACTTAAAGGAAGCTCTCACTTCGGCTCCCATTATCATACCTCCAGATTTGAGCCTTCCATTCGAGTTGATGTGCGATGCTTCGGACTATGCGATTGGTGCTGTTTTGGGGCAGCGAAAGAACAAACAACCTCATGTTATTTATTATGCATCTAGGACACTAAATGATGCGCAATTAAATTACTCAACCACTGAAAAAGAATTACTTGCTGTGGTATTTGCATTAGATAAGTTCCGATCATACTTAATTGGTACTAAAGTTATTATTTTTACTGATCATGCAGCTCTCAAGTATTTGCTCACAAAAAAGGAGGCCAAGCCTAGACTAATTCGATGGATGTTGCTTCTACAAGAGTTTGACATTGAGATTCGGGATAAGAAGGGCGTGGAGAATGTGGTGGCTGACCACCTAAGTCGAATGGTGCATGAGGATGCATCGCCAATTTCTGAAACCTTCCCCGATGAGCAACTACTGTCTATCCAGGTAAGTGAGCCTTGGTATGCAGATTTAGTGAACTTTTTGGTGTCTAAACATATCCCTAGCACACTTAATAGGAATCAACGTGATAAGCTTAAAAAGGATGCTAGGTTTTATGTTTGGGATGATCCATACCTTTGGAAATTCTGTCCCGATCAGATTGTACGCCGTTGTGTGAATGAATCTGAGTTTCAATCTATTTTAACATTCTGTCATTCATATGCATGTGGGGGACATTTTGGCACCCAACGCACTGCCCTTAAAGTCTTAGAATATGGGTTTTATTGGCCAACCATTTTTAGGGATGCTAGGACATTTTGCCTTACATGTGATCGTTGTCAACGAATGGGTAATATTAGTGCTAAGGATCAAATGCCACAAAACCCTATACTTTCTGTTGAAATATTTGATGTGTGGGGAATTGATTTTATGGGTCCTTTTCCTTCCTCACATGGGTTTCTCTATATCTTGTTGGCGGTGGATTATGTTTCCAAATGGGTGGAAGCAAAAGCCACCCGGACTAACGATTCCAAAGTGGTTGCAGATTTTGTGAAGTCTAACATTTTTGCTAGGTTTGGAATGCCTCGAGTCCTTATAAGTGATGGTGGTTCACATTTTTGTAATCGCACAATCGAGGCACTGCTCAAGAAGTACAACGTTACACATAGGGTTTCGACACCCTATCATCCTCAAACAAGTGGGCAAGCCGAGGTGTCAAATCGGGAGATAAAACAGATTCTTGAGAAGACAGTTGGGCCAACAAGAAAAGATTGGAGCTTGAGGTTAGAAGATGCATTGTGGGCTTATAGGACCGCCTACAAAACACCCATAGGAATGTCCCCCTTTCGGCTTGTATATGGTAAACCATGTCACTTACCTGTGGAGTTGGAGCACAAGGCTCATTGGGCCGTGAGGAAGTTCAACATGGATGTAGATGAGGTGGGACTTCATCGTAAGCTACAATTGAATGAACTTGAGGAAATACGGAATGAAGCTTACGAGAATGCTCGCCTTTACAAGGACAAGACGAAGGCCTTTCATGACAAGATGATTCGCACGAAGTCCTTCGCTGTTGGACAAAAAGTGTTGTTGTTTAATTCTCATCTTCGTCTATTTTCGGGTAAGTTACGTTCACGTTGGATTGGACCCTTTGTTATTACTAGTGTTTTTCCTCATGGTGCAGTCCAAGTTCGTAGTTTCAAAACAGGTCAAGAGTTCAAGGTGAATGGGCATCGCTTGAAGCCATACTACGAGAGCTTTGTAGAACATGATGTGGAGGAAACAACCCACTATGCCGTGGGTTCCCATGAAGGTTGATCAATGTGGCATCGTCCGGCTACACGACGTTAAAGAAATCGCTACTTGGGAGGCAACCCATTCATTCGACAAAGGAAGACCTAGAGAGCACTCCAATTCCAGATTTGCGTTCCTAAACCCTTCTCTTTGTTGTTATTTCGGTTCTGCCATTTAGATTGTTTAGTTGCTGTTCTATTTGTTTGTTGGTTATTTGTGTTAGTTTATGCTTGAAACATTGAGGACAATGTTTGATTTAAGTGTGGGGGGGGGGGGTAACCAAAGTGTTTTGATACAAATTCATAGGGTTTTATCACCCATAATTTCAAATGTTGTTCCTTGCTGTTTTTAGGTGTTTTTAGACTGTTTTGGTGTGTTTTAGTATATGTTGTTCTAAAAATCCGAAAATCATATAAAAATTTGAAAAATTGTTTTCAAAAAAACCAAAAAGAGTTGTTTTTGATTTGTTTTTGTGTGTGTGTTGTGTCTTAGGGTACCTTCCAACACAATGATGAGGATTCGGTTTGTAATTGCATGACTGTTAAAAAGAATGATTAACATTGATGAAAGTTTGATTTACTCTTTGTTTATGCTTGGTTGTGGTTATAACTTATGAATTCACCTGTAATCATAAAGGAAAAAATTAGTTTTTGTAACATGCTTGAAGGAAGGAACTCAAACAAACGCTACAACCTTGTGAGACTCGAGCCTAAACGTTTATTTGGAGAGTTAAATTCTGTGCATTGTTGTGTTCTAAAGTCGTTGCATGATCTTATTATTCTTTGCTTGGTTATTACTTAGAAGGCGTTTCATCATTTAGTTCCAAATGCTAGAACTCATGCCAATTTCATTCAAAACATGTTATTGAATTTGTTTTTGTAGGTTTAACCCCGTTGAGCCTTGTTTAGCCTATGTTGTTTGTTAACCCACATTATCCTCACCTAGCCTAGTTTAGGACCATCCATACCCTTGTTCGTAAAGCATAGTTAAGCATGATTCAAATTGAATTCCTTTCGATTAATGTATGGCAGAAAACAAGTGTGGGGGAAGTGTGAATTAGTGTGCCATAGGCACGGCATTGAGAGAAAAGAAAGAAAAAAAAAAAAAAAAAGAAGAAGAAAAAGAGAAAAGTTGTGAAAAGAATGAAAAGAAAAAGAATTGGAAAAAGATGTGAAAAAGAGTTCTAAGATATGTTTGTTGAAGAAAGGGTCCAAAACATTGAATTCGGCCCTAAATATTGCTTGAATCTTCCCTTCGTGTCTAAAAGTTGATTTCTGCAATCTAAGTGAATTCTAATGTTTCAATTTCATTACTTTGCTTGCTATTGCTTTAAGAATGTTTGTTATCCTTATCCTTCATTTGTTAGCCAACACCCGAAGCCCCGTTACAACCTTTGACTTCAATCTTGAGTGTTATGTGTTTCAATTTGTGGAGTTTAAAATTGGTATGAGCATATGGTGTCATTGGTTCTCGCATCTAAGTAATAGCATTCCATTCATGAGATCATATTGAAAAACATGCCTTAACTCCGGAAATTGCTTTCTTTGTTATACGTATATGTGAGCATTCGTTTTCATATTTACATCAATCTTCTCACATATAACTAGTATAAGGTGTGTAGTTAGAAAATCAGTGTGAAAATTGAGTGCATATCTAGTAAGGAGTTGGGCAAATTCTCTAAGGCATGTTACTACATTCAAAACATCGTTTTAAATGGTTAAATGTGAACTAGTAAGTAGTGACTATGATTCAGTATGTGCTTAAGTGTGAAGATGACTCAAATCTTTGGGAGTGATAATTTTTAACATGTCATGTGCATTGGAAATCCCTGAGGCAATTGTTGGAAGGTTTAGATTGTGTTTTTGTTTTGTTTTGTTTCTTTGTTTTGCTCGAGGACTAGCAAAAGCTAAGTGTGGGGGAATTTGATAGGAGCATATTTATGCGACTTAGTTGGCTTGTTCTTGTGCATTTATGTTGTTTTTCTTTAGTTATTTTAGTGTTTAAAGTCATTTTCGTGCAATTTCAGGTTTTAGAGACAAAGTATGCAAAGAAGTGCGAAATGGAGCATTTTAGAGTAAAATTGAGCTGGATGTTGTGTATGCTTATGGAGCACAAGGAATGGATGAGTTTGAAGGTCAAAGGAGCTTAAGAAATGAAAAAATGAAAGTGAAGAACAAAGAATTTGGAATTGGAAACCAAAGTTTCTTAAGTTGGAAGTTTCTATTCTTGGAGGTTTCCATTTTTTAGAGTTTCTATTCTTGGCTTTGGGCTCTTAGATGACCTATCCTTACCCTCTTAGACTTGGGCTGCACCTTCCTAGTCCAATCCTTCTTGGATTTTGACTTGTTAGGCCCTTTCCTTGTGGATTTGGGTTATATAAATCCCTTTCTAAAACTAAGTGGGCCAAAACCCTAATTCCTTGTGGATTTTCACCCCTTGCCCCACCTAAACCCTAGCCCATTGCCTAACCTGATTTCTCTAGGGTTTGTGGTGCCTATATATATGTGTTTTCACTTTAGGCCTAAGTACCACCTCTCATATTCATTCTACACACCAGAAGACCTAGTTCTACAACCTGCCGCACCCCTCCACCATTCTTGCCGAGCTCTCCACCACCTTCCACCCATCAAACACTCATCCACACTTATCCTACACCCCTTGCCGTGCCTCTACACCCCCCAAATTCCATTCTACATCATCAAAGCAGCCCAGAGATCATCACAACCCAATCTGCCACAAGCAAGGAAAGGGGACAGATTCACTACAATTGTTTGGCTCTTCATTCTGAGTTATTGAACGATTTTAGGTGTTTTCTATCCTATATTTCAATGTCTAATTCATGTAATCTTTGTTTTGCTTTAAGTATGATTGGCTAAATTCATTTTGGCTAAGGGTGGATTCAAAACCATGATTATATATGTGAAATAAGTTGATTACTTTCAGTTATCGTTGAATAAGTCGTGAATACAATTTGCTTAACCGTTTGATTTAGAACTTATTCTTGTATGTTGATTGAGAATGCACGCTTAATTTGCATGCTTGAATTTGGTGCTAGGATATAAGTTTGTTTCACCTAATCGTTATGAATTTATATTCGTAAGTAGTGAAGGTCACTAGTCACGATCGTGTTAAGTAGATTCCTGGCACGAGTATCATGTTTTTCATAGTTACGAATGCCTTGTCGATGCTTATGATTTCCAAAGAACGTAATGATTCTAACTTGTGTCTTTATCATGCTGTTCATATAGAGAACTTGTTAGGAATAATTTGTTTGCGATGCATATTCATCCAATTCAATGATTCTAGGGAAATCTGAAGGTTAATTTAAGCGGACCTAATTAACTTGGAGTGTCGAGGTTCATAACTTATTAAATTGATAACTGGAAATTGATTTACGTTGCATATATTTCATGTGTGGAGAAGAACCCCTTAGCTATTCCATCATCCATTGATTCATCATAATTTTGTCTTACAAACTGTTTTCTTTACAATCTGCCCATTTAGTTTATTTTCGTCCAAACACAAGCCCCCCATATTTTGTTGAGTCTTAGTCATTAAAATCTGTTCTATTTTGTGTTTGTAAGCATTTGGAGTCATAAACACTTTCAAATTCGTCCAAATCAAGTTCTAGTTTCTGTTTGAGTCAATTTGATTGTTTTAGGCAGTTTTGAGTGTTTCAAATCTATTTTGAGTCATAGTAGTCTTGTTAGAGTCTTTAATTTTAGTTTTTGTGTGTTTTCAATCAATTTATGTTAGATTAGCACCCCTAGTTAATCCCCGGATAGAACGATCCCTACTTACATCCTTACTACAATTGTCACAAATAGGGTTTAATTTGTGTGTCAACATAATTTTCACATCACTAAGTGCTCATCCGTCTAAGCTGACACACAAGTTCGAACAGATGGTTTCTGACATGAACAGGACTGGGTGTAATCAATATGCTCTAGTACTACGATCACATGAAAACTAGTAAAAAAGCACATCACATACAAGTCGGATCACCTAATGCAATCTATCTGACAAGACTAGCACCTAAACTTGGATCCAAGGTGAGCGAACGGTGCGGATGTGAACATACACGTGAAGGACTGGCCCTGGCCCTGGGGCGAATACTAACACCGGGTGCAGCAAGATGAGCATGTACACAAGCACGTATGAATGCCATGACAGTAATATCACAACCATATAACAACATTTATCACAATTTATATCACAATAATGATACTAGGCAAAATAGGCGTAAAAGTGACATAAATATGCATTTATGGAAACTATAAATATATGTAGGTATAAAACAACTGCCCACTCACAAGTACGTCGCGGGGTCGTAGCCCCCGAGCCTAACTTGGCCTAAAAAATCCTCGAAATATGTTTCCCCTATATGTTAAATAACAAAATAACATTAATTAAAGCACATAATGGAAACCTAAATAAAATCCCCATAGTTTGCTCAAACTTAGGGTATAAATATATGAAATCGATCTACTTGACGAAACGAACGCACAAGGGTCAAACACATGCCGGTCGGAGGCCGGACGCTCCCCCACGCGCTGCCCAAAGTAGTTGTCCATGCGCACCCACGCGGCCCCGCGAGTACACTGTACTTGCCTTCTTCGCGAAAATCTGCAATATTGCTGATTTTTGGGTCAACTTCCAGAGCCCATAACAAGCTCGACTCTCAAACAAATTCACTTATACAAAAGCCAAATTAAAGCTAGGAATGTGATCTACCGATCCCAATTTACAGAAAGTTCAAATCTAGTCCGTGTTGTTCGAAAATTTGGCCTGAAAGTGGCCAAACGACCACGGTTACAAATTTTCCAGAGGCTGAAATTTTCTTCCTAAATTCCAGAGTTGGTTTCTAACTCATTACTTAACCAAACTCAGTGATTCAAAAGCCATTTTGAAGTTAGGAATGTAGAGAAAAAGTTTGTACCTAGAAGAAATCCAGTTGTGGTCGAGGTTGACTAGAAAAATGGTTTGAAAGTGACTAAATGGCCACGGTTCTTGTATGAAAAACTTCGGGTTCTCCTTCTTCTCGAGTTTTTAGGTAAAACCACACATTCAAAACACAAACAAAGGATCAATAACAACCCATAGAAGTGAAATGAAGGTTATAAGGGTTTCTTAACGCTTACCTTAGCCATGCATGGCTTGAAAACCATAGTATCGAACTCGCCGAGTCGGACCTTCTGAGTTGGTGAGTGAAAACTCGTCCACACTTGATTTGAAGGATATGGTTGTCATTGTGGGACTGAGATGATCACAATGGGGTAATTTGTTTTTCACGTTTGTGAGTTTTGGTGTGTTTTGTGGTTGTTGCAGAGAGGAAGAAGAAGAAGAAATGTGGCGTGGGAGAGGGAGAAGAGAGAGAAAAAGAGATACTTTTCTGACTGAGGGAACAAAAAATAAAGGAGGGATGGAATAGCTGAAATTGGAGTGATGCAGAGAGTGCACGGGATGGGTTTAAAAGGAATCCAAGGGATAGATTTCTAGATTTCCTACAGTAAAAGGAAATCAAAATCCATCCGAAGTAGATATTTTTACACTTTAAAATCTACGTCTACTCGTACTAGCGTGTACAATTTAAATGTGATAGCGAGAAATAAAATGGAAAGCGGTAAGAATAAGTCCACGTCACTTACCAATAAGGCATAATCATCAATACACATACTCAGGGCGAAATTGCATAGGAAAATTAGGGACGGGTCGTCACAGTTTTGGTGTGTTTTGTTGTCACAATCACAAAATTTGAAAAAAAAAATCTTTAAAAAAATGTTTAGAAAAAGCCAAAAAGAGTTGTTTGTTTGTGTTTTAGGGTACCTTCCAACACAGTGATGAGGATTTGGTTTTTAATGCGTGACTGTTAAAGAGAGTTACAAACATGGATGGAAGTTTGATATGCTCTTTGGTTTATGCTTGGTTGTAGTTATAGTTTATGAATTCACATGTAATAAAAAAGGATAAAATCAGTTTTTTTAACATGCTTAAAGGAAGGAACTCAAACAAACGCTACATCCCTGAGAGACTTGAGCCTAAACGTTTATTTGGAGAGTTATTAATCTGTACATTTTTGTTTTCTAAGTCGTTGCATGATCTCATTATTCTTTGCTTGGTTGCTACTTAGAAGGCGTTTCATCATTTAGTTCCAAATGCTAGAACACATGCCCGTTTCATTCAAAGCATGCTATTGATTTGCATAACACATATTCAAGATGAAGCTGTTTAGTGAGCCAAGAGCCAAAAAGCCTATCCCATGCATTTGTGTTTTAGTTTAACCCCATTGAGCCTTGAGTAGCCTATGTTCTTTGTTAACCCACACTATCCTCACCTAGCCTAGATTAGGACCATCCATACCTTTGTTATTGAAGCATAGTAAAGCATAATTTAGAAGGAATTCCTTTTGATGAACTTCTGTAGAAAAACAAGTGTGGGGGAGGTGATTTTTGTGTGTGTGTGTGTGCCAAAGTCCTTAATAAGGCACGGGTAGAGAAGAAAAAGAAAAAGAAAAATTCGTGGAAAATAGAAAGGAAAAAAAAAGAGTTATGAAAAAGAGCTCTAAAGTGTTCTTTGTTAAAGAAAGGGTGCAAAACATTGAATTCGGCCCTAAGTGTTGCATGAATCTTCCCTTTGTATTTAAAAGTTGATTCTGCATTCTAAAATGAATTCCAAGTGTCGATTTCATTTCTTTGCTTGCTATCTCTTTAAGAACGTTTGTTATCCCTATCCTTTCTTTGTTAGCCATTACTCCCAAGCCCCGTTACAACCCTTGACTTCAATCTTGAGTGTTGTGTGTTTCAATTTGTCGAGTTTAAAATTGGTATGAGCATATGGTGTCACTAGTTCTCGCATCTAAGTAATAGCATCCCATTCATGAGATCATATCTAAACATGCTTATTAACTCTAGAAATTGATTTCTTTCTTATAACATATGTGAGTACTAGTCTTTCAGGTTTACATCAATCTTCTCACATATAACTAGTGTAGGGTGTGTAGTCAGAAAATGTGTGTGAAAATAGAGAGTATCTTGTAATGAATTGAGTAAATTCTCTAAGGCATGTTACTACATTCAAAACATCGTTTTAATTGGTTAATTGTGAACTAGTAAGTGGTGACTGTGATTAAGTATGTGCTCAAGCGTAAAGATAACCAAAATATGTGGGAATGATGATTTTTAACATTGTTGGAAATATGCCCTGAAAGTCAATCTTTGGAAGAAACATTTTAGGACAAATGAATCGATGTATAGATGACTCTTATACATCAAATGGCAAAGATACTAATTAGGACTATCTCAATAAACAATATATGTCCTAAATAGTGAATCCATGGACAATGGATCGATTGAAGAAGTAATCTAATGATGTTAGCCTACAGAGACCTTCTTCACATAACCATTATGTCTAAAAAGGTTCCTAGTCATTGGATTGTCGGAGGGAAACTGACAATGCTTAGACCGGTACATACTGTGTCCGCTTCAAATGGAAGAATGGAAAGTCTCATCCCATTTGTGTAGTGACACTAAGACAAGTATGTAAGTGCTCATTAGGGGAATGAGTTCATTGAACACAATTGAACGAGAATACTTGCATGCAGGTCTACTTACATGTCAAGCAAGTAACTCTAATGGTTGGAATAATGTAAGTAGTCATTTGACCTGAGGCATCGTCGTTGTCTTGTGGCTACTTACTTAATCTTTGATTATGTCAAAGTCACCCCATTCGCGGATGTCCACGGCATAATTGGGGTTAAGCCACTTAGTCATGAAGGCAAGTGAATGCGCAACAAGGAATCTCTAATCCTCGATAAGAGAGGAAGAATACTCTAAGGTATGATTCGGGAATCTTCGGCCGAAGTATCGAGCATAATAAAGGAAAGCATTCTTATACGACTCAATTGAATCATATAAGAAGGAATAATCACATTAGGGGTTTGACATAATATATCCATACCCTAGTAATGTAATTGAGAGTATTGTTTTAGAGAACGATCGAATTACATTGTAATTCCAACTGAATAGGTTCTCCGAACAACTTCTATATTAGCTTGGGTAGCTATGACATATGGTTAGATGTCACTCATAGCTTATGAGTTCTTCTAGATGATTAAATGTAGTCATCAAAGAAGAAAGGTGAATTAAAAGGAAGTTTTAATTCACTAAGTGATTGGATTAAATATAATCAATTGGATTGATGTCAATCACCTCACTGCCTTGCTAATTAAAACCTAAAATGATTGTACACCGATACACTCTTGTGGTGAGTAATTAATGGATGATGGAAATAATTAATTGGATTAATTAAGTGTTGTGATTAATTTAGAAAGTCTAAAGAAATCATAAAAGCGATAAAAGATCGTTTTGGGCTTAAAGAAACGTTCGGGTTTAATTGGGCCCATTGGGCTTTTATTCAAGCATTGGATGACTAGAAATTAATAAAAGCCCAAAGCCCAAACCAACACAAAGGGGCCGGCCCTTTAAAGTGAAGAGGGAGAGATATTTAGTCAAGTTGTTGACTAGTTTTCTTTTTGTCTATATTGTTGGAAATGTGCCCTAAAACCAATCATATGATGATACTTTACGGACATTTCACATGTTAAACTAATCTAGTTTAACTATAAAGGGCAAAGCTTATTGTTTGAGCCGTCTCATATAAATGTTATATGCTTAAACGATAAAGTCCAAGGAATATGTGATTGGGAGAATGCAATCTAAAGAAGTAGATTCATGAGACCATTCTTTCATAGACACATCCTAAACGTTCCTGATCATAGGATTACCAATTGGGCATTGACAGTCCGTTAAGATCAGTACGTGTTATGTCTTCTCTCAGGGAGAGTGACTAGTTTCGAGTCATTGGTGTGTGTGACATCAAGACAAGCATGTAGGTGCTCAATAGCGAATGAGTCCACTGAACACGATCAACGAGGAGTTCTCATACTCATGTCACATGAGAACTCATGGTTGGGATAATGCAAAGTAGTCATTTGACCTGAGGCATCACAGCTGTCTTGTGGTTAAGTCCTTGATCTTTGATTATGTCAAAGTCACCCCATCGGGGTGTCCATAGCATCGTTGGGGTTAAGCCAATTAGCCATGGAGGCAAGTGAATGCGCAACAAGGGATCTCTAACCTTCAAACTGTTTGAGGGAGAATACTCTATGATATGATTTAGAACCTCTGGCCAGAGTATGAATGAGATTTGGGAAAGCGTTCCAAATCACATTCAAGGTAATCATATAAGCACACGAATCACATTGGATAGTAGACATGAATAAACTAAACTATCAAACCAAACAATGTGGTCAAGAGTATTGTATTAGAGAAAGACCGTATTGCATTTGTAATCCTAAACTGAATAGGTTCTCTACCTCTTCTGATTAGCTTGGGTAACCATGATATGCTGCTAGGTGTCACTCTTGGTTTGTGGAAGCCCTAAACGTGTATAATCACTAAAGGGAGAATTGAAAGTAAGTTTCAATTCACAATCGATTTGAAAGAGTTTGAATCGCCCACTGCCTCGCTAAAAGGAACCTAATGGATCGTACACCGTGTAAGGTGGAGATTGAAGAAACAATAGAGATGAGTAAGAATAATTAAATGGTTTAATTATTTATGGCAAGGATTAATTAATATGTTAATTAATCAAACGAATAAGTTCGTTAAAGACCTCGGGATAGTTTTGGACCTTAAGGCCCAATGGGCTTCGAACGTCAAGCCCATTGACTTAAGTTGTATGACAACTTAATGACTAAATATTCACGAAGGCCCAAACAACCCAAATACACCCTAAGGCCGGCCATATAGTTAAGGGTAGTGAACTTGGACTTATTTACAAGTTTGCCACTCAAATGAATAAAGGTATAAATATGACTTTATAGCCAAAATTGATTTAGGGTTTCTTTTGGAGAAAATTGGAGAGAACATGTCTCTCCTTTTCTCTCTAAAGAGGCCGGCCTCCTTGGGGGGTGCATCTAGCAATCCCACTACTCCAAGGTCACTCATTTCTTCTCCAATCTAACCTTGGTGAAGATACTTAGAGGTTCTCAATTTTGGGAACTTGGAGAAACCTATTCTTCCCTCCAAATCCATAGATTTAATATGCAAGGAATGAAGGCCCTCTCTTTGGGTGATTAGTCTTTGCTTGTGCAAAGAGGAATCTACAAAGGTATGTATTTCTTAACTCACTTTGATTTGAGTTGAATCTTGCTTCACCAATCTACTAGGCTTTGAATTTCTTGGTTGATGTTTTGTTTTTAAGTGCATGCTAGCATGATTCCGCCTTTAATTGTTAATTGCATGCTTATTGATGTTGCTTAAATGAACATGTTTGCTCAAAATAATCCTTCATATATAAGGAACTTTATAGAGATTTATTCCTTAGGGTTTTTTGTGTGTTTTAAAACAACAAAGAGGCAAAAGAAACATCTCTCTAAAACCACAAAAGGCCGGCCACCTTGAGGGTGATTTAGCTAACAATCTTTCACCCTTTTGGTTATTCCTCCATCCATCTCACTACACTAGTGGGTGTGGATATTTAGAGGTCTTCTCCTTTGGAGACTAAAGGAGAACCTTGGAGCACTCTTACTAACAAAGTGGAGGAGGCAAGGAGGGAGGCTAGGCTCAAGGACTTCAAGGAGCAAAGGACTTGGAGGTGGTTCATCCTTGGTCTAAAATCAAGATCAAGAGGTATAGATCTATACTTTCACTTAGTTCTTTACTTGAATGTTTTAGATGCATTATATATAAACCTATGAACCTTGAAGGGGATTTGCATGACTATAGCTTTGATATTATTTGATAAATTGCTTCCGTTGCTCATGTATATAAATTTTGAATTGTATATGCATGCTAGTCTTTTAGAAATCCCATGTGTTAAACTCATAATTTTCCCTTCATTTTAACATGTCATTTGCATTGCAAATCCCTGAGGCAAATTTTGGAAGGTCTAGGTGATGTTTTGTTTATTTTGTTTTGCTCGAGGACTAGCAAAAGCTAAGTGTGGGGGAATTTAATAGGAGCATATTTATGCGGCTTAGTTAGCTTGTTTCTTGGCATTTATGTTGTTAGTTCCTAGTTATTTTATTATTTTAAGCTATTTTCGTGTGTTTATAGGTCCAAAGGGCTAAAGTGGTAAGAAAGTGTATTTTGGGGCATTTTGGAGCAGTTTTGGGCTTGGAATCGATAGCACGTGCATGGAAGAAGGTGGATGAACGAATTTGAAGACCAAAAGAGACTGGGAATGTGCTAAGAAGATGAAGGAACTAAGTCATGAAGGAGGGAAGAACTTGGAACCGTATGTTCCCTTCTATGTCCCCTTGTTGCATCAAACTTTACCTTTCACTTTGTGTCATAACTTTCCCTTTACCTTTCACTTTGTGTCATAACTTTCCCTTTCCCTTTCACTTTGTGTCTTAACTTTCTCTTTACCTTTCACTTTGTGTCATAACTTTCCCTTTACCTTTCACTTTGTGTCATAACTTTCCCTTTCCCTTTCACTTTGTGTCATAACTTTCTCTTTACCTTTCACTTTGTGTCATAACTTTCCCTTTACCTTTCACTTTACCTTTCACTTTGTGTCATAACTTTCCCTTTCCCTTTCACTTTGTGTCATAACTTTCTCTTTCCCTTTCACTTTGTGTCATAACCCTTCCTTGTCCCCTTTGCCTTTCATTCTCCTATAAATAAAAGCCGCAGCAAGAAGGAAGGAGGAGAGCCCTTGGACGGGCTTGCCATTCGAGCTAGGATTGCTGGAATGTTTTAGGTGTAATCTTTCTTTTGTTTTCAATGTTTTAATTCAATAATCTTTGTCTTGTGAGTATGAGGCACTAAACCCCTCTTAGCTAGGGGGGAATTCGAAACCATGTTCGTACTTGCAATATGATTTGATTACATCCAGTTGTGATTCATAAGTTGTGAATTCTATTTACTTGTCTGTTTGAAGTAAAACTGATTTGTGTGTGTTGGTTGAGAGTGCACGCTTAATTTTCATGCATAAATCCGATGCAAGGATATAAGGGAGTTTCTCCTAATATAAGGGAACTTATATTAATAAGTAGTGAAGGTTGCTTTTCACAATCGCTTTAAGTAAATTCTTGGCATAAGTTTCATGCAATTCATAGTTACAAATGCCTCGTCAATGCTTATGATTTTCATAGAACTTAATGATCTTTGCTCATATCTTTATTATGCAATTCATGTAGGGAACTTGTGAAGAATAATTTGGGTTGTTGTATGCAATCATCCAATTCAATGAAATTAGGAAAATATGAGGGTTAATTAGTGCAATTCACAGTTAATCTAGGGCATTGAGGATTCATGGGTATTGAAAAGCAACTGGAAATGATTTTGTTTGCAAGTGTGTCAAGGGTGGAGAAGAACCTCCTAGCTAGCCTATCATACGTAGTTTTACCCCAAATTCGTCTAAATTTTGCTTAGTTTACAATCTATTTGTTTTGTTTTCAAATTCACCAAAACCAAACCCCGCTTTACTTTAGAGTGTCTAATTAGTTAGAATCTGTTTCGTTTGTGTTTTTAAGTGTTTTGAATCAATATAAAACCAAAATTCGTCCAAAAAGTGTGTTAGAGTCAGAAACTGCCTAATTATTGTTTTTAGGCAGTTTTGAGCATTTTTAGCTTGTTTTGAGTCTTCTGAGTTTACTTTAAGTTCTTTGAGTCTAGTTAAGTGTTTTTAGCCTCTTTTTATATATTTGAGTTAGTTTAGAGTGTTTTAGCAATCCCTCCTAATCCCCGGTTTAAGAACGATCGCTACTTATTCATACTACAATTGTCAACAAGAGGGTTTAATTTGTGTGCTAAGTTAATTTTCGCATCAGTAGGCCTCCTGAAAATATATACCAAAACTCAGTTATGCATCAGTAAGTTAGGATTTGTTGAGTTTTGGTTTCAATATTTGTTGTATCTTTCATTATGAAGATTACAAGAGAGTGAAGGCAACTCTTATAGAGAGCCAAAAGAAAGCTACAGTAGATTGTAGGATAACTACATAAAAGAAAGCTCAGCTTTGTGGAAATCATGGGCAGTTTGTCAAAGCGTCGATTCCAGATATTGATAGGAGCATATTTATGCGCCTTAGTTAGCTAGTTCTTATGCATTTCCATGGTGTTTTCTTAGTTAAAGTAGTCTTTTAAGCTAGTTTTATGTGTTTTCAGGTTTTAAGGACAAAGTATGCAAGAAGATGCATTTTCGAGCCTTTTGGAGCAAAATGGAGCTTGGAATGAATGTCACATATTTGGAGCCAAGGTTTGGATGATTCCTACTTGAACAAGGTTTCCTAGTTGAAGTAGGAAAGTGCTTACATGAAGAAGGATTCCTAATTGAAGATGGACTCCTAATCACATGAGGACTCCTAGAAGAACAAGGATTCCTACTCCAACAAGGATTTCTACTTGAAGTAGGAAAGTTAAGCCAAGGTTTCCTATTTTGGTTTGACCTTTCCTAATCCTAATTGTCCCTATGTTCCAGCAACTTTGAAGGCCTTTTAAGCATTCTAGGACACAAAATACACATTCCTTGCACAAAAACATACCTTGCCGCACCCCTTAAACCTTTCCTCTTCCTTGTCGTGCAAGGGAGAGGGTCCTTTCCTGATTTTAAGCATTAAAACACATTAGGAAACACATTCCTAATGTGTTTTAGACCCTTGCCGCATATTCCTTAGCCTTTCCTTTAATTTTCTGATTTTGCTTCCTAATTCTAGAAGCCTTAGACTTAATTTCTGATTACCTAAATAACCTAGGGTTTTAATTCCTGAAATCCCTTTAAATAAACTCTCTTTTGCAGCCACAAATGATCCATAGAATGCCATTCACGCCAGAACCCATTCCATACACTTAGCCACACCATTCTACCACCATTCACCCTAGTTTCTGCCTAAAAACATCCCTAGCCGCCCCATACACTCATCCTAACCCTAAATCCATACTTCTACACCATCCATAATCCCCAAAACCCAACCACTTGTGCGTTGCAGCAAGGAGGAACAAGGAAGGATCCTTGGATGTCCAAGCTGCGTTATTGGTGCATTCTAGGTGTAATTCGTTTCATAATTTCAATGTGTAATTTCTTTCCCTTTCGTTTTGCTATGAACATGAGTGGCTAAAACCCCTATTGGCTAGGGGGGATTCAAAACCATGATTATATATGTGAAATAAGTTGATTACTTCCAGTTCTCGTTGCATAAGTCGTGAATACAATTTGCTTAACCGTTTGATTTAGAACTTATTCTTGTATGTTGATTGAAAGTGCACGCTTAATTTGCATACTTGAATTTGGTGCTAGGATATACGTTT
Source organism: Malus x robusta (assembly GCA_963082935.1). NCBI lineage: Eukaryota > Viridiplantae > Streptophyta > Magnoliopsida > Rosales > Rosaceae > Malus > Malus x robusta. The sequence continues at coordinate 15,316,950 of OY720328.1, forward strand.
GTTTCACCTAATTGTTATGAATTTATATTCGCAAGTAGTGAAGGTCGCTAGTCACGATCGTGTTAAGTAGATTCCTGGCAAGAGTATCATGCTTTTCATAGTTACGAATGCCTTGTTGATACTTATGATTTCCAACGAACGTAATGATTCTAACTTGTGTCTTTATCATGCTGTTCATATAGAGAACTTGTTAGGAATAATTTGTTTGCGATGCATATTCATCCAATTCAATGATTCTAGGGAAATCTGAAGGTTAATTTAAGCGGACCTAATTAACTTGGAGTGTCGAGGTTCATAACTTATTAAATTGATAACTGCAAATTGATTTACGTTGCATATATTTCATGTGTGGAGAAGAACCCCTTAGCTATTCCATCATCCATTGATTCATCACAATTTTGTCTTACAATCTGTCTTCTTTACAATCTGCCCATTTAGTTTATTTTCGTCCAAATCAAATCCCCATTTATTTTGAATTCCTAGATTAGTTAGAAAGTGTTTTGGTTTATGTTTTTAAGTGTTTCGGTACAAGTTAAAACCCAAATTCGTCCAATTTGGTGTTGGAAATATGCCCTGAAAGTCAATCTTTGGAAGAAACCTTTCAGGACAAATGAATAGATGTATAGATGATTCTTATACATCAAATGGCAAAGATACTAATTAGGACTATCTCAGTAAACGATATATGTCCTAAATAGTGAATCCATGGACAATGGATCGATTGAAGAAGTAATCTAATGATGTTAGACCACAGAGACCTTCTTCACATAACCATAATGTCCAAAAAGGTTCCTGGTCATTGGATTGTCGGAGGGATACTGACAATGCTTAGACCGGTACATACTGTGTCTGCTTCAAATGGAAGGATGGAAAGTCTCATCCCATTTGTGTGTTTATTTGTGTCTTAGGGCACCTTCCAACACAATGATGAGGATTTGGTTTTTAATTACATGACTGTTAAAGAGAGTTATAAACATGGATGAAAAATTGATTTACTCTTTGGTGTATGCTTGGTTGTGGTTATAATTTATGAATTCACATGCAATCATAAAGGAAAAATCAGTTTTTGTAACATGCTTGAAGGAATAAGCTCAAATGACGCTATAACCTTGTGAGACTTGAGCCTAAACGTTTATTTGGAGAGTTAATAATATGTGCATCATTGTTTTCTAAAGTCATTGCATGATCTTTTTATTCTTTGCTTGGTTGCTACTTAGAAGGCGTTTCATCATTTAGTTCCAAATGCTAGAACTCATGCCTATTTCATTCAAAGCATGCTATTGATTTGCATAACACATATTCAAGATGAAGTTGTGTAGTGACCACCAAAGCTAAATTGCCGTGCCCCTATTTCATTATGTGTTTAAGTTTAACCCCGTTGAGCCTTGTTAAGCCTATGTTCCTTGTTAACCCACACTATCCTTACCTAGCCTAGTTTTAGGACCATCCATACCCTTATTCTTAAAGCATAGTAAAGTATGACTTAAAATGAACTCCTTTTTTATCAATGTATTGCAGAGAGCAAGTGTGGGGGAAGTGATTCTTGTGTGTGTGTGTGTGGCAAAGTCCTTAATAAGGCACGGGTAGAAAAGATAAAAAAAGAATTGAAAAGAGTATGAAAAAGAGCTTTAAAGTGTTGTTCGTTAAAGAAAGGGTCAAAAACATTGAATTTGGCCCTAAGTGTTGCATGAATCTTCCCTTTCTATTTAAAAGTTGATTCTGCATTCTAAAGTGATTTCCAAGTGTCTATTTCATTGCTTTGCTTCCTATCGCTTTAAGAACATTTGTTATGCCTATCCTTTCTTTGTTAGCCATTACCTCTAAGCCCTGTTACAACCCTTGACTTCAATCTTGAGTGTTGTGTGTTTCTATTTGTGGAGTTCGAAATTGGTATGAGCATATGGTGTCACTGGTTCTCGCATCTAAGTAGTAGCATTCCATTCATGAGATCATATCTAAACATGCTTAATAACTCCAGAAAATTGCTTTCTTTGTTATAACATATTTTAGTCCTAGTCTTTCGTGTTTTCATCAATCTTCTCACATATAACTAGTGTAGGGTGTGTAGTCAGAAAATGTGTGAAAATAGAGAGTATCTTGTAAGGAATTGAGCAAATTCTCTAAGACATGTTAGTACAATCAAAACATCGTTTGAATTGGTTACTTGTGAACTAGTAAGTGGTGACTGTGATTAAGTTTGTGTTCAAGTGTAAAGATGACCAAAATCTGTGGGAATAATAATTTTTAGGGTAAATTACATAGTAGCCCCTCAGGTTTGAGCTCTATTGCAATCTCATACAATATCTTTAAAACATTTCACTTTCATACCTCAAGTACTATTTTATTTCAAATTTCATACAACCGTTAGATTTTCCATCCATGGATCTGTTAAATGCTGACGTGGCTGCCACATATATGACACGTGGCTGCCAAATGTCTGCCACGTGGCAAATAAAATAATTTTTTAATTTTTTTTTTCAAAAAAAAAATCTGCCACTTTTTTTTTTCCCCTTTCTTCTTCTCTCTCTTTCTTCTTCTTCTTCTTCTCTTTCTCTTTCTTCTTCTTTTGGGTTCGGACCTTTTTTTTTTCAAAAATTATTTTATTTGCCATGTGGCAGACATTTGACAGCCACGTGTCATATATGTGGCAGCCACGTCAGCATTTAACAGATCCATGGATGGAAAATCTAACGGTTGTATGAAATTGAAATAAAATAGTACTTGAGGTATGAAAGTGAAATGTTTTAAAGATGTTGTATGAGATTGCAATAGAGCTCAAACCTGAGGGGCTACTATGTAATTTACCCTAATTTTTAACACGTCATGTTTCATTAAAAATCCATGAGGCAATTGTTGGAAGGTCTAGGTTGTGTTTTGTTTTGTTTGTTTTGTTTTGCTCGAGGACTAGCAAAAGCTAAGTGTGGGGGGATTTGATAGGAGCATATTTATGCGACTTAGTTAGCTTGTTTATTGGCATTTATGTTGTTAGTTCGTAGTTATTTTAGTATTTTAAGCTATTTTCGTGTGTTTGTAGGTCCAAAGGATTAATGTGGCAAAGAAGTGCATTTTGGAGCATTTTGGAGCATTTTTGGGCATGGAATGGATAGCATATGCTTGGAGCAAAAGGAATGGACGAAATTTCAAGTTTGTGCATCATCCTCTCCCTATAAATAACCATTTTAGCACACTCATTTCACCCAACACATTCACCTACCACTACATACACTCATTTCACCCAACACATTCACCTACCACTACATCCACTCATTACCACCACCTACTACATCCTCTCCCCAGCCTATAAATACATTCATCCACCCTTCATCATGGGGGAGATCAATCCAAAAACACACACACATCATCTACACAATTCTCCACTCTTTGCCGCATTCAATACAACATTCATCCAAACACATCCATTCATCTTCACATCCATTCCTCCATACAAACAAACCTTCAAACACTTACCAACACCTTGTGTCGTAGCAAATGAAGGGAAGGAAAGTGCTTAGACGTGCTTGCTGTCCAACTTGGATCGTTGGAGCGTTTAGGTGTTTTCTTTCTTTTGTTTCCAATGTTTGAATTCATTTTCTTTTGTTTTGTTGTGAATATGAGTGGCTAAACCCCTCTTGGCTAAGGGTGATTTCAAAGCCATGATTATGTGTGTAATATGATTTGATAAATTCCAGTTATGAACTCTTGAATCGTAAATGCAATTGGCTTAACTATTTGATTGATAACTTATTTGTATTTGTTGATTAAGGGTCGACACTTAATTGGCATGCTTAAATCTGATGCTAGAATATAAGAAAGTTTCACATAATCGTTACAAACTTATATTCACATGTAGGGAAGGTCGCTTATAAACGATCGCGTTAAGTTTAATTCCTAGCATGAGTGACATGATGTCATAGTTGCAAGTGCTTTGTCAATGCTTATGATTTTCATTAAACGTAACAATCTTTTATTGTATCTCTATTATGATGTCATGTAGGTAACTTTAGAAGAATGTTTTGGGTTGCCGAATGTTGTCATCCAATCCAATAAAACAAGGAAAATCTGAGAGTTAACTAGTGATGTCACGGTTAATTTGGAGCATTGTCATTCATAATTCAATGAAGTAGTAACTGGAAATCGAGTTATTTTCATACATGTCATGTGTGGAGAAAAAGCCTCTAGCTATCCCATCCTTCTTCTTATTTCTCACATTTGTTTTACAATCTGTCTAGTTTTTCATACTTGTTTGTTTGTTACAATTTCATCCAAATCAAAACCCCCCTTTTATTTTCTTGTTTCAAAGTGTTTCAAATCTATTTTAGTTTGTGTTTTTAAGTGTTTTGATTCAAGTAAAAGTCAATTTTTGTCCAAAGTCATTCCTAGTGTCTAGTTTAAGTTTATTTAGTTGTTTTAAGTTGTTTTGAGTAATTTAAGTTTGCTTTGCGTCTTGTGAGTCTTGTTAAGTGTTTTTAAGTTTAGTTTTATGTTTTTGAGTCAGTTTAGAGGTTATTAGCAAGCTCTCATAATCTCCGGTCCAGAACGATCCCTACATACATTCTTTAATACAATTGATAAAAGAGGGTTAAATTTGTGTGTTAAGATAATTTTTGCATCAGTCATCCTCTCCATAGCTTGTCATTCACCTTACATCAACCTTTCTCCATAGCTTGTCATTCACCAATCACTTTCCATAGCTTGTCATTCACCTTACATCAACCTTTTTTAGTTGCTTGTAAAAGCTTCTTTACTTGTAATTTGGTTTTTTCTTCTGGACACGTCTGGAAAAGCAGATGCCTCTTCGATTTTTTAGCTTGCCTCTTCGATTTTTGAGCTCGCCTCTTCGATTGATGAGCTCACCTCTTCGATCTTTGAAATCTTGTCGAGTACTCATTTTAATAGAGGCGCGCGGTTCGTTTCAAAGCACACTTGAATTTCCACCTATAGAAACTCCCTTTATTGCACTTCTAAGATCTCGATTTGTCCGACCTTTTCTTTCTTCAACACCTTTGAAAATGTATGGCCCCTCTGATCGTCGTTTTGACTTGAACCTTGGTGAAGAGAAATCTATGCCTTCTCTAGACAACATATGGAGCCCATCCTTCATATCCTCTACTGGTCCTCTAACCGTTGGGGATTCGGTGATGAAAAATGATATGACCGCTGCGGTGGTGGCCCGGAACCTTGTCACTCTGAAAGATAACAGACTACTTTCCAAACGATCTGATGAGTTGGCTGTTAAGGATTCTCTGGCTCTCTGTGTGCAGTGTGCAGGTTCTGTGTCCAATATGGCCCAATGTCTATTTGCTCGAACTCGTTAAGTTGAATCATTGGCGGCTGAAGTGATGAGTCTCAAACAGGAGATTAAAGGGCTAAAGCATGAGAATAAATAATTGCACAGGTGCGCACATAACTATGCTACAAACATGAAGAGGAAGATTGACCAGATGTAGGAATCTGATGGTCAGATTTTACTTGATCATTAGAGGTTTGTGGGTTTGTTCCAACAACATTTACCTTCGTCTTCTGGGGCTGTGTTGCGTAATGAAGCTCCAAATGATCAACCTCCGATGCCTCATTCTTCTGGGGCTCCGCCGATTACTAAGACTTCTCCTAAGCAGCCTTTGTGAAGGCTTCCTCTTGCATTTTCTGCTTAATGTTCCTTTATTTTGTATGAAAATGAATGTAAAAATACCTTGCATATCTGTCAATGTTTCAAAAATAAACTCACAAAAAAAAATGACAATCATGGCAAAATAAAATGCAGAAAAGGGAAGGTTTTTAGAAACGCAAAACTGATTATGGAGCGATTCAAAAATCTTCCTCATTTTTGAATACATGGGTTGCCTCCCAAGAAGTGCTTGCTTTAACGTCTTGCAGTCGGACGAAACTTCCTTCTAAGCTTGGATAGGGCCCACGACACTGAGTGGGATTTCTTCAAGAATCTGCCCCACATCATTCTCATAGTATAACTTTAGGCGATGCCCATTCACTTTGAATTCATCGCCGTTCCTTAAGCTTTTAACTTGGACTGGAACATTGGAAAAATATTAGTGACAACAAATGGCCCAATCCACTTAGACCGTAACTTACCAGGGAACAATCGTAGATGGGAATTGAATAGTAGCATTTTCTGTCCAATTGAGAATGTTTTTTCCCGAATCATTTTATCATGAAACGCCTTTGTTTTCTCCTTGTAAATTCGTGCATTCTCATAGGCTTCATTCTGTATCTCTTCAAGTTCATTCAGTTTGAGCTTCCTATTCATTCCAGCAGCATCTAAGTCCAAATTGAATGTTTTCACAGCCCAGTGCGCTTTGTGCTCCAGTTCCACAGGTAGGTGACACGGCTTGCCGTAGATTAATCGAAATGGAGACATCCCTAGAGGTGTTTTGTAGGCAGTGCGATATGCCCATAGTGCATCATCTAAACGCAGGCTCCAATCCTTCCGATTTGGCCCTATAGTCTTCTCCAAGATTTGCTTGATTTCTCTATTCGAGACTTCGGCTGGGCCACTTGTTTGAGGGTGGTATGGCGTGGAAACCCGATGCTTCACATTGTACTTTTTAAACAGAGCCTCAATGGTGCGATTGCAAAAGTGGGAGCCTTTATCCCTTATGAACACCCTTCTGGAAAAGATGTTAGCCTTGATAAAATCTGCCACCATTCTAGAATCGTTAGTATAGGTGGCTTTGGCTTCCACCCATTTCGACACGTAATCAACAGCTAGCAAAATATAAGTAAAACCATATGAGGGCGGAAAGGGTCCCATGAAATCCATACCCCATACATCAAAGATCTCCACATTAAAGATGGGGGTTTGCGGTATTTGGTCTTTGGCACCGATTGTACCTGTTCTTTGGCATCTATCACAAGTTATACAAAATGTTCTAGCATCCTTAAACAATGTAAGCCAATAGAAACCACTCTCTAAAACCTTAAAGGCTGTCCTTTGGGTGCCAAAATGACCCCCACATGCATAACTATGGCAAAATGTAAGAATTGAATTAAACTCGAAATTGTGCACACATCTACGAATAATCTGATCAGGACAATACTTCCACAAATATGGATCATCCCACACATAAAATCGTGCATCATTTATGAGTTTATCACACTTGTATTTATCTAGAATGCTAGGCACTTGTTTTGTGACCAAATAATGGACCAAATCAGCATACCAGAGCTCACTTACCTCTAGGGACAGCAATTGCTCGTCAAGGAAGGTCTCTAGAATGGGTAAGTAGTCCTCCTCGTGCACCAAACGGCTAAGGTGGTCAGCCACCATGTTTTCACTCCCCTTTTTGTCTCTTATTTCAATGTTGAACTTTTGAAGTAGGAGCATCCAACGAATCAACCTTGGTTTGGCCTCCTTCTTGGTGAGGAGGTATTTCAACGTTGCATGGTCAGAATATACAATCATTTTAGTGCCAAGTAAGTATGAAAGAAATTTATCTAAAGCAAATACAACTGCAAGAACTTCTTTCTCAGTGGTAGAATAATTCAATTGAGCATCATTTAGTGTCCGGGAAGCGTAGTGGATGACGTGGGGCTGTTTTTTCCTGTTTTGGCCTAAAACAGCACCAGTGGCATAATCAGATGCATCACATATTAGCTCAAATGGAAGACTCCAATTTGGTGGCATGATGATGGGGGCCGAAGTCAACATGTCCTTGAGGGTTTTGAAAACGGTCTCACACTTCTTGTTGAACTCGAATGCTACTTCCTTTTGGAGTAAACGGCAAAGGGGTTGGGCGATTTTTGAGAAATCCTTGATAAATCTCCTATAAAATCCTGCATGGCCGAGAAAAGAACGAACCTCCCTCACCAAAGTAGGAGAGGGTAAGTGATGTACAAGATCTATTTTAGATTTATTAACCTCAATCCCTTTTTACGATATGATATGCCCCAAAACTATACCTTGTTTTACCATAAAATGGCACTTTTCCCAATTTAAGACAAGATTAGTTTCGATGCATCGTTGTAAGATCAGAGTAAGATTATTCAAGCATGCATCAAATGAGTCACCAAAGACACTAAAGTCATCCATAAATACTTCAATGATCTTTTCCACAAATTTTGGGAAAATACATACTATACACCTTTGGAATGTGGTTGGTGCGTTGCATAGCCCAAATGGCACGCGTCGATAAGAAAAGGTGCCAAAGGTACATGTGAAGGTAGTATTTTCTTGGTCATCGGGAGCTATCACAATCTGATTATAACCCGAATAGCCATCAAGAAAACAATAAAATGAATGACCGGCTAACCTTTCCAGCATTTGATCAATAAAGGGTAGCGGGAAGTGATATTTTCTTGTCGTAGCGTTGACCTTTCGATAGTCAATACAAACTCTCCATCCAGTTTGGATTCGGGAGGGCACAAGCTCATTATCTTCATTTTTTACCACAGTGACTCCGAACTTCTTAGGAACAACTTGGACCAGCGAGACCTAATGGCTATCAGAAATTAGGTAAATCACTCCACAATCTAGTAGCTTGATGATTTCCTTCTTCACAACGTCCATCATGGGTGGATTGAGCCAGCGTTGTGCTTTTCTATATGGTTTGGCTTCTTCTTCCAAGAGTATTCGATGCATGCAAGTGGTAGGGCTAATTCCCTTGATATCGGCCAATGTCCACCCAATGGCAGTTCTGTATTCCCAAAGCACCCTCACCAAGTTGTCCTCCTCTTGTGCAGTAAGTGAAGAAGAGTTGATGGCGGGCAGCGTCTCTTGCTCTGCCAAAAACACATATTTCAAATGGCTAGGCAATGGTTTAGGCTCTAGAGAAGGGGGCTGGATAACAGAAGGAAGCAACTTGTTAGTCGAAATGGGAATTGAAATTAGTTAGGAGACTTACCAATATTCCTTGGAATTGACTATAGGGCAGTAACCATCTCCACCAATTCTTCTTGAATAGGCACGGCAAAATGTTCCTTGTTGTTGCCATGTGCATGCCTAAGTGCTAACCCTTCGTTTTTGAGTCCAATGATTTGCGTGAGATTCTTTTCAAGTGCATCCTCATTCAAATCATCAAGGAATTCCTGCGCCCAAGAGTCAATCACATCAATAGAGAAACAAGAGTGACCATCATGAGGATATCTCATAGTATCAGAAATATTGAAATCAATAACTTCCCCATCAAATTCCATGGTCAATGTTCCCTTGAATACATCTATCTTTGTACGGGCAGTCTTCATGAATGGTCAGCCAAGTAATATTGGTACTTGAGAGGAATGGTTCGAGTCTTCCATTTCAAGCACGTAGAAGTCCGCCGGAAAGACTAGGTGATTCACCTGCACTAAAACATCCTCCAAAACACCTTTTGGATACGCATTAGATCTATCGGCCAGTTGAATGATCACTCCATCATTTTTTAATTCTCCCAAGTTCATAGATGATATATTGAATAAGGCATGACATTTATTGATGCACCTAGATCTAACATGGCAGATTCAAAGCGAGTATTTCCTATAACACAAAGAATTGTAAAACTGCCTGGATATTTGCACTTATGAGGTAGTTTTCATTGCAACACAGTTGAGACATTCTCACTTACCCTTACCACCTTTTTGTTTGAAGCCCTCTTCCTTGTAGTGCACAACTCCTTCAGGAACTTAGCGTACTTAGGGACTTGTTTAATTGCATCTAGAAGTGGAATATTGACTTGCACTTTTCTAAATGTGTCAAGGATGTCTTTGTCACTCTCATCCTTCTTTGATTGCATAAACTTGTGAGGAAAGGGTGCATTGGTTGGAATGGAATTAGAAGTCATGGAATTTGAACCCAACTTACCTTTGGTGATCGAATTAGGGTGTGTAGGTGGCTGCGGCAAAGATTGCTCAATCCTTACCGAGGGCAGGCCTTGCTCTTTCTCCTCAGATTGCATCTTTTCATCCTCATTTTGATTGGATTTAGATGGGCTGGGATCAAATCCAACTTCTTGTCCACTTCGCAAGGTGATGGTTTTGGCAAATTTGAAGCCTCCCTTTGGATTCACATCCGTCAAACTAGGTAACTTACCTGGCTCTCTACTAAATTGCCCTATGAACTCAGCCATTTGTCCCATCTGTCTCTTCAATTCAGCCACCTCTCGAGCTTGATTTTGCACTTCCTTGGCGTAATTTGCATATTTTTGGCTTGATTTTCCTGAACCTTCGCCAACGTAGTTAGTAACTGAGTAACTTAAGCATTATCAAAAGACGAACCTGAGTTATTTTGGGCAGGTTATGATTGGGGTTGTTCTGGTGCATACGGTCTTTAATAGAATCCTGGAGGTTGTTGTCTGAATGCACTTTGTTGTTGGGTTTGTTGGGGCTCCCTCCATTTGAAATTTGGATGATCTCTCCAACCTGGATTGTATGTATTCAAGAACGGATCATTCTTTGGTTGGTTTTGACTCCCAAAACCTACGACGTTGGCAGATTCCCACCCTCCGTTCTCGATCAGTTGTGGCCACTTATCCGTGAGATATCCATTCATTTTGAAATAGCACTTACCTCATTAAAGAAGAGTAGTAAGATTAGCCATTTGATTTTGAAGTTCGGAAATAGCACTTACCTCATTAAGTTGTTGCTGCCATGGGTTGTCTATTTGACCAATGCCTTCATATTGTTGAGCATTCAATGCTCGATTAGCAATTAAGGTCTTGGCAGCCATGGGTGTTTTGTCCACCAAAGCTCCTCCCGCTGAGGCATCTAACATTTGGCGTTCAATTGGTATAAACCCTTCGTAGAAATATTGAAAAAGAAGCTCCTCCTTCATCTGGTGCTGTGGACATAAAGCAACAAGGGTTTTAAAACGCTCATAGTAAGTGGGAAAGGATTCACCTTGGTTTTGCAGAATGCCACTAACCCTTTTGAGTAGTAGAATGACTCGAGAAATTGGGAAAAACTTCTCCAAAAATGCCCGTTTCATACTCTCCCATGATGTGACAGTTCCGAGGGCTAGCTCATACAACCAATCTTTAGCATTTTCCAAGAGAGAAAAGGGAAAAGCCTTCATTTTCAGAATGCTCCCATCAACATTCACAGGGGTCATGCTCAAACAAACAACCTCGAACTCCTTCAAATGTTTATTAGGATGTTCCATGGACAACCCATGGAACTTAGGAATATGATACTATAAACTGGACTTTAGTTCGAACTCGTCGGTCTTGTTTTGGGCGACCCTTGGATATTGAATGCATAAAGGCAGAGCATTGTCCAATCCCGAAGCGGAAAGCTCCTTGATTGTTCAATTGTCTACTGCCATATCTTGGACTTCTTCAAAAGTCCTTGTCGTGGCCTCCTCTTGCTCTTCTACTTTGTCTTCTTCAAGATCTGGTGCAGGTTCAGATGGTTAGGGATCTTGTTGATTCCTTGCTCGTTTCAAAGTTCATTCAAAATCGTCGTCAAAGTCAAAGATGTGCTTATGAACAGGTTGAGAACTTCGAGTCATAAACCACCTAAAACAAGAAAACAAGTAAAATCAACAACTAGGAACAAAAACACATGGAAATAAACAAAAAGAAATAAAAAGGGAATAGCAAAGTTGGTAATCCCCGGCAACGGCGCCAAAAACTTGGTAAGAAATTATCTTAACACACAAATTTAACCCTTTTTTTATCAATTGTAGTAAAGAATGTAAGTAGGGATCGTTCTGGACTGGGGATTAGGAGGGCTTGCTAATAACCTCTAAACTGACTCAAAAACATAAAACTAAACTTAAAAATACTTAACAAGACTCACAAGACTCAAAACAAACTTAAAATACTCAAAACAACTTAAAATAACTAAATAAACTAAACTAGACGCTAGGAATGACTTTGGACAAAAATGACTTTTATTTGAATCAAAACACATAAAAACACAAACTAAAACAGATTTGAAACACTCTGAAACAAGAAACTAAAAGGGGGGTTTTGATTTGGATGAAGTTGTAACAAACAAACAAGTATGAAAAACTAGACTGATTGTAAAACAAATGTGAGAAATAAGATGATGGATGGGATAGCTAGAGGCTTTTTCTTCACACATGACATGTATGCAAATAACTCGATTTCCAGGTACTACTTCATTGAATTATGAACAACAATGCTCCAAATTAACCGTGACATCACAAGTTAACTCTCAGATTTTCCTTGTTTTATTGGATTGGATGACATCATTCGACAACCCAAAACATTCTTCTAAAGTTCCCTACATGACATCATATAGAGATACAATAAAAGATTATTACGTTTAATGAAAATCACAAGCATTGACAAACCACTCGCAACTGTGACATCATGTCACTCATGCTAGGAATTGAACTTAACGCGATCGTTTATAAGCGACCTTCACTACATGTGAATATAAGTTTGTAATGATTATGTGAAACTTTCTTATATTCTAGCATCGGATTTATGCATGCCAATTAAGTGTCGACCCTTAATCAAAAAATACAAATAAGTTATCAACCAAATAGTTAAGCCAATTGCATTTACGATTCAAGAGTTCATAACTAGAATTTATCAAGAGGAGTTTAGCCACTCATATTCACAACAAAACAATAGAAAATGAATTTAAACATTGGAAACAAAGAAAGAAAACACCTAAACACTCCAACGATCCAAGTTGGACAGCAAGCACATCCAAACACTTTCCTTCCCTTCCTTTGCTACGGCACAAGGTGTTGGTAAGTGTTTGATGGTTTGTTTGTATGGAGGAATGGATGTGGAGATGAATGGATGTGTTTGGATGAAGGTTGTATTGAATGTGGCAAAGAGTGGAGAATTGTGTAGATGATGTGTGTGTGTGTTTTTGGATTGATATCCCCCATGATGAAGGGTGGATGAATATATTTATAGGCTAGGGAAAGGATGTAGTGGGTGCTGGTAATGAGTGGATGTAGTGGTAGGTGAATGTGTTGGGTGGTTGTAATAAGTGGATGTAGTGGTAGGTGAATGGATGTGTTGGTGAAATGAGTGGATGTAGTGGTAGGTGAATGTGTTGGGTGGTTGTAATGAGTGGATGTGTTGGGTGAAATGAGTGGATGTAGTGGTAGGTGAATGTGTTGGGTGAAATGAGTGTATGTAGTGGTAGGTGAATGTGTTGGGTGAAATAAGTGTGCTAAAATGGTTATTTATAGGGAGAGGATGATGCACAAACTTCAAATTTCGTCCATTCGTTTTTCTCCAAGCATATGCTATCCATTCCATGCCCAAAAATGCTCCAAAATGCACTTCTTTGCCACATTAACCCTTTGGACCTACAAACACACGAAAATAGCTTAAAATACTAAAATAACTACGAACTAACAACATAAATGCCAAGAAACAAGCTAACTAAGTCGCATAAATATGCTCCTATCAAATTCCCCCACAGATTTTTGGTCATCTTCACACTTGAGCACATACTTAATCACAGTCACTTACTAGTTCACAAGTAACCAATTAAAATGATGTTTTGAATGTAGTAACATGCCTTAGAGAATGTGCTCAATTCCTTACAAGATACTCTCTATTTTCACACATTTTATGACAACACACCCTACACTGGTTATATGTGAGAAGATTGATGTAAACACGAAAGACTAGGACTCACATATGTTATAACAAAGAAAGCAATTTTTTGGAGTTATTAAGCATGTTTAGATATGATCTCATGAATGGAATGCTACTACTTAGATGCAAGAACCAGTGACACCATATGCTCATACCAATTTCAAACTCCACAAATTGAAACACACAACACTCAAGATTGAAGTCAAGGGTTGTAACGGGGCTTGGGGGTAACGGCTAACAAAGAAATGATAGGCATAACAAACGTTCTTAAAGCGATAGCAAGCAAAGCAATGAAATAGACACTTGGAAATCACTTTAGAATGCAGAATCAACTTTTAAATACAAAGGGAAGATTCATGCAACACTTAGGGCCGAATTCAATGTTTTTGACCCTTTCTTTAACGAACAACAGTTTAGAGCTCTTTTTCATACTCTTTTCAATTCTTTTTTTTTTCTTTTCTACCCGTGCTTTATTAAGGACTTTGGCACACACACACACACACGAATCACTTCCTCCACACCTGCTCTCTGCAATACATTGATAAAAAAAGTGTTCATTTTAAGTCATACTTTACTATGCTTTAAGAATAAGGGTATGGATGGTCCTAAAACTAGGTTAGGTAAGGATAGTGTGGGTTAACAAAGATCATAGGCTTAACAAGGCTCAACGGGGTTAAACTTAAACACATAATGAAATAGGGGCACGGCAATTTAGCTTTGGTGGTTGATCGGATCATATTTATACATATTTTTACTTCGAATTCACTCGTCTTTTCTTAGTTAGTTCCTTATATCTTTGAGCTATTTACGTTATTTTTGTGTTTATAGGATCTGTTATGCAAAGAAAATAAAAATAGCACAAATGAGTTTTAAATAATAAAAAGAAAAGAAAGAACACGACAGAGAAATAATATTGACAGTTATCCACCTCACCAAAATATGTGTTCTTTAATAATTACAATTAGCTAGCTTAGGATATAATTTTACTTTTGATAATGGAATCATGATGAATCATTTACTTACACTAATATTGGCAGGACGTTGAAAAATGGATGGTGAGGTGGGCGAATGATTGCCAACACAAAAACCATTAAAAGAAAAGCAAGGTGGCTTGCGGTTGGTGAAAAGAAGAAATGTAATATAAGAAAAAAAACATGGTGTTGGCAGCTAAAGAAAAAAACTTGCGGAGACAAGGGATGAAGGAGGAATAAAGAAACAGAAAAGCATAACAGAAAATAGTGGGGATGGCATTAAGGAAAAAGGAATGGACAGAGTGATACGCAGCTGGAAAGAAATGAAATAAAAAATAAAGGGAATGGTCAGCGTGAGGATATAGTGCAAGGAAAGGCTGCGTTGGAGACAGATAGAAAAATAAGAGGAGTGGTGGAGCTGCCCGAGGCAGCAAGACAGACGCAGAAAGACAACGAGGGAATAAGGCTGCCCTTTGGCAGCGAGGTCAGAAGGAGAGAAGCGGGGAAGGACGCGGAAAGAGGGGAAATAAGCTGCCTTTGGCAGCAGATAACAGAGGAGCAGAGAAATAGGACAGCGGGAGAGAGGTTAGACGCGGACAGGGGGTGTGAGGGGGCACGGAAAGGGGGACACGGAAATAATAAGGCTGCCCTTTGGCAGCGAGGTCAGGGAGACAGAAGCGGAAAGAGGCAGAGACGTGGGGAGAGAGATCAGGGCTGCCATTTGGCAGCTGCGGGGAGAAGCACAGAAAATCACAGCAAGTCCGAGAGCATCAGCATAGAGAGCATACTTCTCACTTTGGTTTTATTTTTCTTAAACTCATGTTTAATTTAATTTACCTTTTAATTATATTAAACATGTGTAATTAATTTCTGTTTAGTTAGAGGCGAATTTGAAACCATGGATATGTGTTTATTATGAATTGATTACATCCAGTTGTGATTTATAAGTTGTGAATTCAATTTACTTATCCGTTCGTATAAAAACTGATTTGTGTATGTTGGTTGAGAGTGCACGCTTAATTTTCATGCATGAATTTGACGCTAGAATATAAGGGAGTTTCACCTAATCGTTATGAACTTATATTCATAAGTAGTGAAGGTTGCTAGTCACAATCACGTTAAGTAAATTCTTGGCATAAGTTTCATGCAAATCATAGTAACGAGTGTCTCGTCAATGCTTATGTTTTTCATAGAACTTAATGATTCTTGCTTGTATCTCTATTATGCAACTCATGTAGGGAACTTGTAGGGAATGTTTTGGGTTGTCGTATGCAATCATCCAACCCAATAACTTGTGGAAAAACTGAGGGTTAATTAGTGCAATTCACGGTTAATTTGGGGCGTTGAGTATTCATAGCTTATCGAAAAGCAACTGGAAATCAAATTATATGCATATGTTCATGTGTGGATAAGGACCCCTCTAACTAGTGTCTCATAATTCTATTTAATCAAAATATATTTCTTTGGAGTTTGTTTTCAAATTTCTGTTTCAAATTTAATTTCACAAAAATCAATCCCCCATTTATTTTAAGTGATTAAATTTGTTAGAAATCAATTTAGTGTGTCTTCTAAAGTCTTGAAAGTTTTGAGTCTTTTTGAATTGTTTTAGTTTATTTGTTAGTTTTATTTTGAGTTATTCTAGTTAAGTGTTTTAAATTTTGTTTTTACGTTTTTAAATTAATTTTACTTTGGTTAGCATCCCTAGTTAATCCCCGGTTAGAACGATCCCTACTTACATCATTACTACAATTGTCACAAATAGGGTTTAATTTGTGTGTCAAGTAATTCTCACATCAAATTTTGGCGCCGTTGCCGGGGATTAGCAAATTTGCTAATCCCTTGTTTATGTTTTTGTTTGTGTTTATTTATATTTTTTTTTTCTTTTTATTATTTTTGTGTTTTTGTCTTTTACTTTTGATATTTGATTTAGTTTTCTTTCTTTGAATTGAGGTACAAATGGAGCAAGACCTGGATTCTACTAGCATTCAAGATCTATTGGCACAGCTCACTGCTCAATTAACTCATAATGCCGAACGGACCACAATGCCAAGTATCCCTACACTTGATGTGCCCTATGGGCAAGGATATCAAGGTCCTCAATTTTCTGCAAATGAAGATGTTTGGGGATATCAAGGCCATAACCAATCAAGGGGCAACATGTTTTCCAATGCTTACAATTCAGATTGGAGAGATTATTCAGATTACATGTGGGGAGAACCTCAACAATTCCAACAAGGTGGATATTGGCAGCAAGAAGACGCGTTCTATTCAAGACCTATGCAGCCACCACAGCATGCCCCACAACAATTCCAATCGAATCAAAGTATGCCCGTGGATTATAATCAAATGCTTGAAGAATTAATTTCTTCGGTACAGGGTTCACAAAAAGAAGAACAATTGCCACCATCGGAAGAGTTTTATCAGTGGCCATATGAACCGTCACAGCCACCACAACAATCAACCCAATTCAATTCAGGTACGTCCTTGGATAATGATACACTTAATAATTTACTCACCTCTTTGAATCAAGGAGTAGAAAATCAAAACCAGGAGATGCAAGACCGAGTCAGAAGAGTGGACGAATTGGAGATGCATGTTGGGCAAATTATGGAATTCATGGCACGGATTCAAGAGCAAAGTGAAGTCTCCAACTCAACTCTTGAAAATTCAAAGGCAGAAGTTGAAATCGATGAAGCCATCACCTTGGAAGGTGACATAGAGGATGAAGTTGTCCCAGAACTATCCAAACACAGCCCGAACAGGGATGAATTGCTGCTGCAAGCAGAAGATGAGGAGGACGACCTGGGCAGTTTAGAAGAATTCTTGCTACAAGCTCCTCAAATCCCTATGTCATCCAACTCAGGTGAGGAAGTTCCCATTTCATTTCATTCTAATGATATTCCTATTCTTGGTGCAACAAAACAGGTCCTAGATCGTGTTGAATATTTCAAAGGCCTTTGTTTCCCAAGAAGAATGATTCAAGAGAAAGTAGTGGCTAAAGAATGTCAAGACTTCATCCAAGAGGCTGTGCATGAGACAATCAAGCCCGAAGCAGTAGAGTTTGATGACCCGGGACAAGCCACAACCATCATAGCACCCACTCGTGAATTCAGACCATTGCCGAATCATTTCAAGTATCACCTCCCATTAAAAGATAAATTCCATGCTTTGGAGCCGATGGGAGTTAAGGGAAAGATGCGTCCGGCTAAAGACGTTAAATCAAGCGCTTCTTGGGAGGCAACCCAAGCATTCAACGAAGGGAGACTTTGAAATTGCTCAACAAATCTTTTTCCGATCATATTTGCACTCTTAAACCCTTCTCTTTACTGCATTTATTTTACCTTGTTTAAGTTCATTAATTGTTAGTTTATTTAAGTGTGAATCTTGTTTAGGGTAAATAAAGTCTTTTTACTTTAATTTACATATTTTACATTACATTTTTTTTACATTGCTTAAAATAAAAATAAAAAATAAAAAATAAAAAATAAAAATAAAAAGATAAAATTTAAAATTAATGATAAATAAAAAAAAATAAAAATAAAAAATAAAAAAATAAAAAATAAATAATAAATAAAAAAAAAAGTACAAATATTTTACAATGATGTAAATTAATAGTATTCATTGGTCGGGTGGTGCTTCAGTAGTAGGCGGGGCTTCAGCAGTCGGCGGGGCCACAGAAGGAGGAGGCGGCAGAGGTTGATCAGTTGGAGCTTCACTACGCGGTGCCGCTCCAGAAGACGAAGGCAGATGCTGTTGGAACAAACCCACAAACCTTCGATGATCAAGTAAAATTTGACCATCAGTGTCCTGCATCTGGTCAATTTTCCTCTTCATGCTGGTGGCATAGCTGTGTGCGAGCTTGTGCAATTCCTTATTCTCATGCTTGAGCCCTTTAATCTCTTGCTTGAGACTCTGTATTTCAGCCACCAAGGATTCAACGTGACGGGTTCGGGCATATACGCGTTGGGCCATGTTGGATACGGAACCCGCACACTGCACACTGAGAGCCAGAGACTCATTGACCGCCAATTCATCAGACCGCCTTGCGAGCAGTCTGTTATCTCTGGGAGTGACAAGGTTTCGGGCCACCACCGCAGCGGTCATGTCATTTTTCATCACCGAATCCCCAACGGTAAGAGGACCGGTAGGGGATATGAAGGATGGGCGCCATATGTGAAGGAAATATTTTGTGAAACATGTTCATTTAAGCAACATCAATAGCATGCTAATAACAATTAAAAGGCGGAATCATGCTTGCATGCACTTAAAAACAAAACATAACCAAGAAATTCAAAGCCTAGTAGATTGGTGAACCATTAATCAACTCAAAAACAAAGTGAGTTGAAATTAATACCTTTGTAGATTCCTCTTTGCATAAGCAAAGGCTAATCACCCAAAGAGATAGGGCCTTCATTCCTTGCTTCTTAGATCCATGGATTTGGATGGAAGAATAGGTTCTCCAAGTTCCCAAAATTGAGAACCTCTAATTTTCGACACCAAGGTTCGATTGTAGAAGAAATGAGTGACCTTGGAGTAGTAGGATTGCTAGATGTACCCTCCAAGGTGTTGGCCTCTTTAGAGAGAAAATGGAGAGACAATTCTCACCCATTTTCCCCCAAAATAAACCCTTATTTTTTGCTTATTTCACATTAATGAATATTTAGTTATAAAGTCATTTATATAGTCACTTCTTTAAGTGACCTAAACAACCAAAAACCCTAATTCATCTATAATGGCCGGCCACCTAGGGGATTTGGGCTTTTTGGGCTTTAATGAATCTTTATTCATCAAATTGTCATACAACTTAAGTTAATGGGCTTGACGTTCAAAGCCCATTGGGCCTTAAGGTCCAAAACTATCCCGAAGGTCTTTAACGAACTTATTCGTTTGATTAATTAACATATTAATTAATCCTTGCCATAAATAAATGATTAAACCATTTAATCATTCTTACTCATTTCCGTTTAATCTCCAATCTACACCTCTTACGGTGTGCGATCCATTAGGTTCCTTTTAGCGAGGCAGTGGGCGATTAAAACCATTTTACATCGATTGTGAATTGAAACAATTTTCAATTCTCCCTTTAGTGTTTACACACGTTTAGGGCTTCCACAAACCATGAGTGACACCTAGCAGCATATCATGGTTACCCAAGCTAATCAGAAGAGGTTAGAGAACCTATTCAGTTCGGGATTACAAATGCAATACGGTCCTTCTCTAATCTAATACTCTTGACCACATTGTTTGGTTTGATAGTTTATTTGATCATGTCTACTATCCAATGTGTGTCTTGTGCTTATATGATTACCTTGAATGTGATTCGGAACGCATTCCCTAATCTCATTCATACTCTGGCCAGAGATTCAAATCATATCATAGTGTATTCTCCCTCAAACGGTTTGAAGGTTAGAGATCCCTTGTTGCGCATTCACTTGTCTCCATAGCTAAGTCACTTGACCCCAACAATGCCGTGGACACCCTCCTGATGGAGTGACTTTGACATAATCAAAGATCAAGGTCTTAACCACAAGACAACTATGATGCCTCAGGTCAAAGGACTAATTTGCATTATCCCAACCATGAGTTCTCATGTGACATGGAATATGAGAACCCTTCGTTGATCGCGTTCAGTGAACTCATTCTCTATTGAGCACCTACCGTACTTGTCTTGATGTCACACACACCAATGACTCGAGACTAATCACTCTCCCTGAGAGAAGACATAGTACGTACTGATCTTAACGGACTGTCAACGCCCAATTGGCAATCCTATGATCAGGAACGTTTAGGATGTGTCTACGAAAGAATGGTCTCATGAATCTAACTTCATTAGATTACATTCTCCCAATCACATATTCCTTGGACTTTATCGTTTAAGCATATAACATTTATATGAGACGGCTCAAACAATAATCTTTGCCCTTTATATGTTAAACTAGATTAGTTTAACATGTGAAATGTCCGTAAAGTATCATCACATGATTGGCTTTAGGGCACATTTCCAACAATCTCCCACTTGCACTAGAGCCAATCAGTTTGGTCATCTTGATGATACCTCTTCTGAAGTCATTTCATAAATGGCTGAATAGTAGGCCTAGACAGTGGATATCTATATGTGTTATCCACAGAAGCAACCTTGAGAATAACGACGTCACCATTATACATGATTCTCAATCATGTGGTTCAGTCTCTCATTTGTGTTCGGATCTTGATGAGACCTTGATTCCCAGGCTTGAGCTATCGCCCCATTAGTGTCATACACTTTCTGGTTGGAACCGAATAGAGAGTTCATAAATGAACTTTCCCATCCAAACAACATTGTTGTAAACTTCTCTATGGCAATATATTTTGCATTCATAATGGAACACACTAAAGTCATTACTTTAATGTTTCCATCCAAATATCTCTTTAGTCATAATAAAGAGATATTCGTTTATCTCTTCATTCATAATGAAGAAACATCCAATGATGGATTAGATTCATAATCTAATACATTTACGCTTCCATTACGTTACTCTAATTCTTCCTCGATCTTTGAGGAATCTATCCTTTAGTATTTCTTAAATACTTAAGGACTCACTTGACAGTTGCCATGGTTCTGATCCTGGGCTTGCACTGATATCGTCTTGTACCGTTCTAGGTACAACTCATATCAATGTTTTTCATACAATATGAAATACATAAATCACCTTTCTGCGTATGCATAAAGGATTCAATTTACGCATTATTTCTTTGGGAGTCAAAGGGTACATTCCCTTTGAGAAGGGCAACTTGCTAGTCTCACTAGAATCGTCCTTCTTATTGAAGTTTATCATCATATGAGAAACTCCCTAGCATCCATTGTCTATTATTAGGGATTGATATAATCCAATTATATCATGAAATATATCATGATAGATTTCCATCCCATATATATAGACTATATCTCCCATATACATTCTATCTTCATATAATGTATTAAAGTCATAACTTTAACGAAGAAGTATTCTTTTCATTTCCAAAATTAATATATCATATATATTTAAATTTTAGGAACATGATTACTCCCACTAATCTTTTGTAAAACTAGTAAACAAAAGATTCATTTACATCTTTATGAGAAATCAAACGATTTGATCCTTTTTCTCATAAAATGCAAATAGCTCCCACTAACTTGCTAAGATCCATGATGGATGGATTTCTACAACTTACATGTCTTGTGATTTATATTTTTAGACATATATTATCAAGACTATCTTAATAATGGTTTCGGAAACCCATATTATGTCCAAACATTGAATCACCATTTAGTTGTAGCTAGCAATCTTCGAATTAATTGAAACTAAGACTACGTCAAAAATGGATCCTTCAAAGTCAACCATTCTATTTGATTGTAGTCACCTTAAGCTACCAATTAGCTTTGAAGGTTTCATTATTTCGAGTCAAATGGTACTTTACCATTTCCTTGAGTATATATCGTATATGCACTCAATGTAGTCATAAGGGTTTTCATTCTTATTTCTTTCGAATTAAGAGGTGCAACTCTATGACATAGTCATAAAGTTCAAAACCATTCAACTGAGACGGTTTATAAATCCTTATCGACTACCTTGGAGCTTGTGGTATAGGAACTAGGTTGTTATATTTGTTGATTACTATCTTGTCTCTCAAAGAACCCATTCTTTGAGTTCTATCTCTCGTTCATTTGCTTTTAGGCAAATCACATTGTAGAATTACAATGAACTACCCAACAAAACAACATTTGTTAGTTGGTTTATAGAAGCGATATCCAAAAGTTATTTTAAGGATATCCTACAAGTTTGTTATCAGACAAATATTGCTTGTTAGCACACAACCCCAAATCTTTAACATACTTAAGATTTGTCTTTCCTTTCCAACTACATCTTATGGAGTTATGAAAATATTGGAAGATCTTCTCATTGACAATCATATTGTTTTAGAAGTATATATCCTATATATGGGTAATAGATAACATCTAACGAACTAAATCTTATTCGAGTTCGATCTTCTCCTAATGGAGAAATACATTATCTTATGATGCTTCTTTCCTTGATATCTTTCAAGGAAACTCATCTAAAGTGTTACCTTTCCTTGGATCAAATCTAAGGAGGTAAATACTTTAGATGTCTTACTCATCAACTTACATTACTTGAATTCTTTGAAACATTTTGCAAAGTATTCGGACTTGTGTTTATTCAAAATAAACTATAGTCCAACCGAGAGTGATCTTCGGTGAATGTTATCCAACATGAGTAGTATTTATGTTTGTGGTCAAGTGCCACTAACATCTAAGTGAATTAACCTCAACAACTTTGTGATTCTTTCTTCTTTCCAAAAGAATAAAGATTCGAACATTTCGCCTCTATACAATTTTAACAAGAAGGTATTGGATCCGGATCTAACGATCCAAAGCATCCATCTTTCACCAACTCATAACTTATGTTTTTAGAGGAATCACAACTTTAGTTGGGATTAGTCACTACCTTGCAACCTTTTGGGTTTTAAGCATCATTATTTTCTAAACAGTTAACACTACCATATTATCTCTACTATAGAGATAATTAATTAGATTACCATAATCCAATCATTGATTAATAAAGAACATTGTTTTGTCAAACAAAACATTTATCCATTTCACATAGTGACGGAATTTAGTTCCTTAAAATTGGAATATTAAGACAATCTATGTTTTTCCAATTTCTTTGGTAGTTCATATGAGGAAGTAAGTACTAACTGCTTTCACAGAAATCTATATTTTATTCACTTTCCGAATGTGAAGTACTTTCTCTTCTCTCATTAATCTTCTACTTCTTATTAGCCACACTTTTACAACGATTGTAAAACATAGTCACTAATACGGAATCATGCATTCAAGTAGAAGAACCAACTGTTTTGAACTATTCAAGAACAATTTACAACACCTTCAAAAGGTGTGTCCTTAACACTTGCAAGACATTTCTTGCAAATACCCCTTCCAATGTCCATCCTTTCATAAAGAAAGTTTGTTCCCTTGGAGTTATTTATCTTCTTTATTTGACTTTCACCTTTGACTACATTAGTCATGGTCCCTAAACTCCCACTATCTCTCTTGAAACCTTTTTCAATTGTGTTATACACATCAAACAATTTTGGAGAGCATGTGGTTTATTGTTCACTATATAGTTTACAATAAACTTAGTGAACGATTAGGATAGGGACAGAAAGGTGAAGTCCTTGCCTAGTTTCCGTCTCGTTAAGTGGTGTAACACTTCAACACTCAATGATTCGCAATCATCATAAGTCCATGTTGATGGACTATTTTTGTCAACCAACCATTATGTTCCAAACATAATTACAAACCTTCAAGAGTTGTACAAGGCAACTCTCATTTCTTCACACAACAAATTGTAAGTGAAGAATCATGGCACATAAAGTGTCCATGCCTTTGTGCTTTCTTCTCAAGTTCCTTGTTCATGTAACAAAGAAACAAGCACTAAGTGTTTGCATTGACTAAGGGTTGTTCAAAGCAACTCTTATTTCTTCATACAACAATTTGTAATTGAAGAATTATGACATTAAAAGTGTTGTCCTCTTTATGATAGACCTTTCTAACATGTTCTTCCAATGATACATTATCATTAGGAAGATGGTGAGGATGAGACTACTTAGGTACATATGCAATCCTTTTAAGACATTCTTTGGGATTGCGGTACCAAGTCCGGAAACTAAAACATTCGGTTTTGTCAAGTGTTGGATAGCGTTTGCAAATATATTGGTAATCAAATACATAACGAATATAAATTGATTGATTTTAAACCATTTGATTCGGGTCTTTAAATCAAATAGTACCACCCACTATTTTTGGCAAATTCCATATCCCTCATAGGAATTCGAGAGTTTTGGATGAAACTCCTAGTAGGTTATGGGAGGCTCACTATTACCAAGTCCACCTCACGATAATACGATATATGGCTAGCATTAATAATAATGAGAGAGTACGCTTACTCATTTGCAACTAATGCAAGTACCCATCTTATTTGGCCTCTAGAGAATGTCACCTCACAATGATATGATATTGGTTCCATTGCACTTAGTTAAGTTCTTCCCACCATGCTTAGTGTGTGAAGGGGTTCAAGAATAGCCTCACGATGATACGATATATAGCTATCCTCGTTGCCTACACTCACCTCATCATATGTATATGGATTCCTCCTGAGTATAAGCATGCACTTTGTACTCCCCCATGATAGGGTGAAGCCGGTGTACAAGTCATAAACGATTGGAGCCCACCACGGTGGAAGGCCACGAAGAGATATTCTAAACATCTCTCGCTTATCAACTTAATATTGGTTTGGTTGAGGGTTTTTGGTCTCATCACATACAAATATACATTTTAATCTCTATTAAAACAATTTTGGTCCTATTACAACTATTGGTCCATCCCATTGTTTTAGTTGTACATAATACTCCCACTATGCTTTTAAAACGGTTTTTAAAGCAAGAGTATATGATACTACTAACATAAACTTTGCATTCATTTGATGGACTACATAGTTGCCTTAGGGCCTTAGGATGATTATGAACCTTTGTTTAGATTCAACACGAGCCTTGTGTTGAATCTCGGTCTAGGAATGGTGATTGATTTTAGTTACGCGTTTAATCACATTAAGGCGTGTTGTCTTAGGGGCGTTGGACCCAACTACTTCATTTTCATGCATATCGTATAAAGCAAGAAAGAAGTACTTCAAAGTAAAGGTGAGCTTATGCTCATTACAACATTTGCATATAACAAATTACTTTAAAGTAAAGAAGAGCTTAAGCCCTTTTACAACATTTGATCAAATCAAATTACAACCAAAATCTAATCTACACATTCCCATGGTTCAAACAAATTTGAAACGCCTTTCACATAGCTCAATTATATTAGGCTTAGGTTCATAATCACCCTTTAATTAATTAACACTTTAACTAATTAATGAATGCAACATTTTCATTTGGTCTTTGTATCCATAAAATTGATTTAAATGGAGCTAAACAAAATGAAAATCCAATTCTCATTTAAAGAGACAAAACAATTTTGTTCTCATCCTATTTGGGCCATCTTGCAATTAACCTCAACTTTTGGGCCATATTGCAATAACAAAAACTTTTGGGGTCACTTTGTATAATACACAAAAGTCACAACTTCATGTAAATACAACTAGAACCCAAACTTTAATCAATGCAAAAACTTCATTAAAGGATCAAAACAATTTGTCCTTTAGCGTTTTTGGACCTAAACGTAAAAACGTAAACTTTTGGGCCAAAGTGCAAATACACAAAAGTATCAAAACTTTATGTAATTGCATAAAAGCCCCAAAAGTACTCCCTTTGAGGGAGTGGCCGGTTTTAGGGAAGAGATGAGGTTGGTGTGTGTGTTGATTGGTGAGTTTTGTCAAAAGCATGCAAGTGTATGTAGATAAGTTTATGAAATAATTCAATCACAATTATTTCAATCATCACTTATACAAATAATTAACACTTTAAATACATGATAAATCATTTAAAAACAAATCACATAAACTTTATGAAATAAATCAAAACTTTGAATCAAAACACCAAACCTTTTTATTCTTGGTAAGAACATCAAGAACAATGAAGAACATTCATGAAAAACCCAAATTTTTCCATGAACTTTTTTCACCCAAAACCATTCCAAAACCATTCTTACTTAAGGGAAATAACATCTAACCAAACTAGGGTACTTAGGGGTTCCAAAGAACACCTTAAAACACTTTTAACAAGTCAAACAAGAACCCAAAATTTCACCCTTTGGTTTTGGCCGAATTTTCCCAAAAGCATGACACCAAATTTTAGCTCCAATATTCATGCTCATATGAACAACATCTACAACATTTGAGATAGAAAATTTTCCAACAAAATTTACTTTCAAAGAAGCAAGAATAAAGCTTGTAACAATTACAACTTTTAGATCACATACTATGAACTACAAAACCCAAAAGGATTCACCAACTACTAGACCTAGGCTCTGATACCACTTGAAGGAAATATTTTGTGAAACATGTTCATTTAAGCAACATCAATAGCATGCTAATAACAATTAAAAGGCGGAATCATGCTTGCATGCACTTAAAAACAAAACATAACCAAGAAATTCAAAGCCTAGTAGATTGGTGAACCATTAATCAACTCAAAAACAAAGTGAGTTGAAATTAATACCTTTGTAGATTCCTCTTTGCATAAGCAAAGGCTAATCACCCAAAGAGATAGGGCCTTCATTCCTTACTTCTTAGATCCATGGATTTGGATGGAAGAATAGGTTCTCCAAGTTCCCAAAATTGAGAACCTCTAATTTTCGACACCAAGGTTCGATTGTAGAAGAAATGAGTGACCTTGGAGTAGTAGGATTGCTAGATGTACCCTCCAAGGTGTTGGCCTCTTTAGAGAGAAAATGGAGAGACAATTCTCACCCATTTTCCCCCAAAATAAACCCTTATTTTTTGCTTATTTCACATTAATGAATATTTAGTTATAAAGTCATTTATATAGTCACTTCTTTAAGTGACCTAAACAACCAAAAACCCTAATTCATCTATAATGGCCGGCCACCTAGGGGATTTGGGCTTTTTGGGCTTTAATGAATCTTTATTCATCAAATTGTCATACAACTTAAGTTAATGGGCTTGACGTTCAAAGCCCATTGGGCCTTAAGGTCCAAAACTATCCCGAAGGTCTTTAACGAACTTATTCGTTTGATTAATTAACATATTAATTAATCCTTGCCATAAATAAATGATTAAACCATTTAATCATTCTTACTCATTTCCGTTTAATCTCCAATCTACACCTCTTACGGTGTGCGATCCATTAGGTTCCTTTTAGCGAGGCAGTGGGCGATTAAAACCATTTTACATCGATTGTGAATTGAAACAATTTTCAATTCTCCCTTTAGTGTTTACACACGTTTAGGGCTTCCACAAACCATGAGTGACACCTAGCAGCATATCATGGTTACCCAAGCTAATCAGAAGAGGTTAGAGAACCTATTCAGTTCGGGATTACAAATGCAATACGGTCATTCTCTAATCTAATACTCTTGACCACATTGTTTGGTTTGATAGTTTATTTGATCATGTATACTATCCAATGTGTGTCTTGTGCTTATATGATTACCTTGAATGTGATTCGGAACGCATTCCCTAATCTCATTCATACTCTGGCCAGAGATTCAAATCATATCATAGAGTATTCTCCATCAAACGGTTTGAAGGTTAGAGATCCCTTGTTGCGCATTCACTTGTCTCCATAGCTAAGTCACTTGACCCCAACGATGCCGTGGACACCCTCCTGATGGAGTGACTTTGACATAATCAAAGATCAAGGTCTTAACCACAAGACAACTATGATGCCTCAGGTCAAAGGACTAATTTGCATTATCCCAACCATGAGTTCTCATGTGACATGGAATATGAGAACCCTTCGTTGATCGCGTTCAGTGAACTCATTCTCTATTGAGCACCTACCGTACTTGTCTTGATGTCACACACACCAATGACTCGAGACTAATCACTCTCCCTGAGAGAAGACATAGTACGTACTGATCTTAACGGACTGTCAACGCCCAATTGGCAATCCTATGATCAGGAACGTTTAGGATGTGTCTACGAAAGAATGGTCTCATGAATCTAACTTCATTAGATTACATTCTCCCAATCACATATTCCTTGGACTTTATCGTTTAAGCATATAACATTTATATGAGACGGCTCAAACAATAATCTTTGCCCTTTATATGTTAAACTAGATTAGTTTAACATGTGAAATGTCCGTAAAGTATCATCACATGATTGGCTTTAGGGCACATTTCCAACAATATGTTGTCTGGTGAAGGCGGAGCTGCCTCTTCACCACGGTTCAAATCAAAACGACGATCGGAAGGGCCAGACATTTTTCAAATGTGGTGAAGAAAGAAAAGAGATCGGACAGATTAAGATTTCGGAAGTGCAAGAAAGGAGTGTTTACTGGAGGTATAAGTGTGTTGTGGAACAAGATTAACGCCTCTATAAAAAGGAAGAAATCAAAGAGGCGATCCTCAGAAATTGAAGACGCGTCCTCTCGCAAATTGAAGAGTCGGGGCTCCGTTCTCAAAAGCCGGATTCTTTTCTCAAAAGAGGCGTTTAATTTCTTAAAAGTTGGGCTTGCTCAGAAACCACGAGCCGAACCCCGGATTTCGCAAGATCAATTCGTTCAGACGTGTTGTCACCCGTCACACGCAAACTCAGCTCTGCGAAAATCACGGGCAGTCTGTCGAAGCGCCGATTCCAACCATCTGTCTCTCTCAGCCTAGTCAGCACTTGTCACATGCAACTGGCAGCTTTGCGGAAATTACGGGCAGCTTTGTCAGAAAGCGCGTAATTTGTACTATTCACCCATCCACCGGCTGCCGACAATGAGTGAGAGAACAGTTCCGGTTGTGAAGACAAGTCGTATAAGTTTCTACCTTCGCCTTCCACAGCAAAGACACACCCTCTCAGCACTTATTCATCTCTCTGAAATGGCTTTCCAACAAACCCTCTCGAGTCACTCTGTGTTCCTCATTCCTTGGGATACTCCTGCGAACAACCCATTCAAAGCAAAAGTATTTCATATCATAAAGGTTGAAAGCAAGAGTATCTCATATCATGCTTTCTCCTTCCTTCTCCTTGTTCCTGATTGCTTACCTAGCCTTGCTCTCGAGTACTCATCATCTTGTGCTTCCGCTTCGTCTCTCACGTATAAGGGAAGTGAAGATGATACCTCGAAGCATGTGGAGACAAATTGCCAATTCATCCCCAGCTAGGGACAAGGAGAAAGAAAGCAAGAGGTGGGCACTTGGAAAGATTGAAGAAAGAATCAGACCAAAACACCTCTACCTCGTGCCTGCCCGCCGTGCTGAGGAAACAAGCAGAGAAGAATGCAGACTGCACAATCAAATAATCCCAGCAGAAGAAGTCTGAGATGAAACCAAGGCACGCTAATATTCCTCGCTCAGAATTCCAAATCAGTTCAAGAGGAAAGCTGTGGAAAGTCAACAAGCATGACCAATGATTACTTATTAGTTTTATTCATTATCTTTTATCGTAATTTTCAATTTTTCGTTTGCAATTTTTTTTTTTTTTTTTTAATTAATTTTCTTGCGTACTTAACTGAATTATTTCTTTTCTTTGCAGGAACTTTTGGTTATTTCCACCCTTGAAGTTGATTGCAGAATTTTAGCTTGGGGGTCATCGCTTGATTTTACTGCAAATTAGGGAAGTTTTCAGTCTAATTGCGTTATTTTGTTTCTTATTATTTATTTATTTTATTTTATTTTATTTTTATTTGCATTATAGTGTTTTCTGACATTGGGGACAATGTCAAGTTTAAGTATGGGGGTAAAGGGTAAAAATGACCAAATTGAAATTTTTTGTACCTTCAACTTCGAACTGGTTTCATTTGTTTGTGTGTTGTTGTTTTTTTTTATTTTTTCTTAATTAGTTTTGTTTTATTAAAAAATAAAAAATAAATAAATAAAAAAAAAATTAAAAAAATCAGAAAATTTAAAAATCCAAAAATATTGTCTTGTTTCCCTTATTGTTTTGAATTAGATTTTTGTTAGTTTCCCGACCCAATGATATAATTGGATCAAATTTGAAAAATGATTATCAAGAACTTAGTTAACATGTGTTTTGTGAAATTCCTAATTCTCTTGTTAGTTTTGTATATGTTTGATCATCTTTGAAAAACCAAATGCACATAGCCTTGTTGATGTGAAACTAAAGCATGACTTAAAGCTTCATATGTGAATTTAGTGACCATATACATCCTATGTGAGTTTTTGAGCCGATTGAAAGTGTGTGCATTTTTCATACACTCCTATTCTTTCATGTGTGATGAACTTATGTGAGATACATCTCTAGAACTTGCGTAACGATCTTTCGAAATGTTTGTCATTGATTGCATGAATTTGGAAATGATAGAGGCATTAGGTTTACCACTATGGCCCAAATAACCATGTTTCCCAAAGAAAAATGATATCATTAGATTGCCAATTTGAGCCGTGTATGTTGAGCCTTTTATTTCTTATCACCAGATATGTCTACCCTTATACCTGAAACATTTTTTTTTCCTTACCCTTTCCAAGCAAGCTAGTGAGCAATGTGAGATTGTCTTATGAGAAATGTTTGTAAAGTACTTTGAAGGTGTTTGGCAAAAAAATAAGTGTGGGGGTATTTCATGTTTGTATTAAAAAAAAAAAAAAAAAAAAAAAAAAAAAAAAAAAAAAAAGAGAAAAGAAAAAGAAAAAGAAAGATTGTATACGAAGAAAAGAAAAAAAAAATGTTTTTAAAGTTTCAGTTTAAGGGTGTGATTGGAGGTTTCAGAAGAATCGTTGGAGAGCTTGAGTTCTTATAAATCTAGACAAAAGAATTGCTTGCAATGTAGCTTGGAACTTGTGTTTTCCTATTCTTTCGTTTCAATAATCCTATCCCTAAGCCTCATTACATCCAATAAAAGTCCTCTTGATTTAAGTTTTGCAATTATGACTGTGGAGAAGTGATCTTTATGCAAGCTTATGGTAGAAATTTCACATTTGATTCTTTGAGCGAAACACATTAAAACTAAACACATGTGTGATTGAGTGCATATCCCGTGAGAAGGTTATTAGTTTGCATATGATGATTTTAAAAATAAAAACTTGAAATTGCATTAGCATGGCTATCTCACACACTACACTTTAAGGATGATTCAAAGATTACTGCTAATATTTGAATAAGGAAGATGAACTTGGATTAGTTTGTTGGTGTTAGCTATGGTTCTTGATGATTTGTTTTCTTGAATGAAATTCTATGAGGGTCACATAGGGGGAAGCTAATGTTTTTCTTGTTACTTCTTGTTCTTGTTTTCTTTGTTTTGCTCGAGGACTAGCAAAAGTTAAGTGTGGGGGTATTTGATCGGATCATATTTATACATATTTTTACTTCGAATTCACTCGTCTTTTCTTAGTTAGTTCCTTATATCTTTGAGCTATTTACGTTATTTTTGTGTTTATAGGATCTGTTATGCAAAGAAAATAAAAATAGCAAAAATGAGTTTTAAATAAGAAAAAGAAAAGAAAGAACACGACAGAGAAATAATATTAACAGTTATCCACCTCACCAAAATATGTGTTCTTTAATAATTACAATTAGCTAGCTTAGGATATAATTTTACTTTTGATAATGGAATCATGATGAATCATTTACTTACACTAATATTGGCAGGACGTTGAAAAATGGATGGTGAGGTGGGCGAATGATTGCCAACACAAAAACCATTAAAAGAAAAGCAAGGTGGCTTGCGGTTGGTGAAAAGAAGAAATGTAATATAAGAAAAAAAACATGGTGTTGGCAGCTAAAGAAAAAAACTTGCGGAGACAAGGGATGATGGAGGAATAAAGAAACAGAAAAGCATAACAGAAAATAGTGGGGATGGCATTAAGGAAAAAGGAATGGACAGAGTGATACGCAGCTGGAAAGAAATGAAATAAAAAATAAAGGGAATGGTCAGCGTGAGGATATAGTGCAAGGAAAGGCTGCGTTGGAGACAGATAGAAAAATAAGAGGAGTGGTGGAGCTGCCCGAGGCAGCAAGACAGACGCAGAAAGACAACGAGGGAATAAGGCTGCCCTTTGGCAGCGAGGTCAGAAGGAGAGAAGCGGGGAAGGACGCGGAAAGAGGGGAAATAAGCTGCCTTTGGCAGCAGATAACAGAGGAGCAGAGAAATAGGACAGCGGGAGAGAGGTTAGACGCGGACAGGGGGTGTGAGGGGGCACGGAAAGGGGGACACGGAAATAATAAGGCTGCCCTTTGGCAGCGAGGTCAGGGAGACAGAAGCGGAAAGAGGCAGAGACGTGGGGAGAGAGATCAGGGCTGCCATTTGGCAGCTGGGGGGAGAAGCACAGAAAATCACAGCAAGTCCGAGAGCATCAGCACAGAGAGCATACTTCTCACTTTGGTTTTATTTTTCTTAAACTCATGTTTAATTTAATTTACCTTTTAATTATATTAAACATGTGTAATTAATTTCTGTTTAGTTAGAGGCGAATTTGAAACCATGGATATGTGTTTATTATGAATTGATTACATCCAGTTGTGATTTATAAGTTGTGAATTCAATTTACTTATCCGTTCGTATAAAAACTGATTTGTGTATGTTGGTTGAGAGTGCACGCTTAATTTTCATGCATGAATTTGACGCTAGAATATAAGGGAGTTTCACCTAATCGTTATGAACTTATATTCATAAGTAGTGAAGGTTGCTAGTCACAATCACGTTAAGTAAATTCTTGGCATAAGTTTCATGCAAATCATAGTAACGAGTGTCTCGTC
Source organism: Malus x robusta (assembly GCA_963082935.1). Classification (NCBI taxonomy): domain Eukaryota; kingdom Viridiplantae; phylum Streptophyta; class Magnoliopsida; order Rosales; family Rosaceae; genus Malus; species Malus x robusta. Next base: position 15,349,806 of record OY720328.1, read on the forward strand.
AATGCTTATGTTTTTCATAGAACTTAATGATTCTTGCTTGTATCTCTATTATGCAACTCATGTAGGGAACTTGTAGGGAATGTTTTGGGTTGTCGTATGCAATCATCCAACCCAATAACTTGTGGAAAAACTGAGGGTTAATTAGTGCAATTCACGGTTAATTTGGGGCGTTGAGTATTCATAGCTTATCGAAAAGCAACTGGAAATCAAATTATATGCATATGTTCATGTGTGGATAAGAACCCCTCTAACTAGTGTCTCATAATTCTATTTAATCAAAATATATTTCTTTGGAGTATGTTTTCAAATTTCTGTTTCAAATTTAATTTCACAAAAATCAATCCCCCATTTATTTTAAGTGATTAAATTTGTTAGAAATCAATTTAGTGTGTCTTCTAAAGTCTTGAAAGTTTTGAGTCTTTTTGAATTGTTTTAGTTTATTTGTTAGTTTTATTTTGAGTTATTCTAGTTAAGTGTTTTAAATTTTGTTTTTACGTTTTTAAATTAATTTTACTTTGGTTAGCATCCCTAGTTAATCCCCGGTTAGAACGATCCCTACTTACATCATTACTACAATTGTCACAAATAGGGTTTAATTTGTGTGTCAAGTAATTCTCACATCAGTGGTCACTACACAACTTCATCTTGAATATGAGTTATGCAAATCAATAACATGCTTTGAATGCAGTAGGCATGAATTCTAGCATTTGGAACTAAATGATGAAACGCCTTCTAAATAGCAACCAAGCAAAGAATAATGAGATCATGCAACGACTTTAGAAAGCAATGATGCACATATTATTAACTCTCCAAATAAACGTTTAGGCTCAAGTCTCACAAGGTTGTAGCGTTCATTTGAGTTCCTTCCTTCAAGCATTTTACAAAAACTGATTTTTCCTTTATCATTGCATGTGAATTCATAAATTATAACCACAACCAAGCATACACCAAAGAGTAAATCAAATTTTCATCCATGTTTATAACTCTCTTTAACAATCATGTAATTAAAAACCAAATCGTCATCATTGTGTTGGAAGGTACCCTAAGACACAAATAAACACACAAAAACAACTCTTTTTTTTGGGTTTTTCAAAACAAATTTTCAAATTTGTATGAGATTTTCGGATTTTTATGTCAAAATACAAGAAAACACTCCAAAACAGCTTAAAAACAGCAAGGAACAACACTAGAAGTAATGGGTGATAAACTACAACGAATTTTATGCAAAACAACCTGGTTACCCCCCCACACTTAAATCAAACATTGTCCTCAATGTTTCAAGCATAAACTCACACAACAACAAGAAAACAAGCAAACAACGAATAAACATAACAAGTATGGTAAAGTAAAAACCAGATAGAGTAGAGTTTAAGAACGCAAATCTGGTTTTGGAGATAGATGATCTTGTTGACTTTCCATAGCTTTGATCTTGAACTGGTTTGGAATTCTGAGCGAGGGATATAAGAGTTCATTGGTTGTGCAGTCTGCATTCTTCTTTGCTTGTTTCTTTTGCCCGGCAGGCAGGCACGAGGTAGAGGTGATGGTCTGTTTCTTTCTTCAATCTTTCCAAGTGACGACCATTTGCTTTCTTTCTCCTTGTCCTTAGCTGAGGATGGATTAGCACATTGTCTCCACATGTTTCGAGGTATCATTTTCACTTCCCTTATCTCTGCCACATGCAGATGTGGTAGCTTGAGGAAACATAAGATGTTGAAAATGAGTACTCGAGAGCAAGCCTAGGTAAGCAATCAGGAAGGGGTTCTAGGCAGTTGGTTCCAGATCAGAAGATTGATACCAAGCGCTGGTTGATTGCTCTCTTTCTTCTTGTCTCGCAGGTGAAAAACAATGACAAGGAGAATGTCAGGGAGAAAGCATGATATGAGATACTCTTGCTTTCAACCTTCATGATATGAAATACTTTTGCTTTTGACAGGTTGTTTGCAGAGGTATCCCAGGGAATAAGGAACACTGAGTGACTCGAGAGGCTTTGTTGGGAAGGCATTCTCGGAGATGAAGAAGGGTTATGTATGTCTGCCTTGCAATGAAGGGTGAAGGTTGACATTTATAGGAATTAATAACCGGTATTATTCTTTCACTCTTATCGGCAACCGTTGGATGATTTAACAGTAAACTTCACGTGCCTTCTACTTCATAAGAAATCTTCGACAGAGTCCCGTAATTTTCGCAAGGCTGAGTATGCATATGACAGGTGCTGACACGTCTCGAAAAGCAAGTGCCTCTTTGATATCTGGAATCAACGCTTCGACAAACTGCCCGTCATTTCCGCAAAGCTTAGTGTGCATGTGACAGATGCTGACACGTTTGGAAAAGTAGATGCCTCTCTGATTTCTGAGCTTGCCTCTTTAAGTTCTGAGATCGCTTGTTCGAGTTCTGAGCTCCGTCGAGTGCGGAGGTTGCATGTGACAAGTGCGGACAAATCTGGAAAAGAAGATTGGCCTGTGGTTTCTGAGCAGGCCCAGCTTTTGAGAAAGCTAGCTATTCTTCGATTTTTGAATTGGCCTCTTCGATTTCTGAGCTCGCCTCTTCGATTGCTGAGCTTGCCTCTTCGATCTCTGAAATCCCGTCGAGTATATATTTTTATAGAGGCGCGCAGTTCGTTTCAAAACACACTTGAATTTCCGCTTGTAGAAACTCCCTTCATTGCACTTCTAAGATCTCGATTTGTCCGACCTCTTCTTTCTTCAACACCTTTGAAAATGTTAGGCCCCTCCGATCGTCGTTTTGACTTGAACCATGGCGAAGAGGCATCCATGCCTTCTCCAGACAACATATGGCACCCATCTTTCATATCTCCTACTGGTCATCTTACCATTGGGGATTCGGTGATGAAAAATGATATGACCACAGCGGTGGTGGCCCGTAACCTTGTCACTCCCAAAGATAACAGACTACTTTCCAAGCGATCTGATGAGTTGGTTGTTAAGGATTATCTGGCTCTCAATGTGCAGTGTGCAGGTTCTGTGTCTAATATGGCCCAACAGGAGATTAGAGAGCTAAAGCATGAGAATAAACAGTTGCACAGGCTTGCACATAACTATGCTACAAACATAAAGAGGAAGATTGACCAGATGCAGGAATTTGATGGTCAGATTTTACTTGATCATCAGAGGTTTGTGGGTTTGTTCCAACAGCATTTGCCTTCGTCTTATGGGGCTGCACCGCGTAATGAAGCTTCAAATGATCAACCTCCGATGCCTCCTCCTTCTGGGGCTCCACCGACTACTGAGACTTTTCCTAAGCAGCCTTTGTGAAGGCTTCCTCTTGTATTTTCTACTTAATGTTCCTTTTTTTTCATGAAAATGAATGTAAAAATACCTTGCATATCTGTCAATGTTTCAAAAATAAATTCACACAAAAAACAATTAAACAAGCAACAAATAAAAATGACAACCATGGCAAAATAAAATGTAGAAAAGGGAAGGTTTGTAGAAATGCAAAACTGATTGTGGAGCGATTAAAAAATCTTCCTCATTTTTGAATACATGGGTTGCCTCCCAAGAAGCGCTTGCTTTAACGTCTTGCTGCCAGACGAAACTTCCTTCTAAGCTTCGTTAGGGCCCACGGCACTGAGTGGGATTTCTTCCATAATCTGCCACACATCACTCTCATAGTATAGCTGCAGGCGATGCCCGTTCACTTTGAATTCGTCGCCGTTCCTTAAGCTTTTAACTTGGACTGCACCATGGGGAAAAACATTTGTGACAACAAATGGCCTTATCCACTTAGACCGTAACTTACCAGGGAACAATCGTAGACAGGAATTGAATAGTAGCACTTTCTGTCCAATTGAGAATGTTTTTCCCCGAATCATTTTGTCATGAAACGCCTTTGTTTTCTCCTTGTAAATTTGTGCATTCTCATAGGCTTCATTCCGTATCTTTTCAAGTTCATTCAGTTGCAGCTTCCTATTCATTCCAACAGCATAAATTGAATTTTTTCATAGCCCAGTGCACTTTGTGCTCCAGTTCCACAGGTGAAGGAAGATTTTGTGAAAACATGTTCATTTGAGCAACATCATATAGCATGCAATTAACAATTAAAGGCGGAATCATGCTTACATGCACTCAAAAACAAAACATTACCCATGAAATTCAAAGCCTAGTAGATTGGTGAACCAAGATTCAACTCAAATCAAAGTGAGTTGAGAAATATATACCTTTGTAGATTCCTCTTTGCATAAGCAAAGGCTAATCACCCAAAGAGAGGGCCTTCATTCCTTGCATCTTAGATCTATTGATTTGGATGGAAGAATAGGTTTCTCCAAGTTCCCAAAATTGAGAACCTCTAAGTTTCCATACCAAGGATGGATTGATGAAGAAATGAGTGACCTAGAGGAAGCAAGATTGCTAGATAATTTCCTCTAGGGTGGCCGGCCTCTTTAGAGAGAAAAGAGAGCTTTGTGTTCTCTCTAATTTCCTAAAAGAAACCCTAAATGAATTTTGGCTATAAAGTCATATTTATACCTTTATTCATTGGAGTGGCAAACTTGTAAATAAGTCCAAAACCCACTCCATCTCTAATATGGCCAGCCATAGGGTTTCATTGGGCTTGTAAGGCCTTTGTGAATTATTTGTCATTAAGTTGTCATACAACTTAAGTCAATGGGCTTGACGTTCGAAGCCCATTGGGCCTTGAGGCCCAAAACTAACCCGTGGTCTTTTAACGAACTTATTCATTTGATTAATTAACATATTAATTAATCATTGCCATAAATAATTAAACCATTTAATTATTCTTACTCATCTCCGTTGTTTCTTCAATCTTTACCTTACACGGTGTACGATCCATTAGGTTCATTTTAGCAAGGCAGTGGGCGATTCAGAACTCTTTCAAATCGATTGTGAATTGAAACTTACTTTCAATTCTCCCTTTAGTGATTATACACGTTTAGGGCTTCCACAAACCATGAGTGACACCTAGCAGCATATCATGGTTACCCAAGCTAATCAGAAGAGGTGGAGAACCTATTCAGTTTAGGATTACAAATGCAATACGGTCTTTCTCTAATACAATACTCTTGACCACATTGTTTGGTTTGATAGTTTAGTTTATTCATGTCTACTATCCAATGTGATTCGTGTGCTTATATGATTACCTTGAATGTGATTTGGAACGACTTCCTAAATCTCATTCATACTCTGATCAGAGATTCTTAATCATATCATAGAGTATTCTCCCTCAAACAGTTTGAAGGTTAGAGATCCCTTGTTGCGCATTCACTTGCCTTCATGGCTAAGTGGCTTAACCCCAACGATGCCGTGGACACTCTGATAGAGTGACGTTTGACATAATCAAAGATTAAGGACTTAACCACAAGACAACTGTGATGCCTCAGGTCAAAGGACTACTTTGCATTATCCCAACCATGAGTTCTCATGTGACATGAGTATGAGAACTCCTCGTTGATCGTGTTAAGTGGACTCATTCGCTATTGAGCACCTGCATGCTTGTCTTGATGTCACACACACCAATGACTCGAGACTAGTCACTCTCCCTGAGAGAAGACATAACACGTACTGATCTTAACGGATTGTCAATGCCCAATTGGCAATCCTATGATCAGGAACGTTTAGGATGTGTCTACGAAAGAATGGTCTCATGAATCTAACTTCTTTAGATTGCATTCTCCCAATCACATGTTCCTTGGACTTTATCGTTTAAGCATATAACATTTATATGAGACGGCTTAAACAATAATCTTTGCCCTTGATATTAAACTAGATTAGTTTAACATGTGAAATGTCCGTAAAGTATTATCATATGATTGGTTTTAAGGCACATTTCCAACAACAGGTAGGTGACACGGCTTGCCATAGATTAGTCGAAATGGAGACATCCCTAGAGGTGTTTTGTAGGCAGTGTGATATGCCCATAGTGCATCATCTAAATGCAAGCTCTAATCCTTCCGGTTTGGCCCAACAGTCTTTTCTAAGATTTGCTTGATTTCTTTATTCAAGACTTCAGCTTGGGCACTTGTTTGAGGGTGGTATGGCGTGGAAACCCGATGCTTCACATTGTACTTTTTAAACAACGCCTCAATGGTGCGATTGCAAAAGTGGGAGCCTCCATCACTTATGAACACCCTCGCCATGCCAAATCTGGAAAATATGTTAGCCTTGATAAAATCTGCCACCACTTTAGAATCATTAGTATGGGTGGCTTTGGCTTCCACCCATTTCGACACATAATCAACGGCTAGCAAAATATAAGTAAAATCATATGAGGGCGGAAAGGGTCCCATGAAATCCATACCCCATACATCAAAGATCTCCACATTAAAGATGGGGGTTTACGACATTTGGTCTTTGGCACCGATTGTACCTGTTCTTTGGCATCTATCACAAGTTATACAAAATGTTCTAGCATCCTCAAACAATGTAGGCCAATAGAAACCACTCTCTAAAACCTTAAGGGCTGTCCTTTGGGTGCCAAAATGACCACCATATGCATAACTATGGCAAAATGCAAGAATTCAATTAAACTCATAATTGTGCACACATCTACGAAAAATCTGATCAGGACAAAACTTCCAGAAATATAGATTATCCCACACATAAAATTTATCACGCTTGTATGAGTTTATCACGCTTGTATTTATCTAGAGTGCTAGGAACTTGTTTTGTCACGCTTGTATTTATCACACTTGTATTTATCTAGAGTGCTAGGAACTTGTTTTGTGACCAAATAATTGACCAAATCAGTATGAACGAAATTTATCTAAAGCAAATACAACTGCAAGAAGTTCTTTCTCAGTGGTAGAATAATTCAATTGAGCATCATTTAGTGTCCGTGAAACGTACTGGATGATGTGGGGCTGCTTGTTCCTCCTTTGGCCTAAAACAGCGCCAATGGCATAATCGGATGCATCACATATTAGCTCAAATGGAAGACTCCAGTTTGGTGGCATGATGATGGGGGCCGAAGTCAACATGTCCTTGAGGGTTTTGAAAACGGTCTCACACTTCTTGTTGAACTCGAAGGCTACTTCCTTTTGGCGTAAACGGCAAAGGGGTTGGGTGATTTTTGAGAAATCCTTGATAAATCTCCTATAAAATCCTGCATGGCCGAGAAAAGAATGAACCTCCCTCACCAAAGTGGGAGAGGGTAAGTGATGTACAAGATCTATTTTAGATTTATCAACCTCAATCCCTTTTTATGATATGATATGCCCCAAAACTATATCTTGTTTTACCATAAAATGGCACTTTTCCCAATTCAAGACAAGATTAGTTTCGATGCATCGTTGTAAGATCAGAGTAAGATTATTCAAGCATGCATCAAATGAGTCACCAAAGACACTAAAGTCATCCATAAACACTTCAAGGATCTTTTCTACAAATTCTGAGAAAATACTTACCATACACCTTTGAAATGTGGCTGGTGCGTTGCATAGCCCAAATGGCATGCGTCGATAAGCAAAGGTACCAAAAGAAATGTGAAGGTAGTCTTTGCTTTGTATGATATGATATGCCCCAAAACTATACCTTGTTTTACCATAAAATGGCACTTTTCCCAATTCAAGACAAGATTAGTTTCGATGCATCGTTGTAAGATCAGAGTAAGATTGTTTAAGCATGCATCAAATGAGTCACCAAAGACACTAAAGTCATCCATAAGTGGGAGAGGGTAGTGCTAGGTGAATGTGTTGGGTGGTTGCAATGAGTGGATGTGTTGGGTGAAATGAGTGGATGTAGTGGTAGGTGAATGTGTTGGGTGAATTTAGTGGATATAGTAGTAGGTGAATGTGTTGGGTGAAATAAGTGTATGTAGTGGTAGGTGAACGTGTTGGGTGAAATGAGTGTGCTAAAATGGTTATTTATAAGGAGATGATGATGTACAAACTTCAAATTTCGTCCATTCCTTTTGCTCCAAGCATATGCTATCCATTGCATGCTCCAAAATGCTCCAAAATGCACTTCTTTGCCACATTAACCCTTTCGACCAACAAACACACAAAAATAGCTTAAAATACTAAAATAGCTACGAACTAACAACGTAAATGCCAAGAAACAAGCTAACTAAGTCGCATAAATATGCTCCTATCAATGACAACTCATACATACAACCCATCCATACTTTCAATACACCCCCTCAAGCTGGATCAAGGGGATTGATTGATCCAAGCTTGGACAATAAACGCTGAAACTGAGTCGAGTCTAGTGCTTTTGTGAATAAATAGCAAGTTGATCGTGGTTACGTGTGAACATGGTGTCTATCACCTTGGATTGAACTTGAACACGAATATAATGACAAACAACTTCAATATGTTTGGTCCTTTCATAAAATACTGGATTGGAGGCAATGTGCATGGCAGCTTGGTTATCACAATACAAGGACATAGGTGCCATGCTTGTGAATCCGAGCTCGGAAAGAAGACCTTTCAACCATATGAGTTCACAGGTTGTTGCTGCCATAGCCCTATACTCAGCTTCGGCACTAGATCAAGCAATAACAGTTTGTTTCTTGCTCTTCTAAGTGACAAGGTTCCCTCCAACAAATGTGCAAAAACCTGTTGTGGATTTTCGATCAAGGGCATTTCCAGCCCAGTCAGCATCTGTGTAAGCCAAGATATGATTTGATCTATTGTTCTTCATAATTATCCCCCTTCCTACTGAGCCCTTAAGATATCGAAGTATTCTCTTGACGATTTCCCCGTGAGCTAGAGTAGGAAAGTGCATGAATTGACTGGCTAGGCTAACTGAATATGAGATATCAGGCCTAGTAATGGCGAGATAAATAAGTTTCCCAACCATTCGCTGATAAACACTAGGGTCCGATAGAGGTTCACCTTTTTCATGCCACCGAAGTTTGCTAGATAGGGGTGTCCGAGCTGGTTTACACTTCATCATGTTAGCTTCATCTAGAAGATCGAGAACATACTTTCTTTGATTCAAGAACAATCCATTTGAAGAGGTAGCCACCTCAATTGCAAGAAAGTATTTCAAGGGCCCCAAGTCTTTAATGGCAAGTTTTTGGTGAAGTGACTGCTTAAGCGTCTGGATTTCACTTATATTGTCACTTGTAATAATTAGGTTATTAACACATATAAGCACAACCAATTTGCTAGCAATACTACTTCGAACAAACAAAGAAGAGTCAGCATGACTCCTTTTGAACTCTGCAGCTTTAAGGACTGAACTAAGCTTCGAATACCAAACTCGAGGGGGCTGTTTGAGACCATATATGGCTTTGTGAAGTCTGCAGACCTTGTTGGGTTCATTTTCTCTTGGATGACCAGAAGGCAACTTTGTGTACACTTCTTCTTCAAGATCCCCGTGAATAAATGCATTCTTCACATCCATTTGGAATAAGGGCCATGCATTATTGACTGCCACATACAACAATACCCTCATTGTGTTCATTTTAGCAACAGGAGCAAAGGTCTCCTTATAGTCAATGCCATACGTTTGAGTAAAGCCTTAAGCTACTAATCGTGCTTTGTGTCTTTCAATGCTTCCATTGGAGTTGAATTTGGTCTTATATATCCACCTACTTCCCACGACCTTCTTACCATTTGGAAGATCCATCACACTCCATGCCTGGTTGTCATTCAGAGCTTTAAGCTCTTTAGTCATAGCATCTTGCCACTCAGGCATGCATATGGCTTCATGAAAATTCCTTGGTTCGAAAGTGTGGGACAATTTGTTAAGGAAAGAAGTATGAGAAGATGAGAATCTGTGATAAGAAATGGTTGCAGAGATAGGATGCCTTGCAGTGTAAGTAACATACTCTTGTAACTTCACTAGTGGATGTCTATCTCGTGTAGGATTTCTTCTTGGTGCACTTATAGCTTGCTAATTTGGTTGAGCTTCTGATGGTCCAGAGAAGCTTGGCACTGCATCAATTACACTCTTAGTGAGTTGAGAATTATCAGTGTTGATATGAGCAGGAGTGACTTCATGAATTTCTGCTGGAATAGGTAGTGGAAATAGGTCCATAAGATCTTCCATATTAGCATTAGTCTCCAACCCTTTCTGGAAATAAAATGAATATTCATCAAAACGCACATATCTAGAGACTACTAGCTTCCCCGTGTTAGGGTTGTACGCTTTGTAACCCTTTTAAGAACTAGCGTATCCCATAAACACAGATTTAGCAGCTTGAGGGTCGAGTTTGTCACGATGGAAAGCTGGAATGTGCACATAAAAAGTACAACCAAAGGTCCTGAGGTGAGACAAGTTTATAAGCCTACCCTTCATAACTTCAAAAGGAGATTTAGTATTAAACACCTGAGTTGGCAGTCTATTAATGATGTACGTGGCAATGGGTAGGGCTTGAGACCAAAATTTCTTAGGAACATTCATTTGGATCATAAGTGATTGAGTCTTCTCCAATAAATCTCGATTCTTTCTCTTTGCCACACCATTTTGTTGTGGTGTACCAACACAACTAGTTTGATGAAAATGCCATGATTGCTTAAGTAATTACTCATGTTATTGGAAGTGTACTCGGTACCATTATCTGATCTCAACATATACAACTTAGATGAAAATTGATTGGTGATTAGGTTGTGAAAGTCCTTAAGAGCATCAAACAAATTACTTGTAAGTTTTAAAAGATACAACAAGGTTACTCTAGAATAGTCATCAATAAATGTAACATAATATCTATACCTATGAAAGGATTCTACACGAGATGGACCCCAAATATCAGAGTGAACAAGCTCAAAAAGTTTACTAGTTATAGAATTAGAGGAAACAAAAGGAAGTCTAGTGGCTTTTGACATTTGACAAGTTTCACACTTCAGTGTGTTTTTACAAAAAAAGGGAAACAACTTGGTCATCACATGTTCTGAGGGATGGGCAAGGCGTTGATGCCAAAGTTGGTATTCCTGAACTTAACTTAAGTTGACAGTGAGCTTTTTGACAAAATTGGACTCATTTGAGAGATAGTAGAGTCCATTCAAGAAGAAACCTTCACCAATCTTCTTCTGAGTAACTCAGTCCTGAAACACAGCATTGTGAGGGGAAAATATGGTAAGACAATCTAAGGTTTTTGTGATTTTTCCTATTGACAAGAGCTGAAAAGGAAAATAAGGTACATAAAGAGCAGTGGAATCAGTATGCTCACATAGCAATCTAATCTTTCCTTTCCCTAGAATAAGTTCCCCTTTCCCATTTGCAACAGATACATGAATTGGATCAATAGTTCTTCGAAAATTGTGGAGACTATAGGGTTTATTAGTTATATGATCAGTGGCACCAGAGTCAATAATCCAAAAATCATGTGTAACATTTGCATTAAGAACAGTGGAAATGGCACTGATAATACCTGGAATATTGCCTTTCGATGTGTTCTCCGAGTTAGCCAAGAATCCAGCAAATTTCCCTAGCATTGCAGTATGGTTTTCAAATGTCATTTCATCAGGTTCAGTGTTTCCATGCTTCTTTTAAAGAAAAACAGCAAACTCGTTGATCAAGGACACGGGATTTGTTGAGAAATTGGCCATCCCATCAGTTGAGGAACAAGCTAAATGAAATTCTTTTGGAGTGACTCCACCCTTTCCATCTTTGATCAACCTGCCTTCCCTATCAAACTTAGGCTTTAACTCGGGATGAAGAATCCAACATTTGTCTCTCAAATGTCCCTTCATGTTGCAATAAGAACATTTCTAGTCTGCTTTCTTGCTAAGCACCCTATCACCAGTTGCTTTGTGATTTATCGTAAAAACCCTAGCTTCAGAGTTGGATTTGGGCTCAACGTTCATCACTTTTCGTCGAGTTTCCTCTCTCTGGACTGCATGACACATGATAGGAGCATATTTATGCAACTGAATTAGCTTGTTCTCATGCATTTATGTTGTTATTTCTTAAGTTAATTATGTATTTTAAGCTATTTTCGTGTGTTTGTAGGTCCATAGGCCTTATGAAGCAATAAGATGCATTTTGGTGCATTTTGGTAGTTTTGGGCTTGGAATGAATAGCACATGCATAGAGCAAGGTGGATGGATGAAATTGAAGACTAAAAAGGCTAGGAATGTGTTAAAGAGAAAGAAGAATTAATGTAGAAAGGACAAAGAGCTAAGCCACAAATGGGTGTCACTCTACCATTCACCTTTCCATCATTGCCGTGCACCACCATTGCACTCCCTTCGGATTCCTATGCCGTGCTTCATCATCCATGTTCCCTCCATTGACTCATTTGTTGCATCATTCTACCTTCCTTTCCTTTCTCTACCATGTGCACAATCATTCATGTTCCCTAGCTACAACACCACTCCATTTTACCCCCATGCTTTGCATCATCACTTCACTTTCACCTTTGAATCATTTCAAACACCACTCATTGCACTCAATTGCTACACCATTCCTTGTTCCCTCCATCATTTCAGATTCCATGCATCATTACATTGAATCATTGCACTCAATTGCTACACCATTCCTTGTTTCGTCCATCATTTCAAATTCATGCATCATTACATTGAATCATTGCACTCAATTGCTACACCATTCCTTGTTCCCTCCATCATTTCAGATTTCATGCATCATTGCACTCAATTGCTACACCACTCCATGTTCCCCTCCATTGCCATGCACTTCCTTTATAAAAGCAAGTGTGTGTAACATAAATTTAGTTCATACTTTGTTAGATCATTCACTCCCATTTCAACACAACCTTCATCCAAACACATCCATGAAGGAAATTTCTTGAAAAACATGTTCATTTCAGCAACATCTATGGCATGCAATTAACAATTAAAGGTGGAATCATGCTTGTATGCACTCAAAAACAAAACATTACCCATGAAATTCAAAGCCTAGTAGAAAGGTGAACCAAGACTCAACTCAAGAACAAAGTGAATTAACAATGGGCTTGATGTTCGAAGCCCATTGGGCCTTGAGGCCCAAAACTAACCCGAGGTCTTTAACAAACTTTATTCGTTTGATTAATTAACATATTAATTAATCATTGCCATAAATAATTAAACCGTTTAATTATCCTTACTCATCTCCGTTGTTTCTTCAATCTCTCATAGTAACGGAATTAAGTTCCTAAGAATTCGAATGTAAAGACAATCTTTGGTTTTTCCAATTTCTTTGGTAGTTCATATGAGGAAGTAAGTACAATCTGCTTTCGCAGAGATCTACATTTGATTCACATTCCGAATGTGAAGTACTTTCTCTTCTTTCATTAATCTTCTACTTCTTATTAGCCACACTTTTACAACGATTGTAAAACACAATTACTAATAAGGAATCAAGCATTCAAGTAGAAGAATCAACTGTTTTGAACTTTTCAAGAACAATTTACAACACTTTCGAAAGGTGTGTTCTTGACACTTGCAAGATATTTCTTGCAAATACCCCTTCCAATGTCCATCATTTCATAAAGAAAGTTTGTTCTCTTGGAGTTATTTCCCTTTCTTCATTTGACTTCTCCTTTGACTACAATAGTCATGGTCCCTAAACTCTCTTGAAACTTATTTCAATTGTGTTATACACATCAAACGATTTGGAGAGCGTGTGGTTATTGTTCACTATATAGTTTACAATAAACTTAGTGAACCATTTTGATAGGGACACAAAGGTGAAGTCCTTGCCTAGTTTTCGTCTCTAGAAGTGGTTTAACACTTCAACACTCAATGATTCAAAATCATCATAAGTCCATGTTGATGGACTATTTTTGTCAACCAACCATTATTTTCTAAACATAATTACAAACTTTCAAGAGTTGTTCAAGGCAACTCTCATTTTTTCATACAACAATTTGTAAGTGAAGAATCACGGCACATAAAGTGTCCATGCCCTTGTGCTTACTTCTCAAGTTCCTTATTCATGTAACAAAGTGATAGGAGCATATTTATGCGACTTAATTAACATGTTTTCTTGCATTTACTTAGTTAGTTATTGCTTATAAGAGTGTTTTAAGCTATTTTCGTGTGTTTGTAGGTCCTAATAACAAAGTTGGAAAGAAAGTGCATTTTGGTGCAATTTGGAGCAATTTTGGGCCAAAATGTATTGCATGCATATGGAGCAAGTGGGATGGACGTTTTTGGTGTTTTAAAAAGGGTTTCAACACATGCATAAATCTAAATAATGAAGTTGAAGTGTGGAAGTGTGCAGATACATACACTTAAGGAACAATTTGAAAGGAAAAGAAGTGAAAGATGCCATTTGTTGGATTGCTTTACAAGATGTACTCACATTTTCAGCAACTACAAACATAATTGCGAGCTGAAATGATGCATAGCATGTGTGTAAAGGTGTAAAGTGGCCAAAAGTTGATGTTTGCAAGATGAAATGATGCAAAACATGTGTGTGAAAGTTGTCTAACAGCTAGTACATGTGGAAAAGGGATGGAATACAAGGCAAATGCATGAGAAATTGAAGAATGAAGGCACATGGACAGCTACAAAGGAGTTGAATTAGCAAAAGAGGAATGATTGCCTTTTGTTAAAGGCAAGACACAATGATAAAAGAGCATGTAAACTAGCTGTCTTTGCATCATTTTGGTCTTTGTTTGTATTGTTTATTGAAGCCACTTGAGTAATTCTTTGCTTTGGAGCTTCTATAAATAGGGAGTGAAGGGAAGAACACTACACATTACACTACATCAAAAACATAATCAGCCACACCACCCCTCCATATTCAGAATTTTTGCCAAAAATCATTCCCTCTCTTTGCCACATACTTCCTTCACCATTCTTCCATATTTTTTTGATTTTTTTTACCCTAGCCGTACCCCCCATCAATCCTAAACCCTTCCATACCATTCCCTACCCATTCTCCCATACAAATACCACCCTAGAACCTGACTTTAGACCAAGTGCCACAGCATGGAGGAAAGAAGACTTGTGGATGCACCTGTTGTCCAAGTTGGATCATCTAGGTGTTTTCTTTCTTTGGATTTTAATGTCTAAATTTATGTATCTTTGCTTTGTGAGTATGAGGAACTAAACCCCCCTTGGCTAGGGGGGGATTCGAAACCATGTTTATGCTTGCTATATGATTTGATTACTTTCAATTGCATTTCATAAGTTGTGAATTCAATTTACTTATCTACATGAATTAAAACTTATTTGTGTGTGTTGGTTGAGAGTGCACGCTTAATTTTCATGCATAAGTTTGATGCTAGGATATAAGGGAATTTCACCTAATCGTTATGAACTTATATTCAAAAGTAGTAAAGGTTGTTGATCACAATCGTGTTAATTAAATTCTTGGCATAAGTTTCATGCAATTCATAGTAACGAGTGCCTCGCCAATGCTTATGATTTTCATAGAACTTAATGATCTTTGCTTGTATCTTTGTTATGCAATTCATGCAAGGAACTTGTGAGGAATGCTTTGGGTTGTCGTATGCAATTCATCCAATTCGATAACTTTAGGAAAATCTGAGGGTTAATTAGTGCAATTCACAGTTAATTTGGGGCGTTGGGAATTCATGGTTTATTGAGAAGCAATTGGAAATCGTTTTGTATGCAAGTGTGACATGTGTGGAGAAGAACCCCTTAGCTAGCTTTCCATCCATTCACTTTTATCACGTTCGTTTTAGAATCTGTTCAATTTACAAAGTTTGTTCTTGTTTTCAATTTTCGTCAAAACTCAATCCCCATCTATTTCGAAGTGTTAGATTAGTTAGAAATCAATTTCGTTTGTGTTTTTAAGTGTCTTGAGTCAAGTCATAACCCAATTTATTCCAATTTAGTGTTAGGTGTTCAAAACTGCCCAGAAAGTGTTTTTAAGCCAGTTTTGAGTGTTTATTTGCTGTTTTGAGTCTTTTGGTTTGTTTTGGTGTTTTATAGTTTAGTTTTGCATTCTTTGAGTCTAGTTTAGTGTTTTAAACTTTGTTTTTACGTTTCGAGTCTGTTTCAAGTGATTTGGCAATCCCTCTTAATCCCCGGCCTAGAACGATCCCTACTTACATACTTTGCTACAATTAATAAAAAGAGGGTTTAATTTGTGTGCTTATATATTTCGCATCAAATTTTTGGCGCCGTTGCCGGGGATTAGCAACATTGCTAACCCCTTGGATTGTTTTATTTCAGTTTGTTTTAATTAAGTCCAGATTCTGACCTTGTTTTTTTTTCTTGTTTTTAGGTACTAGTTTATGACTCGGAGTTCTCATCCGATTCGTGAACACATCTTGGACTTTGACGACGATTTTGAGCGAGAATTGAGACGAAAAAAGAAGAATCCAGAACCTAGTGAATCAAGTTCAAATTCAGAAGCCGAAGTTGAGTTTGAAGAAGAGGAACCCACGGCAAGAGTGGGTGAAGTAGAGGAAGCCATGGCATAAGACAATCGTACAATCAAGGAACTTTCGGCTTCAGGATTAGACAATGCCGCACCTCTATGTATTCAATATCCCGCGGCTGCCCAAGGAAAGACCGAGGAATTCGAGTTGAAGTCAAGTTTGCTACACCACATTCCGAAGTACCATAGGTTGTCCATGGAAGATCCTAACAAGCACTTGAAAGAGTTCGAGGTGGTGTGTTCAAGCATGACTCCAATCAATGTTGACAGGAGCATATTGAAGATGAAGGCTTTTCCCTTTTCTCTTATGGAAAAGGGGAAAGATTGGTTGTATGAATTAGCTCCCGGAACGGTCACATCTTGGGAGAGCATGAAACGTGCTTTCTTGGAGAAGTTTTTCCCAACTTCTCGAGTCAACGTCCTATGAAAAAGGATAAGTGGAATTCAACAAGATGAAGGTGAATCTTTTCCTACTTACTCTGAACGTTTTAAATCTCTTGTTGCTTCATGTCCACAACATCAGATGAAAGAGGAACTTCTTCTACAATACTTCTACGAGGGGCTACTACCAATCGAACGTCAAATGCTAGATGCCTCGGCGGGAGGAGCCTTGGTGGACAAGACCCCCACGGCAGCCAAGACATTGTTGGAAGTATGCCCACAAAGCCACTCTTTTGATGTAATAGCTTTTGGAATACTTATTGTATTAAACTTTTATATGTTTAATGGAAGGGCAAAGCTTATTGTTAATCACTATTTATTGTATCATGTGTTTAAGCAATAAGAGAATCCAAGGAATGTATTTGGTCTAAGAGATAAGTAATCTAAATGAGTTAGATTAACAAGACCTTTTCTCTTATGTTCATTCCTAAAACATTCCTAGCCATAGGATTGCCAATTGGGCATTGACAATCCACTAAGGTTAGTATGTGTTATGTTGACTCAAGCGTGAGTATGACTAGTCTCAAGTCATTTGGTGTTGGACACTAAGACAAACACATAGGTGCTCGAAAGAGTAATCGAGTACACTGAACTACGATCAAAAGAGAGTTCGAACATACATGTCCTGTATGAACTCTAAAGTTGCAATATGCAAAGTAGTCCTTTGACCTGAGGCATCATAGATGTCTAATGGTTAGGTCCTTGATCTTTGATCGTGTCAACGACATTCCCTCGGAGTGTCCAAGGCATGGTTGGGGTCAAGCTATCTAGTCATGTAGGCATATGAATGCACAACAAGGGATCTCTAACCTTCCATGGTGGAGGGAGAATACTCTAAGATATGATTCTAAAGTCTTTGGCCAAAGCAAATGAATATGACTTAGGAAGTTTGTTCCGAAACATATTCAAGGGAATCATATAGGAAAGTATCACATTGGATAGTAGACATGAAACAAACTATCACTTAAACAATGTGATTAAGAGTATTGTATTAGAGAAGGACCGTATTGCATTGTAGTTGTAACTGGATAGGTTCTCCAACCAATTCTACTTAGCTTGGGTAACCATGACATATTGCTAGGTGTCACTCATGGTTTGTGGAAGCCCTAATGATTAGCAAACACTAATCATTAAAGGGAGAATTGAAATGTGGTTTCAATTCACAATCGATCGTTAAGAGTAACATCGCCCACTGCCTCACTAATTGGAACCTAATGGATCGTACACCGAGTAAGGATGTATGTGAAGAAATTAAATGAAATGGATAAGCAATTAAATGGTTTAATTGAAGAATGGTCAAGATTAATTAATTAGTTAATTAATTTTACGAAAGGTTCGTATTGGGCTTATATGTTGGTTTTGGGTTTCGGGGCCCAAAAGCGTTTTGGCCCACAAGGCCCATTATGTTTATGTTGTATGACAACTAAAACAAAATGGGCAAATTAGCCCAATAACAAAGTAAGGCCGGCCATAAGGGTGAGGGTAGCAAACTTGGATTAATTACAAGTTTGCCACTCACTTGAAATAAAGTATAAATTCAACTTTATAGCTTTGTTTTCAATTAGGGTTCTTCTTGTTGAAATTGGGTGAAACATTTTCTCTCTTTTTCTTTAAGGAGGCCGGCCACTAAGGGAAGGGATATCTAGCAATCTCTTCTTCCCTAAGTCATCCATATCATCTTCACAAGATACATCTTTGGTGAAGAGACTTAGAGACATCAAACTTTTGGTGTTTTGGAGAACCAATCCTTATTTCCTCAAATCATCAAAGGAGCACTAAAGGGAGGAAAACACAAGGAGGATCCAAGGAGCTTGGAGGTGACTTGAAGGCCCTCCACTTGGGTGAATCCCTTGTGTAAACAAGGATGAGCTTCAAGGGTAAAGAAACTCTAAATCTACTTCTCTTTAATGTTGTTAATGAGTTTAATGGTTCACCATATACTAGGCTTTGAAAGTCATGGGTTTTATGAATTGTTTTTGGATGCATGCCTACTTTAAAGTGTTAATAGCTTGCATGTGTATTCAAATGTTCATACTTGTTCTTAGCTAGGACAAAAATTTTCCTTCAGACATTAATCTCCAATCGAGCGTTGAATGCCCAACAATACGAAGGTGTTGGACAAAAGAGCAACCCACGGCAACACCAAGTGAATGAGGTAAGTGCCATAACCGAACTTCAAAATCAAATGGCTAACCTTACTACTTTGCTTTCTCAAGTGGTGGAAGGTCCAAAAGTGCAAAACGTGGTAGCTTGTGGTGTATGCTCCATGCAAGGACACCTTACGGACAAGTGCCCACAATGGATAGAGAATGGAGGTTGGGAGACCCTCAATGCCGTGGGATTTGGTAACCAATACCAACCGAGGAATGACCCCTTTTCTAGTACTTACAATCCCGGTTGGCGTGATCATCCAAATTTCAAATGGCAAGAACCCCAACAAGGCCAACAACAAAGCACATTTAGGCAACAACCCCCGGGTTTCTATCAAAAGCCGTTTGCACCAACTCAACCCCAAGCACAACCCGCCCAAAAATCAGGTTCTTCTATTGATAATGATCAGGTTTTTAATTTACTAACTTCTATGGCGCAGGGCATGCAAACTAGGGACAAGAAGGTGGACGAGTTAGAGAAGCAAGTGGGGCAAATTGCTGAGTTTATGGGGTAGTTTCGAGAGCAAGGCAAGTTGCCTAGCTATACCGTGGTCAATCCAAAAGGTGGATTCGAATCTGCAAAAGCTATAACTTTGCGAAGTGGGAAGCACATAGGATCTGACCCCCAACACTCCAAATAACGTTCTAACGAGGTGGAGGAGTTGATGATTGAAGAGGAAGAACAAAAACCACGCATGACAAAGGTGGAAACACCTTTGCCGCAAGCCCTATGTGATCCTAAGTAATCCAATCTGTCCAATAGAGGTAAGAACGTGTCAAATCCAGTTCCTACTAATGTTTTTCCTTCGAATGTTCCTTTTCCAAATAGGTTTAAGCAAACAAAGAAAGAAGAAGCTGAAAAGGACATTCTAGAGACATTTAGGAAAGTTCAAGTCAACATACCCCTTTTGGATGCAATCAAGCAAGTCCCGAGGTACGCCAAGTTCTTGAAGGAACTTTGCACCACTAGGAAGAGGATTTCGACCAAGGAAGTTATGAAAGTTGGCGAGAACGTGTCAACCATCTTGCAACGCAAACTGCCCTCTAAATGCAAAGATCCGGGTAGTTTTACGATTCCTTGTGTCATTAGTAATACTAAGTTTGAATCTGCCATGTTAGACTTAGGTGCATCTATAAATGTCATGCCATATTCAATTTATGCATCTATGAACCTAGGAGAGTTAAAAAATGATGGTGTAATCATACAATTGGCCGATAGATCTAACACTTATCCAAAGGGAGTTTTGGAGGATGTTTTAGTGCAGGTTAA
This sequence comes from Malus x robusta, assembly GCA_963082935.1. NCBI lineage: Eukaryota > Viridiplantae > Streptophyta > Magnoliopsida > Rosales > Rosaceae > Malus > Malus x robusta. Next base: position 15,369,884 of record OY720328.1, read on the forward strand.
TCATTTGATCTTTCCGGCGGATTTCTACGTACTTGAGATGGATGAATCAGACCATGCCCCTTCATTACCCATCCTCCTTGGAAGGCCATTCATGAAAATGGCCCGAAGTTTCCTAGTGAAAATCATTCATGTTTTGCTATTGATATAATTGACTCTACGTACTTGAGGCGGATTTCTACGTACTTGAGATGGATGAATCAGACCATGCCCCTTCATTACCCATCCTCCTTGGAATGCCATTCATGAAAATGGCCCGAAGTTTCCTAGTGAAAATCATTCATGTTTTGCTATTGATATAATTGACTCTACGTACTTGAGGCGGATTTCTACGTACTTGACGTGTTTAATGGCACTTTAACGATGGAATTTGATGGGGAAGTGATTAATTTCAATCTTTCTGATTCTATGAAGTTTCCTAGTGAAAATCATTCATGTTTTTCTATTGATATAATTGACTCTTTGGCGCAGGACCATTTTGACAATTTGAAGGACGATGCACTTGAATTGGTCATTGCACAAGGAAAGAACATGAAAAACATTGAAACAGCCACCAAGGAAACCCACGGCATGCATGAGGATTGTATTACCGTGCCCCCTAGTGAAGATATCATTGAGATGGTGGCTGCCCTTGAGTCATTGCCATCGCAAACTGGCAAGTTTTTGGACCCTATTTTAAGTTCGGTTTCGGCTAATAAAAGCTTCCCTCAGTTGTGCAGCCACCCACTCTTGAACTTAAGCCATTGCCTAGTCATTTGAGGTATGTTTTCTTGGGAGAGGTTGAGACATTGCCCGTCATCATTTCATCCTCACTCACGGCACAAGAGGAGAGTAAATTAGTGAGGGTGCTAAAGGAGTACAAAACGGCAATTGGATGGACATTGGCCGACATCAAGGGAATTAGCCCTACTACATGCATGCATCGCATACTTTTGGAGGAGGGGTCTAAAACATCTCGAGAGGCTCAGCACCGTCTCAACCCTCCTATGATGGAAGTTGTGAAGAAGGAGATCATAAAGCATCTAGATTGTGGAGTTATCTATCCAATCTCGGATAGTAGGTGGGTTTCGCCCGTTCAATGCGGACCAAAGAAATCCGGAGTAACAGTGGTAGCTAATGCCGAGAATGAACTTGTTCCTTAACGCATTCAAACCGATTGGAGGGTGTGCATCGACTATAGGAAGCTAAATGCCACCACAAGGAAGGATCACTTCCCATTACCGTTCATTGACCAAATGCTTGAGAGGCTAGCGGGTTATGCTTTCTATTGTTTTCTTGATGGTTATTCTGGTTATAATCAAATTGTCATAGCACCCGAGGACTAAGAAAAAACCACTTTTACATGCCCTTTTGGTACATTTGCATATCGTCGCATGCCTTTTGGTTTATGTAATGCACCTGCCACATTTCAAAGATGCATGATGAGCATATTTTCGGATTATGTAGAGAAAATAATTGAAGTTTTCATGGATGATTTTAGTGTCTTTGATGATTCTTTTGATGGTTACTTGCATAATCTAAGTTTGATCTTAAAACGTTGCATTGAAACTAACCTTGTTCTTAATTGGGAAAAATGTCATTTCATGGTTAAACAAGGCATAGTTTTAGGTCATATAATCTCTGAAAAAGGTATTGAGGTTGATAAGTCAAAAATAGATCTTGTACGTCACTTACCCTCTCCGACTTCGGTTAGAGAGGTTCGTTCTTTTCTTGGCCATGCAGGTTTCTATCGTAGGTTTATCAAAGATTTCTCAAAGGTGGCACAACCTCTTTGCCGTCTCCTACAAAAAGAAGTGGCGTTTGAATTCACCAAGGAGTGCACGGCATCATTCAACCAACTCAAGGAGTTGTTGACCACGACACCCATCACTGTTCCACCAGATTGCCTACCTTTCGAGCTTATGTGTGATGCGTCCGATTATGCGTTAGGAGCTGTTTTGGGACAAAGGAAGGACAAGAGGCCGCATGTCATCTACTATGCCTCACAGACGTTGAATGATGCGCAGTTGAACTATTCCACTACGGAAAAAGAACTTCTTGCCGTTGTTTTTGCTTTAGATAAGTTTAGATCATATCTAATTGGTACTAAAGTAATTGTTTTCACTGACCATGCAGCGTTGAAGTATTTGCTCACCAAAAAGGAGGCCAAGCCCCGGCTAATTCGTTGGATGTTACTACTACAAGAGTTCGACATAGAGATTCGTGACAAGAAGGGAAGTGAAAACGTGGTGGCTGACCACCTAAGCCGAATGGTGCATAATGAGGAGTCCCTACCCATTGTCGAGACATTCCCCGATGAACAATTGTTGTCCATAAAGGTTAGTGAGCCTTGGTATGCCGATTTGGTGAACTTTTTGGTGTCAAAACGAATTCCAAGCACTTTCACTAGGCACCAATGTGATAAACTTAGGCATGATGCACGGTTTTATGTGTGGGATGATCCATATTTGTGGAAATTTTGCCTGGATCTGATTGTACGTCGATGTGTGCATGATTCTGAATTTCGTTCAATTTTAAGTTTTTGTCACACATATGCATGTGGTGGTCACTTTGGCACACAAAGAACAGCACTTAAGGTGTTACAATGTGGGTTCTATTGGCCTAGTATCTTTAAGGATGCTAGAACTTTTTGCTTAACATGTGATAAATGCCAAAGAATGGGTAACATAGGTGCTAGGGATCAAATGCCGCAAGTTTCTATCCTTAATGTTGAAATTTTTTATGTTTGCGGAATTGATTTTATGGGTCCCTTTCCTTCCTCGTATGGTTTCATGTATATTTTGCTTGCGGTTGATTATGTGTCGAAGTGGGTGGAAGCTAAAGCCACCCGGACTAATGACTCTAAAGTGGTTGAAGATTTTATTAGAACTAACATTTTTGCAAGGTTTGGCATGCCACGTGTCATCATAAGTGATGGAGGATCACACTTTTGCAACCGGACCATAGAGGCGTTATTGAGGAAATACAATGTCAACCATAGGGTTTCTACACCTTACCATCCTCAAACGAATGGCCAAGCCGAGGTTTCCAATCGTGAGATCAAACAAATTCTAGAGAAGACCGTTGGGCCTACAAGGAAGGATTGGAGCTTACGGTTAGATGATGCACTTTGGGCATATCGTACGGCGTACAAGACACTCATTGGAATGTCCCCATTTAGGCTCATCTATGGCAAGCCGTGCCATCTCCCCGTTGAATTGGAGCACAAAGCTCATTGGGCCGTCAAGAAGTTCAATATGGACGTAAATGCCGCAGGAAGTCATAGGAAGTTTCAACTCAATGAACTTGATGAGATACGGCATGAGGCGTACGAGAATGCTAGCATTTACAAGGAGAAGACCAAAGCTTTCCATGATAAGATGATTCGAGGAAAAACATTCTCCATAGGCCAGAAAATGCTCTTGTTCAACTCCCGTTTACGGTTGTTTCCCGGTAAGTTACGTTCTAAGTGGATTGGACCGCTTGTTATTACTAATGTTTTTGTTCATGGTGCAGTCCAAATCCAAAGCTTGAAAACGGGACATGAATTCAAGGTGAATGAGCACCGATTGAAGCCCTATTATAAGCACTTTGAGGAGCATGCCGTGGAGGACATCTCCCTGCATGTCGTGGGCTCCAATGAGGAGTGAATGAGTTCTTCGTCCGGCTGCAAGACGTTAAAGCAAGCGCTACTTGGGAGGCAACCCATGTATTCAAATGAGGAAGATTTTTGAATCGCTCCACAAGCAGTTTTGCGTTTCAAAAAACCTTCCCTTTTCTGCATTTTCATTTTGCCTGATTGTCAATTTTTTTTTATTATTTTATTTGGTTGTTGCTTATTTAATTATTTTTGGGTTTGGATTTCTTTTTTTTTGAAACATTGACAGATATGCAAGGTATTTTTACATTCATAAAAAAAAGAAAGGAACATTAAGCAGAAAAATACAAGAGGAAGCCTTCACAAAGGCTGTTTGGGAGAAGTCTTAGTAGTCGGCGGGGCCACAGAAGGAGGAGGTATCGGAGGTTGACCGTTTGGAGCTTCACTATGCGGTACAGCCCCAGAAGACGAAGGCAAATGTTGTTGGAACAAACCCACAAACCTCCGATGATCAAGTATCTGACCATCAGATTCCTGCATCTGGTCAATTTTCCTTTTCATGTTTGTGGCATAGTTGTGTGCGAGCTTGTGCAACTGTTTATTCTCATGCTTGAGCCCTCTAATCTCTTGTTTGAGACTCATCACTTCAGCCGCCAACGATTCAACTTGACGGGTTCGAGCAAATAGGCGTTGAGCCATGTTGGACACAGAACCAGCACACTGCACACTAAGTGTTGGAAATGTGCCCTAAAGCCAATCATATGATGATACTTTATGGACATTTCACATGTTAAACTAATCTAGTTTACATATAAAGGGCATAAATTATTGTTTGAGCCGTCTCATATAAATGTTATATGCTTAAACGATAAAGTCCAAGGAATATGTGATTGGGAGAATGCAATCTAATGAAGTTAGATTCATGAGACCATTCTTTCGTAGACACATCCTAAACGTTCCTGATCATAGCATTGCCAATTGGGCATTGACAGTCCGTTAAGATCAGTACGTGCTATGTCTTCTCTCAAGGAGAGTGACTAGTCTCGAGTCATTGGTGTGTGTGACATCAAGACAAGTACGTAGGTGCTCAATAGAGAATGAGTTCACTGAACACGATCAACGAGGAGTTCTCATACTCATGTCACATGAGAACTCATGGTTGGGATAATGCAAAGTAGTCCTTTGACCTGAGGCATCACAACTGTCTTGTGGTTAAGTCCTTGACCTTTGATTGTGTCAAAGTCACCCCATCGGGGTGTCCACAGCATCGTTGGGGTTAAGCCACTTAGCCATGGAGGCAAGTGAATGCGCAACAAGGGATCTCTAACCTTCAAACTGTTTGAGGGAGAATACTCTATGATATGATTCAGAACCTCTGGGCAGAGTATGAATGAGATTTGGGAATGCGTTCCAAATCACATTCAAAGTAATCATATAAGCAAACGAATCACATTGGATAGTAGACATGAATAAATAAGCTATCAAACCAAACAATGTGGTCAAGAGTATTAGCTTAGAGAAAGACCGTATTGCATTTGTAATCCTAAACTGAATAGGTTCTCCACCGCTTCTGATTAGCTTGGGTAACCATGATATGCTGCTAGGTGTCACTCATGGTTTGTGGAATCCCTAAACGTGTGTAATCACTAAAGGGAGAATTGAAAGTAAGTTTCAATTCACAATCGATGTAAAATGGTTTTAATCGCCCACTGCCTCGCTAAAAGGAACCTAATGGATCGCACACCGTGTAAGGTGGAGATTGAAGAAACAATGGAGATGAGTAAGAATAATTAAATGGTTTAATTATTTATGGCAAGGATTAATTAATATGTTAATTAATCAAACGAATAAGTTCGTTAAAGACCTCGGGATAGTTTTGGACCTTAAGGCCCAATGGGCTTCGAACGTCAAGTCCATTGACTTAAGTTGTACGACAACTTAATGAATAATGATTCACAAAGGCCCAAACAACCCAAAAATACCCCAAGGCCGGCCATGATGTTTAGGGTAGTGAACTTGAACTTATTTAGGTATAAATATGACTTTATAGCCAAAATTCATTTAGGTTTTCTTTGGAGAAAATTGGAGAGAACGTGTCTCTCCTTTTCTCTCTAAAGAGGCCGGCCTCCTTGGGGGGTGCTTCTAGCAATCCCACTACTCCAAGGTCACTCATTTCTTCTCCAATCTAACCTTGGTGAAGAGACTTAGAGGTTCTCAATTTTGGGAACTTGGAGAAACCTATTCTTCCATCCAAATCCATAGTTTTTAGATGCAAGGAATGAAGGCCCTCTCTTTGGGTGATTAGCCTTTGCTTATGCAAAGAGGAATCTACAAAGGTATAAATCTCAACTCACTTTGATTTGAGTTGATTAATGGTTCACCAATCTACTAGGCTTTGAATTTCTTGGTTAATGTTTTTTTTTGAATGCATGAAAGCATGATTCCGCCTTTTAATTGTTATTAGCATGCTATAGATGTTATTCAAATGAACATGTTTTCACAAAATCATCCTTCACTAAGAGCCAGAGACTCCTTAACAGCCAACTCATCAGACCGTCTGGAAATCAGTCTGTTATCTTTAGGAGTGACAAGGTTCCGGGCCACCACCGCAATGGTCATGTCATTCTTCATCACCGAATCCCCAACGGTAAGAGGACCAGTAGGGGATATGAAGGATGGGCGCCATATGTTGATTGGAGAAGGTGGGACTGCCTCTTCACCAAGGTTCAAGTTAAAACGACGGTCGGAGGGGCCAGACATTTTCAGAGGTGTTAAAGAAAGAAGAGGTCGGACAAGTCAAGATCGTAGAAGTGCAAGAAGGGAGTTTCTACAAGCAAAAATTCAAGTGTGATTTGAACGTCCTGCGTACCTCTATGAAAATTAGCACTCGATGGGATTTCAGAGATCGAAGAGGTGAGCTCAGAAATCGAAGAGGCCAACTCAAAAATCAAATAGGCGCTAGCTTTCTCTAAAGTTGGGCTTGCTTAGAAACCACGGCCAATCTTCTTTTTTAGATTTGTCAGCATCTGTCATATGCAGAGTAAGCTTTGCGAAAATCACAGGCAGTTTGTCAAAGCACCGATTCCAACCATCTACTTTTCGAGACGTGTCAACATCTGTCACATGCAGAGTCAGCTTTACGGAAATCACGGGAAGTTTGTCGAAGCGCCGATTCCAGATATCGAAGAGGCACTCGCTTTTCCAGACGTGTCAGCGCCAACCACATGCACACTCAGCCTTGCGGAAGTTACGGGCAATCTATCGAAGATCTCTTGTGAAGTAGAAAGCACGTGAAGTTTACTATTAAATCATCCAACGGTTGCTAACAAGAGTGAAAGAATAATACCGGTTATTAATTCCTATAAATGTCACCCTTCACCCTCCATTGCAAGGCAGACATACATAACCCTTCTTCTTCTCCGAGAATGCCTTTCCAACAAACCCTCTTGAGTCATTCAGTTCTCCTTATTCCTTGGGGTACCTCTGCAAACAACTCATCCGAAGCAAAAGTATTTCATATCATGAAGGTTGAAAGCAAGAGTATCTCATATCATGTTTTCTCCCTATCCTTCTCCTTGTTGTTGTTTTGGGACAAGGAGAAAGAGAGCAATCAGCCAGCACTTGGTATCAATCTTTCGATCTGGAACCAACTACCTGGAACCCCTTCCTGATTGCTTACCTAGCCTTACTCTCGAGTACTCATCTTCATCATCTTATGCTTCCTCTTCGTCTACCACATCTGCCTGGGGAACAAATAAGGGAAGTGAAAATGATACCTCGAAGCATGTGGAGACAACGTGCTGATTCATCCTCAACTAGGGACAAGGAGAAAGAAAGCAAGAGGTGGGCACTTGGAAAGATTGAAGAAAAAAATAGACCACCACCTCTACCTCGTGACTACCTGCCATGCAGAAGAAACAAGCAGAGAAGAATACAGACTGTGCAACTCTCGCTCAGAATTCCAAACCAGTTCGAGATCAAAGCTGTGGAAAGTCAACAATATCATTTATCTCCAAAACCAGATTTGCGTTCTTAAACTCTACTCTGTCTGGTTTTTACTTTGCCATATTTGTCATGTTTATTCGTTAATTGTTTGTTTGCTTGTTTTTTTTATGCTTAAAACATTGAGGACAATGTTTGATTTAAATATGGGGGGTAACCAAGTTGTTTTGCATAAAATTCGTAGGAGTTTATCACCCATTACTTCTAGTGTTGTTCCTTGCTGTTTTTAAGCTGTTTTGGAGTGTTTTAGTGTGTTTTGACATAAAAATCCGAAAATCTCATAAAAATTTGAAAAATTGTTTTGAAAAAAAAAAAAAAAACCCAAAAATAGTTATTTTTGTGTGTTTATTTGTGTCTTAGGGTACCTTCCAACACAATGATGAGGATTTGGTTTTTAATTACATGACTGTTAAAGAGAGTTATAAACATGGATGAAAATTTGATTTACTCTTTGGTGTATGCTTGGTTGTGGTTATAATTTATGAATTCACATGCAATCATAAAGGAAAAATCAGTTTTGTAACATGCTTGAAAGAAGGAACTCAAATGTTCTCTACAACCTTGCAAGACTTGAGCCTAAACGTTTATTTGGTGAGTTAATAAACTGTGCATCCTTGTTTTCTAAAGTCATTGCATGATCTCATTATTCTTTGCTTGGTTGCTACTTAGAAGGCGTTTCATCATTTAGTTCCAAATGCTAGAACTCATGCCTATTTCATTCAAAGCATGTGATTGATTTGCATAACACTTATTCAAGATGAAATTGTCTAGTGATCCAAGAGCCAAAAAGCCTATCCCATACATTATATGTTTAAGTTTAACCCCGTTAAGCCTTGTTTAGCCTACGTTCTTTGTTAACCCACACTATCCACACCTAGCCTAGATTAGGACCATCCATACCCTTGTTCTTGAAGCATAGTAAAGTATGACTCAAAATGAATTCCTTTTGATTAATGTATTGCAGAAAACAAGTGTGGGGGAAGTGATTCTTGTGTGTGTGTGTGCCAAAGTCATTAATAAGGCACGGGTCGAAAAAAAAAAAGAAAAAAAGAAAAGAAAAGTTGTGAAAATGTATGAAAAAGAGTTCTAAAGTGTTGTTTGTTGAAGAAAGGGTCCAAAACATTGAATTCGGCCCTAAGTGTTGCTTAGATCTTCCATTTGTGTTAAAAGTTGATTTCTGCATTCTAAAGTGAATTCTAAGTTTCAATTTCATTACTTTGCTTGCTATTGCTTTAAGAACGTTTGTTATCCCTATCTTTCCTTTGTTAACCATTACCCCAAGCCCCGTTACAACCCTTGACTTCTATCTTGAGTGTTATATGTTTCAATTTGTGGAGTTTAAATTTGGTATGGGCATATGGTGTCACTGGTTCTCGCATCTAAGTAGTAGCATTCCATTCATGAGATCATATCTAAACATGCTTAATAACTCCAGAAATTGCTTTCTTTGTAACACATATATGTGAGTGTTCGTTTTCATGTTTACATCAATCTTCTCACATATAACTAGTGTAGGGTGTGTAGTCAGAAAATGTGTGAAAATAGAGAGTATCTTGTAAGGAATTGAGCAAATTCTCCAAGGCACGTTACTACATTCAAAACATCATTTTAATTGGTTAAATGTGAACTAGTAAGTGGTGACTGTGATTAAGTATGTGCTCAAGTGTGAAGATAACTAAAATCTGTCGGAATAATGATTTTTAACATGTCATGTGCATTGGAAATCCCTGAGGCAAATGTTGGAAGGATTAGAATGTGTTTTGTTTACTTTGTTTTGTTTGTTTGTTTCGTTTTGCTCGAGGACTAGCAAAAGCTAAGTGTGGGGGAATTTGATAGGAGCATATTTATGCGACTTAATTAACATGTTTTTTGCATTTACTTAGTTAGTTATTGCTTATAAGAGTGTTTTAAGCTATTTTCGTGTGTTTGTAGGTCCTAATAACAAAGTTGGAAAGAAAGTGCATTTTGGTGCAATTTGGAGCAATTTTGGGCCAAAATGGATTGCATGCATATGGAGCAAGTGGGATGGACGTTTTTGGTGTTTTAAAAAGGGTTTCAACACATGCAAAAATCTAAATAATGAAGTTGAAGTGTGGAAGTGTGCAGCTACATACACTTAAGGAACAATTTGAAAGGAAAAGAAGTGAAAGATGCCATTTGTTGGATTGCTTTACAAGATGTATTCACATTTTCAGCAACTACAAACATAATTGCAAGCTAAAATGATGCATAGCATGTGTGTAGAGGTGTAAAGTGGCCAAAAGTTGATGTTTGCAAGATGAAATGATGCAAAACATGTGTGTGCAAGTTGTCTAACAGCTAGTACATGTGGAAAAGGGATGGAATACAAGCCAAATGCATCAAAAATTGAAGAATGAAGGCACATGGACAGCTACAAAGGAGTTGAATTAGCAAAAGAGGAATGATTGCCTTTTGTTAAAGGCAAGACACAATGATAAAAGAGCATGTAAACTAGTTGTCTTTGCATCATTTTGGTCTTTGTTTGTATTGTTTATTGAAGCCACTTGAGTGATTTTTTGCTTTGGAGCTTCTATAAATAGGGAGTGAAGGGAAGAACACTACACATTACACTACATCAAAAACATAATCAGCCACACCACCCCTCCATATTCAGAATTTTCGCCAGAAATCATTCCCTCTCTTTGCCACAGACTTCCTTCACCATTCTTCCTTATTTTTCTGATTTTTTTTACCCTAGCCGTACCCCCCATCAATCCTAAACCCTTCCATACCATTCCCTACCCATTCTCCCATACAAATACCACCCTAGAACCTGACTTTAGACCAAGTGTTGCAGCAAGGAGGAAAAAAGACTTGTTGATGCACCTGCTGTCCAAGTTGGATCATCTAGGTGTTTTCTTTCTTTGGATTTTAATGTCTAAATTTATGTATCTTTGCTTTGTGAGTATGAGGAACTAAACCCCCCTTGGCTAGGGGGGGATTCGAAACCATGTTTATGCTTGCTATATGATTTGATTACTTTCAATTGCGTTTCATAAGTTGTGAATTCAATTTACTTATCTACATGAATTAAAACTTATTTGTGTGTGTTGGTTGAGAGTGCACGCTTAATTTTGATGCATAAGTTTGATGCTAGGATATAAGGGAATTTCACCTAATCGTTATGAACTTATATTCAAAAGTAGTAAAGGTTGTTGATCACAATCGTGTTAATTAAATTCTTGGCATAAGTTTCATGCAATTCATAGTAACGAGTGCCTCGCCAATGCTTATGATTTTCATAGAACTTAATGATCTTTGCTTGTATCTTTGTTATGCAATTCATGCAAGGAACTTGTGAGGAATGCTTTGGGTTGTCGTATGCAATTCATCCAATTCGATAACTTTAGGAAAATCTGAGGGTTAATTAGTGCAATTCACGGTTAATTTGGGGCGTTGGGAATTCATGGTTTATTGAGAAGCAATTGGAAATCGTTTTGTATGCAAGTGTAACATGTGTGGAGAAGAACCCCTTAGCTAGCTTTCCATCCATTCACTTTTATCAAGTTCGTTTTAGAATCTGTTCAATTTACAAAGTTTGTTCTTGTTTTCAATTTTCGTCAAAACTCAATCCCCATCTATTTCAAAGTGTTAGATTAGTTAGAAATCAATTTAGTTTGTGTTTTTAAGTGTCTTGAGTCAAGTCATAACCCAATTTATTCCAATTTAGTGTTAGGTGTTCAAAACTGCCCAGAAAGTGTTTTTAAGCCAGTTTTAAGTGTTTATTTGCTGTTTTGAGTCTTTTGGTTTTTTTTTGGTGTTTTATAGTTTAGTTTTGCATTCTTTGAGTCTAGTTTAGTGTTTTAAACTTTGTTTTTACGTTTCGAGTCAGTTTCAAGTGATTTGGCAATCCCTCCTAATTCCCGGCCTAGAACGATCCCTACTTACATACTTTGCTACAATTGATAAAAAGAGCGTTTAATTTGTGTGCTTATATATTTTGCATCACAAAGAAACAAGCACTAATGTTTGCGTTAGCTAAGGGTTGTTCAAAGCAACTCTTATTTCTTCATACAACAATTTGTAATTGAAGAATTATGACATTAAAAGTGTTGTCCTCTTTATGATAGACTTATCTAACATGTTCTTCCAATGATACATTATCAATAGGAAGATTGTGAGGATGAGACTACTTAGGTACGTATACAAGCCATTATAGACAATCTATGAGATTGGAGTACCAAGTCCGGAAACTAAAGCTTTCGGCTTTTTCTTTGTCAAGTTTTGGATAGCGTTTGCAAATATATTGGTAAATAAATACATAACGAATATAAATTGATTGATTTTAAGCCATTTGATATGGGTCTTTAAATCAAATAGCACCACCCACTATTTTTGGCAAATTCCATATCCCTCATCGGAATTCAAGAGTTTTGGAGGAAACTCTTAGTAGGGTATGGGAGACTCATCAATACCAAGCCTACCTCACAATAATAGGATGTTGGCTAGCATCAATAATAATGAGAGAGTACGCTTACTCATTTGCATCTCTTGCAAGTACCCATCTTATTTGGCCTATAGAGAATGAAGCCTCACAATGATATGATGTTGGGTCCATTGCACTTAGTTAAGTCATTCCCACCATGCAAGTTCGAGTAGGGGTTCAAGAACAACCTCACAATGATATGATGTTGATCATTCTCGTTGCCTACCTTCACAACATCATGTTTGCATATAGAACTCCTCTTGAGTGTAAGCACGCACTTTGTACTCCCCCATGATAGGATGAGGTCGGTGTACGAGTCACAAACGATTGGAGCCTACCACGATGGAAGGCCACGAAAGAGTGTTCAAAGCACTCTCATGCTTATCAACTTAATAATGGTTTGGTTGAGGGTTTTAAGTCTCATCACATATAAGCATGCATTTTAATCTTATTAAAACAATTTGGTCCTATTACAACTATTGGTCCATGTGATTGATTTAGTTGTATATAATACTCCCACTATGCTTGTAAAACGGTTTTTAAAGCAAGAGTATATGGCACTACTAACATAAGGTTTGCATTTATTGATGGACTATATAGTTGCCTTAGGGCTTTAGGATGACTATGAACCTTTGATTCGATCCAACACAAGCCTAGTGTTGAATCTCGATCTAGGGATGGTGATTGATTTTAGTTACGCGTTTAATCATATTAAGGCGTCTTTTTCCTATTGGGCGTTGAACCCAACTACTCCAATTTCATGCATATCAAATAAAACAAGAAAGGTGTACTTCAAAGTAAAGAAGAGCTTATGCTCTTTTACAACATTTGATCAAAACAAATTACTTTAAAGTAAAGAAGAGCTTATGCCTTTTTACAACATTTGATCATATCAAATTATAACCAAAATCTAATCTACACATTCCCATGGTTCAAACAAATTTCAGACGGCCTTTCACCTAGCTCAATTATCGTAGGCTTAGGTTCATAATCACCCTTTCTTTAATTAATTAACACTTTAACTAATTAACACTTTAACTAATTAAACTTGAATGCAACATTTTCATTTGGTTTTTGTTTCCATAGAATTGATTTAAATGGAGCTAAATGAAATGAAAATCCAATTCTCATTTAAAGATACAAAACTATTTTGTTCTCAACTAATTTGGGCCAAATGCAATAACCTCAACTTTTTGGGCTATGTTGCAAAACATAAACTTTTGAGGTAACTTTGTAAGAACACAAAAGTCCACTACTTCGTGTAATTACAACTAGAACCCAAAAATTTCATCAAATACAAAAACTTCATTAAAGGAGCAAAACAATTTGTCCTTTAGTGATTTTGGGCCTTTACGTAAAAACGTAAACTTTCGGGTCAAATTACAAATACACAAAAGTATCAAAACTTTATGTAATTGCATAAAAGCCCCAAAAGTACCCTATTTTAAGAGGGTGGCCGGTTGGTGAGAGTGATGGTGTCATAAAAACTTTTGAATTTTTCAACAAAGTGAAAGGTGATGGGTTGGTTTGAAAAAGTAGGTTTCCATAAAACATGGTTCCTTGAAACAAGGAAAATGTGTAAGTGATTGGTATGGGTATTTATTGAAAATTCAAACCATCCATCACAAACAAAAACTTTATTCAACAACCAAAACTTTTGAATCAAAATACCCAACTTTTTTGTTCTTGCCAAAAACATAACAAGAACAATGAAGAACATCCATGAAAACCCATAAGAGCTCCATGAACATTTTTCACCCAAAGACACCCCAAAAACTCTCAAACTTATGGGAAATAAGACATTAACCATACTAGGGTACTTAGGGGTTCCTAATGTCACTTTAAAACACTTTTAACAAGACAAACATGAACCCAAAAATCCACCCTTTGGATTTGGCCGAATTTCCCCAAAAACATGGTACCAAACTTTAGCTCCAAAATTCATGCTCATATGAACTACATCTACAACATTTGAGATGGCAAATTTTCTAACAAAATTTACTTTCAAAGAAGCAAGAATAAAGCTTGTAACAATTACAACATTCAAATCAAAGACTATGAACTACAAAACCCAAAAGGATTCACCAACTACGAGACCTAGGCTCTTGATACCACTCGAAGGAAATTTCTTGAAAAACATGTTCATTTGAGCAACATCTATGGCATGCAATTAACAATTAAAGGCGGAATCATGCTTGTATGCACTCAAAAACAAAACATTACCCATGAAATTCATAGCCTAGTAGAAAGGTGAACCAAGACTCAACTCAAGAACAAAGTGAGTTGAGAGATTTTATACCTTTGTTGATTCCTCTTTGCATAAGCAAAGGCTAATCACCCAAGGAGAGGGCATTCCTTGCTTCTTAGATCCATGGATTTCTTGGATGAGGATGGTTGAAAGGATTCTCCAAGTTCCCAAAATTGAGAACCTCTAATTTTTCCACACCAAGGAAGGACTTGAAGAAGAGATGAGTGACCTAGAGGAAGTAAGATTGCTAGCTAAAATCCTCTAGGGTGGCCAGCCTCTTAGAAAGAAAGGGAGAGACATTGTGTTCTCATTTTTTTCTCTAAAAGAAACCCTAATGAAGAAAAGGCTATAAAGTCATATTTATACCTACCTTCATTGGAATGGCAAACTTGTAATAAGTCCAAAACCCACTCCTTTATCAATATGGCTGGCCATAGGGTGTTATTGGGCTGTTTGGGCCTTTGTGAATATTTAGTCATTAAGTTGTCATACAACTTAAGTCAATGGGCTTGACATTCGAAGCCCATTGGGCCTTGAGGCCCAAAACTAACCCGAGGTCTTTAACGAACTTTATTCATTTGATTAATTAACATATTAATTAATCCTTGCCATAAATAATTAAACTGTTTAATTATCCTTACTCATCTCCGTTGTTTCTTCAATGTCTACCTTACACGGTGTACGATCCATTAGGTTCCTTTAAGTGAGGCAGTGGGCGATTCGAACTCTTTCAAATCGATTGTGAATTGAAACTTACTGTCAATTCTCCCTTTAGTGTTTATACACGTTTAGGGCTTCCACAAACCATGAGTGACACCTAGCAGTATGTCATGGTTACCCAAGCTAATCAGAAGAGGTGGAGAACCTATTCAGTTTAGGATTACAATGCAATACGGTCTTTCTCTAATACAATACTCTTGACCACATTGTTTGGTTTGATAATTTATTCATGTCTACTATCCAATGTGATTCATTTACTTATATGATTACTTTGAATATGATTTGGAACGACTTCCTAAATCTCATTCATACTCTGACCAGAGATTCTTAATCATATCATAGAGTATTCTCCCTTAAACGGTTTGAAGGTTAGAGATCCCTTGTTGCGCATTCACTTGCCTCCATGGCTAAGTGGCTTAACCCCAACTATGTCGTGGACACCTCTGATAGAGTGACTTTGACATAGTCAAAGATCAAGGACTCAACCACAAGACAACTATGATGCCTCAGGTCAAAGCACTACTTGGCATTATCCCAACCATGAGTTCTCATGTGACATGAGTATAAGAACTCTTCGTTGATCGTGTTCAGTGGACCCATTCTCTATTGAGCACCTACATGCTTGTCTTGGTGTCAATCACACCAATAACTCGAGACCAGTCACTCTCCCTAAGAGAAGACACAACACGTACTGATCTTAATGGAATGTCAATGCTCAATTGGCAATCCTATGATCAGGAATGTTTAGGATATGTATACGAAAGAGAATGGTCTCATGAATCTAACTTCTTTAAATTACATTCTCCTAATTACATATTCCTTGGACTTATCGTTTAAGCATATAACAATAATCTTTGCCCTTGATATTAAACTAGATTAGTTTATCATGTGAAATGTCCATAAAGTATCATCATATGATTGGTTTTTGGGCACATTTCTAATGCGAAATATATAAGCACACAAATTAAACCCTCTTTTTGTCAAATTGTAGTAAAGATGTAAGTAGGGATCGTTCTAGACCGGGGATTAGGAGGGATTGCTAAACACTTGGAAACTGACTTAAAAACTCAAAAACAAAGTTTAAAACACTAAACTAGACTCAAAGAATGCAAAACTAAAAGTTAAAACACTTAAACAAACCTAAAACTCAAAACACCAACTAGAAGACTCAAAACTGCCTAAAAACCACTTTCTGGGCAGTTTTGAGCACCTACACTAATTTGGACGAAATTGGTTGAAAACTTGAATCAAAACACTTAGAAACACAAATCAAAACACTTTCTAACTAATCTAAGACTTCAAAATAAAGGGGGATTTGTTTTGGACGAAAATTGAAAACAAAACAGAAACTTAAAATTAAACAGATTGTAAAACGTTTTTGGGTGAAAAGGATGGATAAAAGGCTAGTTAGGAGGTTCTTCTCCACACATGTCACACTTGCAAACAAAACGATTTTCAGTTGTTCTTCCGATAAACTATGAATACTCAACGCCCCAAATTAACCGTGAATTGCACTAATTAACCCTCAGTTTTTCCACAAGTTATTAAGTTGGATGATTGCATACGACAACCCAGAACATTCCCTACAAGTTCCCTACATGAATTGCATAATAGAGATACAAGCAAGAATCATTACGTTCTATGAAAAACATAAGCATTGACGAAGCATTTGTTACTATGAATTGCATGAAACTTATGCTAAGAATTCATTCAACGCGATCGTTTTCAAGCGATCTTCACTACTTGTGATTATAAGATTGTAACTATTAGGTGAAACTCCCTCATAATCTAGCATCATATTCATGCATGAAAACTAAGCGTGCACTTTCAATCAACATACACAAACAAGTTATCAATCAAATAGATGAACGAATTGAATCCACAAATTATGAAATAACAACTGAATGTAATCGAATCAAATTGCAAGCATGTACATGGTTTCGAATTACCCCCCAACTAAGGGGGTTTAGTTCCTCATACTCACAACATAAAGTTTATTAAATTGAAACATCGAAGACATAAGAAAGATTACACCTAAAACGCCCAAGAATTCCACTTTGAATTTCTGCACGTCAAGCTCCTCTTCTTCTTCTCCTTGCTGCGGCAGAGATGGTTTTGGGGGTTTTTGGATGTGGTTTTGGTTTACGAAGGGAGTTAGGATGGTATGGTGGTGCGGCAAGGGGTATGGATGGTGTATGGAAGTGTAGAATGGTGTATGGAGGTGGATGGTGGCTGCGACAAGGTGGGGAAATAGGGTTTAGACGATTTCTAATTTATGGAGAGGGAGATGATATGCGGCAAGGTGTAAAACACATATATATAGGCACCTAAAACCCTAAAGAAATCAGATTGGGCTAGGGTTAGGTGCGGCTACTTAAATGGACTAGGGTTAGGGTTTGTAAAATGGGGCTTCTAGGATGGAAAGGTGCGGCATGGGCTTAGGGTTTATAATCAGATTTTTGCATGTGAACAAGGCCTAGGTGCGGCTGATTAAGTGGCTAGGGTTAGGGTTTAGGTGCGGCATAGGTCCAAGAAGTAAGGATGGGTCATCCAAAAGCCCAAAGCCGAGAATAGAAACTCACGAAATTGGAAACCTCCAAGAATAGAAACTTCCAACTTTAGAAACTTTGGTTGCCGATTCCGATTTAGGAAAGATCAACCCAAAATGGAAACTTTTAGGCTTAGCTTTCCTACTTCAAGTAGGAAACCTCAAATCTTCAATTCTTCAATTCCATCCCATCCTTGTGTTCCAAGCATGTCCTTTTCAATCCAAGCTCACTTTTTGCTCCAAAAGCTCCAAATTGCATCATTTCATGTAATATGTCCTTTAAACCTGAAAACACATGAAAGTAGCTTAAAAGACTACTTTAACGAAGAAAACATAACAAAGATGCATAAGAACTAGCCAACTAAGGCGCATAAATATGCTCCTATCAAATTCCCCCACACTTAGCTTTTGCTAGTCCTCGAGCAAAACAAACAAAAGAAAGGAAACAAAACGAAACCAACTAACCAAAACAAAACCTAAACCTTCCAACGTTTGCCTCAAGGATTTCCAATGCACATGACATGTTAAAGATTGTTATCCCCACAGATTTGAGTCATCTTTACACAAGCACATACTTAATTAAAGCCACCACTTACTAATTCACAAGTAATCAATCAAAACAATGCTTTGAATGTAGTAACATGCCTTAGAGAATTCCCTCAATTCCTTACAAGATATACACTCTATTTTCACTCAGATTTTCTAACTCCACACCCTACACTAGTCATATGTGAGAAGATTGATGAAGATATGAAAACGAATGCTCACATATATGTATCACAAAGAACGCAATTTCTAGAGTTAAGAAGCATGTTTAGATATGATCTCATGAATGGAATGCTACTACTTAGATGCAAGAACCAGTGACACCATATGCTCATACCAAATTCAAACTCCACAAATTGAAACACATAACACTCAGGATAGAAGTTAAGGGTTGTAATGGGGCTTGGGGTGTTGGTTAACAAGGAAAGGATAGGGAAAACAAACGTTCTTCAAGCAATAGTAAGCAAAACAATGAAATTGAGACTTAGAATTCACTTAGATTGCAGAAATTAACTTTAACACACAAGGGGGAGACTTAAACAACTCCTTAGGGTCAAATTCATTGTTTTGGACCCTTACTTCAACAAACAATACTTTGGAACTCTTTTTCTCAACTTTTCAACTCTTTTTTCATACTTTTCATACTTTTTTTTTTCTTCATTTTTTTTTCTTTTTTTTTTCTTTTCTTTTCTTTTTCGTACCTATGGCACACAATTCCTCATGAAAAATACTTCCCCCACACTTGTTTTCTGCTAACATAGATCAAAAGGAATTCAATTTGAATCATGCTTTACTATGCTTTAAGAACAAGGGTTTGGATGGTCCTAAACTAGGCTAGGTGAGGAAAACATGGGTTAACAAATAACGAAGGCTAACAAGGCTCAATGGGGTTAAAACCTACAAATCACAATGACATAGGGCACACGGCTTTTTGGCTAAGGTGGTGGTCACTACACAACTTCATCTTGAATATGTGTTATGCAAATCAATAACATGCTTTGAATGAAATGGGCATGAGTTCTAGCATTTGGAACTAAATGATGAAACGCCTTCTAAGTAGCAACCAAGCAAAGAATAATGAGATCATGCAACAACTTTAGAAAACAAAGAATGCACAGATTTTAACCCTCCAAATAAACGTTTAGGCTCAAGTCTCACAAGGTTGTAGCGTTAGTTTGAGTTCCTTCCTTCAAGCATGTTACAAAAACTGATTTTTTTTTTCTTTTATGATTGCATGTGAATTCATAAGTTATAACCACAACTAAGCATACACAAAGAGTAAATCAAACTTTCATCCATGTTAATCACTCTCTTTAACAGCCATGTAATTACAAACCGAATCCTCATCATTGTGTTGGAAGGTACCCTAAGACACACTAAAACACACCAAAACTGCTCAAAAACACTTAAAAACAGCAAGGAACAAGTCTCCAAGTTAAGGGTGATAAAATCCCACGAATTTGCATCTAAAACACTTAGTTACCCCCCCCACACTTAAATCAAACATTGTCCTCAATGTTTCTAGCATAAAACTACACTAAACAAAAAGAAACATACAAACAGCAAGTAAAACAACTAAATAGGCAGATTCAAAATAAACAACAAAGTGAAGAGTTTAGGAACGCAAATCTGGAATTGGAGTGATTCCTTGGTCTTCCTTTGTTGAATTGCATGGGTTGCCTCCCAAGTAGCGCTTTCTTTTACGTCTTGCAGCCGGACGAAGAACACAATCATGCCCCATTGAAGCCCACGGCAAGGAGTGGGATCTCCTCCACAACCTGCCCCACGGCACTCTCATACATTGCATCTTTGAACGGTAATGGATAGTGATGTTGGTTGATGGGTGCGTTGTGTTGCCTATGGTTCATGTACATGTGCCCACCATCAGGGATTTGCTTTGGTACCTGCACCATAGAAGGGAACCACCTATCAACTTTAATGGGAATTGGATTTGGATTAGGTGGCTTACCTATGTGATGTGATGAAGTGGCAGCAAGGTAAACGTTCTTCCCCATGGTGCTTTCGGCCAATTTGAACCCTTTGAGGGCAGTGGCCGTATGGTCCTTGTTCTCCACTCCAATTCCCTCATCTTGCATGGTTCTTGAAGCAACCTTTATGTTAGGGGCTGAATGATCCGTCCCTATCTTTTCTATTGTATCAATAACACAACAAGAACGAACAACGTTAGGAGTCTCAATGGATTCAGAAATTTTAAAACAAATCATATCACCACCAAATGCCATAGTTACTTCTCCTTTGGCCACATCAATCTTCGTTTGAGCCGTTTTCATAAATGGCCTTCCAAGGAGGATGGGCAATGAAGGGGCATGGTCTGATTCATCCATTTCGAGGACATAGAAATCCGCCGGGAAGACCAAATGATTAACCTGCACAAGAACATCTTCCAAAACTCCCTTTGGATAGGCGTTAGATCTATCGGCCAATTGTATTATTACCCCATCATTTTTAAGTGCTCCTAGATTCATAGATGCATAAACAGAATATGGCATAACATTAATAGATGCTCCTAAATCTAGCATGGCAGATTTGAAACGGGTATTACCAATGACACATGGAATTGTAAAGCTCCCCGGATCTTTGCATTTGGGGGGTAGTTTACGTTGCAAGATGGCGGAGACATTCTCGCTTACATGTACCACTTCTTTCTCCCGGGTAAGTTTCTTTGTCGTACAAAGCTTCTTTAAACACTTGGCATACTTCGGGATTTGCTTTATGGCATCAAGGAGGGGAATGTTGACATGCACCTTTCTAAACGTCTCTAGAACATCTTTTTCCTCCTCTTCGTTCTTGGATTGCAAAAATCTACTAGGAAAGGGGACATTCAAAGGAAAAACATTAGTAGGACTTGAATTTAACACATTCTTACCCTTATTGGACAGATTTGAAGGTTTAGGGGCATTGGAGACTTGCGGCAAAGGTGGAACCACCCTTGCCGTGGGTTGCTTTGATTCCTCCTCTTCCATTTGCAAAATTTCATCCTCGTTATGACCTGTTTTTGATGAAGAACCTGCCCCAACTTCCTTACCACTTCTTAGGGTGATTGCTTTGGCACTTTCGAAACCTCCCCTCGGATTTGGAATGGTGGAACTAGGGAGTTGTCCGGGATCCCGAATCTTACCTACAAACTCGGCAATCTGCCCAATTTGTTTCTCAAGTTGATCCACCCTTTTATCTTGGTTTTGCATAGCCTTAGCTTGATCTTCCTGCCCATTAGACAACTTAGTTAGTATCTTAAGAAGTGCATCATTGTCAAGAGACGTACCTGAGGCACTTGGGCCGGATTGGGCTTGATTTTGGGGTGGGTCGTAGGTTTTGGGAAAGAACCGCGGGGGTTGTTGCCTAAAGCCTCCTTGGTTTTGAGGTTGTTGGGGATCCCTCCACTTGAAATTTGGGTGGTCTCGCCACCCCGGATTATACGTGTTGGAGTATGGATCATGTCTTGGCTGATTTTGGCTTTGAAATCCAATGGCATTCGCGCTCTCCCATCCGCCATTCTCGATGAGTTCAGGACACTTTTCGGAGGCATGTCCTTGGATAGAACATACGCCACACACCACAGGTCCTTGTATCTTCATTCCCTCGGCCATCTGTGAAACAATAGAAGTAAGATTAGCCAATTGTGAATGAAGATCGGAAGTTGAACTTACCTCATGTACTTGGTGCCGTGGGGGTCCTCTTTGGCCTACACCCTCGTACTGTTGAGCGTTCAACGCTCTATTAGCAATCAAGACCTTGGCAGCCATGGGTGTTTTGTCCACTAATGCTCCCCCCGCAGAAGCATCAAGCATTTGACGTTCTAGAGGTAGGAGACCCTCGTAGAAATATTGCAAAAGCAACTCCTCCTTCATCTGATGTTGTGGACAAGAAGCAACAAGTGATTTAAATCGCTCATAATATGTAGGAAAAGACTCACCTTCTTCTTGCTGAATTCCGCTGATCTTTTTACGTAGGAGGATGATACGAGAAGTTGGAAAGAAC
Source organism: Malus x robusta (assembly GCA_963082935.1). NCBI lineage: Eukaryota > Viridiplantae > Streptophyta > Magnoliopsida > Rosales > Rosaceae > Malus > Malus x robusta. The sequence continues at coordinate 15,391,968 of OY720328.1, forward strand.
TTCTCCAAGTACGCTCTCTTCATACTCTCCCAAGAAGTGACAGTGCCGGGAGCTAACTCATATAACCAATCCTTAGCTTTATCCATCAAAGAGAATGGAAAAGCCTTCATCTTCAAGATATTTCCGTCAACATTGACGGGAGTCATACTAGAGCAAACTACTTCAAATTCTTTCAAATGTTTGTTAGGATCTTCCATGGACAAGCCATGGTATTTAGGAATATGATGAAGCAAACTTGACTTTAATTCAAACTTGTCTGTCTTACCTTGAGCAGCCGCGGGGTATTGAATGCACAAGGGTGCGGCATTATCCAAACCTGAGGCGGAAAGCTCCTTGAGTGTACGGTTGTCCACCGCCATGCCTTAGACTTCTTCAAATATCCCTACCGTGGCTTCCTCCTCCTCTTCTTGTACGTTTTCTTCAAGGTCAGATTCGAAGTTGGGTGGATGGTGTTCTTGCTGGCTTCTAGCTCTTCTCAACTTCCTCTCAGAATCGTCGTCAAACTCCAAGATGTTTGCACGAATCGTTTGAGAGCTTCTAGTCATACATTAGTACCTAAGAAACAAGAAACAAAATTAGGTCAGAAACTTAAACAAAGTCAGAAACAAAGTGAAATAAAACAAACAAAAACACTCCAAGGGATTAGCAAAATTGCTAATCCCTGGCAACGGCGCCAAAAATTTGATGCGAAATATATAAGCACACAAATTAAACCCTCTTTTTGTCAAATTGTAGTAAAGATGTAAGTAGGGATCGTTCTAGACCGGGGATTAGGAGGGATTGCTAAACACTTGGAAACTGACTTAAAAACTCAAAAACAAAGTTTAAAACACTAAACTAGACTCAAAGAATGCAAAACTAAAAGTTAAAACACTTAAACAAACCTAAAACTCAAAACACCAACTAGAAGACTCAAAACTGCCTAAAAACCACTTTCTGGGCAGTTTTGAGCACCTACACTAATTTGGACGAAATTGGTTGAAAACTTGAATCAAAACACTTAGAAACACAAATCAAAACACTTTCTAACTAATCTAAGACTTCAAAATAAAGGGGGATTTGTTTTGGACGAAAATTGAAAACAAAACAGAAACTTAAAATTAAACAGATTGTAAAACGTTTTTGGGTGAAAATGATGGATAAAAGGCTAGTTAGGAGGTTCTTCTCCACACATGTCACACTTGCAAATAAAACGATTTTCAGTTGTTCTTCCGATAAACTATGAATACTCAACGCCCCAAATTAACCGTGAATTGCACTAATTAACCCTCAGTTTTTCCACAAGTTATTAAGTTGGATGATTGCATACGACAACCCAGAACATTCCCTACAAGTTCCCTACATGAATTGCATAATAGAGATACAAGCAAGAATCATTACGTTCTATGAAAAACATAAGCATTGACGAAGCATTTGTTACTATGAATTGCATGAAACTTATGCTAAGAATTCATTCAACGCGATCGTTTTCAAGCGATCTTCACTACTTGTGATTATAAGATTGTAACTATTAGGTGAAACTCCCTCATAATCTAGCATCATATTCATGCATGAAAACTAAGCGTGCACTTTCAATCAACATACACAAACAAGTTATCAATCAAATAGATGAACGAATTGAATCCACAAATTATGAAATAACAACTGAATGTAATCGAATCAAATTGCAAGCATGTACATGGTTTCGAATTACCCCCCAACTAAGGGGGTTTAGTTCCTCATACTCACAACATAAAGTTTATTAAATTGAAACATCGAAGACATAAGAAAGATTACACCTAAAACGCCCAAGAATTCCACTTTGAATTTCTGCACGTCAAGCTCCTCTTCTTCCTCTCCTTGCTGCGGCAGAGATGGTTTTGGGGGTTTTTGGATGTGGTTTTGGTTTACGAAGGGAGTTAGGATGGTATGGTGGTGCGGCAAGGGGTATGGATGGTGTATGGAAGTGTAGAATGGTGTATGGAGGTGGATGGTGGCTGCGACAAGGTGGGGAAATAGGGTTTAGACGATTTCTAATTTATGGAGAGGGAGATGATATGCGGCAAGGTGTAAAACACATATATATAGGCACCTAAAACCCTAAAGAAATCAGATTGGGCTAGGGTTAGGTGCGGCTACTTAAATGGACTAGGGTTAGGGTTTGTAAAATGGGGCTTCTAGGATGGAAAGGTGAGGCATGGGCTTAGGGTTTATAATCAGATTTTTGCATGTGAACAAGGCCTAGGTGCGGCTGATTAAGTGGCTAGGGTTAGGGTTTAGGTGCGGCATAGGTCCAAGAAGTAAGGATGGGTCATCCAAAAGCCCAAAGCCGAGAATAGAAACTCACGAAATTGGAAACCTCCAAGAATAGAAACTTCCAACTTTAGAAACTTTGGTTGCCGATTCCGATTTAGGAAAGATCAACCCAAAATGGAAACTTTTAGGCTTAGCTTTCCTACTTCAAGTAGGAAACCTCAAATCTTCAATTCTTCAATTCCATCCCATCCTTGTGTTCCAAGCATGTCCTTTTCAATCCAAGCTCACTTTTTGCTCCAAAAGCTCCAAATTGCATCATTTCATGTAATATGTCCTTTAAACCTGAAAACACATGAAAGTAGCTTAAAAGACTACTTTAACGAAGAAAACATAACAAAGATGCATAAGAACTAGCTAACTAAGGCGCATAAAAGCCCAATGAAACCCTTAAGGCCGGCCATTTCAAGATGGAGTGGGTTTTGGACTTATTTACAAGGTTGCCACTCCAATGAATTAAGGTATAAATATGACTTTATAGCCAAAATTCATTTAGGGCTTCTTTTGGAGAAAATTGGAGAGAACATGTCTCTCCTTTTCTCTCTAAAGAGGCCAGCCTCCTTGGGGGGTGCATCTAGCAATCCCACTACTCCAAGGTCACTCATTTCTTCTCCAATGTAACCTTGGTGAAGATACTTAAAGGTTCTTTATTTTGGGAACTTGGAGAATCCTATACTTCCATCCAAATCCATAGATTTAATATGCAAGGAATCAAGGCCCTCTCTTTGGGTGATTAGCCTTTGCTTATGCGAAGAGGAATCTACAAAGGTATATATTTCTCCACTCACTTTTATTTGAATTGAGTATTGGTTCACCAATCTACTAGGCTTTGAATTTCATGGTTAATGTTTTGTTTTTAAGTGCATGAAAGCATGATTCCGCCTTTTAATTGTTAATAGCATGCTTATAGATGTTGTTTAAATGAACATGTTTTTCACGAAAATTTCCTTCAAGTGGTATCAGAGCCTAGGTCTAGTAGTTGGTGAATCCTTTTGGGTTTTGTAGTTCATAGTTTGTGATTTAAAAGTTGTAATATGTTACAAGCTTTATTCTTGTTTCTTTGAATGTAAATTTTGTTAGAAAATTTGCCATCTCAAATGTTGTAGATGTAGTTCATATGAGCATGAATATTGGAGCTAAAATTTGGTGCCATGACTTTGGGGAATTTCGGCCAAATCCAAAGGGTGGATTTTTGGGTTCTTGTTTGACTTGTTAAAAATGTTTTAAGGTGACTTTTGGAACCCCTATGTACCCTAGTTTGGTTATATGTTATTTCCCTAAAGTTTAAATGGTTTTGGGATGTTTTTGGGTGAAAAATGTTCATGGAAAGTTTTTGAGTTTTTCATGAATGTTCTTCATTGTTCTTGACATTTTAGCCAAGAACAAAAAGTTTTGTGTTTTGATTCAAAGTTTTGATTTATTTCATAAAGTTTATGTTTTATGTTTTTCAAATGATTTAATGTGTTAGATATTTGTTTAAAAGGTGTAAGAAATATTGGTGGGTGTGTAAGGATTAATTTCCTTTCACACACCACTTGCATGCTTTATGTCAAAACTCACAAATCAACACACACATCACTCTAATCCTTCTCCCAAACCGGCCCTTCCTCAAGTGGGAGTACTTTTGGGTCTTTTATGCAATTACATAAAGTTTTGATACTTTTGTGTATTTGCACTTTGGCCCAAAAGTTTACGTTTTTACGTTTAGGTCCAAAAACGCTAAAGGACAAATTGTTTTGATCCTTTAATGAAGTTTTTGCATTGTTTAAATTTTGGGTTCTAGTTGTATTTACATGAACTAGTGGACTTTTGTGTTTTTACAAAGTGACCCCAAAAGTTTATGTTTTCGCAATATAGCCCTAATGTTGTGGTTATTGCAAGATGGCCCAAATTAGGTAGAGAACAAAATTGTTTTGTCTCTTTAAATGAGAATTGGATTTTCATTTTGTTTAGCTCCATTTAAATCAATTTTATGGATACAAAAACCAAATGAAAATGTTGCTTTCAATTTAATTAGTTAAAGTGTTAATTAATTAAAGGGTGATTATGAACCTAAGCCTACGATAATTGAGCTATGTGATAGGCCGTTTCAAATTTGTTTGAACCATGGGAATGTGTAGATTAGATTTTGGTTGTAATTTGATTTGATCAAATGTTGTAAAAGAGCTTAAGCTCTTCTTTACTTTAAAGTAATTTATTTTATGCAAATGTTGTAATGAGCATAAGCTCACCTTTACTTTGAAGTACTTCTTTCTTGCTTTATTTGATATGCATGAAAATGAAGTAGTTGGGTCCAACGCACCTAAGACAACACGCCTTAATGTGATTAAACGCGTAACTAAAATCAATTACCATCCCTAGACCGAGATTCAACACAAGGCTCGTGTTGAATCTAAACAAAGGTTCATAGTCATCCTAAGGCCCTAAGGCAACTATATAGTCCATCAATGAATGCAAACCTTATGTTAGTAGTATCATATACTCTTGCTTTAAAAACCGTTTTATAAGCATAGTGGGAGTATTATATACAACTAAATTCAATCATATGGACCAATAGTTGTAATAGGACCAAAATTGTTTTAATAAAGATTAAAATGAATATTTATATATGATGAGACCTAAAACCCTCAACCAAACCATTATTAAGTTGATAAGCGTGAGAGTGCTTTGAACACTCTTTCGTAGCCTTCCACCGTGGTGGTATCCAATCGTTTATGACTTGTACACCGGCTTCACCCTATCATGGGGGAGTACAAAGTGCATGCTTATACTCAGGAGGAATCCATAAACATATGATGAGGTTAGTGTAGGCAACGAGGATGGCCGACATCCTATCATCGTGAGGCTATTCTTGAACCCCTTCACGAACTAAGCATGGTGGGAATGACTTAACTAAGTGCAATGGAGCCAATATCATATCATTGTGAGGTGACATTCTCTAGAGGCCAAATAAGATGGGTACTTGCAAGAGATGCAAATGAGTAAGCGTACTCTCTCATTATTATTAATGCTAGCCAATATCATATCATTGTGAGGTGGGCTTGGTAGTAGTGAGTCTCCCATACCCTACTAAGAGTTTCCTCCAAAACTCTCGAATTCCAATGAGGGATATGGAATTTGCCAAAAATAGTGGGTGGTGCTATTTGATTTAAAGACCCGGATCAAATGGCTTAAAATCAATCAATTTATATTCGTTATATATTTGTTTACCAATATATTTGCAAACGCTATCCAATACTTGACAAAGAAAAACCGAATGCTTTAGTTTCCGGACTTGGTACCACAATCCCAAAGATTGTCTTAAATGGATTGTACATGTACCTAAGTAGTCTCATCCTCAAAATCTTCCTATTGGTAATGTATCATTGGAAGAACATGTTAGATAAGTCTATCATGAAGAGGACAACACAAACAACCAATGCTTAATCCTTTGTTAAATGAACAAAGGAACTTACGAAGATTAGCATAAAGAAAAGGACACTTTTAGTGTTATTAGTTCTTCACTTACAAATCGTTGTATGAAGAAATAAGAGTTGCTTTGAACAACCCTTAGTCAATGCAAACACTAGTGCTTGTTTCTTTGTTAAATGAACAAAGAACTTAAGAAGAAAGCACAAAGGCATGGACACTTTATGTGCCATGATTCTTCACTTACAAATTGTTGTATGAAGAAATGAGAGTTGCCTTATACAACTCTTGAAAGTTTGTAATTATGTTTAGAACATAATGGTTGGTTGACAAAAATAGTTCATCAACATGGACTTATGATGATTTTGAATCATTGAGTGTTAAAGTGTTAAAACACTTCTAGAGACAGGAACTAGGCAAGGACTTCACCTTTGTGTCCCTATCCAAATGGTTCACTAAGTTTATTGTAAACTATGTAGTGAACAATAAACACATACTCTCCAAAATGTTTGATGTGTATAACACAATTGAAATAAGTTTCAAGAGAGATAGTGGGAGTTTAGGGACCATGACTATTGTAGTCAAAGGAGAAGTCAAATGAAGAAGATAAAATTAACTCCAAGGGAACAAACTTTCTTTATGAAAGGATGGACATTGGAAGGGGTATTTGCAAGAAATGTCTTGCAAATGTCAAGAACACACCTTTCGAAGGTGTTGTAAATTGTTCTTGAATAGTTCAAAACAGTTGGTTCTTCTACTTGAATGCTTGATTCCGTATTAGTAACTATGTTTTACAATCGTTGTAAAAGTGTGGCTAATAAGAAGTAGAAGATTAATGAGAGAAGAGAAAGTACTTCACATTCGGAAAGTGAATAAAATAAAGATCTCTGCGAAAGCAGTTAGTACTTACTTCCTCATATGAACTACCAAAGAAAATGGAAAAACAAAGATTGTCTTTACATTCCAATTGAATAAAGGAACTAAATTCCATATGTTAAATGGATAAATGTTTTGTTTGACAAAGCATTGTTCTTTATTAATGAATGATTAGATTATTGTAATCTAATTAATTTTCTCTATAGTAGAGATGATATGGTAGTGTTAACTGTTTAGAATATAATGATGCTTAAAACCCAAAAGGTTGCAAGGTAGTGACTAATCCCAACTAAAGTTGTGATACCTCTAAAACATAAATTACGAGTTGGTCATAGATGGATGCCTTGGATTGTTAGATCCGGATCCAATGCCTTCTTGTTAAAATTGTATAGAGGCAAAATGTTTGAATCTTTATTCTTTTTGAAAGAACAAAGAATCACAAAGTTGTTGAGGTTAATTCACTTAGATGTTAGTGGCACTTGTCCACAACATAATACTAGTCATGTTGTATGACATTCACCGAAGATCACTCTCGGTTGGACTATAGTTTATTTTGAATAAACATAAGTTTGAATACTTTGCAAAAGGTTTCAAAGAATTCAAGAAATACAAGTTGATGAGTAAGACGTTTAAAGTATTTACCTCCTTAGATTTGATCCAAGATAAGGTAACACTTTAGAACAGTTTCCTTGAAAGATATCAAGGAAAGATGCATCATGAGATAATGAATTTCTCCATTAGGAGAAGAACGAACTTGAATAGAATTTAGTTCGTTGGACATTATCAATTACCCATATATAGGATATATATACTTCTAAGACAATATGATTGTCAATTAGAAGATCTTCCAAAATTTTCATGACTCCATAGGATGTAGTTGGAAAGAAAGACAAATCTTAATCATGTTAAGATTTGGGGTTGTGTGCTAATAAGCAATATTTGTTTGAGAATTATCTTGTGGATATCCTTAAATTAACATTTGGATATCACTTCTATAGACCAACTAACAAATGTTGTTTGTTGGGTAATTCATTGTAATCCTACACTAGGATTTGCCCAAGATAGAGCAAATGAACGATGGATAGAACTCAAAGAATGGTTCTTTGAGAAACAAGATAGTGATCAACAAATAAAACAAACCTAGTTCCTATACCACAAGCTCCAAGGTAGTCGAGAAGGATTTATAAACCGTCTCAGTTGAATGGTTTGAACTTTATGACAGTGTCAAAAAGTTACACCTCTTAATTCGAAAGAAATAAGAATGAAAATCCTTATGACTACATTGAGTGTATATACAATATATACTCAAGGAAATGGTAAAGTACCATTTGACCCGAAATAATGAAACCTTCATAGCTAATTGGTAGCTTAAGGTGACTACAATCAAAGAGAATGATTGATTTTGAAGGAACCATTTTTGACGTAGTCTTAGTTTCAATTAATTCGAAGATTGCTAGCTACAACTAAATGGTGATTCAATGTTTGGACATAATATAGGTTTCCGAAACCATTATTAAGAGAGTCTTGATAATATATGTCTAAAACTGTGAATCACAAGACATGTAAGTTGTAGAGATCCATCCATCATGGATCTTAGCAAGCTAGTGGGAGCTATAAGCGTCTTATGAGAGAAAGGTCAAATCGTTTGATTTCTCATAAAGATGTAAATGAATCTTTTGTTTACTAGGTTTACAAAAGATTAGTGGGAGTTAATCATATTCCTAAATTTGTATATATATATATATATATATATATATATATATAAATATATATATGATATATATGAATATATATATCATATATTAATTTTGGAAATGAAAAGAATACTTCTTCATTAAAGTTATGACTTTAAACATTTTATAACGATAGAATGTATATGGGAGACATAGTCTATAAACATGGGAAGTAAATCTATAATGATAGATTTCAAGATATAATTTGATTATATCAATCCCTAATAAATAGACAATATATGCTAGGAAGTTTCTCATATGATGATAAACTTCAAATTAGAAGGACGACTTTAGTGTGACTAGGAAGTTGCTCTTCTCAAAGGGAACGTGCCCTTTGACTCCCAATGAAATAATGCATAAATAGAATCCTTTATGCATACGCAGAAAGGTGATTTACGTATTTCATATTGTATGAAAAACGTTGATATGAGTTGTACCTAGATAGGTACAAGACGATATCAGTGCAAGCCCAGGATCAGAACCACGACAACTGTCAAGTGAATCTTTAAGTATTTACGAAATACTAAAGGATAGATTCCTCAAAGAATGAGGAAGAATTAGAGTAACGTAAAGGAAGCGTAAATGTATTATGAATCTAATCCATCATTGGATGTTTCTTCATTATGAATGAAGAGATAAACATATATCTCTTTATTATGACTAAAGAGATATTTGGATGGAAACATTAAACTAATGACTTTAGTGTGTTCCATTATGAATGCAAAATATATTGCCATATAGAAGTTTACAACAATATTGTTTGGATGGGAAAGTTCATTTATGAACTCTCTATTCGGTTCCAACCAGAAAGTGTATGACACTAATGGGGCGATAGCTCAAACCAGGGAATCAAGGTCTCATCAAGGTCCGAACTCATATGAGAGACTGAACCACATGATTAAGAATCATGTATAATGGTGACGTCGTTATTCTCAAGGTTGCTTCTATGGATAACATATAGATATCCATTGTCTAGGCCTACTACTCAGCCATTTATGAAATGACTACAGAAGAGGTATCATCACTGATGACCAAGCTGATTGGCTCTAGTGCAAGTGGGAGATTGTTGGAAATGTGCCCTAAAACCAATCATATGATGATACTTTACGGACATTTCACATGTTAAACTAATCTAGTTTAATATTAAGGGCAAAGATTATTGTTTAAGCATATAAATGTTATATGCTTAAACGATAAAGTCCAAGGAATATGTGATTGGGAGAATGCAATCTAAAGAATTTAGATTCATGAGACCATTCTTTCGTAGACACATCCTAAACGTTCCTGATCATAGGATTGCCAATTGGGCATTGACAGTCCGTTAAGATCAGTACGTGTTATGTCTTCTCTCAGGGAGAGTGACTAGTCTCGAGTCATTGGTGTGTGTGACATCAAGACAAGCATGTAGGTGCTCAATAGCGAATAAGTCCACTGAACACGATCAACGAGGAGTTCTCATACTCATGTCACATGATAACTCATGGTTGGGATAATGCAAAGTAGTCCTTTGACCTGAGGCATCGTCGTTGTCTTGTGGTTAAGTCCTTGATCTTTGATTATGTCAAAGTCACTCCATCAAGAGGGTGTCCACAACATAGTTGGGGTTAAGCCACTTAGCCATGAAGGCAAGTGAATGCGCAACAAGGGATCTCTAACCTTCAAACTGTTTGAGGGAGAATACTCTATGATATGATTAAGAATCTCTGGCTAGAGTATGAATGAGATTTAGGAAGTCGTTCCAAATCACATTCAAGGTAATCATATAAGCACACGAATCACATTGGATAGTAGACATGAATAAACTAAACTATCAATCCAAACAATGTGGTCAAGAGTATTGTATTAGAGAAAGACCGTATTGCATTTGTAATCCTAAACTGAATAGGTTCTCTACCTCTTCTGATTAGCTTGGGTAACCATGATATGCTGCTAGGTGTCACTCTTGGTTTGTGGAAGCCCTAAACGTGTATAATCACTAAAGGGAGAATTGAAAGTAAGTTTCAATTCACAATCGATTTGAAATGGTTTTAATCGCCCACTGCCTCGCTAAAAGGAACCTAATGGATCGTACACCGTGTACGGTGGAGATTGAAGAAACAACGGAGATGAGTAAGAATAATTAAATGGTTTAATTATTTATGGCAAGGATTAATTAATATGTTAATTAATCAAAACGAATAAGTTCGTTAAAGACCACGGGTTTAGTTATGGGCCTCAAGGCCCAATGGGCTTCGAACGTCAAGCCCATTGACTTAAGTTGTACGACAACTTAATGACTAATAATTCACAAAGGCCTTAAAAGCCCAATGAAACCCTTAAGGCCGGCCATTTCGTGATGGAGTGGGTTTTGGACTTATTTACAAGTTTGCCACTCCAATGAATTAAGGTATAAATATGACTTCATAGCCAAAATTCATTTAGGGCTTCTTTTGGAGAAAATTGGAGAGAACATGTCTCTCCTTTTCTCTCTAAAGAGGCCGGCCTCCTTGGGGGGTGCATCTAGCAATCCCACTACTCCAAGGTCACTCATTTCCATAGATTTAATATGCAAGGAATGAAGGCCCTCTCTTTGGGTGATTAGCCTTTGCTTATGCAAAGAGGAATCTACAAAGGTATATATTTCTCCACTCACTTTGATTTGAGTTGAGTATTGGTTCACCAATCTACTAGGCTTTGAATTTCATGGTTAATGTTTTGTTTTTAAGTGCATGAAAGCATGATTCCGCCTTTTAATTGTTAATAGCATGCTTATAGATGTTGCTTAAATGAACATGTTTTTCACAAAATAATCCTTCACTTTCCGCTTCGGGATTGGACAATGCTCTGCCTTTATGCATTCAATATCCAAGGGCGGTCCAAAACAAGACCAACAAGTTCAAATTAAAGTCCAGTTTATTGCATCATATTCCTAAGTTCCATGGGTTGTCCATGGAAGATCCTAATAAACATTTGAAGGAGTTCAAGGTTGTTTGTTCAAGCATGACCGCTGTGAATGTTGATGGGAGCATTCTGAAAATGAAGGCTTTTCCCTTTTCTCTCTTGGAAAAGTCTAAAGATTGGTTGATCACCTAGTCTTTCTGGTGGACTTTTACGTGCTTGGAATGGAAGACTCAAACCATTCCCCTCAATTACCAATATTACTTGGCCGACCATTCATGAAGATTGCTCGTACAAAGATAGATGTATTCAAGGGAATATTGACCATGGAATTTGATGGGGAAGTTATTGATTTCAATATTTCTGATGCTATGAGATATCCTCATGATGGTCACTCTTGTTTCTCTATTGATGTGATTGACTCTTGGGCGTAGGAATTCCTTGATGATTTGAGTGAGGATGCACTTGAAAAGACTCTCACGCAAAGCATTGGAAGCATTGGACTAAAAAATGAAGGGGTAGCACTTAGGCATGCACACGGCAACAACAAGGAACATCTTGCCGTGCCTATTCAAGACGAATTGGGGGAGATGGTTGCTGCCCTAGAGTCAAATCCAAGGCATATTGGTAAGTCTCCTAACCTAATTTCAATTCCCAATTCGACTAAATCGCCCAACCCCTTTGCCGTTTACTCCAAAAGGAAGTAGCCTTCGAGTTCAACAAGGAGTGTGAAATCGCTTTCAAAACCCTTAATGACATGTTGACTTCGGCCCCCATCATCGTGCCACCAGATTGGAGCCTTTCATTTGAGCTAATGTGTGATGCATCTAATTATGCCATTGGTGCTGTTTTAGGCCAAAGGAGGAACAAACAGCCCCACGTCATCCACTACGCTTTCCAGACACTAAATGATGCTCAATTGAATTATTCTACCACTGAGAAAGAACTTCTTGCAGTTAAATTTACTTTAGATAAATTCCGTTCATACTTACTTGGCACTAAAGTGATTGTATATTCTGACCATGCAACGTTGAAGTACCTCTTCACTAAGAAGGAGGCCAAACCAAGGCTGATTCGTTGGATGCTCTTACTTCAAGAGTTCAACATTGAAATAAGAGATAAAAATGGGAGTGAAAATGTGGTGGCTGACCACCTCAGCCGTTTGGTGCATGAGGAGGACTCCTTACCCATTCTAGAGACCTTCCCTGACGAGCAATTGTTGTCCCTAAAGGTAAGTGAGCCCTGGTATGCTGATTTGGTCAATTATTTGGTCACAAAACAAGTTCCTAGCACTATAGATAAATACAAGCGTGATAAACTCAAAAATTATGCACGATTTTATGTGTGGGATGATCCATATTTGTGGAAGTATTGTCCTGACCAAATTATTCGTAGATGTGTGCACAATTCCAAGTTCAATTCAATTCTTGCATTTTGCCATAATTATGCATGTAGGGGTCATTTTGGCACCGAAAGGACAGCCCTTAAGGTTTTAGAGATTGGTTTCTATTGGCCTACATTGTTTAAGGATGCTAGAACATTTTGTATAACTTGTGATAGTGATGCAATGAAAGTTAAGCACTCAAATTAAACCCTCTTGTTGTCAAATTGTAGTAATAATGCAAGTAGGGATCGTTCTAAATCGGGGATTAGGAGGGCTTGCTAAAACCTCTAAACTAACTTAAAAACATAAAAACAAAGTTAAAAACGTTTGAATAGATTTAAAGGACTCAAAACAGATTCACAAGACTCAAAACAACTTAAAAACACTCAAAACTGCCTAAAAACACAAACTAGGCAGTTTCTGACTCTAACACAACTTTGGACGAAATTTGGATTTTGACTTGACTCAAAACACTTTAAAACACAAACAAAAAAAATTTTAAACACTTTGAAACAAGAAAGTAAAAGGGGGATTTTAGTTTTGATGAATTTGAAACAAACAAACAAGTTATAAAACTAGGTAGATTGTAAAACGAATTTAAGAAATAAGATGATGGATGGATTAGTTAGAGGTCCGTTCTTCACACATGACACACTTGTAGATGAATTGATTTCCAATTGCTTTTCAATAAACTATGATGCTCAACACCCCAGATTAACCATGATGCACAAATTAAGCCTCAGATTTTCCTTTACTCATTGAATTGGATGAATGCATGCGACAACCCAAATCATTTTCTAAAAGTCCCCTATATGAATGCATAATAGAGATACAATCAGAGATCATTACGTTCAATGAAAATCATAAGTGTTGATGAGGCAATTATAACTATGAATGCATGATACAATTGCCAAGAATTCAATTAACCCGATTGTGATAAACAACCTTCACTACTCATGAATATAAACTTGTAACGATTAGGTGAAACTCATTTATATTCTAGCATCTAATTCATGCATGAAAACTAAGTATGCATCCTTAATAAACATACAAGAATCAGTTATGAATAAAATAGATAATTGAATTGCGATCACAACTTATCAAATCACAATTGGAAGAAATCAATTCAAATCTCAAGCATGTTCATGGCTTTAAACTTCCCCCTAACTAAATAGGGGTTTAGCCACTCATAATTGCAACAAAATTAGAAAATAAAAAAGTAGACATTGAAAGCAAGAACGAAGTACACCTAAAACCCTCCAAAGTTCCAAGCTTGAAACGCCAAGGACCTTTGTTTTCACCACCTTGTTGTAGCACAAGTGTCTAGGATGTGTATGGATATATGGATGGAATGGATTTGCACGGCTAAGAGATGAAAGTGTATGGATTGGTGAGATGTAGTATGCCTAGATGAATGGATGGAATGGATTTGCACGGCTAAGAGATGAAAGTGTATGTATTGGTGAGATGTAGTATGGCTAGATGAATGGATGGAGGTCACTACAAGGAAATTGTGTTTGTGAATGAAGCTCTTTTGATGGATCAAGATTGTTCTTAGAAAAGGGAATGGTGGATGTATTTATAGGCTAAGGAGAGGACCATTTCAATTCCTTGCATGTGCAGTTTGTATAGGTGTGTGATGTCCATCTTTCCCTTTACATTTGTACACACATGACCTCCATCATTTCAGCCACAAATCAACCCATTTTCTGCCCATGTGTGTGTGTTTCCTTTGCCCATGTGTGTGTGTTTTTCCTTTGCATTTTCACACACATATTCTTCATTATTTCAACCAACAATCCACCCATTTTCTGCCCATGTCAAACTGTCCATGCCATGCCTTTCTCTTTGTGTGTGTGTTGTCCATGTTTCTTCCATGTGCCTTGTTCGTCTTCTAGTTGTGCATTTCCACTTGCTCCAAAGCCAAATGAGTGCAATCATAACCCCATTTGCTGCTGAGTGTTGATGACAAAGCAAAACACAAAACAAGTGCCTTTACTTTCTCACTTTATTAGCCAAATCTGCTTAGCCCTTTTTTGAACCTTTCAGTGTTACAATGCCCATAACTTCTTCTAGAAAAATGATATTAACAATCCGTAAATTGCTCCAGAAAATAGACATCCGTAGCTTTCCAAGCATATAAGGCTCATTCTCTCATTCATTTTGACCTATTCGTAACATGCTTCCAAATTCAGCTAATCTGCACATGCAGTTTTGACGAATTTGTTACTTAATAACTCACTTGTGCTACTTTTCTTTTCTTTACTTGATAAATCACACAAAACACAAAAACATAGTAAATAGCTCAAAAATATAAGGAACTAACTAAGAAAAGACAAGTGAATTTTATGTAAAATATATATAAATATGAGCTTATCAAATACCCCCACACTTAGCTTTTGCTAGTCCTCGAGCAAAATAAAGAAAACAAAACACAACCTAAACCTTCCAACGTTTGCCTTAGGGATTTCCAACGCACATAACAAGTTAAAAAATCATCATTCCCACAGATTTAGTCAACTTAAAACTTGAGCACATACTTAATCACAGTCACCACTTACTAGTTCACATTTAACCAATTAAAACGATGTTTTGAATGTAGTAACATGCCTTAGAGAATTTGCTCAATTCCTTACAAGATATGCACTCAATTTTCACTCAGATTTTCTGACTACACACCCTACACTAGGTACATGTGAGAAGATTGATGTAAACATGAAAACTAGTACTCACATATATGTATAACAAGAAAGCATTTTTTGGTATTAATAAGCATGTTTAGATATGATATCATGAATGGAATGCTACTACTTAGATGCGAGAACCAGTGACACCATATGCTCATACCAAATTCGAACTCCACAAATTGAAACACATAACACTCAAGATAGAAGTCAAGGGTTGTAACGGGGCTTAGGGTATTGGCTAATAAAGAAAGGATAGGAATAACAATTGTTCTTAAAGCAATAGCAAGCAAAGCAATGAAATAGACACTTTGGAATTCACTTTAGAATGCAGAATCAACTTTTAAATACAAAGGGAAGATTCATGCAACACTTAGGGCTCTTTTTCACAACTTTTCTTCTTTTCATTGTATTTTCCACGAATGTTTTATTTTTTTTTTCTTTTCTACCCGTGCCTTATTAAGGACTTTGGCACACACACACACATAAGAATCACTTCCCCCACACTTGTTTTTCTGCAAAAGTTTAACAAAAGGAATTCCTTCTAAATTATGTTTTACTATGCTTCAAGAACAAGGGTATGGATGGTCCTAATCTAGGCTAGGTGAGGATAGTGTGGGTTAACAAAGAACATAGGCTACACAAGGCTCAACGAGGTTAAACTTAAACACATAATGAAATAGGGCACGACAATTTGGCTGTGGTGGTCACTACACAACTTCATCTTGAATATGTATTATGCAAATCAATAACATGCTTTGAATGAAATAGGCATGAGTTCTAGCATTTGGAACTAACTGATGAAACGCCTTCTAAGTAGCAACCAAGCAAAGAATAATGAGATCATGCAACGACTTTAGAAAACAATGATGCACAGATTATTAACTCTCCAAATAAATGTTTAGGCTCAAGTCTCACAAGGTTGTAGCGTACATTTGAGTTCCTTCTTTCAATCATGTTACAAAACTGATTTTTCCTTTATGATTGCTTGTGAATTCATAAATTATAACCACAACCAAGTATACACCAAAGAGTAAATCAAAATTTTATCCATGTTTATAACTTTCTTTAACAGTCATGCAATTAAAAACCAAATCCTCATCATTGTGTTGGAAGGTACCCTAAGACACAAATAAACATACAAAAACAACTCTTTTTGGGTTTTTCAAAACAATTTTTCAAATTTTTATGAGATTTTTGGATTTTTATGTCAAAACACACTGAAACACTCCAAAACAGCTTAAAAACACTTAAAACAGCAAGGAACAACACTAGAAGTAATGGGTGATAAACTCCTACGAATTTCATGCAAAATGGTTACCCCCCCCACACTTAAATCAAACATTATCCTCAATGTTTCAAGCATAAACTCACACAAACAAATAACGAATAAACATGACAAGTATGGCAAAGTAAAAATTAGACAGAGTAGAGTTTAAGAATGCAAATCTGGTTTTGGAGATAGATGATCTTGTTATCTTTCCACAGCTTTGATCTCGAACTGGTTTGGAATTCTGAGCGAGGAATATGAGAATTCCTTGGTTTCAAATCAGACTCCTTATACTGGGTTGATTTGATTGTGCAGTTTGCATTCTTGTCTACTTGTTTCTTCTGCACGGCGGGCAGGCACGAGGTAGAGGTGTTGGTCTGTTTCTTTCTTCAATCTTTCCAAGTGCCCACCTCTTGCTTTCTTTCTCCATGTCCCTAGCTGAGGATGAATTGGTAAATTGTCTCCACATGCTTCGAGGTATCATTTTCACTTCCCTTATCTGTTCCCCAGGCAGATGTGGTAGACGAAGAGGAAGCATAAAATGATGAAGATGAGTACTCGAGAGCAAGGCTAGGTAAGCAATCAGGAAGGGTTTCAGGCAGTCGGTTCTAGATCGAAAGATTAATACCAAGTGCTGGCTGATTGCTCTCTTTCTCCTTGTCCTAAAACAACGACAAGGAGAAGGACAGGGAGAAAGCATGATATGAGATACTCTTGCTTTCAACCTTCATGATATGAAATACTTTTGCTTCGGATGAGTTGTTTGCAGAGGTACCCCAAGGAATAAGGAACAGTGAGTGACTCGAGAGGGTTTGTTGGAAAGGCATTCTCGGGGAAGAAGAAGGGTTATGTATGTTTGCCTTGCAATGGAGGGTGAAGGGTGACATTTATAGGAATTAATAACCGGTACGTTTATTTGGTTGTTTTAAGTTGTTTTGAGTATTTTAAGTTTGCTTTGAGTCTTGTGATTCTTGTTAAGTGTTTTTAAGTTTAGTTTTATGTTTTTGAGTCAGTTTAGAGGTTATTAGCAAGCCCTCCTAATCCCCGGTTCAGAACGATCCCTACTTATACTTATACTACAATTGTCAAAAGAGGGTTAAATTTGTGTGTTAAGTTAATTTTCGCATCACTCCATAACGGAAAAAGAACTTCTTGTTGTTGTCTTTGCTTTAGATAAGTTTCAATCTTATTTAATTGGCACTAAAGTGATTGTTTACTCTGATCATGCGGCTTTGAAGTACTTACTAATGAAGAAGGAAGCAAAACCTAGGCTTATTCGTTGGGTGCTTGTTCTTCAAGAGTTTGACATCGAAATTCGAGACAAGAAAGGAAGCGAGAATGTGGTGGCTGACCACCCAAGCCGAATAATCCATGATGAGCATGTCGTGCCTATCCCAGAAACTTTCCCCGATGAGGAGCTGCTGTCCATTGAGGTAAGTGAACCTTGGTATGCCGATTTAGTGAATTACTTAGTGACTAAACAAGTTCCAAACACTCTCACCAAGCACCAATGTGATAAACTTCGAAAAGATGCACGATTCTATGTTTGGGATGATCCCTATTTGTAGAAATATTGTTCTGACCAGATTTTGCGTAGATGTGTTCATGATTGTGATTTTCATTCGATTCTAAGATTATGTCACACTTATGCTTGTGGTGGACATTTTGGCAGCCAAAGAACGGCATTAAAGGTTCTTAAATGTGGATTTTATTGGCCCACTTTGTTTAAAGATGCTAGAACTTTTTGTCTAACCTGTAATCGTTGCCAAAGAACGGGAAATATAGGTGCCAAAGATCAAATGCTGCAGTAACCTCTATCCTTTGTTGAAATTTTTTACTTTTGGGGTATTGATTTCATGGGTCTTTTCCCTCCATCTTATGGTTTCACTTATATCTTGCTAGTTGTTGATTATGTTTCGAAATGGGTGGAAGCAAAAACCACCCGTACTAACGATTCTAAGGTGGTTGCAGATTTTGTGAAAACTAACATTTTTTCTAGGTTTGGAATGCCTAGAGTTCTCATCAGTGATGAAGGTTCCTGATAGGAGCATATTTATGCAACTTAGTTAGCTTGTTTCTCGGCATTTACTTAGTTTAATTCTAGTTATTTTAGTACTTTAAGCTATTTTCGTGTGTTTGTAGGTTCAAATAACAAAGTTGGCAACAAAGTGCTATTTGGAGCATTTTGGAGCATTTTTGGGCCAAGATTGGATAGTGCAAGCATGGAGACATAAGGATGGACGTTTTTTAAGATTAGAAGGATAGAAATCAGCATGTGTGTGTGCAAGTGTCTTGACCTACAACTACAAACACTCATCCACTACACCCATTACATCCACTTATTACCAAACATCCATCCACTACACCCATTACATCCACTCATTACCAAACACTCATCCACTATACCCGTTACATCCCATTACATCCACTCATTACCAAACACCCATCCACTACACCCATTACATCCGCTCATTACCAAACACTTAAACACTCATCCACTACACCCATTACATCCACTCATTACCAAACACTCATCCACTACACCCATTACATCCACTCATTACCAAACATCCATCCACTACACCCATTACATCCACTCATTACCACAACACTCACCCACTACACCCATTACATCCACTCATTACCATAACATACACCACTACCACCTTAATTAGATGGTGGTCCTCTCCCTAGCCTATAAATACATCCACCATTCACCATAACAAGGAGGGAGATCCATCCAAAGACACATTCAGACAGACAATTTAGGGAGAAGGGAGGAAGACACATTCTGCCACAAGGCAGAGTCTTTTCTTCTTAACCATTCTACACATTCCCACAACAAAAACACAATTCCATGCATCTCCATTTCCCTTTCCTTGCCGTGAGCTCCATCCAACCTAAACACATTCAGCCATTCCCTTCCATATATCCATACGCATCCATCAAACCATACCTTGTGCTAAAACAAAGAGAAGAAGGAGTACCCTTTGAAGTGCTTGCCATTCAGGTTGGATTGTTGGAGCGTTTTTAGGTGTTTTCATTCTTTTGTTTTCAATGTCTAAAATTGTTTATCTTTGCTTTGTGAGTATGAGGAACTAAACCCCCTTTAGCTAGGGGAGAATTCGAAACCATGTTCATGCTTGCAATATGATTTGATTACTTTCAGTTGTGATTCATAAGTTGTGAATTCAATCTACTTACCCATTTGAATTAAAACTGATTTATGTGTGTTGGTTGAGAGTGCACGCTTAATTTTCATGCATAAATCTGATGCTAGGATATAAGGGAGTTTCACATAATCGTTATGAACTTATATTCACAAGTAGTGAAGGTTACTCGTCACAACCGTGTTAAGTAAATTCTTAGCATAAGTTTCATGCAATTCATAGTTACAAGTGTTTCGTCAATGCTTATGATTTTCATAGAACTTAATGATTCTTGCTTGTATCTCAATTATGCAATTCATGTAGGGAACTTGTGGGGAATGCTTTGGGTTGTTGTATGCAATCATCCAATTCAATTAAATTAGGAAAATCTGAGGGTTAATTAGTGCATTTCACAGTTAATCTGGGCCGTTGAGAATTCGTAGTTTATTGAAAAGAAATTGGAAATCATTTTGTTTGCAAGTGTGTCATGTGTGGAGAAGAACCTCCTAGCTAGCCTTCCATCCATTCAATTTACTCAAATTCGTGCAGATTTCATTAGTTATTTAATTTGCTTGTTTTGTTTTCAAATTCATCAAAACCAAAACCCCCTTTACCTTGTTGAGTCATATTAGTTAGAAACTGATTTAGTTTGTGCTTTTAAGTATTTCGAACCAAGTTGAAACCAAAATTTGTCCAAAAGTGTGTTTGGAGTCAAAATCTGCCCAATTTGTGTTTTTAGGTAGATTTGAGTGTTTTTAGCTTGTTTTGAGTTAGTTTGTTTTGAATTATTTGAGTCTAGTTTAGTGTTTTTAACTTTGTTTATATGTTTTAAAGTCAATATAGAGGTTATTAGCAAGCCCTCCTAATCACCGGTCCTGAACGATCCCTACTTACATTCTTTACTACAATTGATACAAGAGGGTTTAATTTGTGTGTTAAGTTAATTTTCGCATCAGTTCCCACTTTTTTAATCGAACCATTGAGGCTTTGCTCAAGAAGTACAACGTTACACATAAGGTTTCAACACCTTATCATCCTCAAACTAATGGGCAAGCTGAGGTTTCAAATAAGGAGATCAAGCAGATTCTAGAGAAAACTGTGGGGCCAACAAGGAGGGATTGGAGCTTGCGCTTGGACGATGCATTGTGGGCTTATTGTACGGCCTACAAAACTCCCCTTGGCATGTCACCTTTTCAGCTCATCTATGGTAAGCTATGTCATTTGCCCGTAGAGTTAGAACACAAGGCACATTGGGCTGTGAAGACCTTCAACATGGATATAGATGTAGCTGGGGTGCATAGAAAGCTTCAATTGAATAAACTCGAGGAGATTAGGCACGAGGCTTACGAGAATGCTCGCATTTACAAGGACAAGACCAAGGCGTATCATGGTAAGATGTTTCGTACAAAGACATTCTTCAAGGGGCAGAAAGTGCTCCTCTTTGATTCTCGACTTTGGTTATTCCCCGGTAAGTTACGTTCTAAGTGGATTGGACCTTTTATTGTTACTAATGTTTTTCCTTATGGTGCAGTCCAAGTCTAAAGCTTGAAAACCGCCACGAATTCAAGGTGAATGGGCATCGTTTGAAGCCCTATTACGACCTGTTTAAGGAGCATGTGTGGAGGAACTACCCCTCCATGATGTGGGCTCCAACGAGGCTTGAAGGATGGTAGTCATCCAACTGTAAGACGTTAAAGCAAGTGCTTCGTGGGAAGCAACCAATGCCAATAAAGAGCACCTAGAATCTGCTATAAATCCAGATTTGCTTTCCTTCAACCTTTCTCCTTGTTGTCCTTATCTTTCCATGTTTATTTGTTCCTTGTTTGATTGTGTTTATGTGAGTTTATGTTTGAAACATTGAGGACAATGTTTGGTTTTAAGTGTGGGGGGGGGGGTAAACAAGCTGTTTTGCATGATTTTCGTGGGTTTTATTGACCTATCACTTACAATGTTGTTTTTCACTGTTTTTAAGTGTTTGTAGTGTGTTTTGACATAAAAATCTGCAAATTTGATAAAAATTTAAAAAATTGTTTTGAAAAAGCAGAACAGAGTTGTTTTTGTGTGTTGTTTGTGTCTTAAGATACCTTCTAACACAATGATGAGGATTTGGTTTTTAAGAGCATGACTGTTAAAGAAAGTTACAAGCATCGATGGAAGTTTGATATGCTCTTTGGTTTATGCTTGGTTGTAGTTATAGTTTACGAATTCACATATGAAAAAGGAAAAAAAAAATCAATTTTTGTAACATGCTTGAAGGAAGGAACTCAAACTAACGCTGCATCTCTGAGAGGCTTGAGCCTAAACATTCATTTGGAGAGTTATTAATCTGTGCATTCTTGTTTTCTAAAGTCGTTGCATGATCTCATTATTCTTTGCTTGGTTGCTACTTAGAGTGCGCTTTCATCATTATAGATCCAAATACTAGAACTCATGCCCGTTCCATTCAAAGCATGATATTGAGTGCATAACACATATTCAAGATGAAGTTGTTTAGTTAAACTAGAGCCAAAAAGTCTATCCCTTTGTCATATGTTTTATAGGTTTAACCCCTTTGAGCCTTCGTTAGCCTATTTTCTTTGTTAACCACATTATCCCTACCTAGCCTAGATTAGGACTATGACTATCCATACCCTTGTTCTTAAAGAATAGTGAAGCATGGCTTGGAGTGAATTTGATCAACATATGCAGAAAAGTAAGTGTGGGGGAAGAATGTTTCAAAGTGTGTGTTTTGTGTGCCAAAGACAAGGGCACGGCAATAAAAAAAAAAAGAAAAAAAAATCATGGAAAAAGAAAAAGAAAAGAAAAAAGTGTGTGAAAAGAATGAAAAACAATTGAAAATAAGTGAGAATGAACTCACATGTGATGGTTGTTGAAGAAAGGGTCCAAAAGTTTGAATTTAACCCTAAGTATTGCATGAATCTTCCCTTGTGTTTAAAGTTGATTTTTGCATTCGAAAGTGAATCCTAAGTGTCAAGTTCATTACTTTGCTTGCTATTTCTTTAAGAACTTTTGTTTATCCCTTACCTTTCTTTGTTAGCCAATACCCTTAGCCCCGTTACAACCCTTAACTTCTATCTTGAGTGTTGTGTGTTTCAATATGTGGAGTTTGAATTGGTATGAGCATATGGAATCCCTGGTTCTCGCTTCTAAGTAGTGGCATTCCGTTCATGAGATCATATATATACATGCATCAATAATTCCAGAAATTGCTCTCTTTGTTATAAACATATATGAGTACTAGTTTTCATGTTTACATCAATTTTCTCACATATACCTAGTATAAGGAGTGTAGTCACAAAGTCTTGTGTGAAAATAAGAGAGAATCCGGTGAGGACTTGAGGGAATTCTCTAAGGCATGTTACTACATTCAAAATGTTGTTTTAATTGATTAAATGCGAGCTAGTGAATGGTGACTATGATTAAGTGTATGCTCGAGAGTAAGGATTCCTAAAATTCATGTGAGTAGTGATTTTTGGCATGTCATGTTTCATTGGAAATCCCTGAGGCAAATGTTGGAAGGTTTAGGTTTTGTTTTGTTTTGTTTTGCTCGAGGACTAGCAAAAGCTAAGTGTGGGGGAATTTGATATGAGCATATTTATGCGACTTAATTAGCTTGTTTCCTTGCATTTACTTAATTAGTTCTTAGTTATTTTAGTATTTTAAGCTATTTTCGTGTGTTTGTAGGTCCATAGGCCTTATGAAGCAATAAGGTGCATTTTGGAGCAGTTTTGGGCTTGGAATGGATAGCACATGCATGGAGCATGGTGGATGGACGAAAGTGTAGACTAAAGAGGCTAGGAATGTGTTAAAGAGAAAGAAGAATTAATTTAAAGAAGATAAAGAGCTCAGCAAGAAAAGAAGAAACATGAGTCAAGTTACCTTATTTTGATTTAACCTTTCTTAATCCTAATCCAACTGAGTTCCAGCCACAAGGAGGGTTCCCAAAGATATTAGGACACTAAATAAAGAATTATGGAAGCCTTAATCTCAGCCATAAAGGGGTGTCACACCACCTTTCACCTTCCTTGCCGTGCACACCATTCTTGTCCCCTCCATTGTCTGCACCATTTTATCATTTTCCCCTTCCTTGCCTTACACACCACCCTTGTCCCCTTCATTGTCCCCTTCCTGAACCATTCCACCACCTTTCACCTTCCTTGCTGTGCACACATCCATGTCTCCCTCCTTGCAACCTTAACCTTTTACCTTTCCTTCCCTTTTCCTTGTCACACCACTCCCTTTCTTTTCCCCAGCTATGCACTCCTTCCCCTTTCTTCTAGATTTCTGCCACAACTTTCACTTTCACTTTCACTATTGTGTCATAACCTTTCCCTTTCCCTTGCCTTGTGTCCCCTTCTGATAGATCCCTCGATCAACCTTAACCCACAGAAGCCATGAAAGAACTCAGAGAGAAAATGACAAAAGAATCTTGATATTATTTCATAACCACCTTTTCTGTTGCTTACAACTCCAACTATATAGCAACTTTCCCCAATTACACTTTTATCCCAATTACAGCTATACCAACTACTTTATTACGAATATTACAGCTTCATCACTAAGATGATGACATCTGGCCCCCACACAATTGCTTTATAACCACTATTTGTTACTAGAATCCAACAGAATCCTAACATTACTCCCCCTTTTTAGAAATAGCCTTGTCCTCAAGGCTTAAAGTCAGGAAACTTCGACTGTAGAGTATCCCAGCTTTCCCAAGATGCATCTGTAACAGGATGATTCTTCCAATGCACTAACACTTCTGTTGATGAAGTTGTTGCGGTGTTAACCACCCGCCGGTCCAAAAGAGCTTCTGGGACAAGATCATCATGCATTAAACCAGCATCGTGAACTGTTGGCAAAGGAATAGTAGGAATGATTGCAGTGCCCAGTTTCTTTTTGAGACATGAAACATGAAAAACTTGATGGATCTTAGAGTGACTTGGGAGTTTCAACCGATATGCCACAGGTCCAACTCGATCAAGTATCTCAAAAGGACCATAAAATCGAGGATGCAGCTTATGGAAGGGATGCAAAGAAAGTGACTTCTGCTGGTAGGGGACCAATCGAAGATAGACAAAATCCCCAATTGCAAATGATCTCTTAGTTCGACCTTTGTTTGCTTGAGTTGTCATTCATTCTTGAGCAGCTGCTAAGTTGGTTTTTAACAGAGATAAAATTCGAGTCCTGTCTTTCAAGCAGTGATCCACCATATCAATCTTTGTTGTACCAGATTCATAGAGTGGAATATGGGGTGGTGGCTGTCCATACACGACCTCATAAGGTGTCATTTTAGCTGCAGAATGATAAGAGGTGTTATAGCTCCATTCTGCCCAGGGAAGCCATGTCAACCATTTCTTGGGTTGCAAGCTGCAAAAACAACGTAGATATGTTTCCAGACACTTATTGAGAACTTCAGTTTGGCCATCAGTTTGGGGATGGAAACCTGAACTGAGACAGAGCTTGGAGCCTTGAAGGTGAAAAAATTCTTTCCAAAATGGGCTGATGAATATTGGGTCTCGATCAGATACGATGGAAGTAGGCATTCCATGCAATTTAAACACCTGATCAATAAAGACTTGTGCCACTGAATGTGCAGTATATGGGTGAGATGAGGGTAGGAAATGGGCAGCTTTTGATAGTCTGTCAACGATGACAAATATAACTGATTTTCCCTTGCAGAGAGGAAGGCCATTGATAAAATCCATAGCTATATCAGACCAAATTCTTTGAGGGATTGGTAGTGGAGTAAGAAGTCCAGCAGGTGCAAGTGTCTCATACTTATTCTTCTGACAAATATCACATCCAACAATCAGTTCTTTGATATTGTTCTTCATACCCTCCCAATAGAAGGATCGGGATATCCGTTTATAGGTTTTGAGAAACCCTTCATGGCCTGCAGATGGAGTACAATGGTGTTTTCCAAATATTCTTGTCCTCCAAGGACTTGTAGGACTAACAACAATCTGATTCTTATACTTCAAAAACCCATTATCAAGCTGGTATTTGAGCAAGTTTAATGGAGTCAAATCGGAGGATTTATGTAAAACAGCCTGAGACTTCTTTAAAATCCAGTCATTTTTTTCAACATGCCTGTTGGAAATGTGCCCTAAAGCCAATCATGTGATGATACTTTACGGACATTTCACATGTTAAACTAATCTAGTTTTACATATAAAGGGCAAAGATTATTGTTTGAGCCGTCTCATATAAATGTTATATGCTTAAACGATAAAGTCCAAGGAATATGTGATTGGGAGAATGTAATCTAATGAAGTTAGATTCATGAGACCATTCTTTCGTAGACACATCCTAAATGTTCCTGATCATAGGATTGCCAATTGGGCATTGACAGTCCGTCAAGATCGGTACGTACTATGTCTTCTCTCAGGGAGAGTGATTAGTCTCGAGTCATTGGTGTATGTGACATCAAGACAAGTACGGTAGGTGCTCAATAGAGAATGAGTTCACTGAACGCGATCAATGAAGAGTTCTCATATTCCATGTCACATGAGAACTCATGGTTGAGATAATGCAAATTAGTCCTTTGACCTGAGGCATCATAGTTGTCTTGTGGTTAAGACCTTGATCTTTGATTATGTCAAAGTCACTCCATCAGGAGGGTGTCCACGGCATCGTTGGGGTCAAGTGACTTAGCTATGG
Organism: Malus x robusta; assembly: GCA_963082935.1. Lineage (NCBI taxonomy): Eukaryota > Viridiplantae > Streptophyta > Magnoliopsida > Rosales > Rosaceae > Malus > Malus x robusta. Next base: position 15,418,304 of record OY720328.1, read on the forward strand.
AGACAAGTGAATGCGCAACAAGGGATCTCTAACCTTCAAATCGTTTGAGGGAGAATACTCTATGATATGATTAAGAATCTTTAATCAAAGTATGAATAAGATTTAGGAATGCGTTCCAAATCACATTCAAGGTAATCATATAAGCACACGACACACATTGGATAGTAGACATGAGAAAATAAACTATCAAACCAAACAATGTGGTCAAGAGTATTAGATTAGAGAAGGATCGTATTGCATTTGTAATCCCGAACTGAATAGGTTCTCTAACCTCTTCTGATTAGCTTGGGTAACCATGATATGCTGCTAGGTGTCACTCATGGTTTGTGGAAGCCCTAAACGTGTATAATCACTAAAGGGAGAATTGAAAATAGTTTCAATTCACAATCGATGTAAAATGGTTTTAATCGCCCACTACCTCGCTAAAAGGAACCTAATGGATCGCACACCGTAAGAGGTGGAGATTGGAGATTAAACGGAAATGAGTAAGAATGATTAAATGGTTTAATCATTTAATTATGGCAAGGATTAATTAATATGTTAATTAATCAAACGAATAAGTTCGTTGAAGACCTTCGGGATAGTTTTGGACCTTAAGGCCCAATGGGCTTCGAACGTCAAGCCCATTAACTTAAGTTGTATGACAATTTAATGAATAAAGATTCATTAAAGCCCAAAAGCCCATAAATCCTTAAATGGCCGGCCATATGTGTATGAATTAGGGTTTTGGTTATTTAGGTCACTTAAAGAAGTGACTATATAAATGACTTTATAACTAAAATTCATTAAGTGAAAAATGGGTTTATTTTGGGGAAAAATGGGTGAGAATTGTCTCTCCATTTCTCTCTAAAAGAGGCCAACACCTTGGAGGGTACATCTAGCAATCCTACTACTCCAAGGTCACTCATTTCTTCTACAATCTAACCTTGGTGAAGAGACTTAGAGGTTCTCAATTTTGGGAACTTGGAGAACCTATTCTTCCATCCAAATCCATGGATCTAAGAAGCAAGGAATGAAGGCCCCTATCTCTTTGGGTGATTAGCCTTTGCTTATGCAAAGAGGAATCTACAAAGGTATTAATTTCAACTCACTTTGTTTTTGAGTTGATTATTGGTTCACCAATCTACTAGGCTTTGAATTTCTTGGTTATGTTTTGTTTTTAAGTGCATGCAAGCATGATTCCGCCTTTTAAATTGTTATTAGCATGCTATTGATGTTGCTTAAATGAACATGTTTCTCAAAATATTTCCTTCAATGCCTCCGCAGATCATCTAGCCAGGACATATAAGGATATGATAAAGCAAGTAAATCACTATCAGAATCGGAGCAATGTAGTGAAATTGAAGCAACATTGCCTTGATCAAGACTCCCGATCATGCTTGAAGCCTTAGGAAGCGCATTAGCTGGATCCATAATTGAAGTAGCCTGAGAATGGAATATTCTGGATAATGCATCAGCTGCTTTATTGTCACTGCCCTTTCTATACTGGATTTCATAATCAAATCCCAGTAATTTGGAAACCCACTTTTGCTGGAAATGAGAGTTAGCTCTGTTTTGAAGAAAATATTTGAGGCTGTGATGGTCGGTTTGTATAATGAAATGGCTTCCCAGTAAATAGGATTGCCACTTTTTAACTGCATGAACCACAACCAACATTTCTCTTTCATATGCAGAAAATGCCTGATTCTTGGGTCCTAAAACTTGACTGGTGAATGCAATAGGCCTGCCACCTTGTTGCAAAACTGCCCCTATTCCCACACCAGAAGCATCGCTTTCAATAACACATGGTTTTGAAAAATCTGGCAGTGCTAAGACCTGAGGAGACAACATTGCATTTTTCAGTTCTTGAAATGCAGCAGTGGCTGCAGGACTCCATTTAAACCCATCTTTCTTCGTGAGTTGGGTCAGAGGTGCACTGATTCTACCAAATTGACGAATGAACTTCCTATAATACCCCGTTAAGCCAAGAAAACCCCTTAAGGCCTTCACAGAGGTAGGTAAGGGCCAATCTGCAATGGCGTTCAATTTAGAGGGGTCAGCAGCTACTCCATTCTGAGAGACAATATGGCCGAGATATTGAATTTGTTGTTTCCCAAAAGCACATTTTGACAGTTTCACAAACAAGTGATAAAGTTCGAGTACACTGAGGGCAATACTGACATGTTGCAGATGCAATTCCCAAGAAGTACTGTAGATCAGGATGTCGTTAAAGAAAACCAAGATGAATTTCCTCAAGTAAGGCCGAAAAATCTCATTCATCAAGCTTTGGAAAGATGCAGGGGCATTTGTTAAGCCAAAAGGCATAACGAGAAATTCATAATGTCCCTCATGAGTTCGGAAAGCAGTTTTTTCAATTTCTGCAGGATGCATACGGATTTGATGGTAGCCGGACCTAAGATCCAGTTTAGAAAAATATTGGGCACCAAAGAGCTCATCCAATAACTCATCAATCAACGGTATAGGGTACTTGTCTTTGATTGTGAGGAGATTAAGTGCTCTATAATCCATGCACATCCTCCAAGTACCCTCATTTTTCTTCACTAAGAGTACTGGAGAAGAGAATGGACTATGATTGGGCCTGATGAAACCTGATTCCAGTAACTCCTTGACACATTTCTCAATTTCAGTTTTCTGAAAAGGACCATACTTGTAAGGTCGAACACTAGGGGGTTTGCATCCTTTCAACAAGGGAATTCTATGATCATGGTTTCTGGATGGAGGTAACCCAGATGGGCTTTGAAAAATGGATTGATACTTAGCTAGCAGTACTTGCAAATCACTATCTTGGGTGGCATTCAACTGAGACTGAGGAGATGGGACTGTCTTATCTGCACCAACTTGCAAAACAAATAGGGCAGCTCCCAAACAATGGTCATGAGTCAGTAACTTATCCATTTGTAAAGAAGAAATGGACTGAGGTTCTTGGGGCTGAGGGCTTGATATGGAAAAAGTAGTGGTGCCAATGACAAACTGCATAATCATCTTATCAAAATCCCACAGTATTAGTCCTAATGTTCTCAACCATTGGACACCCAAAACAATATCGCAACCACCCAAAGGAAGAGCATAGAAATCAAGCACAGTTGCATAATGTTGTATACGAATTGAAACTTGAGCTAAACATCCAGTGCTAGTAAGGGATCCCCCATTTGCAATCTTCACAGTAAATGGATGTGAAGTATCGAGACGACCCTTTAATTTTTTGACCAAGGAGATATCAATGAAATTATGTGAACTACCAGAATCTACCAGGAAAATGGCAGGACAATTTAATACTAACCCATTGATCTTCATTGTTCTGATAGATTTTGGGGCAGGAATTCCATAGACTGCACAAGCTGTTACCTCAGGCTCTTCACTGTCATCAGATTGATATTCGATAAGGTCACCATTGTCATATACATCTATGAGGAGTACTTGTCGTTTAGGACCAGCACACACATGCTCTCGTGAAAACTTTTCATCACAGTTAAAACACAAACTATTCTTTCGTCGAAATTCAATTTCTGCTGCTGTTAAGCGTCTGAAATTCTCATTTCGTGAAGAATGTTCATTCTTTGGCGTGTTGGTGATGTCAGATAATTGGGTTGGCTTGAACTGAGATGCAGATGAAATGTTTCGGGAAAAAGATCGAACCTTTAATTCAGCTAGTTTGGCATCCACTTGTTGGGCGTAAGCAATGGCTTCATGAAAATCAAATGGTCGCAGAAGCTTGACATCATGGCGAATTTATGGCTTTAAGCCCCCGATGAAGCAGCTTTTCAAGAGTCATCTCTACCGTGCGATTTGCCAATCTTCTGAATTCCATGATATAGTCCCTGAGCAATCTCGATTGGCGAAGTTTTACCAAATTTTCAGTGCAATCCGTAAGGTCAGAAGAACCAAATTCCCTGCAAAATATCTTTGTAAAATCTGCCCAATTGGGATAATTCTTGACGCAGTTCACCCATTGAAACCATTGAAGGGCTTCGTTTTCCATATGAAAAGAAGCCATACCAACCTTCTTTTCCGCTGGAATATCAAAGTAATCGAAGTAATGTTCCGCCTTGTAAACCCAGCCGAGAGGATCGTCCCCTTCCTGAAAACGAGGGAAATCCAATTTTACCAAAGGTGGTCTAGGTTGAAATCCTGTATCGTGACGATTGAGATTCTGGGTTCTTGAATCATCACGCAAATTGGGGTCAGAACGAGTTGCATCCGATGAATCTCCTGGAAAACCCATTTCACATTTGTCCAGAAAATCACGATGAAGCTTCTCAATTCGAGCATCCGAAGAATCTCGACGCCCTTCCATGGTGTCGAACCTTTGGAGTAGTGTGTTGAGAGTGCTGTTTATCGCAGCAAGATGATTCTGCAATTCCATAGCTCTCTTTGTTGATGTACGAGTCATACGGCAACAGAGAAGGGATGGAGAAATCAGTACCGGCTCGATACCAATGATAGATCCCTTGATCATACTTAACCCACAGAAGCCATGAAAGAACTCAGAGAGAAAATGACAAAAGAATCTTGATATTATTTCATAACCACCTTTTCTGTTTCTTACAACTCCAACTATATAGCAACTTTCCCCAATTACATTTTTACCCCAATTACAGCTATACCAACTACTTTATTACGAATATTACAGCTTCATCACTAAGATGATGACATCTGGCCCCCACACAATTGCTTTATAACCACTATTTGTTACTAGAATCCAACAGAATCCTAACACCTTCCTTGTCCCCTTAACCTTTTCCTTGGATTCTGATTTGATTTAGAGTTAAAAATCCTTCTACAATCATTACTTTCTTTCCCTTGGTTTTTCTACCACACCCTAGCTGTATTTCCCTAGTGTTTTGACATATTTTTCTATTTAAGTAAGTGTGTGTAACAATCATCATTCATCCACTTCCATACACACCATTCACCATCATTCACACAACCAGAAATCCATACACAAACATCTTTCCTGTAGCCATCATCTCACCCATCCACCACCATACATACTTTCAGCCATTCTCCCATACAAACCACCATTCACACCTTTGTGCCACATGTTTGCAAGGAAGAAGGATTGCTTGAAGTTGTGCTAGCCATTCAATTTGGATTGCTGGAGCATTCTAGGTGTATTCTACTTTGGTTTTCAATGTTTAATTTCAATTGTTTCTGTTTAATTGCAAGTATAAGGAACTAAACCCCTACTTAGCTAGAGGGAAGTTCGAAGCCATCAACATCCTTGAGATATGAATTGATTTCTTCCAATTGTGATTTGATAAGTTGTGAATGCAATTCAATTAACTGTTTTCTTCAAAACTGATTCTTGTATGTTGATTAAAGATGCATACTTAGTTTTCATGCATGAATTTGATGCTAGAATATAAATGAGTTTCACCTAATCGTTACAAATTTATATTCATGAGTAGTGAAGGTTACTAGTCACAATCGCGTTAATTGAATTCTTGGCAAACGTATCATGCATTCATAGTTACAAATGTCTCGTCAACACATATGATTTTCATGGAACGTAATGATCTCTGATTGTATCTCTATTATGCATTCATGTAGGGGACTTTTGGAGAATAATTTGGGTTGTCGCATGCATTCATCCAATTCAGTTTGTAAAGGAAAATCTGAGGGTTAATTAGTGTATCACGGTTAATCTGGGGTGTTGAGGTTCATAATTTATTGAAAAGCAATTGGAAATCGATTCATGTACAAGTGTGTCATGTGTGAAGAATGGACCTCTAGCTAGCCCATCATCCATAGTTTTATCCCAAATTCGTCCAAAATTTGTCTTAAGTTTTTAGTTACTTGTTTTACTTTAAATTCGTCCAAAACCCAATCCCCTTTACTTTAGTGTGTCAAATTAGTTAGAATATGTCTTAGTTTGTGTTTTTAAGTGTTTTGAGTCAAGTTTAATTCAATTTTCGTCTAAATCACTTCCTAGTGTCTAGTTTGAGTCTATCTAGTTGTTTTAAGCTGTTTTGAGTTATTCTAGTTAGTTTTGAGTTTTTTCAGTTTGTTTTGAGTTCTTTGAGTCTAGTTAAGTGTTTTAAGTTGATTTTTGTGTTTTTGAGTCAGTTTAGAGTAGATTAGCAATCCCTCCTAATCCCCGGTCCAAAACGATCCCTACTTATCCATACTACAATTGTCAACAAAAGCGTTTAATTTGTTTGTTAAGTTAATTTTCACATCAAAGGGTGATCCTACGTTTATGATGTTCTGTTAGAACCACCATCCATATCCCCACGATCCACCAAAGCACTTCTACCTAAAACCTGGAGGGGCGCAAAACAGAAGGTGTGAGTGGGCAAAAACAAAGCTTTTAAAAATCATTTCATTTCTCAAAAGTCCTAACCCCTCGCTATAAAACCTGTATAATTTTCCCAGAAAAATAATAATAATACGCTGTATAAAAAATCATAATCAAGATGAAAATCCAAAGAAGTATACCATGCCAAAGTATCTTAATGCAATGCAATAAGTAATCCAGGCAAAATATATCAAAGTCAAATATCGCATCAGCCAAATTCCTCTAACTCAATCTGCATGGCTGAGTATATAACTCATAACCAATCTCAATCATATCAAATCAAATCCTGCACACGAGTCGAAACCACCTAAAATGGTCTGTATGACAAGACTAGGTGTAAAATAAATATGCTTTAGTGCTACGATCATGTGAAGGCTGTGCGAATGATCGCAGGTCACCTACGAGTCGGAACCACCTAAAGTCGTATATACGACAACCCTGTGCACCTAACTTGGATCCAAGATGAGCATATGGTGCGAGAGGTGAACATCACGTGAAGGACTGTGCCCTAACTCTGGGCAGAGCACTAACACCAGGGTGCAGGTTTATGTGAAGGATGATTTGTGAAAAACATGTTCATTTGAATAACATCTATAGCATGCAATTAACAATTAAAAGGCGGAATCATGCTTGCATGCATTAAAAAACAAAACATTAACCAAGAAATTCAAAGCCTAGTAGATTGGTGAACCATTAATCAGCTCAAATCAAAGTGAGTTGAGATTTATACCTTTGTAGATTCCTCTTTGCATAAGCAAAGGCTAATCACCCAAAGAGAGGGCCTTCATTCCTTGCATCTAAAAACTATGGATTTGGATGGAAGAATAGGTTTCTCCAAGTTCCCAAAATTGAGAACCTCTAAGTCTCTTCACCAAGGTTAGATTGGAGAAGAAATGAGTGACCTTGGAGTAGTGGGATTGCAAGATGCACCCCCCAAGGTGGCCGGCCTCTTTAAAGAGAAATGGAGAGACATGTTCTCTCCAATTTTCTCCAAAACAAACCCTAATGAATTTTAGGCTATAAAGTCATATTTATACCTTTATTCATTTGAGTGGCAAACTTGTAAATAAGTCCAAGTTCACTACCCTTAGTATCATGGCCGGCCCTAGGGTATTTTTGGGCTAATTAGGCCTTTGTGAATCATTATTCATTAAGTTATCATACAACTTAAGTCAATGGGCTTGACGTTCGAAGCCCATTGGGCCTTAATGTCCAAAACTATCCCGAGGTCTTTCACGAACTTATTCGTTTGATTAATTAACATATTAATTAATCCTTGCCATAAATAAATGATTAAACCATTTAATCATTCTTACTCATCTCCATTTAATCTCCAATCTCCACCTCTTATGGTGTGCGATCCATTAGGTTCCTTTTAGCGAGGCAGTGGGTGATTAAAACCATTTCAAATCGATTGTGAATTGAAACTTACTTTCAATTCTCCCTTTGACTACCATAGTCAAGGTCCCTAAACTCCCACTATCTCTCTTGAAACTTATTTCAATTGTGTTATACACATCAAACATTTTGGAGAGCATGTGTTTATTGTACACTACATAGTTTACAATAAACTTAGTGAACGATTTGGATAGGGACACAAAGGTGAAGTCTTTGCCTAGCTCCCGTCTCTAGAATTGTTTTAACACTTTAACACTCAATGATTCAAAATCATCATAAGTCCATGTTGATGGACTATTTTGTCAAGCAACCATTATGTTCTAAACATAATTACAAACTTTCAAGAGTTGTTTAAGGCAACTCTAATTTCTTCATACAACAATTTGTAAGTGAAGAATCATGGCACATAAAGTGTCCATGCCTTTGTGCTTTCTTCTTAAGTTCTTTGTTCATTTAACAAAGAAACAAGCACTAAGTGTTTGCATTGACTAAGGGTTGTTCAAAACAACTCATTATTTCTTCATACAACGATTTGTAAGTGAAGAACTAATAACATTAAAAGTGTCCTTTTCTTTATGCTAATCTTCGTAAGTTCCTTTGTTCATATAACGAAGGAATAAGCATTGGTTGTTTGTGTTGTCCTCTTCATGATAGACTTTTCTAACATGTTCTTCCAATGATACATTATCATTAGGAAGATTGTGAGGATGAGACTACTTAGATACATATGCAATCCTTTTAAGACATTCTTTGGGATTGTTGTACCAAGTCCGGAAACTAAAACATTCGGTTTTTATTTGTCAAGTGTTGGATAGCGTTTGCAAATATATTGGTAAACAAATACATAACGAATATAAATTGATTGATTTTAAGCCATTTGACTTGGGTCTTTAAATCAAATAGCACCACCCACTATTTTTGGCAAATTCCATATCCCTCATTGGAATTCGAGAGTTTTGGAGGAAACTCTTAGTAGGGTATGGGAGACTCACTAATACCAAGCCCACCTCACAATGATATGATATTGGCTAGCATTAATAATAATGAGAGAGTATGCTTACTCATTTGCAACAACCTCTTGCAAGTACCCATCTTATTTGGCCTCTAGAGAATGGCACCTCACAATGATATGATATTGGCTCCATTGCACTTAGTTAAGTCATTCCCACCATGCTTAGTTCGTGAAGGGGTTCAAGAATAGCCTCACAATGATATGATATTGGCTATCCTCGTTGCCTACACCAACCTCATCATATGTTTATGGATTCCTCCTGAGTATAAGCATGCACTTTGTACTCCCCCATGATAGGGTGAAGCCGGTGTACAAGTCATAAACGATTGGATCCCACCACGGTGGAAGGCCTACGAAAGAGTGTTCAAAGCACTCTCACGCTTATCAACTTAATAATGGTTTGGTTGAGGGTTATATGTCTCATCACATACAAATATACATTTTAATCTCTATTAAAACAATTTTGGTCCTATTACAACTATGGGTCCATATGATTGAATTTAATTGTATATAATACTCCCACTATGCTTATAAAACGGTTTTTAAAGCAAGAGTATATGATACTACTAACATAAGGTTTGCATTCATTTAATGGACTATATAGTTGCCTTAGGGCCTTAGGATGACTATGAACCTTTTATTTAGATTCAACATGAGCCTTGTGTTGAATCTCGGTCTAGGGATGGTGATTGATTTTAGTTACGCGTTTAATCACATTAAGGCGTGTTGTCTTAGGGCGTTGGACCCAACTACTTCATTTTCATGCATATCAAATAAAGCAAGAAAGAAGTACTTCAAAGTAAAGGAGAGCTTATGCTCATTACAACATTTGCATAAAACAAATTACTTTAAAGTAAAGAAGAGCTTAAGCCCTTTTACAACATTTGATCAAATCAAATTATAACCAAAATTAATCTACACATTCCCATGGTTCAAACAAATTTGAAACGGCCTTTCACATAGCTCTATTATCTTAGGCTTAGGTTCATAATCACCCTTTAATTAATTAACACTTTAACTAATTAAATTGAATGCAACATTTTCATTTGGTTTTTGTATCCATAAAATTGATTTAAATGGAGCTAAACAAAAATGAAAATCCAATTCTCATTTAAAGAGACAAAACAATTTTGTTCTCTACTTAATTTGGGCCATCATGCAATAACCACAACTTTTGGGCTATAAAGCAATTAACCTCAACTTTTGGGCTATATTGCAAAACTTTTGGGGTCACTTTATAAAGACACAAAAGTCCACTACTTCATGTAATTACACTAGAACCCAAAATTTAATCAATGCAAAAACTTCATTGAAGGATCAAAACAATTTGTCCTTTAGCGTTTTTGGACCTAAACGTAAACTTTTGGGCCAAAGTGCAAATACACAAAAGTATCAAAACTTTATGTAATTGCATAAAAGCCCCAAAAGTACTCCCTTTGAGGGAGTGGCCGGTTTTGGAAGAGGATAGAGTGATGTGTGTGTTGATTTGTGAGTTTTGACATAAAGTAACAAGTGGTGCAAGTGGTGTGTGTGAAAGGAAATTAATCCTTACACACCCACCAATAATTCTTACACCATTTAAACAAATATCTAAAACATTTAAACATTTGAAAATGCATTAAACATAAACTTTATGAAATAAATCAAAACTTTGAATCAAAACACAAACCTTTTTGTTCTTGGCAAAAATGTCAAGAACAATGAAGAACATTCATGAAAAACCCAAAATTTTTCCATGAACTTTTTTCACCCAAAAACATTCCAAAACCATTTAAACTTTAGGGAAATAACATATAACCAAACTAGGGTACATAGGGGTTCCAAAAGTCACTTGAAAACATTTTTAACAAGTCAAACAAGAACCCAAAAATCCACCCTTTGTATTTGGCCGAAAATCCCCAAAGTCATGGCACCAAATTTTAGCTCCAATATTCATGCTCATATGAACTACATCTACAACATTTGAGATGGCAAATTTTCTAGCAAAATTTACATTCAAAGAAACAAGAATAAAGCTTGTAACAATTACAACTTTTAAATCACAAACTATGAACTACAAAACCCAAAAGGATTCACCAACTACTAGACCTAGGCTCTGATACCACTTGAAGGATGATTTGTGAAAAACATGTTCATTTGAATAACATCTATAGCATGCTAATAACAATTAAAAGGCGGAATCATGCTTTCATGCATTCAAAAACAAAACATTAACCAAGAAATTCAAAGCCTAGTAGATTGGTGAATCAAGAATCAACTCAAAACAAAGTGAGTTGAGATTTATACCTTTGTAGATTCCTCTTTGCATAAGCAAAGGCTAATCACCCAAAGAGAGGGCCTTCATTCCTTGCATCTAAAAACTATGGATTTGGATGGAAGAATAGGTTTCTCCAAGTTCCCAAAATTGAGAACCTCTAAGTCTCCTCACCAAGGTTAGATTGGAGAAGAAATGAGTGACCTTGGAGTAGTGGGATTGCAAGATGCACCCCCCAAGGTGGCCGACCTCTTTAAAAAGAAATGGAGAGACATGTTCTCTCCAGTTTTCTCCAAAACAAACCCTAATGAATTTTAGGCTATAAAGTTATATTTATACCTTTATTCATTTGAGTGGCAAACTTGTAAATAAGTCAAAGTTCACTACCCTTAGTATCATGGCCCGCCCTAGGGTATTTTTGGGCTAATTAGGCCTTTGTGAATCATTATTCATTAAGTTGTCATACAACTTAAGTCAATGGGCTTGACGTTCGAAGCCCATTGGGCCTTAATGTCCAAAACTATCCCGAGGTCTTTAACGAACTTATTCGTTTGATTAATTAACATATTAATTAATCCTTGCCATAAATAAATGATTAAACCATTTAATCATTCTTACTAATCTCCATTTAATCTACTAATCTCCATTTAATCTCCAATCTCCACCTCTTATGGTGTGCGATCCATTAGGTTCCTTTTAGCGAGGCAGTGGGCGATTAATACCATTTCAAATCGATTGTGAATTGAAACTTACTTTCAATTCTCCCTTTAGTGATTATACACGTTTAGGGCTTCCACAAACCATGAGTGACACCTTGCAGCATATCATGGTTACCCAAGCTAATCAGAAGAAGTGGAGAAAACCTATTTAGTTTGGGATTACAAATGCAATACGGTCTTTCTCTAATACAATACTCTTGACCACATTGTTTGGTTTGATAGTTTATTTATTCATGTCTACTATCCAATGTGATTCGTGTGCTTATATGATTACCTTGAATGTGATTTAGAACGACTTTTCTAAATCTCATTCATACTCTGGCCAGAGATTCTAAATCATATCATAGAGTATTCTCCCTCAAACAGTTTGAAGGCTAGAGATCCCTTGTTGCGCATTCACTTGCCTCCATGGCTAAGTGGCTTAACCCCAACGATGTCGTGGACACTCCAATGGAATGACGTTTGACATAATCAAAGATCAAGGACTTAACCACAAGACAACTGTGATGCCTCAGGTCAAAGGACTACTTTGCATTATCCCAACCATGAGTTCTCATGTGACATGAGTACGAGAACTCTTCGTTGATCGCATTCAATGAACTCATTCGCTATTGAGCACCTACGTACTTGTCTTGATGTCACACACACCAATGACTCGAGATTAGTCACTCTCCCTGAGAGAAGACACAGCACGTACCGATCTTAACGGACTGTCAATGCCCAATTGGCAATCCTATGATCAGGAACATTTAGGATGTGTCTACGAAAGAATGGTCTCATGAATCTAACTTCATTAGATTGCATTCTCCCAATCACATATTCCTTGGACTTTATCGTTTAAGCATATAACATTTATATGAGACGGCTTAAACAATAATCTTTGCCCTTTATATGTAAACTAGATTAGTTTAACATGTGAAATGTCCATAAAGTATCATCATATGATTGGCTTTAGGGCACATTTCAAACATTATGAGCTCTCGATACATCACATCACATCTCGCATAACTGAAGCAATCTCATATCTTTAATTTGTAAACTTACCGGGCACTTACCTGTGCATTCACAGCACCAATCATAAATATATATGCAACTACTAATGCATAAATAAAATAGGCAGATACTTTGTGATAGGAGCATATTTATGCGACTTAATTGGCTTGTTCTCGTGCATTTACGTTGTGTTTCCTTAGTTATTTTAGTGTTTAAAGTCACTTTTGTGTGTTTTCAGATTCTAAGGGCAAAGGATGCAATTTGGTGCCTTTTGGAGAAAATTGGGTGTGGAATGATTATCACAAGCTTGGAGCAAAAGGAATGAACGAAATTGAAGATTTGAAGAACGAAGGATTCCTAATTGAAGATGGATTCCTAATCAAATGAGGATTCCTACTTGAAATAGGAAAGTTAAGCCAAGGTTTCCTACTTTGGTTTGACCTTTCCTAAGTGTCCCTAAGTTTTATCAACTTTGAAGGCCTCCTAAGTATTCTAGGACATCAAGCACACATTTCTTGCATGGTCTAAGTCAATGCCGCACCTCACATGCCCTTTCCACAATCCCCTCTTCCTTGCCGTGCAAGGGAACCCTTTCCCTTCAGTTTTAGGACACTTAAACCTTTCCCTAAACCTTTCCTACATCACAGCCGCACCCCCTTAACCTTTCCTCTTCCTTGCCGCGCAAGGGAGAGGGTTCTTTCCTATTTCCTTGCATTAAAACACATTCCTTTTGTGTTTTATGCCCTTGCCGCATATCCCTTGCACTTTCCTTTAGTTTTCTGATTTGATTTCCTATTTCTAGAAGCTTTTGACCTAATTTCTGTTTACCTAAATAACCTAGGGTTTTAATTCCTGAAATCCTTTAAATGAACTTCCTTTGTGTAGCCAAAAACCATCCATTCATTCACCATTCACGCTAGAAAGTTATCCCCACTCTCTACCACATCCATACTTCACCATTCATCATATTTTCTGCCCAGAAACAACCCTTGCCGTCCCCTACATTCATCCTAACCTTAATTCCATCCTTCTACATCATCCATAACTCCCTAAACTCACCCCCAACCCTTGTGCCGCAGCAAAGGAGAGGAAGAAGAAGTGCTTGAAGGTTCTAGCTGTTCAACATTGAATCGTTGAAGTATTTAGGTGTTCTCTTTCTTATATTTACAATGTATAAATCTGTTTTCCTTTGTTTTGTGAACATGAGGAACTAAGCCTTTTTGGCTAGGGGGCTATTCAATACCATGATTATGCTTGCAAGATGAATTGATTACTTCTAATTGTTATTTCATGAATTGTGAATGCAATTTGCTTAACCGTTTGATTGATGACTTATTTTTGTGTGTTGATTAAGGTGGCCAACTTAGTTTTCATGCAGGAATTTGAAGTTAAAATATAAGGAAGTTTCACCTAATAGTTACAACCTTATATTTGCAAGTAGTGGAGGTCGCTTATAAACGATCGTGTTAAGTGAATTCTTGGCAAATGTTTCATGCTTTTCATAGTAACAATTGCCTCTTCAATGCTTATAGTTTTCATGAACTTTAATGATCTTTGATTGTACCTTTATTGTGCTTTTCACGTAAGGGACTTTTAGAGAATGTTTTGAGTTGTTGTATGTGCATTCCCATCCAATTCAATAACTTAAGGAAGACTTGAAGGTTAAAAAAGTGCTATCACAGTTAACCTAGGGCATTGAGGTTCATGGTTTATTGGAAAAAGCAATTGGAAATCAACTTTGTATGCAAGTGTGTCATGTGTGGAGAAAAACCCTCTAGTTAGTCTATCACCCATCAATTCACCTAGTTTTGTCTAAGAATTTGTTTACATTGTTCTTGTCTTAATTTACTTATTTTCGTCCAAAATCAACCGCACCTTATTTCTTTGAGTCATATTAGTTAGAACTTGTCTTAGATTATGTTTTTAAGTGTTTTAAGTCATTAGAAAACCAAATTTCGTCCAAGTTTGTGTTAGTATTCAAAACTGCCCAGAAAGTGTATTTAAGGCAGTTTTGAGTGTTTTCGTGCTGTTTTGAGTCTTTTGGTTTGTTTTAGTGTTTTAGAGTTTAGTTTTGCATTCTTTGAGTCTAGTTTAGTGTTTTAAACTTTGTTTTACATATTTGAATCAATTTAGAGTGTTTTAGCAATCCCTCCTAATCCCAGGTTTAGGAACGATCCCTACTTATCCATACTACAATTGTCAACAAGAGGGTTTAATTTGTGTGTTAAGTTAATTTTCACATCACTTTGCATGGCATTTCAAAACGTATAATCATTCAAATTCTTTTTCTGGGAAAAATCTCAAGTATATAGGTATATATGAAAAACCAAAAGCCCACTCACTGGTAAGTTGAAGGGTCGTAGCCCCCAAGCCTTGATTGATGGCGCTCGTCCTCAGGATAGATCTCACCTATATGCGAAATAACTGAATAAACGTTATTTAAAGCATATACACAAAATTAGGAAATAACTTCACATACAAGGCCCAAATGGGGTATTTGAATTGAAGGGAAATTTATGAGATTTCATGTGGGATTTCATATGACTAGCATGCATATACAATTCAAAATTTATATACGAAAGCAACGGAAGCATGTTATCACATAATATCAAAGCTATAGTCATGAAAATCCCCTTCAAGGTTCATAGGTTTATATAAGATGCATCAAAACATTTAATTGAAGAACAAAGTGTAGGAGTAGATATATACCTCTTGATCTAGTTTTTAGACCAAGGATGGACCACCTCCAAGCCCTTTGTTCCTTGAACTCCTTGAGCCTAGCCTCCCTCCTTGCCTCCTCCACTTTGTTAGAATGAGTGCTCCTTGGTTCTCCTTTAGTCTCCAAAGTAGAAGACCTCTAAAGATCCACACCCACTAGTGTAGTGAGAAGGATGAATGAATAACCAAAAAGGAGAGAAGATGATTAGCTCAAAACTCCCTTATGGTGGCCGGCCTTTTGGGTGTTAAGAGAGAGATATTTTCTTTTTCTCTTTTTTTGTTTTGAACACACAAAAACCCCATATCAAAAAATATCTCTATAAAGTTCCTTTTATAGACAAAAAGAAACCTAGTCAACAACTTGACTTTCTCTCTCTCCCTTTCCCTTTAAGTGGCCGGCCTCCTTAGTGTTGTTTGGGCTTTTGGGCTTTTATCATTTCAAGTCATCTTATGCTTGAATAAAAGCCCAATGGGTTTAGGCCCAATGGGCCCAATTAAACCCGAACGTTTCTTTAAGCCCAAACGATCTTTTATCGCTTTTATGATTTCATTAGACTTTCTCATTAATCACAACACTTAATTAATCCAATTAATTATTTCCATCATCCATTAGTTGTATCACTACAAGAGTTTATCGGTGTATAATCATTTTAGGTTCTAATTAGCAAGGTAGTGAGGTGATTGGCTTCAATCCAATTGATTATATTTAATCCAATCACTTAGTGAATTAAAACTTACGTTTAATTCACCTTCTTCTTTGATGACTACATTTAATCATCTAGAACAACTCACAAGCCATGAGTGACATCTAACCATATATCATGGCTATCCAAGCTAATGTAGAAGTTGTTCGGAGAACCTATTCAGTTGGAATTACAATGTAATTCGATCCTTCTCTAAAACAATACTCTCAATCACATTACTAGGGTATGGATATATTATGTCAAACCCCTAATGTGATTATTCCTTCTTATATGATTCTTTTGAGTCGTATAGGAACACTTTCCTTTATTACGCTCGACACTTCAGCCGAAGATTCCCGAATCATATCTTAGAGTATTCTTCCTCTCTTAACGAAGATTAGAGATTCCTTGTTGCGCATTCACTTGCCTTCATGACTAAGTGGCTTAACCCCAACTATGCCGTGGACACCCGCGAATGGGGTGACTTTGACATAATCAAAGATCAAGTACTTAACCACAAGACAACGATGATGCCTCAAGTCAAAGGACTACTTACATTATTCCAATCATTAGAGTTACTTGCTTGACATGTGATTAGACCTCCACGCAAGTACTCTCGTTCGATTGTGTTTAGTGAACTCATTCCCTTAATGAGCACCTACATACTTGTCTTAGTGTCACTACATGAATGGGATGAGACTTTCCATCCTTCCAATTGAAGCGGACATAGTATGTACCGGTCTATGCATTGTCGGTATCCCTCCGACAATCCTATGACCAGGAACCTTTTGGACATGATGGTTATGTGAAGAAGGTCTCTGTAGTCTAACTTCATTAAATTACTTCTTCAATCGATCCATTGTCCATGGATTCTCTATTTAGGACTTATATCGTTTATA
This sequence comes from Malus x robusta, assembly GCA_963082935.1. NCBI lineage: Eukaryota > Viridiplantae > Streptophyta > Magnoliopsida > Rosales > Rosaceae > Malus > Malus x robusta. The sequence continues at coordinate 15,435,278 of OY720328.1, forward strand.
GAGATAGTCCTAATTAGTATCTTTGCCATTTGATGTGTTGGAAATGTGCCCTAAAACCAATCATATGATGATACTTTACGGACATTTCACATGTTAAACTAATCTAGTTTAATATCAAGGGCAAAGATTATTGTTTAAGCCGTCTCATATAAATGTTATATGCTTAAACGATAAAGTCCAAGGAATATGTGATTGGGAGAATGCAATCTAAAGAAGTTAGATTCATGAGACCATTCTTTCGTAGACACATCCTAAACGTTCTTGATCATAAGATTGCCAATTGGGCATTGACAGTCCGTTAAGATCAGTACGTGTTATGTCTTCTCTCAGGGAGAGTGACTAGTCTCGAGTCATTAGTGTGTGTGACATCAAGACAAGCATGTAGGTGCTCAATAGCGAATGAGTCCACTGAACGCGATCAACAAGGAGTTCTCATACTCATGTCACATGAGAACTCATGGTTGGGATAATGCAAAGTAGTCCTTTGACCTGAGGCATCGTCGTTGTCTTGTGGTTAAGTCCTTGATCTTTGATTATGTCAAAGTCACTCCATCAGGAGGGTGTCCACGACATAGTTGGGGTTAAGCCACTTAGCCATGAAGGCAAGTGAATGCGCAACAAGGGATCTCTAACCTTCAAACTGTTTGAGGGAGAATACTCTATGATATGATTAAGAATCTCTGATCAGAGTATGAATGAGATTTAGGAAGTCGTTCCAAATCACATTCAAGGTAATCATATAAGCACACGAATCACATTGGATAGTAGACATGAATAAACTAAACTATCAAACCAAACAATGTGGTCAAGAGTATTGTATTAGAGAAAGACCGTATTGCATTTGTAATCCTAAACTGAATAGGTTCTCTACCTCTTCTGATTAGCTTGGGTAACCATGATAAGCTGCTAGGTGTCACTCTTGGTTTGTGGGAGCCCTAAACATGTATAAACACTAAAGGGAGAATTGAAAGTAAGTTTCAATTCACAATTGATTTGAAAGAGTTCTAATCGCCCACTGCCTCGCTAAAAGGAACCTAATGGATTGTACACCGTGTAAGGTGGAGATTGAAGAAACAATGGAGATGAGTAAGAATAATTAAATGGTTTAATTATTTATGGCAAGTATTAATTAATAAGTTAATTAATCAAACGAATAAGTTCGTTAAAGACCTCGGGATAGTTTTGGACCTTAAGGCCCAATGGGCTTAGAACGTCAAGTCCATTGACTTAAGTTGTATGACAACTTAATGAATAATGATTCACAAAGGCCGAATTAGGCCAATAATATCCCATGGCCGGCCATTTGGTTTTGGAGTGGGTTTTGGACTTATTTCCAAGTTTGCCACTCCAATGAATTAAGGTATAAATATGACTTTATAGCCAAAATTCATTTAGGGTTTCTTTTAGGAAATTGGAGAGAACACAAAGCTCTCCTTTTCTCTCTAAAGAGGCCGGTCTCCTTGGAGGGTGCATCTAGCAATCCCACTACTCCAAGGTCACTCATTTCTTCATCAATCTTACCTTGGTGTGGAGACTTAGAGGTTCTCAATTTTGGGAACTTGGAGAAACCTATTCTTCCATCCAAATCCATAGATATTAGATTCAAGGAATGAAGGCCCTCTCTTTGGGTGATTAGCCTTTGCTTATGCAAAGAGGAATCTACAAAGGTATATATTTCTCAACTCACTTTGATTTGAGTTGAATTGGTTCACCAATCTACTAGGCTTTGAATTTCATGGGTTATGTTTTGTTTTTAAGTGCATGAAAGCATGATTCCGCCTTTTAATTGTTAATAGCATGCTATAGATGTTGCTTAAATGAACATGTTTTCACAAAATTATCCTTCAAGTGGTATCAGAACCTAGGTCTAGTACTTGGTGAATCCTTTTGGGTTTTGTAGTTCATAGTTTTGATTTAAAAGTTGTAAAATGTTACAAGCTTTATTCTTGTTTCTTTGAATGTAAATTTTGTTGGAAAATTTGCCATCTCAAATGTTGTAGATGTAATTCATATGAGCATGAATATTGGAGCTAAAATTTGGTGCCATGTTTTTGGGAATTTTCGGCCAAATCCAAAGGGTGGATTTTTGGGTTCTTGTTTGACTTGTTAAAAGTGTTTTCAAGTGACTTTTGGAACCCCTATGTACCCTTGTTTGGTTATATGTTATTTCCCTAAAGTTTGAATGGTTTTGGAATGTTTTTGGGTGAAAAATGTTCATGGAAATTTTTTGAGTTTTTCATGAATGTTCTTCATTGTTCTTGACATTTTAGCCAAGAACAAAAAGTTTTGTGTTTTGATTCAAAGTTTTGATTTATTTCATAAAGTTTATGTTTTATGTTTTTCAAATGATTTAATGTGTTAGATATTTGTTTAAATGGTGAAAGATATTATGGTGGGTGTGAAAGGATTAATTTCCTTTCACACACACCACTTGCACCACTTGCATGCTTTATGTCAAAACTCACAAATCAACACACACATCACTCACACTCCTCTCCAAAACCGGCCCTCCCTCAAGTGGGAGTACTTTTGGGTCTTTTATGCAATTACATAAAGTTTTGATACTTTTGTGTATTTACACTTTGGCCCAAAAGTTTACGTTTTTACGTTTAGGTCCAAAAACGCTAAAGGACAAATTGTTTTGCTCCTTTAATGAAGTTTTTGCATTGTTTAAATTTTGGGTTCTAGTTGTATTTACATGAAGTAGTGGACTTTTGTGTTTTTACAAAGTGACCCCAAAAGTTTATGTTTTCGCAATATAGCCCAAATGTTGTGGTTATTGCAAGATGGCCCAAATTAAGTAGAGAACAAAATTGTTTTGTCTCTTTAAATGAGAATTGGATTTTCATTTTGTTTAGCTCCATTTAAATCAATTTTATGGATACAAAAACCAAATGAAAATGTTGCATTCAATTTAATTAGTTAAAGTGTTAATTAATTAAAGGGTGATTATGAACCTAAGCCTACGATAATTGAGCTATGTGAAAGGCCGTTTCAAATTTGTTTGAACCATGGGAATGTGTAGATTAATTTTGGTTGTAATTTGATTTGATCAAATGTTGTAAAAGAGCATAAGCTCTTCTTTACTTTAAAGTAATTTGAATTATTCAAATGTTGTAATGAGCATAAGCTCACCTTTACTTTGAAGTACTTCTTTCTTGCTTTATTTGATATGCATGAAAATGAAGTAGAGGGTCCAACGCCCCTAAGACAACACACCTTAATGTGATTAAACGCGTAACTAAAATCAATCACCATCCCTAGACCGAGATTCAACACTAGGCTCGTGTTGAATCTAAATAAAAGGTTCATAGTCATCCTAAGGCCCTAAGGCAACTATATAGTCCATTAAATGAATGCAAAGTTTATGTTAGTAGTATCATATACTCTTACTTTAAAAACCGTTTTATAAGCATAGTGGGAGTATTATATACAACTAAAACAATCAAATGGACCAATAGTTGTAATAGGACCAAAATTGTTTTAATAAAGATTAAAATGAATATTTATATGTGATGAGACCTAAAAACCCTCAACCAAACCATTATTAAGTTGATAAGCGTGAGAGTGCTTTGAACACTCTTTCGTGGCCTTCCACCGTGGTAGGCTTCAATCGTTTGTGACTCATACACCGTATTCATCCAGTTCTGGGGTTGCAAAGTATGTGCTTACATTCAGGAGAAGCCTATACACATATGATGAAGTGAAAGGTAGGCAACGAGTGTGGTCAATATGATATTCTTCTTAGGCCATTCTTGAACCCCTACTTGAACTAGGCATGGTGGGAATTACTTAACTAAGTGCAATGGTGTCAATATGATATTTTTCTGAGGCATCATTCTCTAGAGGCCAAACTAGATGGGTACTTGCAAGAGATGCAAATGAGTATGCATACTCTCTCATTATTATTAACGCTAGCCAATATGATTTTCTTCTGAGGTGGGCATGGTAATAATGAGTCTCCCATACCCTACTAAGAGTTTCATCCAAAAACTCTCGAATTCCGATGAGGGATATGGAATTTGCCAAAAATAGTGGGTGGTGCTATTTGATTTAAAGACCTGGATCAAATAGTATAAAATCAATCAATTTATATTCGTTATGTATTTATTTACCAATATATTTGCAAACGCTATCCAACCCTTTACAAATAAAAGCCGAAAGCTTTAGTTTCCGGACTTGGTACTACAAAACCATAGATTGTCTTTAATGGCTTGTATATGTACCTAAGTAGTCTCATCCTCAAAATCTTCCTATTGGTAATGTATCATTGGAAGAACATGTTAGATAAGTCTATCATGAAGAGGACAACACAAACAACCAATGCTTATTCCTTCGTTATATGAACAAAGGAACTTACGAAGATTAGCATAAATACAAGGACACTTTTAGTGTTATTAGTTCTTCAATCACAAATTGTTGTATGAAGAAATAATGAGTTGCTTTGAACAACCCTTAGTCAATGCAAACACTAGTGCTTGTTTCTTTGTTAAATGAACAAAGAACTTGGGAAGAAAGCACAAAGGCATGGACACTTTATGTGCCATGATTCTTCACTTACAAATTGTTGTATGAAGAAATGAGAATTGCCTTGAACAACTCTTGAAAGTTTGTAATTATGTTTAAGAACATAATGGTTGGTTGACAAAAATAGTCCATCAACATGGACTTATGATGATTTCGAATCATTAAGTGTTGAAGTGTTACACCACTTAAAGAAATGGAAACTAGGCAAGGACTTCACCTTTGTGCCCCTATCCAAATGGTTCACTAAGTTTATTGTAAACTATATAGTGAACAATAACCACATGCTCTCCAAATTGTTTGATGTGTATAACACAGTTGAAATAAGTTTCAAGAGAGATAATGGGAGTTTAGGGACCATGACTATTGTAGTCAAAGGAGAAGTCAAAGGAAGAAAGCAAAATAACTCCAAGGGAACAAACTTTCTTTATGAAAGCATGGACATTGGAAGGGGTATTTGCAAGAAATGTCTTGCAAATGTCAAGAACACACCTTTCGAAGCTGTTGTAAATTGTTCTTGAATAGTTCAAAATAGTTGGTTCTTCTACTTGAATACATGATTCCATATTAGTAACTATGTTTTACAATCGTTGTAAAAATTGTGGCTAATAAAAGGTAGAAGATAAATGAGAGAAGAGAAAGTACTTCACATTCGGAACGTGAATAAAATGTACATCTCTGCGAAAGCAGATAGTACTTACTTCCTCATATGAATTACCAAAGAAATTGGAAAAACCAAAGATTGTCTTTACATTCCAATTGAATAAAGGAACTTAATTCCGTCACTATGTGAAATGGATAAATATTTTGTTTGACAAAACATTGTTCTTTATTAATGAATGATTAGATTATTGTAATCTAATTAATTTTCTCTATAGTAGAGATGATATGGTAGTGTTAACTGTTTAGAATATAATGATGCTTAAAACCCAAAAGGTTGCAAGGTAGTGACTAATCCCAACTAAGTTGTGATACCTCTAAAACATAAATTACGAGTTGGTCATAGATGGATGCCTTGGATCGTTAGATCCGGATCCAATGCCTTCTTGTTAAAATTGTATAGAGGCAAAATGTTTGAATCTTTATTCTTTTGGAAAGAAGAAAGAATCACAAAGTTGTTGAGGTTAATTCACTTAGATGTTAGTGGCACTAGTCCACAAACATAATACTACTCATGATGTTTAACATTCACCGAAGATCACTCTTGGTTGAACTATAGTTTATTTTGAATAAACACAAGTTCGAATACTTTGCAAAAGGTTTCAAAGAATTCAAGAAATGTAAGTTGATGAGTAAGATGTCTAAAGTATTTACCTCCTTAGATTTGATCCAAGATAAGGTAACACTTTAGAATAGTTTCCTTGAAAGATATCAAGGAAAGAAGCATCAAAAGATAATGGATTTCTCCATTAGGAGAAGAACGAACTTGAATAAGATTTAGTTCGTTGGATGTTATCAATAACCCATATATAGGATATAAACTTCTAAGACAATATGATTGTCAATTAGAAGATCTTCCAAAATTTTCATGACTCCATAGGATGTAGTTGAAAAGAAAGACAAATCTTAATCATGTTAAGATTAAGGGTTGTGTTCTAATAAGCAATATTTGTTTGAGAATTATCTTCTGGATATCCTTAAATTAACATTTGGATATCACTTCTATAAACCAACTAACAAATGTTGTTTGTTGGGTAGTTCATTGTAATCCTACAATGTGATTTGCCCAAGATAGAGCAAATCAACGAGGGATTGAACTCAAAGAATGGTTCTTTAAGAAACAGGATAGTGATCAACAAATATAACAACCTAGTTCCTATACCACAAAGCTCCAAGGTAGTCGAGAAGGATTTATAAACCGTCTCAGTTGAATGGTTTGAACTTTATGACTATGTCATAGACTTGTACCTCTTAATTTGAAAGAAATGAGAATGAAAACCCTTATGACTACATTGAGTGTATATATGATATATACTCAAGGAAATGGTAAAGTAGCATTTGACCCAAAATAATGAAACCTTTATAGCTAATTGGTAGCTTAAGGTGACTAAAATCAAAGAGAATGGTTGACTTTGAAGGAACCAATTTTTTATGTAGTCTTAGTTTCAATTAATTCGAAGTTTGCTAGCTACAACTAAATGGTGATTCAATGTTTGGACATAATATGAGTTTCCGAAACCATTATTGAGATAGTCTTGATAATATATGTCTAAAACTATGAATCACAAGACATATAAGTTGTGGAGATCCATCCATCATGAATCTTAAGCAAGCTAGTGGGAGCCATAAGCATCTTATGAGAGAAAGATCAAATCGTTTGATTTCTCATAAAGATGTAAATGAATCTTTTGTTTACTAGGTTTACAAAAGATTAGTGGGAGTTAATCACATTCCTAAATTTGTATATATATATATAAATATATATATGATATATATGAATATATATATGATATATTAATTTTGGAAATGGAAAGAATACTTCTTCATTAAAGTTATGACAACATTTTATAACGATAGAATGTATATGGGAGACATAGTCTATAAACATGGGATGGAAATCTATAATGATAGATTTCAAGATATAATTGGATTATATCAATCCCTAATTATAGACAAAAGATGCTAGGAGGTTTCTCATTTGATGATAAACTTCAAATAGAAGAACAACTCTAGTGAGACTAGGACGTAGCTCTTCTCAAAGAGAACGTACTTTTTGACTCCCAAATAAATAATGCGTATATAGAATCCTTTATCCATACGCAGAAAGGTGATTTATGTATTTCATATTGTATGAAAACGTTGATATGAGTTGTACCTAAAATGGTACAAGACAATATCAATGCAAACCCAGGATCAGAACCATGGCAACTGTCAAGTGAGTCCTTAAGTATTTAAGAAATACTAAAGGATAGATTCCTCAAAGAATGAGGAAGAATTAGAGTAACGTGATGGAAGCGTAAATGTATTAGATTATGAATCTAATCCATCATTGGATGTTTCTTCATTATGAATGAAGAGATAAACATATATCTCTTTATTATGAATAAAGAGATATTTGGATGGAAACATTAAAACTAATGACTTTAGTGTGTTCCATTATGAATGCAAAATATATTGCCATATAGAAGCTTACAACAATGTTGTTTGGATGGGAAAGTTCATTCATGAACTTTCTATTCGGTTCCAACCAGAAAGTGTTTCTAGTGTACTGACACTACGACACTAATGGGGCGATAGCTCAAGCCAGGGAATCAAGGTCTCGTCAAGATCCGAACTCATATGAGAGGCTAAACCACATGATTGAGAATCATGTATAATGGTGACGTCAATATTCTCAAGGTTGCTTCTATGGATAACATATAGATATTCATTGTTTAGGCCTACTACTCAGCCATTTTTGAAATGACTACATAAGAGGTATTATCACTGATAATCAAGCTGATTGGCTCTAGTGCAAGTGGGAGATTGTTGGAAATGTGCCCTAAAACCAATCATATGATGATACTTTACGGACATTTCACATGTTAAACTAATCTAGTTTAATATCAAGGGCAAAGATTATTGTTTAAGCCGTCTCATATAAATGTTATATGCTTAAACGATAAAGTCCATGGAATATGTGATTGGGAGAATGCAATCTAAAGAAGTTAGATTCATGAGACCATTCTTTCGTAGACACATCCTAAACGTTCCTGATCATAGGATTGCCAATTGGGCATTGACAGTCCGTTAAGATCATTGGTGTGTGTGACATCAAGACAAGCATGTAGGTGCTCAATAGCGAATTAGTCAATTGAACGCGATCAACGAGGAGTTCTCATACTCATGTCACATGAGAACTCATGGTTGGGATAATGTAAAGTAGTCATTTCACCTGAGGCATCGTCGTTGTCTTGTGGTTAAGTCCTTGATCTTTGATTATGTCAAAGTCACTCCATCAGGAGGGTGTCCAGGGCATAGTTGGGGTTAAGCCACTTAGCCATGAAGGCAAGTGAATGCGCAACAAGGGATCTCTAACCTTCAAACTGTTTGAGGGAGAATACTCTATGATATGATTAAGAATCTCTGGCCAGAGTATGAATGAGATTTAGGAAGTCGTTCCAAATCACATTCAAGGTAATCATATAAGCACATGAATCACATTGGATAGTAGACATGAATAAACTAAACTATCAAACCAAACAATGTGGTCAAGAGTATTGTATTAGAGAAATACCGTAATGCATTTGTAATCCTAAACTGAATAGGTTCTCTACCTCTTCTGATTAGCTTGGGTAACCATGATATGCTGCTAGGTGTCACTCATGGTTTGTGGAAGCCCTAAACGTGTATAAACACTAAAGCGAGAATTGAAAGTAAGTTTCAATTCACAATCGATTTGAAAGAGTTCTAATCGCCCACTACCTCTCTAAAAGGAACCTAATGGATCGTACACCGTGTAAGGTGGAGATTGAAGAAACAATGGAGATGAGTAAGAATAATTAAATGGTTTAATTATTTATTGCAAGGATTAATTAATAAGTTAATTAACCAAACGAATAAGTTCGTTAAAGACCTCGGGATAGTTTTGGACCTTATGGCCCAATGGGCTGAGAACGTCAAGTCCATTGACTGAAGTTGTATGACAACTTAATGAATAATGATTCACAAAGGCCCAATTAGGCCAATAATATCCCATGGCCGGCCATTTGGTTTTGGAGTGGGTTTTGGACTTATTTACAAGTTTGCCACTCCAACGAATTAAGATATAAATATGACTTTATAGCAAAAATTCATTTAGGGTTTCTTTTAGGAAATTGGAGAGAACACAAAGCTCTCCTTGTTGGAAATGTGCCCTAAAACCAATCATATGATGATACTTTACGGACATTTCACATGGTAAACTAATCTAGTTTAATATCAAGGGCAAAGATTATTGTTTAAGCCGTCTCATATAAATGTTATATGCTTAAACGATAAAGTCCAAGGAATATGTGATTGGGAGAATGCAATCTAAAGAAGTTAGATTCATGAGACCATTCTTTCGTAGACACATCCTAAACGTTCCTGATCATAGGATTGCCAATTGGGCATTGACAGTCCGTTAAGATCAGTACGTGTTATGTCTTCTCTTAGGGAGAGTGACTAGTCTCGAGTCATTGGTGTGTGTGACATCAAGACAAGCATGTAGGTGCTCAATAGCGAATGAGTCCACTGAACACGATCAACGAAGAGTTCTCATACTCATGTCACATGAGAACTCATGGTTGGGATAATGCAAAGTAGTCCTTTGACCTGAGGCATCGTCGTTGTCTTGTGGTTAAGTCCTTGATTTTTTATTATGTCAAAGTCACTCCATCAGGAGGGTGTCCACGGCATAGTTGGGGTTAAGCCACTTAGCCATGAAGGCAAGTGAATGCGCAACAAGGGATCTCTAACCTTCAAACTGTTTGAGGGAGAATACTCTATGATATGATTAAGAATCTCTGGCCAGAGTATGAATGAGATTTAGGAATGCGTTCCAAATCACATTCAAGGTAATCATATAAGCACACGAGTCACATTGGATAGTAGACATGAATAAACTAAACTATCAAACCAAACAATGTGGTCAAGAGTATTGTATTAGAGAAAGACCGTATTGCATTTGTAATCCTAAACTGAATAGGTTCTCTACCTCTTCTGATTAGCTTGGGTAACCATGATATACTGCTAGGTGTCACTCTTGGTTTGTGGAAGCCCTAAACGTGTATAAACACTAAAGGGAGAATTGAAAGTAAGTTTCAATTCACAATCGATTTGAAAGAGTTCTAATCGCCCACTGCCTCGCTAAAAGGAACCTAATGGATCGTACACCGTGTAAGGTGGAGATTGAAGAAACAATGGAGATGAGTAAGAATAATTAAATGGTTTAATTATTTATGGCAATGATTAATTAATATGTTAATTAATCAAATGAATAAGTTCGTTAAAGACCTCGTGAAAGTTTTGGGCCTTAATGCCCAATGGGCTTCGAACGTCAAGTCCATTGACTTAAGTTGTATGACAACTTAATTCACAAAGGCCCAAAAGCCCAAACAAAACCCTATGGCCGGCCATTTTGAGGAGGGTAGTGAACTTGGACTTATTTACAAGTTTGCCACTCCAATGAATAAAGGTATAAATATGACTTTATAGCCAAAATTCATTTAGGGTTTTTTTTAGGAAATTGGAGAGAACATAAAGCTCTCCTTTCTCTCTAAAGAGGCCGGCCCCCTTGGAGGGATTATCTAGCAATCCTACTCCTCCAAGGTTACTCATTTTCTTCATCAATCTTACCTTGGTGTGGAGACTTAGAGGTTCTCAATTTTGGGAACTTGGAGAAACCTTTTCATCCATCCAAATCTATAGATATTAGATGCAAGGAATGAAGGCCCTCTCTTTGGGTGATTAGCCTTTGCTTATGCAAAGAGGAATCTACAAAGGTATATATTTCTCAACTCACTTTGATTTGAGTTGAATCTTGGTTCACCAATCTACTAGGCTTTGAATTTCATGGGTAATATTTTGTTTTTGAGTGCATGTAAGCATGATTCCGCCTTGAATTGTTAATTGCATGCTATATGATGTTGCTCAAATGAACATGTTTTCACAAAATAATCCTTCAAGTGGTATCAGAGCCTAGGTCTAGTAGTTGGTGAATCCTTTTGGGTTTTGTAGTTTATAGTTTGTGATTTAAAAGTTGTAATTGTTACAAGCTTTATTCTTGCTTCTTTGAATGTAAATTTTGTTTGAAAATTTGCCATCTCAAATGTTGTAGATGTAGTTCATATGAGCATGAATATTGGAGCTAAAATTTGGTGCCATGTTTTTGGGAAAATTCGGCCAAATCCATAGGGTGATTTTTTGGGTTCTTGTTTGACTTGTTAAAAGTGTTTTCAAGTGACTTTTGGAACCCCTATGTACCCTAGTTTGGTTATATGTTATTTCCCTAAAGTTTGAATGGTTTTGGAATGTTTTTGGGTGAAAAATGTTCATGGAAATTTTTTGAGTTTTTCATGAATGTTCTTCATTGTTCTTGACATTTTAGCCAAGAACAAAAAGTTTTGTGTTTTGATTCAAAGTTTTGATTTATTTCATAAAGTTTATGTTTTATGTTTTATCTTATATTTAAATGTGTTAGATATTTGTTTAAATGGTGAAAGATGTTATGGTGGGTGTGAAAGGATTAATTTCCTTTAACACACACCACTTGCACCACTTGCATGCTTTATGTCAAAACTCACAAATCAACACACACATCACCCCTTTTCTCTTCCAAAACCGGCCCTCCCTCTAGTGGGAGTACTTTTGGGTCTTTTATGCAATTACATAAAGTTTTGATACTTTTGTGTATTTGCACTTTGGCCCAAAAGTTTACGTTTTTACGTTTAGGTCCAAAAACGCTAAAGGACAAATTGTTTTGCTCCTTTAATGAAGTTTTTGCATTGTTTAAATTTTGGGTTTTAGTTGTATTTACATGAAGTAGTGGACTTTTGTGTTTTTACAAAGTGACCCCAAAAGTTTATGTTTTAAAGTACTTTGTTGTAATCAAATGTTGTAAAAGAGCATAAGCTCTTCTTTACTTTAAAGTACTTTGTTTTGATCAATTGTTGTAAAAGAGCATAAGCTTTTCTTTACTTTAAAGTACTCCTTTCTTGCTTTATTTGATATGCATGAAATTGGAGTAGTTGGGTCCAACGCCCAATAGGAAAAACACGCCTTAATGTGATTAAACGCGTAACTAAAATCAATCACCATCCCTAGACCAAGATTCAACATTAGGTTCGTGTTGGATCTAATCAAAGGTTCATAGTCATCCTAAGGCCCTAAGGCAACTATATTGTCCATCAAATGAATGCAAAGTTTATGTTAGTAGTATCATATACTCTTGCTTTAAAAACCGTTTTATAAGCATAGTGGGAGTATTATATACAACTAAAAACAATCATATGGACCAATAGTTGTAATAGGACCAAAATTGTTTTAATAAAGATTAAAATGAATATTTGTATGTGATGAGACCTAAAACCCTCAACCAAACCATTATTAAGTTGATAAGCGTGAGAGTGTTTTGAACACTCTTTCGTGGCCTTCCACCGTGGTGGGCTCCAATCGTTTATGACTTGTACACCGCCTTCACCCTATCATGGGGGAGTGCAAAGTGCATGCTTATACTCAGGAGGAGTCCATAAACATATGATTAAGTGAGTGTAGGCAACGAGGATGGCCGACATCGTATCATCGTGAGGCTATTCTTGAACCCCTTCACAAACTAAGCATGGTGGGAATGGCTTAACTAAGTGCAATGGAGCCAACATCATATCATTGTGAGGTGACATTCTCTAGAGGCCAAATAAGATGGGTACTTGTAAGAGATGCAATGAGTAAGCGTACTTTCTCATTATTATTAATGCTAGCCAACATCATATCATTGTGAGGTGGGCTTGGTAGTAGAGAGTCTCCCATACCCTATTAAGAGTTTCTTCCAAAACTCTCAAATTCCAATGAGGGATATGGAATTTGCCAAAAATAGTGGGTGGTGCTATTTGATTTAAAGACCCGAATCAAATGGCTTAAAATCAATCAATTTATATTCGTTATGTATTTGTTTACCAATATATTTGCAAACGCTATCCAATACTTGACAAAGAAAAACCGAATGCTTTAGTTTCCGGACTTGGTACCACAATCCCAAAGATTGTCTTAAATGGATTGTATATGTACCTAAGTAGTCTCATCCTCAAAATCTTCCTATTGGTAATGTATCATTGGAAGAACATGTTAGATAAGTCTATCATGAAGAGGACAACACATACAACCAATGCTTAATCCTTTGTTAAATGAACAAAGGAACTTACGAAGATTAGCATAAAGAAAAGGACACTTTTAGTGTTATTAGTTCTTCAATTACAAATTGTTGTATGAAGAAATAATGAGTTTCTTTGAACAACCCTTAGTCAATGCAAACACTAGTGCTTGTTTCTTTGTTATATGAACAAAGAACTTGGGAAGAAAGCACAAAGGCATGGACACTTTATGTGCCATGATTCTTCACTTACAAATTGTTGTATGAAGAAATGAGAGTTGCCTTATACAACTCTTGAAAGTTTGTAATTATGTTTAGAACATAATGGTTGGTTGACAAAAATAGTCCATCAACATGGACTTATGATGATTTTGAATCATTGAGTGTTGAAGTGTTAAAACACTTCTAGAGACGGGAACTAGGCAAGGACTTCACCTTTGTGTCCCTATCCAAATGGTTCACTAAGTTTATTGTAAACTATATAGTGAACAATAACCACATGCTCTCCAAATTGTTTGATGTGTATAACACAATTGAAATAAGTTTCAAGAGAGATAGTGGGAGTTTAGGCACCATGACTATTGTAGTCAAAGGAGAAGTCAAATGAAGAAAGCGAAATAACTCCACGGGAACAAACTTTCTTTATGAAATGATGGACATTGGAAGGGGTATTTGCAAGAAATGTCTTGCAAATGTCAAGGACACACCTTTCGAAGGTGTTGTAAATTGTTCTTGAATAGTTCAAAACAGTTGGTTCTTCTACTTGAATGCTTGATTCCGTATTAGTAACTATGTTTTACAATCGTTGTAAAAGTGTGGCTAATAAGAAGTAGAAGATTAATGAGAGAAGAGAAAGTACTTCACATTCGGAAAGTGAATCAAATATAGATCTCTGTGAAAGCAGATGGTACTTACTTCCTCATATGAACTACCAAAGAAATTGGAAAAACATAGATTGTCTTTATATTCCAATTTTAAGGAACTAAATTCTGTCACTATATGAAATGGATAAATATTTTGTTTGACAAAACATTGTTCTTTATTAATGGATGATTAGATTATTGTAATCTAATTAATTATCTCTATAGTAGAGATGATTTGGTAGTGTTAACTGTTTTGAATACAATGATGCTTAAAACCCAGAAGGTTGCAAGGTAGTGACTAATCCCAACTGAGTTGTGATACCTCTAAAACATAAATTACGAGTTGGTCATAGATGGATGCTTTGGATCGTTAGATCCGGATTCAATGCCTTCTTGTTAAAATTGTATAGAGGCAAAATGTTTGAATCTTTATTCTTTTGGAAAGAAGAAAGAATCACAAAGTTGTTGAGGTTAATTCACTTAGATGTTAGTGGCACTAGGCCACAAACATAATACTACTCATGTTGTTTAACATTCACCGAAGATCACTCTTGGTTGAACTATAGTTTATTTTAAATAAACACAAGTCCGAATACTTTGCAAAAGGTTTCAAAGAATTCAAGAAATGTAAGTTGATGAGTAAGACGTCTAAAGTATTTACATCCTTAGATTTGATCCAAGGAATGGTAACACTTTAGAATAGTTTTCTTGAAAGATATCAAGGAAAGAAGCATCATAAGATAATGAATTTCTCCATGAGGAGAAGAACGAACTCGAATAAGATTTAGTTCGTTGGATGTTATCAATTACCCATATATAGGATATATGCTTCTAATACAATATGATTGTCAATTCGAAGATCTTCCAAAAAAATTTCATGACTCCATAGGATGTAGTTGGAAGAAAGACAAATCTTAATCATGTTAAGATTTGGGGTTGGGTGCTAATAAGCAATATTTGTTTGAAAATTATCTTGTGGGTATCCTTAAATTAATATTTGGATATCACTTCTATAAACCAACTAACAAATGTTGTTTGTTGGGTAGTTCATTGTAATCCTACACTAGGATTTGCCCAAGATAGAGCAAATGAACGAGGGATAGAACTCAAACAATGGTTCTTTGAGAAACAAGATTGTGATCAACAAATATAACAACCTAGTTCCTAAACCACAAGCTCCAAGGTAATCGAGAAGGATTTATAAACCGTCTCAGTTGAATGGTTTGAACTTTATGACTATGTCATAGAGTTACACCTCTTAATTCGAAAGAAATAAGAATGAAAATCCTTATAACTACATTGGGTGTATATACAATATATAGTCAAGGAAACAGTAAAGTACCATTTGACCTGAAATAATGAAACCTTCATAGCTAATTGGTAGCTTAAGGTGACTACAATCAAAGAGAATGGTTGACTTTGAAGGAACCATTTTTGACGTAGTCTTAGTTTCAATTAATTCGAAGATTGCTAGCTACAACTAAATGGTGATTCAATGTTTGGACATAATATGGGCTTCCGAAACCATTATTAAGATAGTCTTGATAATATATGTCTAAAACTAAGAATCACAAGACATGTAAGTTGTAGAGATCCATCCATCATGGACCTTAGCAAGCTAGTGGGAGCTATAAGCATCTTATGAGAGAAAGGTCAAATCGTTTGATTTCTCATAAAGATGTAAATGAATCTTTTGTTTACTGGGTTTACAAAAGATTAGTGGGAGTTAATCATATTCCAAAATTTGTGTATATATATATATATATATATATATATATGTGTGATATATTGTTTGGAAATGAAAAGAAAAATTCTTCGTTAAAATTATGACTTTAAAATTCTATAAAAGATAGAATGAATATGGGAGACATAGTCTATAAACATGGGAATTAAATCTATAATGATAGATTTCAAGATATAATTTGATTATATCAATCCCTAATAATAGACAATAGATGCTAGGAAGTTTCTCATATGATGATAAACTTCAATTAGAAGGACAACTCTAGTGAGACTAAGAAGTTGCTCTTCTTAAAGGGAACGTGCCCTTTGACTCCCAAAGAAATAATGCATAAATAGAATCCTTTACGCATACGTAGAAAGGTGATTTATGTATTTCATATTGTATGAAAAACATTGATATGAGTTGTACCTAGAACGGTACAAGACGATATCAGTGCAAGCCCAGGATCAGAACCATGGCAACTGTCAAGGGAGTCCTTAAGTATTTAAGAAATACTAAAGGATAGATTCCTCAAAGAATGAGGAAGAATTAGAGTAACGTAATGGAAGCGTAAATGTATTAGATTATGAATCTAATCCATCATTGGATGTTTCTTCATTATGAATGAAGAGATAAACATATATCTCTTTATTATGAATAAAGAGATGGAAACATTAAAAGTAATGACTTTAGTGTGTTCCATTATGAATGCAAAATATATTGCCATATAGAAGCTTACAACAATGTTGTTTGGATGGGAAAGTTCATTTATGAATTTTCTATTCGATTCCAACCAGAAAGTGTACGACACTAATGGGGCGATAGCTCAAGCCAGGGAATCAAGGTCTCATCAAGATCCGAACTCATATGAGAGACTGAATCACATGATTGAGAACCATATATAATGGTGACGTCGATATTCTCAAGGTTGCTTCTATGGATAACATGTAGATATCCATTGCCTAGGCCTACTACTCAGCCATTTTTGAAATGACTACATAAGAGGTATCATCACTAATAACAAAGCTGATTGGCTCTAGTGCAAGTGGGAGATTGTTGGAAATGTGCCCTAAAACCAATCATATGATGATACTTTACGGACATTTCACATGTTAAACTAATCTAGTTTAATATCAAGGGCAAAAATTATTGTTTAAGCCGTCTCATATAAATGTTATATGCTTAAACGATAAAGACCAAGGAATATGTGATTGGGAGAATGCAATCTAAAGAAGTTAGATTCATGAGACCATTCTTTCGTAGACACATCCTAAACTTTCCTGATCATAGGATTGCCAATTGGGCATTGACAGTCCGTTAAGATCAGTGCGTGTTATGTCTTCTTTCAGGGAGAGTGACTAGTGTCGTGTCATTGGTGTGTGTGACATCAAGACAAGCATGTAGGTGCTCAATAGCGATCAACGAGGAGTTCTCATACTCATGTCACATGAGAACTCATGGTTGGGATAATGCAACGTAGTCCTTTGACCTGAGGCATCGTCGTTGTCTTGTGGTTAAGTCCTTGATCTTTGATTATGTCAAAGTCACTCCATCAGGAGGGTGTCCACGACATAGTTGGGGTTAAGCCATTTAGCCATGAAGGCAAGTGAATGCGCAACAAGGGATCTCTAACCTTCAAATTGTTTGAGGGAGAATACTCTATGCTATGATTAAGAATCTCGGGCCAGAGTATGAATGAGATTTAGGAATGCGTTCCAAAGCACATTCAAGGTAATCATATAAGCACACGAGTCACATTGGATAGTAGACATGAATAAACTAAATTATCAAACCAAACAATGTAGTCAAGAGTATTGTATTAGAGAAAGACCGTATTGCATTTGTAATCCGAAACTGAATAGCTTCTCTACCTCTTCTGATTAGCTTGGGTAACCATGTTATGCTGCTAGGTGTCACTCTTGGTTTGTGGAAGCCCTAAACGTGTATAAACACTAAAGGGAGAATTGAAAGTAAGTTTCAATTCACAATCGATTTGAAAGATTTCTAATCGCCCACTGTCTCGTTAAAAGGAACCTAATGGATCGTACACCGTGTAAGGTGGAGATTGAAGAAACAATGGAGATGAGTAAGAATAATTAAATGGTTTAATTATTTATGGCAATGATTTATTAATATGTTAATTAATCAAACGAATAAGTTCGTTAAAGACCTCGGGAAAGTTTTGGGCCTCAAGGCCTAATGGGCTTCGAACGTCAAGTCCATTGACTTAATTTGTATGACAACTTAATTCACAAAGGCCCAAAAGCCCAAACAAAACCCTATGGCTGGCCATTTAGAGGAGGGTAGTGAACTTGGACTTATTTACAAGTTTGCCACTCCAATGAATAAAGGTATAAATATGACTTTATAGCCAAAATTCATTTAGGGTTTTTTTTAGGAAATTGGAGCGAACACAAAGCTCTCCTTTCTCTCTAAAGAGGCCGGCCCCCTTGGAGGGATTATCTAGCAATCCTACTACTCCAAGGTCACTCATTTTCTTCATCAATCATACCTTGGTGTGGAGACTTAGAGGTTCTCAATTTTGGGAACTTGGAGAAACCTTTTCATCCATCCAAATCCATAGATATTAGATGCAACGAATGAAGGCCCTCTCTTTGGGTGATTAGCCTTTGCTTATGCAGAGAGGAATCTACAAAGGTATATATTTCTCAACTCACTTTGATTTGAGTTGAATCTTGGTTCACCAATCTACTAGGCTTTGAATTTCATGGGTAATGTTTTGTTTTTGAGTGCTTGTAAGCATGATTCCGCCTTTAATTGTTAATTGCATGCTATATGATGTTGCTCAAATGAACATGTTTTCACAAAATAATCCTTCACTCTTTTTCTCTCTAAAGAGGCCGGCCTCCTTGGAGGGTGCATCTAGCAATCCCACTACTCCAAGGTCACTCATTTCTTCATCAATCTTACCTTGGTGTGGAGACTTAGAGGTTCTCAATTTTGGGAACTTGGAGAAACCTATTCTTCCATCCAAATCCATAGATATTAGATGCAAGGAATGAAGGCCCTCTCTTTGGGTGATTAGCCTTTACTTATGTAAAGAGGAATCTACAAAGGTATATATTTCTCAACTCACTTTGATTTGAGTTGAATCTTGGTTCACCAATCTACTAGGCTTTGAATTTCATGGTTTATGTTTTGTTTTTAAGTGCATGAAAGCATGATTCCGCCTTTTAATTGTTAATAGCATGCTATAGATGTTGCTTAAATGAACATGTTTTCACAAAATTATCCTTCATGATGTATAAGGTTCATCTATACATCCATTCATTGTCCTGAAAGGTTTCTTCCAAAGATTGACTTTCAGGGCATATTTCCAACATGAATATACCACCATGATCTACTCAACCTTAGGAACATCCCCATATTTTTAGAAAAATTTTCCATGACCCCACGCGTGCTCACGTGCAGGCCAAGACACGGCCAGACATGCGGCTCACGAACATGTTGGAAGTATGCCCACAAAGCCACTCATTTGATGTAATAGCTTTTGGAATACTTATTGTATTAAACTTTTATATGTTTAATGAAGGGCAAAGCTTATTGTTAATCACTATTTATTGTATCATGTGTTTAAGCAATAAGGGAATCCAAGGAATGTATTTGATCTCAGAGATAAGTGATTTAAGATAGTTAGATTATCGAGACCTTTCTCTTATGTTCATTCCTAAAACATTCCTAGCCATAGGATTGCCAATTGGGCATTGACAATCCGCTAAGGTTAGTATGTGTTATGTCGACTCAAGCGCGAGTATGACTAGTCTCAAGTCATTTAGTGTTGGACACTAAGGCAAACACATAGGTGCTCGAAAGAGTGATCGAGTACACTGAACAACGATCAAAAGAGAGTTCGAACATACATGTCATGTAAGAACTCGAGAGTTGCAATATGCAAAGTAGTCCTTTGACCTGAGGCATCATAGATGTCTAATGGTTAGGTCCTTGATCTTTGATCATGTTAAAGGCATTCCATTGGAATGTCCACGGCATTGTTGGGGTCAAGCTATCTAGTCGTGTAGGCATACGAATGCACAACAAGGGATCTCTAACCTTCCATGGTGGAAGGAGAATACTCTAAGATATGATTCGAAAGTCTTTGGGCAAAGCACATGAATATGACTTAGGAAGTTTGTTCCAAATCATATTCAATTTGAATCATATAGATAGGTATCACATTGGATAGTAGACATGAAACAAACTATCAATTAAACAATGTGATTAAGAGTATTTTATTAAAGAAGGACCGTATTGCATTGTAGTTGTAACTGGATAGGTTCTCCAACCACTTCTACTTAGATTGGGTAACCATGATATGCTGCTAGGTGTCACTGATGATTTGTGGAAGCCCTAAAGATTAGCATACACTAATTTTAAGGGAGAATTGAAATGTGGTTTCAATTCACAATCGATCGTTAAGAGTAACAATCGCCCACTACCTCCCTAAATGGAACCTAATGGATCGTACACCGAATAAGGATGTTGGTGAAGAAATTATATGAAATGGATAAGCAATTAAATGGTTTAATTGAAGAATGGTCAATATTAATTAATTAGTTAATTAATTATATGAAATGTTCGTATTGGGCTTATATGTTGGTTTTGGGTTTCGGGGCCCAAAAGCGTTTTGGTCCACAAGGCCCATTATATTTAAGTTGTATGACAACTAAAACAAAATGGGCAAATTACCCCAATAACAAGGTAAGGCCGGCCATAGGGTGAGGGTTTGCAAACTTGGATGAATTACAAGTTTGCCACTCACTTGAAATGAAGTATAAAATCAACTTTATAGCTTTATTTCACATTAGGGTTTTTTTTTGGTGAAATGAGGTGAAACACTTTCTCTCATTTTCTCTAAAGAGGCCGGCCACTTAGAGGAGTTTTAGCTAGGAATCTATTCTTCTCTAAGTCATCCATTTCATCTTCACAATCACATCCTTGGTGAAGAGACTTAGAGACATCAAACTTTTGGTGTTTTGGAGAACAAATCCTCAAATCCTCAAAGAAGCAAAGGAGCACTAAAAGGAGGAAAATCACAAGCAAGATTCAAGGAGCTTGGAGGTGACTTGAAGGCCCTCCACTTGGGTGAATCCCTTGTGTAATCAAGGATGAGCTTCAAGGGTAAACAAACTCTAAATCTTACATTCTCTTTAAATGTTGTTAAAGAGTTTATTGGTTCACCATATACTAGGCTTTGAAAGTCATGGGTTTTATGAATTGTTTTTGAATGCATGCCTACTTTAATGTGTTAATAGTTTGCATATGTATTAAAATGTTCTTACTTGTTCTTAGCTAGGACAAAATTTTTCCTTCAAGTGGTATCAGAGCCTAGGCCTAGTTTATGGTGAATCCTTTTGGGTTTTGTGATTTTCATGATTTGTGATTTAAATGTTGTAAATGTTACAAGCTTTGTTCTTGCTTTGAATATAAATTTTGCTAGAAAATTTAGCATCTCAAATGTTGTAGATGTATTTCATTTAAGCATGAATATTGGAACTAAAATTTGGTGCCAAGTATGTTGGGAAATTCGGCCAAATCCAAAGGGTGATTTTTTGGGTTCATGTTTGTCTTGTTAAAATGGTTTTAAGGTGACTTTTGGAACCCCTAAGTACCCTAGGATGTTAGCCCTCTTTTGAGTTGTAAAAATTTGAGTTTTAATGAGTGAAAACATTCATGGAGCTCTTATGAGTTTTCATGAGTGTTCTTCAATGTTCTTGAGTTTCTTACCAAGAACAAAAGGGTTTGGAGATTTGATTCAAAATGTTTGATGTTTTACATAAAGTTTTGGTTTATTATTTGATGGGTGATTGTTATTGGTGAGAAGTGATTAAATGGCTTTAATGTTTGTCATAGACTTTAAGTTTTCTTATCTACCCATCCCAATCACCTTTACCTCACCCACCAAAATCAACTTGCATATTGCACATGCATGCACCACTTGCATAAAACCCTTTCACACTACTTTACTTCTCTAAAAACCGGCCACCCCCTAGTGGGGGTACTTTTGGGGCCTTTTGTGCAATTACATAAAGTTTTGATACTTTTGTGTTTTTGTATTTTGGCCCAAAAGTTTACGTTTTTACGTTAAGGCCTAAAAACTCTAAAGGACAAATTGTTTTGTTCCTTTAATGATGTTTTTACATTATTAAAATTTTGGGTTCTAGTTGAAATTACATGAAGTTGTGGACTTTTGTGTTTTTTCAAAGTGACCCCAAAAGTTTATGTTTTTGCATTATGGCCCAATTGTTATGGTCATAGTTTCCTTTTGGCCCAAATAAAATGAGAACAAAATGGTTTTGTCTCTTTAAATGAGAATTGAATTTTCATTTTATTTAGTTCCATTTAAATCAATTCTATGGATCCGAAAACCAATTGTTTAAGTTGCTTTCTTAGTTAATGTGATTGACTAAGAAAAGGGTGATTATGAACCAAAGGCCTCGATAATTGAGCTATGTGATTGGCCGCTTTACATTATGAATGTTTGGGTTAAGTAGATTAGATTTGAATGTAATTTGATTAATTCAACTTGTTGTAAATGGACATAAGTCCATCATTTGTGTTGTAAAAGGGCATAAGCCCTTCTTATTATTTCATGTATTCCTTTTTGTTTAATTGTATGCAAATTGGAATAGTTGGGTCCAACGCCCAATAGGAAATAACGGTTTAATTGGATTAAACGCGTAACTAAAATCAACAACTATCTACCTTAAACCCAAGGTCCAACACAAGGCTCGTGTTGGATCAAATCAAACGGTTCATAATCATCCTAAGACCTAATATGACTATATAGTCCATATGAGGATGCAATGCGTTCGTTAGTAGTTCCATATAGTCTCGCTTGTTTCAACGAAACAGTGGGAGTATTATATGCTACTAATACATATTAACTTGGACCAATAGTTGTGATAGGCCCAAGTTCTTTTAATAAGATTAAAATGATTTTGATGTAGCCCAAAACTACTCTCTCAACAAACGAATATTAAGTTGATAAGCGAGAGATGTTTTGAACATCTCTTTGTAGGCCTTCCACCGTGGTGGACTCCAATCATTTGTGACTCATGCACCGGCTTCACCCTATCATAGGGGAGTTCAAAGTATGTGCTTACATCCAGTAGGAGTCCATAAACATATGATGAGGTAAGTGTAGGCAACGAGGATGCCCGACATCGTATCATCGTGAGGCTATTCTTGAACCCCTTCACGAACTAAGCATGGTGGGAATAACTTAACTAAGTGCAATGAAGCCGACATCGTATCATCGTGAGGCAACATTCTCTAGAGGCCAAACGGATGGGTAATTACAAAAGTTGGAAATGAATAAAGCGTTATTCTCTCATCATTATTTTTGCTAACCAACATCGTATCATCGTGAGGTGGGCTTGGTAGTGGTGAGTTTCCCATACCCTGCTTAGAGTTCAAAATAACTCTCGAATTCCATTGAGGGATGTGGAATTTTCCAAAAATAGTGGGTGGTACTATTTTGATTTAAGACCCAATCAAGTAGTTTTAAAACAAACAATCTAATACGATTTCTGTTATGTTTTGTAGTTAACGACATGCCTAAAATTATACCCACCATTATACTTGACAAAAGGGGACTTAGGGGCCAACGTTTCCTTGCTTGTTATCGCCACATTGAGAATGTCTCAAAGGTGAAAGACATATTGTATGTGCTTAAGCAATCCCCTCCTCATGTACCTCTTACGAAACTAGCTTCAAAGGAGGAGTGTCAAAAATATATTAGACACTATGAGGATGATTTAGAAGCCAAATGCTTAATCCTCACTTCACTTAGTGAGGAGCTTATGAAGCTACATAAGCACATGGACACTTCTTGTGCCATGGTTGAAAGTTTGCATAAGATGCATGACAATGAGACTAGTAATGTATGATTCTCAAATGTTTGTAGTCTAATGAATGCCAAAATGGCAAAGGGGGCATCGGTCCATAAACATGGACAAAAGATGGAAAGGATCTTTCAAGATCTTCAAAGTTTAGGAACTTCCATCGATGGGAAAATGGCGCAAGACTTTTTCCTTGCATCTCTCTCGGATGATTTCACTAAGTTTATTGTAAACTATAAAGTGAATAGATTCGATCATTCTTTAAACGAGATGATTGACATGTGCTGTAAATTTGAAAAAGGTTTCAAAATGGACAGTGGGAGTGAGAATGCAAACACAAAGAAAAAGTTGCATAAGAAGAAGGCAAAGAAATCCAAAGGAACATGTTTTCATTGTTTGAAGGATGAGCGTTGGAAGAAGAAATACAGGGTACGCATTGCGAGCCTTATGACACGAACTTTTGAAGGGACTATTTCTGTCATAGAGAGTGCTTTTACAGTGAGCTCCAATTCCTGGATATTTGATTCAGGCGCTAGTCAACATATCTGTAATACGATGCAGGGACTAGCAGGGAGCAGGTCACTGCGCAATGGGGATATGGTTGTGCGAGTTGGGAACGGCACTAAAATCTCTGCAAAAGCAATAGGCACCTACATGCTTAAACTACCCTCTGGGGAAGTCCTGGAACTTAAAAATTGTTTATATTTTCCTTCATGTATAAAGAATTTGATTTCTATCTCTAAGCTTTTACGAGATGGGCACTCAGTATTGTTTGACAAAATGAGTTGCACTTTATACTTGAACGGTCGTATTATATCTCATGGTAATATGATAGAGGGACTTTTTCACCTAGAGACGAATAGTGGGATGCACTGTATTGAAAGCGGAAATACCTCAAAACCCAAAAGGGCTAGAGAAGAAGTTAACCAAGAAAAGATGTGGCATCTTAAACTTGGACATGTGAACCTTGATAAGATTCACAAGATGTCGAAAGACGGATATATCCGCCCATTAGGTAATGACCAGATGGGTACTTGTGAATGTTGCTTGAAAGAGAAGATGACCAAATCTCAATTTACTAGAAAAGGAGAGCGTGCCACTGAAATTTTAGGGTGAATCCACACTGACGTAAGTGGACCAATGTCTACTACATCGAGATGAAGCTTCTCCTACAATATCACATTCACCGACGATCACTCTCGGTTTGGCTATGTGTATCTTATGAAGTACAAGTCAGAATCCCTTGAAAGGTTAAAGGAATTCAAGAATGAAGTTGAGAAGCAAACTGGGAAACAGATAAAGATCCTAAGATCTGATCGAGGGGCTGAATATCTGAGTAATGAGTTCCTAGATTATCTCAAAGAGTGTGGAATAATATCACAGTGGACTCCACCGGGAACTCCACAACTTAATGGAGTTTCTGAAAGGAGAAATCGAACCTTGATGAACATGGTTCATTCTATGATGAGTTCCGCTGATCTACCAGTAACATTCTGGGGATACGCTCTATATAAAGCAGCTTACTTGCTTAATAGAGTACCTTCCAAATCAGTTTCACAAACGCCCTATGAGATATGGCATGGAAGAAAGCCAAGTCTTAATCACATTAAGATTTAGGGTTGTGAAGCATATGTCAAGAATCTTGAAGCTACTAAGCTTGAAGCGAGATCAGTAAGGTGCTATTTTGTGGGATATCCTAGAGAAACTATAGGATATGAGTTCTACCATCCTGACGACCAGAAAGTCTTTGTCGCCAGAACTGGTAAGTTTCTAGAGGACGAATTTGTTCTCAAAGGAACTATAAGCAAAGAGATGGAAATTAATGAGATTAAAGATGAACAACAAACAAGCACTCGACAAGTTGACAACCCTGTTCCTGAACCCCTAGCTCCACGTAGATCTGAATGGGTTAGTAAGCCACCTAAAAGGTATGGCTTAGACAATGACTTTGCGGAATTGCACCTTCTAGGTGACAATGACACAAAGGAGGACCCTAGGGACTACACTGAAGCAATGTCCGACATTGATTCAAAGAGATGGCAAGAGGCCATGAAATCCGAGATGGATTCCATGTATCAAAATCAGGTCTGAACTCTTGTAGACCCTCCATAAGGTATAGTACCTGTTGGAAACAAATGGGTCTTCAAGAGGAAGATAGGCGTTGATGGAAACGTGGAGACTTATAAGGCTAGACTCGTAGCCAAGGGTTACAGGCAAAGAGAAGGGATTGACTATGAAGAAACTTTCTCTCATGTAGCCATGATTAAGTCCATTCGGATTTTGCTTGCTATAGCTGCATACCATGATTATGAGATATGGCAAATGGACGTGAAAACGACATTTCTGAACGGCTACCTAGAGGAAGAGCTCTATATGACTCAACCCGAAGGTTTCATGTCCAAGTCTGAAAAGACTAAGGTATGCAAGCTTGAAAGGTCCATTTATGGACTTAAGCAAGCCTCCAGGAGCTGGAACATTCGTTTCGATACTGAAATCAAAACGTTTGGTTTTACTCAAAACGAAGACGACAATTGTGTTTATCAAAAAGTCGTTGGGGATGCAGTTGTATTCCTAGTGTTATATGTAGATGACATATTACTATTCGGGAATGACACTGCAGTACTTTCTTCTGTAAAAGTGTGGTTGTCCAAAACCTTCCACATGAAAGATTTGGGAGATGCATCTTATGTATTTGGGATAAAGCTCTATTGTGATAGATCCAATAAATTAATTGGATTATCCCAATCTATGTACATAGATAAGGTGCTAAGTAGGTTCCAGATGGAACAATCTAAGAAAGGTCTTCTTCCTGTAAGACATGGAATTCACCTTTCTAAGTCCATGGGACCTAAGATTCCTGAAGAGATACGGCAGATGAATGGAATTCCTTATGCTTCCGCCATAGGAAGTCTCATGTATGCCATGATATGCACAAGGCCTGATATCGCATATGTTGTGAGCATTACTAGTCGATATCAATCTAACCCAGGATCAAAACACTGGACAGCTATCAAGACCATCCTTAAGTACTTAAGAAGAACTAAGGACATGTTCCTCATTTATGGAGGAGCAACAGAGTTGCGAGTGGAAGCCTATACAGACGCAGATTTCCAATCTGACGTCGATGATAGAAGTTCCAACTCCGAATATGTATTCACTCTAAATGGTGGGGCTGTTAGCTAGAAAAGCAAGAAACAAAGTGTAATTGTTGATTCCACGACAGAGGCAGAATATGTCGCTGTAGCTGAAGCTGGCAAAGAAGCGTTCTGGATGAAGAAGTTCATTACTGAACTTGGATCCAACCATTACATCACCAGTAACTTTGTACTGTGATAATAGTGGGGCGATAGCTCAAGCCAAGGAACCCAGGGCTCATCAAAAGAACAAGCATTTTGAAAGGCGCTTTAATATCATTAGAATATATGATGCCGAGGGAAAAATCAACATCCTCAAAGTTGCCTCAGCCGATAACGTAGCAGATCCACTGACAAAGCCAATGTCTCAAATCCAGCTTGACCGTCATATGGAAAAGATGAGTATTAGATACATGGGAAGGTGGCTTTGAGTGCAAGTGGGAGATTGTTGGAAGTATGCCCACAAAGCCACTCATTTGATGTAATAGCTTTTGGAATACTTATTGTATTAAACTTTTATATGTTTAATGAAAGGCAAAGCTTATTGTTAATCACTATTTATTGTATCATGTGTTTAAGCAATAAGGGAATCCAAGGAATGTATTTGATCTAAGAGATAAGTGATTTAAGTTAGTTAGATTATCGAGACCTTTCTCTTATGTTCATTCCTAAAACGTTCCTAGCCATAGGATTGCCAATTGGGCATTGACAATCCGCTAAGGTTAGTATGTGTTATGTCGACTCAAGCGCGAGTATGACTAGTCTCAAGTCATTTAGTGTTGGACACTAAGGCAAACACATAGGTGCTCAAAAGAGTGATCGAGTACACTGAACAACG
The DNA here is from genome assembly GCA_963082935.1 of Malus x robusta. Classification (NCBI taxonomy): domain Eukaryota; kingdom Viridiplantae; phylum Streptophyta; class Magnoliopsida; order Rosales; family Rosaceae; genus Malus; species Malus x robusta. The sequence continues at coordinate 15,463,028 of OY720328.1, forward strand.
ATCAAAAGAGAGTTCGAACATACATGTCATGTAAGAACTCGAGAGTTGCAATATGCAAAGTAGTCCTTTGACCTGAGGCATCATAGATGTCTAATGGTTAGGTCCTTGATCTTTGATCATGTTAAAGGCATTCCATTGGAATGTCCACGGCATTGTTGGGGTCAAGCTATCTAGTCGTGTAGGCATACGAATCCACAACAAGGGATCTCTAACCTTCCATGGTGGAAGGAGAATACTCTAAGATATGATTCGAAAGTCTTTGACCAAAGCACATGAATATGACTTAGGAAGTTTGTTCCAAATCATATTCAATTTGAATCATATAGATAGGTATCACATTGGATAGTAGACATGAAACAAACTATCAATTAAACAATGTGATTAAGAGTAATGTATTAGAGAATGACCGTATTGCATTGTAGTTGTAACTGGATAGGTTCTCCAACCACTTCTACTTAGCTTGGGTAACCATGATATGCTGCTAGGTGTCACTGATGGTTTGTGGAAGCCCTAAAGATTAGCAAACACTAATTTTAAGGGAGAATTGAAATGTGGTTTCAATTCACAATCGATCGTTAAGAGTAACAATCGCCCACTACCTCGCTAAATGGAACCTAATGGATCGTACACCGAATAAGGATATTGGTGAAGAAATTATATGAAATGGATAAGCAATTAAATGTTTTAATTGAAGAATGGTCAAGATTAATTAATTAATTAGTTAATTAATTATACAAAATGTTCGTATTGGGCTTATATGTTGGTTTTGGGTTTCGGGGCCCAAAAGCGTTTTGGTCCACAAGGCCCATTATGTTTAAGTTGTATGACAACTAAAACAAAATGGGCAAATTACCCCAATAACAAGGTAAGGCCGGCCATAGGGTGAGGGTTTGCAAACTTGGATTAATTACAAGTTTGCCACTCACTTGAAATGAAGTATAAAATCAACTTTATAGCTTTATTTCACATTAGGGTTTTTTTTTGGTGAAATGAGGTGAAACACTTTCTCTCATTTTCTCTAAAGAGGCCGGCCACTTAGAGGAGTTTTAGCTAGCAATCTATTCTTCTCTAAGTCATCCATTTCATCTTCACAATCACATCCTTGGTGAAGAGACTTAGAGACATCAAACTTTTGGTGTTTTGGAGAACAAATCCTCAAATCCTCAAAGAAGCAAAGGAGCACTAAAAGGAGGAAAATCACAAGCAAGATTCAAGGAGCTTGGAGGTGACTTGAAGGCCCTCCACTTGGGTGAATCCCATGTGTAATCAAGGATGAGCTTCAAGGGTAAACAAACTCTAAATCTTACATTCTCTTTAAATGTTGTTAAAGAGTTTATTGGTTCACCATATACTAGGCTTTGAAAGTCATGGGTTTTATGAATTGTTTTTGAATGCATGCCTACTTTAATGTGTTAATAGTTTGCATATGTATTCAAATGTTCTTACTTGTTCTTCGCTAGGACAAAATTTTTCCTTCAGAACAGACACGTGCGTGGCATAGGGGACAAAATAGTCAACGCCGTTAGTTAATTTTCCATTAATGTGACATCCCACATCGTCCAGGGGAGTGATTCTTAAATGTATATTCCCATCCCTACATAGCACGAGGCTTTTTGGGAGCTCACTGGCTTCAGGTTCCGTAGGAACTCCGAAGTTAAGCGAGAAAGAGGCTAGAGCATTCCCAGGATGGGTGACCCACTGGGAAGTTGCTCGTGAGTTCCCGAAAACAAAAACCATGAGGGAATGGTAAGCCCAAAGCGGACAATATCGTGCTACGGTGGTGGAACGGGCCCGGGAAGTGGTCCGTCCCGGGCCGGGATGTGACAAATGATATCAGAGCCAATCCCTGGCTGAAATTGTGCCGACGAGGACCTCGGGCCCCTAAGGGGGGTGGATTCTGACATCCCATATCTCCCAGGGGAGTGATCCTTACATGTATATTCCTATCCCTACCTAGCACGAGACTTTTTGGGAGCTCACTGGCTTCGGATTCTGTAGGTACTCCGAAGTTAAGCGAGAAGGAGGCTAGAGCACTCCCAAGATGGGTGACCCACTGGGAAGTTGCTCGTGAGTTACCAAAAACAAAACCGTGAGGGAATAGTAAGCCCAAAGTGGACAATATCGTGCTACGGTGGTGGAACGGGCCTAGGAAGTGGTCCACCCCGGGCCGGGATGTGACAATTAAAAACTAGAATATGCCGTTAATTATACTTGACGGTGTTAGAATATTCCGTCACCTTTGACGGAATATTTTTCTCATTCTTCCTTGGTTTGTCGGAGTCCGACGTCGGTCACCGGTACACTCGTCGGAAACTGGAAAATAATCAAACCTTCATATCTTCTTCGATTCTCAACCAAAATTCACAAAATTTGTACCAAAATGAAGCTTACAACAAGTAGAACAAAACCTTAACAATTATAAGCCTTGAAATCCATGGGATTTCGTCGGAGGAACCTTGATAATCCAGCCAAACTTGAGACTCGCCAAACTTAACTTCGTGACATCCAATTCACTTCGATTTTCTTCTCTGAGCTTCGTGAAGATGTCCTAAAGCTCACTAGTAGATTAAAATCTCCTAAAAACTTTGAAATCACGAATTCATGAACAGTACTCAAAATCTGAGATTCTAAGTTCTTGGGTTTTCGAGGTTTTCACGTCCAACCACTACTACCATTTGACTCCTGAGCTTGCAAGGAGTCTAAAAATAGCAATCACAACCTCGATCCATGAAGATTGAAAAGGTTTGAGGGTTGTCCGTACAGGTTGTATGGAAATGGAAGAAAATCCAAGAGAAGGAGGAGAAAGAAAGGTCAATGGGAGTTTGGATGTGTGTGTGAGTGTGTGGTCGAGTTTTGGGTCACTAATCATAACCAAAATCACTAACTTTAAGTTCCAAAAACTTAGAAACTAACTAATTTAGTTTAAAACCCAAACTCAAGCCCCAACACCACATAACGTACTAGACGTCCAATGGCAAATTAGTCATTTCATGCCATCGATAACTATAATTAAGGACGGGCTATAACATAAAATCATGTGGTTTCCTTTGAAAGAACAGAAGGAAATGTTGCTGCTGCTACGTTCTCAAAGAATCAACCAAAAGGAAATGAAAAAAAAAAACTTGAAACCATGTGGAAGAGTCATGCCAAGATAAGAGTCCTAATTTACTATGGATTAAAATATGAGGAAGCTTTTCGAAAAGCTAAATGCAAACTGAGCCCATGGGCCCATCATTCTCACCAAAGTGGACTTTGTAGACTTAAGTACCCATTAAGTCAGATTGAGTCAACAAAACTTGCAGCATAAGTACGGAGACAATGACAACACAAATCATTTCAAATATTGTGGACACAAGCCATCTCAAAATACAAAAGTCGATGGACGTATCACCTCAAATTAGTGGATTTGCACTATATCAAAATAGGATCAAGCTCCAGTTAATTAATGTTCTTCCTACCCACTACCCGACCACCATGTGGATCTGTTGTCCAAGCTGGCAACGGAACCTGCGGCCTATAGTCTTGACAAAAGTAGTGAGAGTTGCTACACCAATGCCCTTTTCCATAAGAAGATCAACAAGCAAAGGTGGTCGGGGTATGCAACGGTTCGAGTCTCAGCTAGCAAGTGTTTTACCCATGTAACATCCTCTGGTGGGGTAAGACTCTTAAGTCAAATTTGAACCCCTACTATTAGCCTCAGCCTCTTCCTTGTCGATTGAGGTCCCCACCCACTACCTCACCACCATCTCTATCGATCGAGGTCCCTCCCACCCACCATTGAACCACCATCTCTGTCGATCGAGATACCTCTCATCTGCCACTTGAGCACCAACCACCATCTCCGTTGATCTTGGCTTGCTTGATCCGAGCCTATGAGCCTCTGAGGAGATTTGTCGAGTTTATTAAAGGTTGATTGACTATCACTATTTACTTAATTTTGGGTTTTGTTATTCTTTATCTGATTTGGGTTTTTTCTGCATTTGGTTCTAGTTAGGAACTTAGGTGGATTCAAATTCTAGATTTGGGGTTTTTTTTCCTGCATTTTTGTTATAGTTAGGAATTTGTAGTGAGGAAGTAGAACATAAACACAAGCATTACTCAACGTTGCCTTCAGACAATTCTCCGCATTAGGTTTTTCAGGTTCCATCAGGAAATGGACTTGTGGACCCATTTGGCCATTTCAAATGGGCCGTGTTAGGTCCGATTCTATTTTTTAAAATATAACGACTCGCCCCACCCTGCCCCGCTCTGCCCCGCCTTGTTTCATTTCCAAATAAGTTCGGTCTGATTCCTTCAAATTTAGACTCAGCTTGGCTCGTGCTCACCCCTAGTCTAAATTGGTTGGATTCCAAGGAACCCTATTCGGTCATTTACAACAGTTTTGGGATCTTCGCACAGTTGGCTCCAACCCAACTCGTCAAAACTTCACACGAGCTTGAATCTCATGGCATAACTTCATTTGGGTAGTCGGATAAATGTACAGATCAATAAGGGACGGTGGTTATGGAGGCGGAAGAGGATTGGATTCCAATGGGATTTGTTATGATATATCATGAAATTATTAGTCATATATATATATATATTATATAATTTTAATATTTTAAGATTAAATTTAACAAATCTTGCAAGAATTTTTTTACCACGGGCTTGTTACTGGGATTGTTATCCTGATCATAGAGTCTGATTTGTGTGCAATTTTCTTCTGAAAAATTTAAATGAAATAATGATTTTAAACGCTTGTTGGAGGAGAATAACAAATTTAAAGCTCATGGACGATAAGGGTAGGTTAGGTTCGGTTCAGTTTGCTTGGTTTTTTGTCAAAACTAAAAACTAAACACCAAAAATCGAATTAAAGTCACTATTCGGTTTAGTTTTTCATTTGATTTTTTTTTATTCGGGTTGAATTTGGTTCGATTTGGTGGTACGGTTCTTTGTTTTTTTTAAATAAATATTTCAAATTTTCAATATTAAAAAAAAAAAAAATCAAGTTTAACAACTTCACTAGAATCATAGTAAAACAAACTGTTTGTAGCATACTTGACCAATCCCAAAACTACTGAGCACCGGTTAACGTTATACCATCAAGGACCTAGAAGAGTTTCCTTCCAACAAGGAGCCAATCACAGTGCGACACGTGTCGACATCAGAAGCCAATCATAATGCGAAACGTGTTAACATCAGAAGCCAATCACAACACGACACGTGTCAATGTCAGAATGAAACTAGAAACTCTTTTCTATAAATAAAGATCATTCTCTCACAATATTTCCTAATGTCATTTGTACTAAATCATTCACTTGTACTCACTAAAGGAGAGCTTGAACCTTTGTACTTGTGTAAACCCTTCACAATTAATGAGAACTCCTCTACTCCGTGGACGTAGCCAATCTGGGTGAACCACGTACATCTTGTGTTTGCTTCCCTATCTCTATCCATTTACATACTTATCCATACTAGTGACCGAAGCAATCTAGCGAAGGTCACAAACTTAACACTTTCTGTTGTACCAAAGTCCTCACTGATTTTGTGCATCCACCATTCGTACACTCTCTTTTGACCAGGGATCCCTCTCTAACATGGGGAGCGAAGGAAGCCACAGCACACAGAATGACACCCATCTTGCACTTCGTGCGAAGCAACGAAAGAAGGAAGGAAAGAGGGTTGCTCTTCAAGCTAAAGTGGATGGGTTAGAAGCTCAAAATAACAAGATAGCAATGAAGAATGAGGTCCTCCATGAGCAGTATGAAAAGCTCTTCGAGACGTTCCACGAAATTATGCGTACTCAAACACGCAAGCTAGTTGCCCCTGTGGACATCAACAATCATCTGGGTGCCTCCCAACACGAAGGGTCACCTTTCTTCGACATGGGTATCCCTGATGAGGAACGAGCTAATCATCAAAACATTGATCAACATGAGACTTCTTGTTGGAAGTATGCCCACAAAGCCACTCATTTGATGTAATAGCTTTTTGGAATAGTTAATGTATTAAACTTTTATATGTTTAATGGAGGGCGAAGCTTATTGTTAATCACTATTTATTGTATCATGTGTTTAAGCAATAAGTGAATCCAAGGAATGTATTTGTTCTAAGAGATAAGTAATCTAAATGAGATAGATTAACGAGACCTTTCTCTTATGTTCATTCCTAAAACGTTCCTAGCCATAGGATTGCCAATTGGGCATTGACAATCCGCTAAAGTTAGTATGTGTTGTGTTGACTGAAGCGTGAGTATGACTAGTCTCAAGTCATTTGGTGTTGGACACTAAGACAAACACATAGGTGCTCGAAAGAGTGATCGAGTACACTGAACTACGATCAAAAGAGAGTTCGAACATACATATCATGTATGAACTCTAAAGTTGCAATATGCAAAGTAGTCATTTGACCTGAGGCATCATAGATGTCTAATGGTTAGGTCCTTGATCTTTGATCATGTCAACGGCATTCCCTCGGAATGTCCAAGGCATTGTTGGGGTCAAGCTATCTAGTCATGTAGGCATATGAATGCACAACAAGGGATCTCTAACCTTCCATGGTGGAGGGAGAATACTCTAAGATATGATTCTAAAGTCTTTGGCCAAAGCAAATGAATATAACTTAGGAAGTTTGTTCCAAGACATATTCAAGGGAATCATATAGGAAAGTATCACATTGGATAGTAGACATGAAACAAACTATTACTTAAACAATGTGATTAAGAGTATTGTATTAGACAAGGACCGTATTGCATTGTAGTTGTAACTGGATAGGTTCTCCAACCAATTCTACTTAGCTTGGGTAACCATGACATACTGCTAGGTGTCACTCATGGTTTGTGGAAGCCCTAATGATTAGCAAACACTAATCATCAAAGGGAGAATTGAAATGTGGTTTCAATTCACAATCGATCGTTAAGAGTAACATCGCCCACTGCCTCGCTAATTGGAACCTAATGGATCGTACACCGAGTAAGGATGTATGTGAAGAAATTGAATGAAATGGATAAGCAATTAAATGGTTTAATTGAAGAATGGTCAAGATTAATTAATTAGTTAATTAATTTTACGAAAGGTTCGTATTGGGCTTATATGTTGGTTTTGGGTTTCGGGGCCCAAAAGCGTTTTGGTCCAAAAGGCCCATTGTGTTTAAGTTGTATGATAACTAAAACAAAATGGGCAAATAGCCCAATAACAATAATATGGCCGGCCCTTTAGGGTGAATGGGAAAGCTTGGATTAATTACAAGTTTGCCACTCACTTGTAATGAAGTATAAATTCAACTTTATAGCTTGGTTTTCATTTAGGGTTTTCTTGTTGAAATTGGGTGAAACATTTTCTCTCCTTTTTCTCCAAGAGGCCGGCCACTAAGGGGAGGGACATCTAGCAATCTCTTCTTCCCTATGTCATCCATATCATCTTCATAAGATACATCCTTGGTGAAGAGACTTAGAGACATCAAACTTTTGGTGTTTTCGAGAACAAATCCTCATTTCCTCAAATCTTCAAAGGAGCACTAAAGGGAGGATAACACAAGGAGGATCCAAGGAGCTTGGAGGTGACTTGAAGGCCCTCCACTTGGGTAAATCCCTTGTGTAAACAAGGATGAGCTTCAATGGTAAAGAAACTCTAAATCTTTACTTCTCTTAAATGTTGTTAAAGAGTTTATTGGTTCACCATATACTAGGCTTTGAAAGTCATGGGTTTTATGAATTGTTTTTGGATGCATGCTGATGTGAAAATTACTTGACACACAAATTAAACCCTCTTTTTGACAATTGTAGTATAGATGTAAGTAGGGTATCGTTCTAGGCCGGGGATTAGGAGGGATTGCTAATCTATTCTAAATTAATTTAAAAATATTAAATAAGACTCAAGGACACAAAACTAGGCTAAAAACTCTAATAACTCGAAACACACTTAAAATGACTCAAAATAATGAAAACAATCTAATTAAACACTAAGAACTGAAATGGACGGAAATTTAATTAAAAGACTAACAATAATGAAAACTAACTAAATAATATAATATTTAATAATGGAGGGGTGTTTGGTTTTTACAAGAAGTAAATTAAACTTAAATAAATTACAGAATTTACAAAAACATAAAATGACGGACTAGCTAGAGGGTTTTTCTCCACACATGACACATATGCAACTTAAATTGATTTTCAGTTGTTCTTTCAATAAATTGTAAATTTCAACACCCCAGATTAACCGTGATGCACTAATTAATCCTCAGATTTTCCTTGAGTTATTGAATTGGATGAATGCATACGACAATCCAAATTATTCTCCAAAAGTCCTCTACATGAATGCATAATAGAGATACAATCAAAGATCATTACGTTCTATGAAAATCATAAGTGTTAACGAGGCATTCGTAACTATGAATGCATGATACGTTTGCCAAGAACTCATTTAACGCGATCGTTTATAAGCGACCTCCACTACTTGTGAATATAAGTTTGTAACTATTAGGTGAAACTCCCTTATACTCTAGCATCAAATTCATGCATGTAAATTAAGTATGCATCCTTAATCGACATACAAAAATAAGTTATCAATCAAACAGTTAAGCAAATTAAATCACAACTCAGAAATCACAACTGAAGGTAATCAATTCATATTACAAATATATTCATGGCTTTGAATTAACCTCTAGCCAAAATAGATTTATTTACACATTATTAAAAACAGAAATAAAAGAGAAGTTTGGAAAGATTGAACCGAAAGAAAGGGAGTGAAGCCTCTGTGCTTTTTCTGCTGTCTCGTCCTCTGACCATCCCATACTCCAGCTGCCAAATGGCAGCTTCCCCCGTCTTGCCTTCACGCCAGTTGCTGCCCAATGAGCAGCCCTTTTTCCCTTCTGTTTTCCCCCGTACTGCCTGGCGTCTCACTCCCTTCCATCTTTATTATTTTCTGCTTCCTCACCCCCTGACACGCTGCAAGGCAGCCTCTCTCTCACTACATACTCCCTTTTTATTTTACTCCCCCTCCTTTCATTCACTCGTCCCGTGCAGCTTCACGCTGCCCCAAAGGGCAGCGCCCTCTCTCCCTCTTCCACGCTCACGCTGCCCGCTTCTCTGTAGCTGTCTCCTATTCTCCCCGTACTCACCTTCTCTCTATCCCTTTTCCGTGCTTCTTGTCTCTCCTCTGCGTCTCTGCGAGCTGCCCAAAGGGCAGCCCCTTTCTCCCGCTCCAAGACCCCCCGTGCACTGCCAAGGAGCTGCTATTATATATCTCCCCCCATTGCTGCCTCTCCATGCTGTCACCATTTTTTATTCTTTTGTTCCACCTCACCTACCACGCTGCACTTAATCTTCTAGCTGGTATCCACTCTTTGGCCTGCGTCACTCTCTTTCCTCGCTGCCAAAGCAGCCTCTTATTCCCTCTGCACGTTCTCTCCTCTCCTTTGGATTCTTTCACCGTCCCACCTTTAGTATAGTATAGTCTAGTAGGCTCTTGTCTGTCTGCCAAGTGCTGGACACTTCAAACTCAAGAAAGTAAGCAAGCACATTGCACGAGAGATGAATCATGAGATAAGTAGAGAGGAGCGGAGAATAAAATTGATTATAAAATAATGAGTCAATTAACTTATTAATTAATTAATTAATTAGATACAGATGATGCAATGAAATGAAAGCAGAAGATCCACCACAAGAGATGGCGGGGGTTGGGATCTAACTCATAAGGCAGTCAAGCAAACAAATCCATTAATAACTAATTAATTATGCTATGCGTAAAGCAGCTTTCTCCTTTCTTTAAAAGCTGATCTACACGGATAATTTTGACAAATTTATTACATAAAATTTCACTTGTTCTATTTTTATTTTCTTTTCATAACAAATCCTATAAACACAAAAATAACGTAAATAGCTCAAAAATATAAAGAACTAACTAAGAAAAGACGAGTGAATTCGAAGTAAAAATATATATAAATATGATCCGATCACATGCCTACTTTAAAGTGTTAATAGCTTGCATGTGTATTCAAATGTTCATACTTGTTCTTAGCTAGGACTAAATTTTTCCTTCACTTCTCTCAACCCAGCTGCTTCGACGCGAAGCAAGAGAAGTAGAGGAAGACACCTTCTTGCAGAAGGGTTGGAAGGATCGAAAGCCGTTTATCGTGACTGCCGAGACTTCCTAAAGCAACATTGAGAGAATCCCATCCATATATGCTTGAAGATCAATGACCCAAGGGTTTCTAAAAGACTCGGTCCCCTCCATCGACCCAGGCTAGCAGCCAATCTAGGGAATGAACGACATGTGAGGTATTCCGACAGACTCGCCCTAGAAGTTAGTATGGCGAGTCCAAGGAAAAATCACACGCCCTTGCTCAAACTTTCCTACTTCCAAGAGGCAATGGAGACTTACGAAAAAAAAAATCCCAATGGTACATGACTCCATTCAAGACCCCCTTGTCTTACTGTTCCTTGATAAAGTAAACAAGTTGAAGGCCAAACGTCAGGCTGAGATACCTGATTGGAACCAACCCAGGCCTGGCTCTTTCACAAGGAGGATCCTTGACACCCCCTTCAAGTGAAGACAAAACAAAAGCTTGGTTTACAACTCTATACTGGAATGGAGGACCCAATTGAACACCTTAACCTTTTTGAGTCCACCATGGCATATCGGATGCATACCGACGAAGAAAGATGTCTTCTCTTCCCTTCTACCCTCTCTGGCGGAGCTCTAAACTGGTATTTCCGTCTTCCACCGAAGACAGTAGACACATTTGAGGAACTGAGGAAACTGTTTGTCTCTCAGCACATCTTCGAGACCGATCGCTTGCATTCTGCAGATGACTTGTACACTATTCGCCAGAAGCTGGATAAGTCCTTACGAGAGTATGCTGGTCGTTTCAGCCATGAGTATTCTCGCTGCGCTGAGGCAGATGACAAGACCGCCCTCAAGGCCTTCACGGCAGGCTTACGTGATTGTTTCTTCAAGTACATGATCAATGCCAACACTTGGAAGACTTACTCTGAGGTAATGGCACGGGCTTACAACCATGCCTTCGCTGAGGCAAGAACATATCAAGGGAAACCTCCCACAACCACCCCTTATCAACAAGTAGGGAGTGGAAGCTAGATCCCACCAAATGAGAAGACCTCGACTTTCCAAACGGCAGCGGTGCCTCCCCATGCCTTACTTAATACTTTGCCAAGTCAACAGACATGTCAATCTCAAGGCAAAAGGAAAGATTTCCATCCTCACCAGTCTCATTTTAGTAAAAGGTGTCAGGGACACTACCGCGATAACCAAGGGTATCGCCATGATAATCCCCGACCCCAGGCAGTCAACACAGTGGGTCAAGCACGTGTCAGGACAACCCTTACCCCGAGGTATAAGGCATACACACCTTTGAACGCCACATGCATGGCCATTTACCCTAGCATAGCACACTTGACACTGAAGCCAAAGCCGAGGCACCCGGATTACAAGCCCACGAATAACACGGGCACGTTTTACTGCTACCATGAGCATAACGGCCATGACGGCGAGAAATGTATCACCCTTCGTGATCATATTGAAGCTTTGGTACGTGAAGGAAAAATTGATCAATTCCTCCTTCACCCTTCAAGGGGTAACCGTAACCAACGCCAGGTAAATGTGATATATTCCATAAGTGGTGGCACACCCATATCTAAATCTTTCAACAGGGCCATGAAAAATAGTGAACGAGCTTTAAGTTCTGGCCACCAAGTGTTTCACGTGGAAGACATCAGGGGAGGTAAGTATCAAAAGCTTAACTAGGATCCAATATGTTTCTACCTTAACGAAGAAAGAGGTATCATCTTGAAGGAAGATTTGTGAAAAACATGTTCATTTGAATAACATCTATAGCATGCTAATAACAATTAAAAGGCGGAATCATGCTTGCATGCATTCAAAAACAAAACATTAACCAAGAAATTCAAAGCCTAGTAGATTGGTGAACCATTAATCAACTCAAATCAAAGTGAGTTGAGATTTATACCTTTGTAGATTCCTCTTTGCATAAGCAAAGGCTAATCACCCAAAGAGAGGGCCTTCATTCCTGGCATCTAAAAACTATGGATTTGGATGGAAGAATAGGTTTCTCCAAGTTCCCAAAATAGGGAACCTCTAAGTCTCTTCACCAAGGAAAGATTGGAGAAGAAATGAGTGACCTTGGAGTAGTGGGATTGCAAGATGCACCCCCCAAGGTGGCCGGCCTCATTAGAGAGAAATGGAGAGACATGTTCTCTCCAATTTTCTCCAAAACAAACCCTAATGAATTTTAGGCTATAAAGTCATATTTATACCTTTATTCATTTGAGTGGCAAACTTGTAAATAAGTCAAAGTTCACTACCCTAAACAATATGGCCGGCCATTAGGATATTTTGGACTAATTGGGCCTTTGTGAATCATTATTCATTAAGTTGTCATACAACTTAAGTTAATGGGCTTGACGTTCGAAGCCCATTGGGCCTTAAGGTCCAAAACTATCCCGAGGTCTTTAACGAACTTATTCGTTTGATTAATTAACATATTAATTAATCATTGCCATAAATTAATGATTAAACCATTTAATCATTCTTACTCATCTCCATTTAATCTCCAATCTCCACTTCTTATGGTGTGCGATCCATTAGGTTCCTTTTAGCGAGGCAGTGGGCGATTAAAACCATTTCAAATCGATTGTGAATTGAAACTTACTTTCAATTCTCCCTTTAGTGATTATACACATTTAGGGCTTCCACAAACCATGAGTGACACCTTGCAGCATATCATGGTTACCCAAGCTAATCAGAAGAGGTGGATAACCTATTCAGTTTAGGATTACAAATGCAATACGGTATTTTTCTAATCTAATACTCTTGACCACATTGTTTGGTTTGATAGTTTATTTATTCATGTCTACTATCCAATGTGATTCGTTTGCTTATATGATTACTTTGAATGTGATTTGGAACGCATTCCCAAATCTCATTCATAATCTGGCCAGAGGTTTTAAATCATATCATAGAGTATTCTCCCTCAAACAGTTTGAAGGTTAGAGATCCCTTGTTGCGCATTCACTTGCCTCCATGACTAAGTGGCTTAACCCCAACGATGTTGTGGACACCCCGATGGGGTGACTTTGACATAATCAAAGATCAAGGACTTAACTACAAGACAACTGTGATGCCTCAGGTCAAAGGACTAATTTGCATTATCCCAAACATGAGTTCTCATGTGACATGAGTATGAGAATTCTTCGTTGATCACGTTCAGTGAACTCATTCTCTACTGAGCACCTACGTACTTGTCTTGATGTCACACACACCAATGACTCGAGACTAGTCACTCTCCCTGAGAGAAGACATATCACGTACCGATCTTGACGGACTGTCAATGCCCAATTGGCAATCCTATGATCAGGAACATTTAGGATGTGTCTACGAAAGAATGGTCTCATGAATCTAACTTCATTAGATTGCATTCTCCCAATCACATATTCCTTGGACTTTATCGTTTAAGCATATAACATTTATATGAGACGGCTCAAACAATAATTTATGCCCTTTATATGTAAACTAGATTAGTTTAACATGTGAGATGTCCGTAAAGTATCATCATATGATTGGCTTTAGGGCACATTTCCAACACATCTACCCTCATAACGACCCACTGATCGTGGAAGCTCACATAGCCAACTTTGAAGTACGACTAATCCTGGTAGACATGGGGGCTTCGGTCAATATCATGTTTGCTGAAGCTTTAAGGGCACTTAATGTAGCTGAACACTTACTCGACCACTCGATTTCCCCTCTGATAAGCTTCTCCGGTGATATCGTGCAACCTTTGGGGAGCATACACTTACCTTTCACCATTGGTACAGGCCCTTACACAGCTACCATTACCACTAACTTCCTAGTGGTTGATTGCCCAACGGCATACAATGTCATCTTCGGACGCACAGGCATCAATAATCTCAAGGCTATGGCAATGGTTACATCAGAGGAGATCAACTTAGTGCACGGTCATGTTACAACACTTCGGTCAAGCAACAACACGTGCCTAAGGAAACCCTTTCTATACTTGACCAAGTCATAAAGACCAGCCTAGACGAAGCCAACTTAGATCTTCACGGTGGCAAGAGTCAACTCGACGATCTTCGAGATGACGTTTTCACCCAGCAAGCACAACCCGCTGAAGAGTTGAAGAAGGTCTCTATCTCAAAAGATTATCCAGATCGCATGGTGAAGATTGGTACCACCTTGTTACCACCCATTCGGTTGGCATTGATCTCCTTTTTGCAAGAGAACACTTAGGTCTTCGCCTGGTCATATGAGGACATGCCAGGCATCTCTCCCGATATAATCTGTCATCGCTTAAGTATTGACCCAAACACCAAGCCAGTGAGACAGAAGCGAAGATCTTATGACGCTGAATAGTACAAGGCAATGAAGGCAGAAGTTGAAAAACTCAAAGGCATAGGCTTCGTCCGTGAAGTCAATTATCCAACGTGGGTAGCAAATGTTGTCCTTGTTAAGAAGAATCCGACCAAGGAAAGTTTCCTGCTCCAAAAGGTCTTGTGGAGAATGTGTGTCAATTACACTGACCTAAACAAAGGATACCAGAAGGATAGCTTTCCTTTTCCTCTCATAGATAGACTTATAGACTCTACGGCAGGGTGTGAACTCCTGAGCTTCATGGATGCTTACTCAGGATATAACCAAATCCTCATGAACCCTCTGGACTAAGAACACACAACCTTCACTACTGACAGGGGACTATATTGCTACAAAGTCATGCCCTTCGGGCTAAATAATGTAGGAGCGACTTATCAGAGACTCGTCAATTCAATGTTCACTAAACAAATTGGGAAAACCATGGAAGTTTACGTTAATGATATGCTAGTCAAGAGCAAACATGATGACCAACACATCACCAACCTATCTGAAACTTTCACCATTCTGAAGAGGTATCGAATGAGGTTGAACCCCAACAAATGTGCCTTCGGCGTAGGCTCTGGCAAATTCGTAGGCTTCATGATAAGCCAACGAGGCATTGAGGCTAATCCCGAGAAGATCAAAGCATTCCACAACATGAAGGAACCGGTAACTTCAAAAGACATCTAGAGCCTTACTGGCAAGGTGGCAGCCTTAACTAGGTTCGTCTCTAAGGCCACCGACAGATGTGGTCATTCTTCAAAACACTTAAGGGAAGTAAGAAGTACATTACATAGACTGATGAATGTACCGAGGCATTCAAGAACCTCAAAGACTACATGAGTAAAGCCCCTTTACTTTCCAAACCTGAGGTTGGTCACACTCTCATTATCTATCTGTCGGTATTGGCTTCAGCTGTAAGTTCTGTTCTCATTCGAAAGGATGGTAATGTCAAACAACCTGTCTACTATGCTAGTAAGGCCTTACAAGATACGGAGACACGATACTCCAACATTGAGAAATTGGCTCTAGCATTGGTCATGTCTGCTCGAAAACTTCGTCTTTACTTCCAAGCACACTCCATTATCATGCTTACCAATCATCATCTTCGACAGATACTCCAAAGTCCTGATACTTCCGAGGGAATGATCAAATGGGCGATAGCATTGGGTGAGTTTGACATCTCCTACCAACCAAAGCCAGCTGAGAAGGGCCAAGCAGTGGCAGACTTCATCGTCGACTTCACATATCCTATTGACATTGTTTCTACGCCTAAAGAAGTGGTTTCATTAACCTCGGAGGCTCAGAAAATAGAACCAACAGCCCCAGCATGAAGTCTATATGTTGATGGCTCGTTCAACCAACAGGGTTGTGGAGCAGGACTAGTCCTTACGACCCCTGACAAAGTGGCGATGGAGTATGCTCTTCGTTTCAAATTCAAGACGTCGAACAATGAGGCCGAATATGAAGCCCTCCTAGCAGGCTTACGTTTGGCCAAACACCTTAGGGTTAAGCGAATTGATATCTTCAATGATTCCCGATTGGTGGTTAACCAGGTCACCAACAAATTTGACGCTAAGGATAGCTTCATGGCAGCATATTTGGCACAAACACAATTGTTGCTCAAGCACTTCCACTACCAGATCACCCAAATTCCTCAAGCAGCAAACAGTCATGCAGATGCTTTGGCTCGCCTCGCCTCAGTGGTGGAAGACAAGATTGGGAGAAAAATTCAGGTCGAATTGTTGGCAACACCAAGCACCATGGTTGCGGAAATGTGCAACTTACAACAAGGAGATAGTTGGATTACCCCGATTTATAGATCCCTTGCTCATGGCACCCTTCCAAATGACAAAGTTCAAGCTAAGAAGATTTGATACAAGGCTACCCGTTACTTGATCATCAATTACCAACTATACAAGCGAGGTTTTAACCTACCATACCAAAGATGCCTTACGCTCGCATAGGCGGAAACTGTCCTTTGGAAAATACATGAAAGAGTCTGCGGAGATCATGCTGGATCTCGATCCCTAAAAGACAAGGCTTTTCGCCAAGGATATTACTGGCCAACACTCCACCAAGATGCCATCAGAATATCCCACACATGTGATAAGTGTCAACGCTACGTAACTATTCCTCATTCCTCTCCCGAGCCGCTCACTCCTATGATCAGCCTTTGGCCCTTCGCCCAATGGGGACTTGATTTGATCTGCCCAATGCCTGCAGAGAAGGGCAAGGTTCGGTATGCAATCGTTGGAGTTGACTACTTCACAAAGTGGGCCAAAGTAGAACCCTTGGCAACCATTACTGAGGCAAAAATAGAAGACTTCGTATGGAAGAACATCCTTTTCAGATTCGGCATTCCCAATGCGATAGTTACTGACAACGGACGACAATTCGACAACAATAAGTTCAGGATGTTCTGCTCTAAGTTCAACATCAACTTATGTTTTGCCTCCCCAACCCATCCCTAGTCTAATCGACAAGATGAAGCCATCAACAAAATAATCAAGCGAACTTTGACAACCAGCTTGGATAAGGCTAAAGGTTGTTGGCCAGAATTTGTACCCTAAGTTCTTTGGTCATACCGCACTTCGTATCGGACATCAACAGGAGAAACCCTATTCTCATTTACCTTTGGTACAGAGGCAGTTGTCCCAGTTGAGCTCGAGCAAGCAACGTTCCGAGTCCAGAATTACGTGCAAAGTGAAAATGACAAACAACTTACCCTTAACTTAGATCTAGTCGAGGAACACAGAAACCAGGCTCACTTGAGGAATGTCGCCTACAAGCAGCGCATCTCCAAGTACTATGACTTAAGGATCAAACCTCGTTCTTTCAAATTAGGGGACTGGGTATTGAAGAAAAGATTACTCTGCGACAGAGTCCCCGAGTGAAGGAACACTTAGTCCAAACTGGGATGGACCGTTTGAAGTTATTAGCATCAGTCGCTCTGGCTCCTACAAGCTTAGAAGCTCTGATGGCAAGACCCTTGGCCATCCATGGAACGTTGTTCACTTGAAGTACTATTATAAGTAAACTCACATTGTACAAGTGTTAAGCTTCAGCCGTTTGGCATCCTATGTAACGAAGACTATTTGGCATGAATTCAATAAAGAGGTGATTTAGACAACTTAATCCTAATCCTCTAACATTCCTAGCAATGAAACACTCGGGTTCAAAGCTTCAACATGAATGCTTCCAACATGAAACAAAGTCTAAGTATATGTCAACAAGACTATACAAATAAACGAACAGCTTCACAGTATATTCGTTCAATCATACATTCTAACACATTCATACATAAGCCAACTGTGCTTTGAAAGGGTTCAACATATTTTATGTCATTTGACACTTGCTACAATGTGCCTAGACACTTTGCCCTTATTCTCACCTACCAGGTGATGAAATGTGAAGAAGGAACTCATCTTCATGCCACCAACTAGGTGATGAAATATACAACCCGTACTCTCCTTCATGCCACCAACAGGTGATGAAATGTACAACCCGTACTCTAATATCATTTGGCAACTTGCCACTCATGCCACCAAGGAACTCATCTTCATGCCACCAACCAGGTGATGAAATGTACAACCCGTACTCTAATATCATTTGGCAACTTGCCACTCATGCCACAAAGGAACTCATCTTCATGCCACCAACCAAGTGATGAAATGTACAACCCATACTCTCCTTCAGGCCACCAACCAGGTGATGAAATGTACAACCCGTACTCTAATATCATTTGGCAACTTGCCATTCATGCCACCAACCAGGTGATGAAATGTACAACCCGTACTCTCCTTCATGCCACCAACCAGGTGATGAAATGTACAACCCGTACTCTAATATCATTTGGTAACTTGCCACTCATGCCACCAACCAGGTGAAGAAGGAACTCATCTTCATGCCACCAACCAGGTGATGAAATGTACAACCTGTACTCTCCTTCATGCCACCAACCAGGTGATGAAATGTACAACCCGTACTCTAATATTATTTGGCAACTTGCCATTCATGCCACTAACCAGGGGAAGAAGGAACTCACATTCGTACCACCAACCAAGTGATGAAAGCAACTCACCATTCATTCCACCTACCAGAAGACTAGTGGTACAACTTGTACATGTGAACTCCTAGCATTCACAAATAATCAAAAACCCTTAAGCGTGGCAACTAACTGGGGGAACACTTATGCCCAACAAGAGATATAGTCACCAACAAAGTCTTATTGCAAGCCAACAGCAACTTCAGTGCATGGCATACGAAGATCAAGTTATTCAGCTCTCTTGCATCTGCTTCAAACATTTCCCCTCTGCAACAATGCAAACACTACAACTCGTAGAAAGCTTCACACATTCTTGATCAAGACAGTGTGAAGCAAAACCAATTTATGGTGCCAACAAGAGCTTCATCAATGGAGGGCAACCACAATTCTCAAAAGCTTTACACACTCTTGATCAAGACAGTGTGAAGCAAAACCAATTTATGATGCCAACAAGAGCTTCATCAAAGGAGTTCAACCACAATTCTCAAAAGTTTCACACACTCTTGATCAAAATAATGTGAAGAAAAACCAATTTATGGTGCCAACAAGAACTTCATCAATAGAGGGCAACCACAATTCTCAAACGCTTCACACACTCTTGATCAAGACAGTGTGAAGCAAAACCAATTTATGGTGCCAACAAGAGCTTCATCAAAGAAGTTCAACCACAATTCTCAAAAGCTTTACACACTCTTGATCAAGACAGTGTGAAGCAAAACCAATTTATTGTGCCAACAAGAGCTTCATCAATGGAGGGCAACCATAATTCTCAAAAGCTTCACACACTCTTGATCAAGACAGTGTAAAGCAAAACCAATTCATGGTGCCAACAAAAGCTTCACCAAAAGAGTTCAACCACAATTCTCAAAAGCTTCACACACTCTTGATCAAGACAGTGTGAAGGAAAACCAATTTATAGTGCCAACAAAAGATTCATCAATGGAGGGCAACTACAATTCTCAGACCTTCGAAGCAAATTCAATTTATATGGTTCATCCAAAACCTTCGACTACTACAAGGTGTGGCTTGCATCACAATCTCTTGCTCAACAGTGTGGAAGAAAAATTTGTATATGTTGTCTTTCCCACATTTTCAAATTTCTAGTTTCCCAAAAAAAAAAAAAAAAAAAAAAAGGAAATTCAACAAAACTTCATCAATGGAGGACAACTACAAATTCTCATAAGCTTCACACTAGCTTGATCAAGATAGTGTGAAGCAAAATCAATGCATGGTACCCAACAAAAGGTTCAACTCCAAAGCTTCACCAAGAAAAGCTTCACCAAGAAAAGCTTCATCAATGGAGGACAACTACAAATTCTCAAAAGCTTCACACTATTTTGATCAAGATAGTGTGAAGCAAAATCAATTCATGGTACCCAACAAAAGCTTCAACTCCAAAGCTTCACCTACAAAGCTTCAACTCCAAAGCTTCACCTACAAAAGCTTCAACACAAAAGCTTCACACGCAAAAGCTTGACCCACAAAAGCTTCACCTACAAAAGTTTCACCCACAAAAGCTTGACCCACAAAAGCTTCACCCACAAAAGCTTCACCTACAAAAGCTTCACCTACAAAAGCTTGACCCACAAAAGCTTGACCCACAAAAGCTTCACCTACAAAAGTTTGACCCACAAAAGCTTCACCTACAAAAGCCTGACCCACAAAAGCTTCACCTACAAAAGCTTGACCCACAAAAGCTTAACCCACAAAAGCTTCACCCACAAAACTTCCGCACAAAAGCTTCACCTACAAAAGTTTCACACTATCTTGATCAAGATAGTGTGAAGCAAAATCAATTCATGGTGCCCAAAAAAGCTTCAACCTCAAAGTTTCACCTACAAAGCTTCAACACCAAAACCTCACCTACAAAGTTTTAAAATATATATATATATATATATATATATTTTTTCGGAAATTCCAAAATTCAAAAATTTGGAAATTCGAAAATTCAAAAATTCGAAAATTCGAAAATTAAAAAATTCGAAAATTCGAAAAAAAAATTGAAAAAACAAATTCGAAAGAAAAAAAAAAGTTGCCTAGGCCTTCTCTTCTTTGGGCCTAACAACTTTCGTAACAAATATATATGAAGAAGGAGTTTTGGGCTACCACTTAGAAAGGAAATGCCTCATTTGTCAACTCCCTCGACCGGAGACTTGGAGGAATCCTACCATATGGTTCTGCACCTTGATACTCAGAAGTCTCACGACCACTAAGTGACTTGGATTTTTCAAGTCTCCGAACGAGAAGTTTTCCTCGCTCGGGAAATTAAGGGAGCACTACCTCAACCTACATGCTTTACTCACAAGCTTCAACATACAAGCTTCAACAAAAGGAAAAATTCAAAGAACTTAGTGAAGAAGGCCTTGGTGTATTTAACACAATACATTGAAATGAAGCAAATCTTGTTTATTGATATCTCCGATAAGTTACAAATATGTATGTATACATGAATCAAAATAAACAAACAAGAGGGAGCCTTCACAAAGGTTGCTTAGGAGAAGTCTCAGCAGTCGGCAGAGCCCCAGAAAGAGGAGGCACCAGAGGATGACTATTCAGAGCCTCAGTGCTAGGCATAACCCCAGAACGAGGAGGCACCGAAGGTTGATCATTTGGAGCTTCATTACGCGGTACAGCCCCAGAAGACGAAGGAAATAAATGCCTTTGGAACAAACCCACAAACCTCTGATGGTCAAGTAAAATCTGACCATCAGATTCCTGCAGCTGGTCGAGCTTTCTCTTCATGTTTGTAGCATAGTCATGTACGAGCCTGTGCAACTGTTTATTCTCATGCTTGAGCCCTCTGATCTCCTGTTTGAGACTTATCACTTCAGCCGTTAATGATTCAACTTGGCAGGTTCGAGCAAATAGGCGTTGGGCCATATTAGACATAGAACCTGCACACTACACACTGAACACTGAGAGCAAGAAAATCCTTAACAGCCAACTCATCAGACCGTTTAGAAAGTAGTCTATTATCTTTGGGAGTGAGACGGTTCCTGGTCACCACCGCAGTGGTCATATCATTCTTCATCACAGAGTCCCCAATGATAAAAGGACCAGCAGGGGATAAGAAGGATGGGTGCCATATGTTATCTTGAGAAGGCATGACTGCCTCTTCACCAAAGTTCAAGTCAAAACGACGGTCAGATGGGCCAGACATTCTCAGAAATAATGAAGGAGAAATGAGGTGCAATAAATCTCTGAAGTAAGGGGAAAATTCCTACAAGCAATAACTCTCTGAATGTACTCTTTGCACACAAATGGTGCCCATATAAAAGAAAGGGCAACAAGGTCGTTGGTTCAAAAATCGAAGAGGCACCACTTTCCACACGCAACATTAGCTCCTCGTGTACTACAGATAACTTTGCCAAAGATCTCTGACGAAGTTTAGACACATAAATTTTGAAGGTCTAACTACCATACTATTACCCACAAGGGTAAAGGAATAGCACCACTGCTTGATAACTAGAAAGTCCCAATGTGTGTGAACCTCCGTGCTTCATGGCAAGGCAAACTGGCAAAAATGCCCAACCTTTACTCACATTCGAGAAAACACTCCCAACAAGATTGCTTGCTCAAAAATCGAAGAGGCACCGTCATACAAATCTCGAGCCCCATACTCCCAACAGGATTACTTTCTAAAAAATCGAAGAGACACCGCTCTCTGAATCTCAAGAGCCAGACTCCCAACAAGATTGCTTGCTCAAAAATCGAAGAGCCACCGCCCTCCGAATCTCGAGAGCCAGACTCCCAACAGGATTACTTTTTCAAAAATCGAAGAGACACTGCTCTCCGAATCTCAACAGTTAGACTCCCAACATGATTACTTTCTCAAAAATTGAAAAGGCACCTTTCTTTGAATCTCGAGAGCCAGATTCCAACAGGATTGCTTGTTCGAAAACCAAAGAGGCACCGCTCTCCGAACTTTGAAAGCCAGATTTCCTTGAATAAAGCTTATCTGCAATTTTCACATGCAACATCAGCTTTCCAGATACCACAGACCACTTTTTCAAAGCGCTCTGACAAAGTTAAAACATGTGAAGCTTGCAGCTCCCATTACATTGCTATGACTAAGAAGGGTAAATGAATAGCATTATTAATTGCTCAAAAATCAAAGAGGCACCGCCCTCCGAATCTTGAGAGCCAGACTCCTAACAGGATTACTTTCTCAAAAATCAAAGAGGCATCGCTTTCCGAATCTCAAGAGCCAGACTCCCAACAGGATTGCTTTCTCAAAAATCGAAGAGGCACCGCTCTCCGAATCTCGAGAGCCAGATCCCCGACAGGATTGCTTGTTCGAAAATCGAAGAGGCATCGCCCTCTGAACTTTGAGAGCCAGATTTCATTGGATAAAGCTTGTCTGCAATCTTCACACGCAACATCAGCTTTCCAGATACCACATAAGGCATGGGTAGAAAAGGAAAAGAAAAAGAAAAATTCGTGGAAAATAGAATGAAAAGAAGAAAAGTTGTGAAAAGAGTTGAAAAATTTATGAGAAAGAGCTCTAAAGTGTTGTTTGTTGAAGAAAGAGTCCAAAGTCTTGAATTCGACCCTAAATGTTGCATGAATCTTCCCTTTGTGTTTAAAAGTTGATTTTTCCATTCTAAAGTAAATTCCAAGTGTCGATTCCATTACTTTGCTTGCTATCGCTTTAAGAACATTTGTTATTCCTATCCTTTCTTTGTTAGCCATTACCCCCAAGCCCTGTTACAACCCTTGACTTCAATCTTGAGTGTTGTGTGTTTCAATTTGTGGAGTTTGAAATTGATATGAGCATATGGTGTCACTGGTTCTCACTTCTAAGTAGTAGCATTCCATTCATGAGATCATATATATACATGAATTAATAATTCCAGAAATTGCGTTTTTGTTGAAAAACATATGCGAGTACTAGTTTTCATGTTCACATCAATCTTCTCACATATACCTAGTATAGGGAGTGTAGTCAGAAATTCTTGTGTAAAAATAAGAGTGTATCTAGTAAGGAATTGAGGAAATTCTCTAAGGCATGTTACTATATTTAAAATGCTGTTTTAATTGATTAAATGTGAGCTAGTGAATGGTGACTATGATTAAGTATGCTCGAGGGTAAGGAATGCTTAAATCTATGTAAGTGGTGATCTTTGGCATGTCATGTTTCATTGAAAATCCCTGAGGCAAATGTTGGAAGGTTAGGTTGTGTTTTGTTTGTTTTGTTTTGTTTTGTTTCTTTTGTTTTGCTAGAGGACTAGCAAAAGCTAAGTGTGGGGGAATTTGATAGGAGCATATTTATGCGACTAGTTAGCTTGTTCTTGTGCATTTGTGTTGTTATTTCTTAGTTAATTATGTATTTTAAGCTATTTTCGTGTGTTTATAGGTCATAATAACAAAGTTGGCAACAAAGTGCATTTTGGAGCATTTTAGAGCATTTTTTAGCCAAGATTGGATAGTGCAAGCATGGAGACATAAGGATGGACGTTTTTGAAGATTTGAGGGCTAGAAATCAACATGTGTGTTTTCAAGTGTGTTAACCTACAACTCCAAACATCCATCCACTACACCCATTACATCCACTCATTACAAACATTCATCCACTACACCCATTACATCCACTCATTACCAAACATCCACCCACTACACCCATTACATCCACTCATTACAACTCCATACACTCCTTTCCCTAGCCTATAAATACATCCACCCGTCACCATAATTTGGGGAGGCCATCATCCAAAGACCCCACATCATCTACACAACTTTCCACCCTTCACCATAACTCACCTATATGCATCTATCACCACAAGAGACCATCCATTCACCACTCACACCTTGGTGCCGTATATTTGCAAGGAAGGAGGATTGCTTGGAATTGTGCTAGTCATTCAATTTGGATTGCTGGAGCATTCTAGGTGTATTCTACTTTGGTTTTCAATGTTTAATTTCAATTGTTTCTGTTTAATTTCAAGTATGAGGAACTAAACCACTTTTCGCTAGAGGAGAATTCGAAACCATGAATATATTTGCAATATGAATTGATTTCTTCCAATTGTGATTTGATGAGTTGTGATTGCAATTCAATTATCTATTTTATTCATAACGGATTTGTGTATGTTTATTAAGGTGCATATTTAGTTTTCATGCATGAATTTGATGCTAGGATATAAATAAGTTTCACCTAATCGTTACAAGTTTATATTCATGAGTAGTGAAGGTTGCTTGTCACAATCGCGTTAATTGAATTCTTGGCGAACGTATCATGCATTCATAGTTACAATTGCCTCGTCAACGCTTATGATTTTCATGGAATGTAATGATCTTTAATTGTATCTCTATTATGCATTCATATAGGGGACTTTTAGAGAATGATTTGGGTTGTCGCATGCATTCATCCAATTCAATGAGTAAAGGAAAATCTGAGGGTTAATTTGTGCATCACGGTTAATTTGGGGTGTTGAGTATCATAGTTTATTGAACAGCAATTTGAGATTGATTTGTATGCAAGTGTGTCATGTGCGAAGAAAGACCTTCTAGCTAGCCCATCATCCATCCAAAACTACCGATTTCGTGCAAATCTGTTTAGTTCTGTATTTGTTTTGTTTTACTTTATTTTCGTCCAAAACTCAATCCCCCTTTATTTTAATGTGTCTAATTAGTTAGAATCTGTTTTAGTTTGTGTTTTTAAGTGTTTTGAGTCTATAGAGTCTAGTTAAGTGTTTTTAAGTTTCTTTTTGTAAGTCAGTTTAGTTTAGATTAGCAATCCCTCCTAATCCCCGGTCCAGAACGATCCCTACTTATACATATACTACAATTGTCAAAAGAGGGTTTAATTTGAGTGCTTAACTTTCATCGCATCAAATTTTGGCGCCGTTGCCGGGGATTAGCAATTTTGCTAATCCCTTGTTATTTCTTTTTGTTTTTTTCCATGTTTTTTTTTTGTTTTAGTTACTGACTTTGTTTCTATTTGTGTCTCTTATTTTTACTTATGATATTTGATTTAGTTTTGTTTCCTTGATTTCAAGTACTAGAGAAGTAAGACATGGATTTTGCTACTATTCAAGCTCAATTGGCGAAACTTACTTCTCAATTGTCACAATATGCCGAAAGGACCACAATGCAAAGTGTCCCTACAGATGGTGTGTCCTATGGGCAAGGATATCCAACTCATCAATGTTCTCAATTCGCTACGAATGAAGATGCTTGGGGTTATCAAGGCCATAGCCAATCAGGGGACAACATGTTTTCCAACGCTTACAATTCGAATTTGAGAGATTATTCAGATTACATGTGTGGAGAACCGCAACAATTCCAACAGGATGGATATTGGCAGCAAGAAGAGGAGTTCTATCACTGGCCATATGAACCATCGCAGCCACCACAACCTCATATACAATATGCCCAATCAAACTCAGACTCGTCAATAGATTACAATCAAATTCTGAATGAATTAAACTCTTTGGTGCAGGGCTCACAACAAGAAGAATATATGCCGCCATCAGAGGAGTTCTATCACTGGCCATATGAACCGTCACAGTCACCACAACAATCTGCCCAATTCAATTCAGGTACATCTTTGGATGATGATATGTTTAATAAGTTACTCACCTCTTTGAACCAGAAAGTAGAAAATCAAAACAAAGAGATACAAAATCAAGCCAAAAAGATGAGTGAATTGGAGAAGCAAACTGGGCAGATTATGGAGTTCATGGCACAAATTCAAGAGCAAAGTGAACTCCCTAACTGAACTATTGAAAATTCGAAGGAAGATTTTGAAATCCATGATGCTATCACTTTGAAAAGTGCTATGGAGGTTGGAGCTAACCTAAAAACATCCAAACATAGCCTAGAAGTGGATGAGGAGCTGCTGATTGAGGAGGAGGAAGAAGACATACACACGGAAAGGGTAGAACAACCCTTGCCGCATCCCCTTAAGCCCTCTAAACCACCCACCACAAATAAGGACATCCCAATTTCATTTCATTCAAATGTTATTCCTCCGAACATCCCTTTTCCTCGTAGGTTTTTGATTCCCAAGAAAGAAGAGAGTGAAAAAGACATCGTGGAAGCCTTCCCAAAGGTGCAAAATGATATTCCAATTCTTGATGCAACAAATCAAGTTCCAGATTGTGTTGAAATGTTTAAAGGACTTTGTACACCAAGAAGAATGATTCAAGAGAAAGTAGTGGCTGGAGAAGATGTAGAATGCATCAAAGAGGATGTGCTTGAGACAACCATTCCTAAAGAAGTTGAATTTTATGACACGGGACAAGTCCCAACCATCACATTCAATCTGGCCAAGTCTAATATCCCTGAAACTTTCAAAAAAGTGGTGTTTGTCATTGAGTTCTTGTCGGACAAAGCAAGTAAGTCATCTTCTCCAATTTTACATACGTTTTCCACTAACTTGCTGATTTTGATGATTCAGGCACTCACACTAGAATTTACACCATTGCCGGATCACTTCAAGTATCACCTTCCATTCGAAGATCACTTCCATGGAACCTAGGGGAATGTGACGGGAGGTATCGTCCGGATGCAAGACGTTAAAGAAAGTGCTTCTTGGGAGGTAACCCATGTATTCAAAAAAGGAAGATCTATGAATCGCTCTACAATCAGTTTTGCGTTTCTAAAAACCTTCCCTTTTCTACATTTCTATTTTGCCATGATTGTCATTTTTTATTTTTGTTGTTTATTTAATTATTTTTGGGTGTGGGTTTATTTTTGAAACATTGAAAAATATGCAAGATATTCTTACATTCATTTTCATGAAGAAAAAAAAAGAACATTAAGCAGGAAATTACAAGAGGGAGTCTTCATAAAGGCTGCTTAGGAGAAGTCTCAGTAGTCGGCGGAGCCTCAGTAGTCGGCAGAGCCCCAGAAGAAGGAGGCAGCAGAGGTTGATCATTTGGAGCTTCAGTATGCGGTGCAGCCCCAGAAGACGAAGGCAAATGCTGTTGGAACAAACCCACAAACCGCTGATGATCAAGTAAAATCTGACCATCAGATTCCTGCATCTGGTCAATCTTCCTCTTCATGTTTGTAGCATAATTATGTGCGAGCCTGTGCAATTGTTTATTCTCATGCTTAAGCCCTCTAATCTACTGTTTGAGACTCATCACTTCAGCCGCCAATGATTGAATTTGACGGGTTCGGGCAAATAGGCGTTGGGCCATATTAGACACGGAACTTGCGCACTGCACACTGAGAGCCAGAGAATCTTTTACAGCCAACTCATCAGACCGTTTGGCAAGTAGTCTATTATCTTTGGGAGTGACAAGGTTCCTGGCCACCACCGTAGCTGTCATATCATTCTTCATCACCGAATCCCCAACGGTAAGGGGACCAGTAGAGGATATGAAGGATAGGCGCCATATGTTGTCTGGAGAAGGCGGGACTGCCTCTTCACCAAGGTTCAAGTTAAAACGACGTTTGGAGGGGCCAGACATTTTCACAGGTGTTAAAGAAAGAAGAGGTCGGAGAAGTCGAGATCGTAGAAGTGCAAGAAGAGAGTTTTTACCGGCAGAAATTCAAGTGTGCTTTGAATGTCATGCGTACCTCTATAAAAATCAGCACTCGATGGGATTTCAGAGATCGAAGAGGCGAGCTCAGAAATCAAAAAGGCCAACTAAAAAAAATCAAAAAGGCGCTAACTTTCTCAAAAGCTGAGCTTGCTCAGAAACCACGGCCAATCTTCTTTTCCAGATTTGTCCGCACTTGTCACATGCAACTCGACGGGATTTCAGAGATCGAAGAGGCAATTCCACATATCGGAGAGGCATCTGCTTTTGCAGACGTGTCAACATCAGTCACATGCAGAGTAAGCTTTGCGAAAATCACAGGCAATTTGTCGACGAGCCAATTCCAACCATCTGCTTTTGTAGACGTGTCAACATCTGTCGCATGCAGAGTAAGCTTTGCAGAAATCACGGGCAGTTTGTCAAAGCGCCGATTCCAACCATCTGCTTTTCCCGACGTGTCAACATCTGTCACTTGCATAGTCAGCTTTATGGAAATTACGGGCAATCTGTCGAAGATCTTTTGTTAAGTAGAAAGCACGTGAAGTTTACTATGAAATCATCCAACGGTTGCTCACAAGAGTGAAAGAATAGTACCGGTTATTAATTCCTATAAATGTCATCCTTTAACCTCAATTGTAAGGCAGACATACATAACCCCCTTTCTTCTCATAAAATGCCTTTCCAACACACTCTCTCGAGTCACTCAATGTTCCTAATTCCTTGGGGTACCTCTGTAAACAACTCATCCAAAGCAAAAGTATTTCATATCATGAAGGTTGAAAGCAAGAGTATCTCATATCATGCTTTCTCCCTGTCCTTCTCCTTGTTTTTGTTTTAGGATAAGGAGAAAGAGAGCAATCAGCCAGCACTTGGTATGAATCTTCAGATCTGGAACCGACTGCCTGGAACCCCTTCCTAATTGCTTACCTAGCCTTGCTCTCGAGTACTCATCTTCATCATATTATGCTTCATCTTCGTCTACCACATCTGCCTAGAGAACAGATAAGGGAAGTGAAAATGATACCTCGAAGCATGTGGAGACAATTTACCAATTCATCCTCAGCTAGGGACAAGGAGAAAGAAAGCAAGAGGTGGGCACTTGGAAAGATTGAAGAAAGAAACAGACCAACACCTCTACCTCGTGTCTGCCCGCCATGCAGAAGAATCAAGCAGAGAAGAATGCAGACTGCACAATCAAATCAACCCAGAAGAAGGAGTCTGATTTGAAACCAAGGAACTCTCATATTCCTCGCTCAGAATTCCAAACCAGTTCGAGATCAAAGCTGTGGAAAGATAACAAGATTCTCTATCTCCAAAAACCAGATTTGCGTTCTTAAACTCTACTATGTCTAATTTTTACTTTGCCATACTTGTCATGTTTATTCGTTATTTGTTTGTGTGAGTTTATGCTTGAAACATTGAGGACAATGTTTGATTTAAGTGTGGAGGGTAACCATTGTTTTGCATGAAATTCGTAGGAGCTTATCACCCATTACTTCTAGTGTTGTTCCTTGCCGTTTTAAGTGTTTTTAAGCTGTTTTGGAGTGTTTCAGTGTGTTTTGACATAAAAATCCGAAAATCTCATAAAAATTTGAAAAATTGTTTTGAAAAACCCAAAAAGAGTTGTTTTTGTATGTTTATTTGTGTCTTAGGGTACCTTCCAACACAATGATGAGGATTTGGTTTTTAATTACATGACTGTTAAAGAGAGTTATAAACATGGATGAAAATTTGATTTACTCTTTGGTGTATGCTTGGTTGTGGTTATAATTTATGAATTCACATGCAATCATAAAGGAAAAATCAATTTTGTAACATGCTTGAAAGAAGGAACTCAAATGTATGCTACAACCTTGTGAGACTTGAGCCTAAACGTTTATTTGGAGAGTTAATAATCTATGCATTTTTGTTTTCTAAAGTCGTTGTATGATCTCATTATTCTTTACTTGGTTGCTACCTAGAATGCGTTCATCATTATAGATCCAAATACTAGAACTCATGCCCATTCCATTCAAAGCATGACATTGATTTGCATAACACATATCCAAGATGAAGTCGTTTAGTGAACCAAAGCCAAAATAGCCGAACCCACCTTTGTCATTTGTTTTGTAGGTTTAAACCCTGTTGAGCCTTGTTTAGCCTATTTTCTTTGTTAAACGACATCATCTCCACCTATCCTAGAATAGGACTATCCATACCCTTGTTCTTGAAGTATAGTGGAGCATAATTTAGAAGGAATTCCTTTTGTTGAACTCTTGCAGAAAAACAAGTGTGGGGGAAGTGATTCTTGTGTGTGTGTGTGCCAAAGTCCTTCATAAGGCATGGGTAGAAAAGGAAAAGAAAAAAAAAAATTCGTGGAAAATAGAATGAAAAGAAGAAAAGTTGTGAAAAGAGTTGAAAAATTTATGAGAAAGAGCTCTAAAGTGTTGTTTGTTGAAGAAATGGTCCAAAGCATTGAATTCGACCCTAAGTGTTGCATAAATCTTCCTTTTGTGTTTAAAAGTTGATTTTTGCATTCTAAAGTAAATTCCAAGTGTCGATTCCATTACTTTGCTTGCTATCGCTTTAAGAACGCTTGTTATTCCTATCCTTTCTTTGTTAGCCATTACCCCCAAGCCCTGTTACAACCCTTGACTTCAATCTTGAGTGTTGTGTGTTTCAATTTGTGGAGTTTGAAATTGATATGAGCATATGGTGTCACTGGTTCTCACATCTAAGTTGTAGCATTCCATTCATGAGATCATATATATACATGAATTAATAATTCCAGAAATTGCTTCTTTGTTGAAAAACATATGTGAGTACTAGTTTTCATGTTCACATCAACCTTCTCACATATACCTAGTATAGGGAGTGTAGTCAGAAATTCTTGTGTAAAAATAAAAGTGTATCTAGTAAGGAATTGAGGAAATTCTCTAAGGCATGTTACTATATTCAAAATGCTGTTTTAATTGATTAAATGTGAGCTAGTGAATGGTGACTATGATTAAGTATGCTCGAGGGTAAGGAATGCTTAAATCTATGTAAGTGGTGATCTTTGGCATGTCATATTTCATTGAAAATCACTGAGGCAAATGTTGGAAGGTTAGGTTGTCTTTTGTTTGTTTTGTTTTGTTTCTTTTGTTTTGCTCGAGGACTAGCAAAAGCTAAGTGTGGGGGAATTTGATAGGAGCATATTTATGCGACTTAGTTCGCTTGTTCTTGTGCATTTGTGTTGTTATTTCTTAGTTAATTATGTATTTGAAGCTATTTTCGTGTATTTATAGGTCATAATAACAAAGTTGGCAACAAAGTGCATTTTGGAGCATTTTAGAGCATTTTTTAGCCCAGATTGGATAGTGCAAGCATGGAGACATGAGGATGGACGTTTTTGAAGATTTGAGGGCTAGAAATCAACATGTGTGTGTTCAAGTGTGTTGACCTACAACTCCAAACATCCATCCACTACACCCATTACATCCACTCATTACCAAACATCCACCCACTACACCCATTACATCCACTCATTACCAAACATCCATCCACTACACCCATTACATCCACTCATTACAAACATCCATCCACTACACCCATTACATCCACTCATTACCAAACATTCATCCACTACACCCATTACATCCACTCATTACCACAACACTCACCCACTAGACCCATTACATCCACTCATTACAAACATTCATCCACTCCACCAATTACATCCACTCATTACCAAACATCCACCCACTACACCCATTACATCCACTCATTACCACAACACTCACCCACTACACCCATTACATCCACTCATTACAACTCCATACACTCCTCTCCCTAGCCTATAAATACATCCACCCTTCACCATAATTTGGGGGTCATCATCCAAAGACACCACATCATCTACACAACTCTCCACCCTTCACCATAATTCACCTATATCCATCCACCACCACAAGAGACCATCCATTCATCAAACCACACATTGTGCCGCAACAAAGAGAAGAAGGAGGACCCTTGGACGTGCTTGCTATTCAAGTTGGATTGTTGGAGCGTTTTTAGGTGTTTTCATTCTTTTGCTTTCAATGTCTACTTTGTTATTTTCTAATTTTGTTGCAATTATGAGTGGCTAAACCCCTATTTACTTAGGGGGAAGTTTGAAGCCATGAACATGCTTGAGATATGAATTGATTTCTTCCAGTTGTGATTTGATAAGTTGTGATTGCAATTCAATTATCTATTTTATTCATAACTGATTCTTGTATGTTTATTAAGGATGCATACTTAGTTTTCATGCATGAATTAGATGCTAGAATATAAATGAGTTTCACCCAATCGTTACAAGTTTATATTCATGAGTAGTGAAGGTTGTTTATCACAATCGCGTTAATTGAATTCTTGGCAAATGTATCATGCATTCATAGTTATAATTGTCTCGTCAACACTTATGATTTTCATTGAAAGTAATGATCTCTGATTGTATCTCTATTATGCATTCATATAGGGGACTTTTAGAGAATGATTTGGGTTGTTGCATGCATTCATCCAACTTAATGAGTAAAGGAAAATCTGAGGGTTAATTTGTGCATCACGGTTAATCTGGGGTTTGATCATCATAGTTTATTGAAAAGGAATTGGAAATCAATTCATGTACAACTGTGTCATGTGCAAAGAACGGACCTCTAAATAATCCATCCATCATCTCATTTCTTAAATTCGCTTTACAATCTGTCTAGTTTTATAACTTGCTTGTTTATTTCAAATTCATCCAAATCAAAACTCCCATTTTACTTTCTTGTTCCAAAGTGTTTAAAATCTATTTTGTTTGTGTTTTAGAGTGTTTTGATTTAAGTCAAAACACTAAATTCATCCAAAGTTGTGTTTGAGTCAAATTTACCCAGTTTGTGTTTTTAGGCAGTTTTGAGTGTTTTAAAGTTATTTTGAGTCTTTAGAATCTGTTTTTAGTCCCTTGAGTCTATTCAAACGTTTTTAACTTTGTTTTTATGTTTTTGAGTAAGTTTAGAGGTTTTAGCAAGCCCTCCTAATCCCCGGTTTAAGAACAATCCCTACTTGCATTTATACTACAATTTGACAACAAAAGGGTTTAACTTGAGTGCTTAACTTTCATCGCATCAGTGTTGTTATTTCTTAGTTAATTACGTATTTTAAGCTATTTTCGTGTGTTTATAGGTCATAATAACAAAGTTGGCAAGAAAGTGCATTTTGGAGCATTTTAGAGCATTTTTTTAGCCAAGATTGGATAGTGCAAGCATGGAGACATGAGGATGGACGTTTTTGAAGATTTGAGGGCTAGAAATCAACATGTGTGTGTTCAAGTGTGTTGACCTACAACTCCAAACATCCATCCACTACACCCATTACATCCACTCATTACAAACATTCATCCACTACACCCATTACATCCACTCATTACCAAACATCCACCCACTAAACCCATTACATCCACTCATTACCACAACACTCACCCATTACACCCATTACATCCACTCATTACAACTCCATACACTCCTCTCCCTAGCCTATAAATACATCCACCCTTCACCATAATTTGGGGGGTCCATCATCCAAAGACACCACATCATCTACACAACTCTCCACCCTTCACCATAACTCACCTATATCCATCTACCACCACAAGAGACCATCCATTCACCACTCACACCTTGGTGCCGCATATTTGGAAGGAATGAGGATTGCTTGGAGTTGTGCTAGTCATTCAATTTGGATTGCTGGAGCATTCTAGGTGTATTCTACTTTGGTTTTCAATGTTTAATTTCAATTGTTTCTATTTAATTGCAAGTATGAGGAACTAAACCTCTTTTGGCTAGAGGAGAATTCGAAACCATGAATATATTTGCAATATGAATTGATTTCTTCCAATTGTGATTTGATAAGTTGTGATTGCAATTCAATTATCTATTTTATTCATAACGGATTTGTGTATGTTTATTAAGGTGCATACTTAGTTTTCATGCATGAATTTGATGCTAGGATATAAATAAGTTTCACCTAATCGTTACAAGTTTATATTCATGAGTAGTGAAGGTTGATTGTCACAATCGCGTTAATTGAATTCTTGGCAAACGTATCATGCATTCATAGTTACAATTGCCTCGTCATTGCTTATGATTTTCATGGAACGTAATGATCTTTAATTGTATCTCTATTATGCATTCATATGGAAGACTTTTAGAGAATGATTTGGGTTGTCGCATGCATTCATCCAATTCAACGAGTAAAGGAAAATCTGAGGATTAATTTGTGCATCACGGTTAATTTGGGGTGTTAAGTATCATAGTTTATTGAAAAGCAATTGGAGATTGATTTGTATGCAAGTGTGTCATGTGTGGAGAAAGACCTTCTAGCTAGCCCATCATCCATCCAAAACAACCAATTTCGTGCAAATCTGTTTAGTTCTAGTTTCTGTTTTGTTTTACTTTATTTTCGTCCAAAACCTAATCCCCCTTTACTTTAGTGTGTCTAATTAGTTAGAATCTGTCTTAGTTTGTGTTTTTAAGTGTTTTGAGTCTATAGAGTCTAGTTAAGTGTTTTTAAGTTTCTTTTTGTAAGTCAGTTTAGTTTAGATTAGCAATCCCTCCTAATCCCCGGTCCAGAACGATCCCTACTTATAAATATACTACAATTGTCAAAAGCGAGTTTAATTTGAGTGCTTAACTTTCATCGCATCAGGGCGGTTGGTTCAAAAAACGAAGAGGCACCACTCTCTGGATTTCGAAGAGGCACCACTTTCGACACGCAACATCAGCTTCTCGGGTACTACAGATAACTTTGCCAAAGATCTCTGACAAAGTTTATGTTGGAAATGTGCCCTAAACCCAATCATATGATGATACTTTACGGACATTTCACATGTTAAACTAATCTAGTTTAATATCAAGGGCGAAGATTATTGTTTAAGCTGTCTCATATAAATGTTATATGCTTAAATGATAAAGTCCAAGGAATATGTGATTGGGAGAATGCAATCTAAAGAAGTTAGATTCATGAGACCATTCTTTCGTAGACACATCCTAAACGTTCCTGATCATAGGATTGCCAATTGGGCATTGACAGTCCGTTAAGATCAGTACGTGTTATGTCTTCTCTCAGGGAGAGTGACTAGTCTCGAGTCATTGGTGTGTGTTACATCAAGACAAGCATGTAGGTGCTTAATAGCGAATGAGTCCACTGAACACGATCAACGAGGAGTTCTCATACTCATGTCACATGAGAACTCATGGTTGGGATAATGCAAAGTAGTCCTTTGACCTAAGGCATCGTCGTTGTCTTGTGGTTAAGTCCTTAATCTTTGATTATGTCAAACGTCACTCTATCAGAGCGTCCACGGCATCGTTGGGGTTAAGCCACTTAGCCATGAAGGCAAGTGAATGCGCAACAAGGGATCTCTAACCTTCAAACTGTTTGAGGGAGAATACTCTATGATATGATTAAGAATCTCTGGCCAAAGTATGAATGAGATTTAGGAAGTCGTTCCAAATCACATTCAAGGTAATCATATAAGCACATGAATCACATTGGATAGTAGACATGAATAAACTAAACTATCAAACCAAACAATGTGGTCAAGAGTATTGTATTAGAGAAAGACCGTATTGCATTTGTAATCCTGAACTGAATAGGTTCTTTACCTCTTCTGATTAGCTTGGGTAACCATGATATGCTGCTAGGTGTCACTCATGGTTTGTGGAAGCCCTAAACGTGTATAATCACTAAAGGGAGAATTGAAAGTAAGTTTCAATTCACAATCGATTTGAAAGAGTTTTGAATCGCCCACTGCCTCGCTAAAAGGAACCTAATGGATCGTACACCGTGTAAGGTGTAGATTGAAGAAACAAAGGAGATGAGTAAGAATAATTAAATGGTTTAATTATTTATGGCAAAGATTAATTAATATGTTAATTAATCAAACGAATAAGTTCGTTAAAGACCTCGGGAAAGTTTTGGACCTTAAGGCCCAATGGGCTTCGAACGTCAAGCCCATTGACTTAAGTTGTATGACAACTTAATGACTAAATATTCACAAAGGCCCAAACAACCCAAATAAACCCTAAGGCCGGCCATATTGTTAAGGGTAGTGAACTTGGACTTATTTACAAGTTTGCCACTCAAATGAATAAAGGTATAAATATGACTTTATAGCCAAAATTCATTTAGGGTTTTCATTAGAGAACATTTCTCTCCTTTTTCTCTGTAGGAGGCCGGCCCCCTTGGAGGGTGCATCTAGCAATCTCACTACTCCAAGGTCACTCATTTCTTCTCCAATCTAACCTTGGTGAAGATACTTAGAGGTTCTCTATTTTGGGAACTTGGAGAATCCTATTCTTCCATCCAAATCCATAGATTTTAGATGCAAGGAATGAAGGCCCTCTCTTTGGGTGATTAGCCTTTGCTTATGCAAAGAGGAATCTACAAAGGTATATATTTCTCAACTCACTTTGATTTGAGTTGAATCTTGGTTCACCAATCTACTAGGCTTTGAATTTCTTGGTTAATGTTTTGTTTTAAGTGCATGCTAGCATGATTCCGCCTTTAATTGTTAATTGCATGCTTATTGATGTTGCTTAAATGAACATGTTTTCAGAAAATAATCCTTGGTATCAGAGCCTAGGTCTAGTAGTTGGTGAATCCTTTTGGGTTTTGTAGTTCATAGTTTCTGATTTAAAAGTTGTAATATGTTACAAGCTTTATTCTTGTTTCTTTGAATGTAAATTTTGTTAGAAAATTTGCCATCTCAAATGTTGTAGATGTAGTTCATATGAGCATGAATATTGGAGCTAAAATTTGGTGCCATGCTTTTGGGAAAATTCGGCCAAATCCAAAGGGTGGATTTTTGGGTTCTTGTTTGACTTGTTAAAAATGTTTTAAGGTGACTTTTGGAACCCCTATGTACCCTAGTTTGGTTATATGTAATTTCCCTTAAGTTTAAATGGTTTTGGGATGTTTTTGGGTCAAAAATGTTCATGGAAAGTTTTTGAGTTTTTCATGAATGTTCTTCATTGTTCTTGACATTTTAGCCAAGAACAAAAAGTTTTGTGTTTTGATTTATTTCATAAAGTCTTTGTTTTGTGCTTTATCAAATGTTTTAATGAGATAGAAATTGTGTAAGGTGATGGAAATGGTGATAGGTGTGTAAGAAGTACTTCTCTTACACACACATCACTTGCATGACTTTAAGTCACATACCACTTGCATGAATTTATGTCACAAAATCCACTTCCAAGGCTTTATGAAATTATTGAAAAATTTCCAAATTTTTTTGGACTTATCTCCACTCCTATTTTCTCCCTAAAACCAGCCACCCTATTAAAATAGGGTATTTTTGGGTCTTTTATGCAATTACATAAAGTTTTGATACTTTTGTGTATTTGCACTTTGGCCCAAAAGTTTACGTTTTTACGTTTAGGTCCAAAAACGCTAAAGGACAAATTGTTTTGATCCTTTAATGAAGTGTTTGCATTGTTTAAATTTTGGGTTCTAGTTGTATTTACATAAAGTAGTGGACTTTTGTGTTTTTACAAAGTGACACCAAAAGTTTATGTTTTCTCAAAATAGCCCAAATGTTGTGGTTATTGCAAGATGACCCAAATTAAGTAGAGAACAAAATTGTTTTGTCTCTTTAAATGAGAATTGGATTTTCATTTTGTTTAGCTCCATTTAAATCAATTTTATGGATATAAAAACCAAATGAAATTGTTGCATTCTATTTAATTAGTTAAAGTGTTAATTAATTAAAGGGTGATTATGAACCTAAGCCTACGATAATTGAGCTATGTGAAAGGCCGTTTCAAATTTGTTTGAACCATGGGAATGTGTAGATTAATTTTGGTTGTAATTTGATTTGATCAAATGTTGTAAAAGAGCATAAGCTCTTCTTTACTTTAAAGTAATTTATTTTGATCAATTGTTGTAAAAGAGCATAAGCTCTTCTTTACTTTAAAGTACTCCATTCTTGTGTTATTTGATATGCATGAAAATGGAGTAGTTGGGTCCAACGCCCCTAGGAACAACACGCCTTAATGTGATTAAACGCGTAACTAAAATCAATCACCATCCCTAGTCCGAGATTCAACACTAGGCTCGTGTTGAATCTAAATAAAAGGTTCATAGTCATCCTAAGGCCCTAAGGCAACTATATAGTCCATTAAATGAATGCAAAGTTTATGTTAGTAGTATCATATACTCTTGCTTTAAAAACCGTTTTATAAGCATAGTGGGAGTATTATATACAACTAAATCAATCAAATGGACCAATAGTTGTAATAGGACCAAAATTGTTTTAATAAAGATTAAAATAAATATGTTTATGTGATGAGACCTAAAACCCTCAAACCAAACCATTATTAAGTTGATAAGCGTGAGAGTGCTTTGAACACTCTTTCGTGGCCTTCCACCATGGTAGCTCCAATCGTTTATGACTTGTACACCGCCTTCACCCTATCATGGGGAAGTTCAAAGTGCATGCTTATACTCAGGAGGAGTCTATATACATACTTGATGAGGTGAGTGTAGGCAACGAGGATGGCTAACATCGTATCATCGTGAGGCTATTCTTGAACCCCTTCACGCACTAAGCATGGTGGGAATGACTTAACTAAGAGAAATGGAGCCAACATCATATCATTGTGAGGTGACATTCTCTAGAGGCCAAATAAGATGGGTACTTGCAAGAGGTTGTTGCAAATGAGTAAGTGTACTCTCTCATTATTATTAATGCTAGCCAACATCATATCATTGTGAGGTGGGCTTGGTAGTAGTGAGTCTCCCATACCCTACTAAGAGTTTCATCCAAAAACTCTCGAATTCCAATGAGGGATATGGAATTTGCCAAAAATAGTGGGTGATGCTATTTGATTTAAAGACCCGAATCAAATGGCTTAAAATCAATCAATTTATATTCGTTATGTATTTGTTTACCAATATATTTGCAAACGCTATCCAACACTCGACAAATAAAAACCGAATGTTTTAGTTTCCGGACTTGGTACCACAATCTCAAAGAATGTCTTAAAAGGATTGCATATGTATCTAAGTAGTCTCATCCTCAAAATCTTCCTAATGATAATGTATCATTGGAAGGACATGTTAGAAAAGTCTATCATGAAGAGGACAACACAAACAACCAATGCTTATTCCTTCGTTATATGAACAAAGGAACTTACGAAGATTAGCATAAAGAAAAGTACACTTTTAGTGTTATTAGTTCTTCACTTACAAATCGTTGTGTGAAGAAATAATGAGTTGTTTTGAACAACCCTTAGTCAATGCAAACACTTAGTGCTTGTTTCTTTGTTAAATGAACAAAGAACTTAAGAAGAAAGCAAAAAGGCGTGGACACTTTTTGTGCCATGATTCTTCACTTACAAATTGTTGTATGAAGAAATGAGGGTTGCCTTGAACAACTCTTGAAAGTTTGTAATTATGTTTAGAACATAATGGTTGGTTGACAAAAATATTCTATAAACATGGACTTATGATGATTTTGAATCATTGAGTGTTGAAGTGATAAACCACTTAACAAGACGGAAACTAGGCTAGGACTTCACCTTTATGTCCCTAACCTAATGGCTCACTAAGTTTATTGTAAACTATGTAGTGAACAATAAACACATGCTCTCCAAATTGTTTGATGTGTATAACACAATTGAAATAAGTTTCAATAGAGACCATGACTATTGTAGTCAAAGGAGAAGTCAAATGAAGAAGATAAAATTAACTCCAAGGGAACAAACTTTCTTTAGGAAAGGATGGACATTGGAAGGGGTATTTGCAAGAAATGTCTTGCAAGTGTCAAGAACACACCTTTCGAAGGTGTTGTAAATTGTTCTTGAATAGTTCAAAACAGTTGGTTCTTCTACTTGAATGCTTGATTCCGTATTAGTAACTATGTTTTACAATCGTTGTAAAAGTGTGGCTAATAAGAAGTAGAAGATTAATGAGAGAAGAGAAAGTACTTCACATTCGGAAAGTGAATCAAATATGGATCTCTGCGAAAGCAGATGGTACTTACTTCCTCATATGAACAACCAAAGAAATTGGAAAAACTAAAGATTGTCTTTACATTCCAATTTTAAGGAACTTAATTCCGTCACTATAGTAGAGATGGATGAATGTTTTGTTTGACAAAACATTGTTCTTTATTAATCAATGATTGGATTATAGTAATCTAATTAATTGTCTCTATAGTAGAGATGATATGGTAGTGTTAACTGTTTAGAATATAATGATGCTTAAAACCCAAAAGGTTGCAAGGTAGTGACTAATCCCAACTAAGTTGTGATACCTCTAAAAACATAAATTACGAGTTGGTCATAGATGGATGCTTTGGATCATTAGATCCGGATCCAATGCCTTCTTATTAAAATTGTATAGAGGCGAAATGTTCGAATCTTTATTCTTTTGGAAAGAAGAAAGAATCACAAAGTTGTTGAGGTTAATTCACTTAGATGTTAGTGGCACTTGTCCACAACATAATACTACTCATGTTGTATGACATTCACCGAAGATCACCCTTGGTTGGACTATAGTTTATTTTAAATAAACACAAGTCCGAATACTTTGCAAAAGGTTTCAAAGAATTCAAGAAATGTAAGTAGATGAGTAAGACGTCTAAAGTATTTACATCCTTAGATTTGATCCAAGGAATGGTAACACTTTAGAATAGTTTTCTTGAAAGATATCAAGGAAAGAAGCATCATATGATAATGGATTTCTCCAATAAGGAGAAGAACGAACTTGAATAAGATTTAGTTCGTTGGATGTTATCAATTACCCATATATAGGATATATACTTCTAAAAACAATATGATTGTCAATTAGAAGATCTTCCAAAATTTTCATGACTCCATATGATGTAGTTGGAAAGAAAGACAAATCTTAATCATGTTAAGATTTGGGGTTGTGTGCTAATAAGCAATATTTGTTTAAAAACTATCTTGTGGGTATCCTTAAATTAACATTTGGATATCAATTCTATAAACCAACCAACAAATGTTGTTTGTTGAGTAGTTCATTGTAATCCTACAATATAATTTGCCTTAGAGCAAATGAACTAGGAATAGAACTCAAAGAATGGGTTCTTTGAGAGACAAGATGATAACCAACAAATATAACAACCTAGTTCATATACCACAAGCTCCAAAGTAGTCAAGAAGGATTTATAAACCGTCTCAATGGTTTGAACTTTATGACTATGTCATAGAGTTACACCTCTTAATTCGAAAGAAATAAGAATGAAAATCCTTATGACTACATTGAGTGTATATACGATATATACTCAAGGGAATGGTAAAGTACCATTTCACCCGAAATAATGAAACCTTCATAAGCTAATTGGTAGCTTAAGGTGACTACAATCAAAGAGATTGGTTGACTTTGAAGGAACCAATTTTGACGTAGTCTTAGTTTCAATTAATTCGGAGATTGCTAGCTACAACTAAATGGTGATTCAATGTTTGGACATAATATGGGTTTCCGAAACCATTATTAAGATAGTCTTAATAATATATGTCTAAAACTATGAATCACAAGACATGTAAGTTGTAAAGATCCATCCATCATGGATTTGATCAAGCTAGTGGGAGCCATAAGCGTCTTATGAGAGAAAGATCAAATTGTTTGATTTCTCATAGAGATGTAAATGAATCTTTTGTTTACTAGGTTTACAAAAGATTAGTGGGAGTTAATCATATTCCTAAATTTGTATATATATATATATAAATGTATATATGATATATATGAATATATATATGATATATTAATTTTGGAAATAAAAGGAATACTTTTTCGTTAAAGTTATGACTTTAAACATTCTTTAAAGTTAGAATATATATGGGAGAAATAGTCTATATACATGGGATGGAAATCTATATTGATAGATTTCAAGATATAATTTCATTATATCAATCCCTAATAATAGACAAAAGATGCTAGGAAGTTTCTCATATGATGATAAACTTCAATTAGAAGGAGGACTCTAGTGTGACTAGCAAGTTGCCTTTCTCAAAGGGAACGTACCCTTTGACTCCCAAAGAAATAATGCATAAATAGAATCCTTTATGCATACACAGAAATGTGATTTACGTATTTCATATTGTATGAAAAACGTTGATATGAATTGTACCTAGAACGGTACAACATAATATCAATGCAATCCCAGGATCAGAACCATGGCAACTGTCAAGTGAGTCCTTAAGTATTTAAGAAATACTAAAGGATAGATTCCTCAAAGAATGAGGAAGAATTAGAGTAACGTAAAGGAAGTGTAAATGTATTAGATTATGAATCTAATCCATCATTGGATGTTTCTTCATTATGAATGAAGAGATAATCAGATATATCTTTATTATGACTAAAGAGATATTTGGATGGAAACATTAAAAGTAATGACTTTATTGTGTTCCATTATGAATGCAAATATATTGCCATATAGAAGTTTACAACAATGTTGTTTGGATGGGAAAGTTCATTTATGAACTCTCTATTCGGTTCCAACAAGAAAGTGTATGACACTAATGGGGCGATAGCTCAAGCCAGGGAATCAAGGTCTCATCAAGATCTGAACTCATATGAGAGACTGAACCACATGATTGAGAATCATGTATAATGGTAACGTCGATATTCTCAAGGTTGCTTCTATGGATAACATATAGATATCCATTGCCTAGGCCTACTACTCAGCCATTTTTGAAATGACTACAGAAGAGGTATCATCACTGATAACCAAGTTGATTGGCTCTAGTGCAAGTGGGAGATTGTTGGAAATGTGCCCTAAACCCAATCATATGATGATACTTTACGGACATTTCACATGTTAAACTATTCTAGTTTAATATCAAGGGCAAAGATTATTGTTTAAGCCATCTCATATAAATGTTATATGCTTAAATGATAAAGTCCAAGGAATATGTGATTGGGAGAATGCAATCTAAAGAAGTTAGATTCATGAGACCATTCTTTCGTAGACACATCCTAAACGTTCCTGATCATAGGATTGCCAATTGGGCATTGACAGTCCGTTAAGATCAGTACGTGTTATGTCTTCTCTCAGGGAGAGTGACTAGTCTCGAGTCATTGGTGTGTGTGACATCAAGACAAGCATGTAGGTGCTCAATAGCGAATGAGTCCACTGAACACGATCAACGAGGAGTTCTCATACTCATGTCACATGAGAACTCATGGTTGGGATAATGCAAAGTAGTCCTTTGACCTGAGGCATCGTCGTTGTCTTGTGGTTAAGTCCTTAATCTTTGATTATGTCAAACGTCACTCTATCAGAGCGTCCATGGCATCGTTGGGGTTAAGCCACTTAGCCATGAAGGCAAGTGAATGCGCAACAAGGGATCTCTAACCTTCAAACTGTTTGAGGGAGAATACTCTATGATATGATTAAGAATCTCTGGCCAGAGTATGAATGAGATTTAGGAAGTCGTTCCAAATCACATTCAAGGTAATCATATAAGCACACGAATCACATTGGATAATAGACATGAATAAACTAAACTATCAAACCAAACAATGTGGTCAAGAGTATTGTATTAGAGAAAGACCGTATTGCATTTGTAATCCTGAACTGAATAGGTTCTCTACCTCTTCTGATTAGC
The DNA here is from genome assembly GCA_963082935.1 of Malus x robusta. Lineage (NCBI taxonomy): Eukaryota > Viridiplantae > Streptophyta > Magnoliopsida > Rosales > Rosaceae > Malus > Malus x robusta. Next base: position 15,506,568 of record OY720328.1, read on the forward strand.
TTGGGTAACCATGATATGCTGCTAGGTGTCACTCATTGTTTGTGGAAGCCCTAAACGTGTATAATCACTAAAGGGAGAATTGAAAGTAAGTTTCAATTCACAATCGATTTGAAAGAGTTCTGAATCGCCCACTGCCTCGCTAAAAGGAACCTAATGGATCGTACACCGTGTAAGGTGTAGATTGAAGAAACAAAGGAGATGAGTAAGAATAATTAAATGGTTTAATTATTTATGGCAAGGATTAATTAATATGTTAATTAATCAAACGAATAAGTTCGTTAAAGACCTCGGGAAAGTTTTGGACCTTAAGGCCCAATGGGCTTCGAACGTCAAGCCCATTGACTTAAGTTGTATGACAACTTAATGACTAAATATTCACAAAGGCCCAAACAACCCAAATACACCCTAAGGCCGGCCATATTGTTAAGGGTAGTGAACTTGGACTTATTTACAAGTTTGCCACTCAAATGAATAAAGGTATAAATATGACTTTATAGCCAAAATTCATTTAGGGTTTTCATTAGAGAAAATTGGTGAGAACATTTCTCTCCTTTTTCTCTCTAGGAGGCCGGCCCCCTTGGAGGGTGCATCTAGCAATCCCACTACTCCAAGGTCACTCATTTCTTCTCCAATCTAACCTTGGTGAAGATACTTAGAGGTTCTCTATTTTGGGAACTTGGAGAATCCTATTCTTCCATCCAAATCCATAGATTTTAGATGCAAGGAATGAAGGTCCTCTCTTTGGGTGATTAGCCTTTGCTTATGCAAAAAGGAATCTACAAAGGTATATATTTCTCAACTCACTTTGATTTGAGTTGAATCTTGGTTCACCAATCTACTAGGCTTTGAATTTCTTGGTTAATGTTTTGTTTTAAATGCATGCTAGCATGATTCCGCCTTTAATTGTTAATTGCATGCTTATTGATGTTGCTTAAATGAACATGTTTTCACAAAATAATCCTTCAGTTTAGACACATAAATTTTGAAGGTCCAACTACCCTACTATTACCCACAAGGGTAAAGGAATAGCACCATTGCTTGATAACTAGAAAGTCCCAATGTGGGTCAACCTCCGTGCTTCATGGCAAGGCAGACTGGCAAAAATGCCCAACCTTTACTCACACTCGAGAAAACACTCCCAACAAGATTGCTTGCTCAAAAATCGAAGAGGCACCGCCCTCCGAATCTCGAGAGCCAGACTCCCAATAGGATTACTTTTTCAAAAATCGAAGAGACACTGCTCTCCGAATCTCAAGAGTTAGACTCCCAACATGATTACTTTCTCAAAAATTGAAAAGGCACCGTTCTCTGAATCTCGAAAGCCAGATTCCAACAGGATTGCTTGTTCGAAAACCAAAGAGGCACCACTCTCCGAACTTCGAGAGTCAGATTTCCTTGAATAAAGCTTGTCTGCAATCTTCACATGCAACATCACCTTTCCAGATACCACAGACCACTTTTTCAAAGCGCTCTGACAAAGTTAAAACATGTGAAGCTTACAGCTCCCACTACATTGCTATGACCAAGAAGGGTAAATAAATAGCATTATTACTTGCTCAAAAATCGAAGAGGCACCGCCCTCCGAATCTCAAGAGCCAGACTCCCAACAGGATTGCTTTCTTAAAAATCGAAGAGGCACCGCTCTCCGAATCTCGAGAGCCAGATCCCCGACAGGATTGCTTGTTCGAAAATCGAAGAGGCATCACTCTCCGAACTTTGAGAGCCAGATTTCCTTGGATAAAGCTTGTTTGCAATCTTCACACGCAACATCAACTTTCCAGATACGACATACCATTTTTTCAAAGTGCTCTGACAAAGTTAAAACACGTGAAGCTTGCAGCTCCCACTACATTGCTACGACCAAGAAGGGTAAACGAATAGCACTACTACTTGTTGTTAGAGAGACTCCTATATATGTCGACCTTCATCCTCCACAGCCAGGCAAACCTGCAAATAAAAAAAATACTCAACTTTTCTTCACATCCGAGAGGGCGCTCTTAGCAAGAGTATCTCATATCATCAGGGTTAAAAACAAGAGCATCCCATATCATGCTTTTTCCCTGTCTTTTCCTTTGGCCTTGTTCTTACCTGTAAGACAATGAGAAAGAGAGCAATCAGTCATCACTTGGAATCAAGCTTCTAGTCAGGAACTGACTACCTGGAACCCCTTGCCTGATTACTTACCTGACATTGCTCTCGAGTACTCATCTTCAACATCTTATGCTTCCAGAGAAGATACCACATCTGCCTAAGGAACAGATAGGGCAAGTGAGAATGATACATGGAAGCATGTGGAGACAAGCGCAACAGAACACATGCTGATTCATCTATTACTTCGTCAACAGCAAAAGTATCCCATATCATCAAGGTCGAACGCACTCTTGATTTGATGGACTTGTTTAGACCCTCAAATTCTTGAGTCGGCCTTATATTCTGGAAGAAACCAGAAAACCCTCCAGCCCAGTTCAAGAATAAGCCTATGGAAAGCTACTTCTTCAAAAGCAAAAGTATCTCATATCATCTCTTATCAATTTGCTTGTCCTTATCCTTGTTGCTGTTTACGACACAAGGAGAAAGAGAACAATCAACCAAAAGCCGAAGTCGAACCTCCAATCCAGGTTGCTTGCTTGGAAGTCTGATTGCTTACCTTGTCTGTTACCTCTTTCGGCAAATCTCCTAGCTTGGCGACTTGGAAGACTCCTACTATAGGGTTTGTATCGCACTTGACCAAGCCCAAAACTACAAGTAAGCTTCAAGTGAAATTGATACATTACCTTGTGCATCTTCATCGGTTAAAGATACCACCCCTGGATGGAGGAAAAGTACTTCCAGAGAAGATGCCACATCTACATATGAGACAGATAAGGCAAGTGAAAATGATACCACACTTCGGTACTTAGAAGTTTCATGATTACTCAATGGTTTGGATCTTGCAAGTCCCCAACCGAAGAGTTTCCCTCACTCAGGAACTTAGGGGAGCACTGTTTGTACCATACTTGACCAATCCTGAAACTACTGAACACCGGTCAACGTTATACCGTCAAGGACCTAGAAAATTTTCCCTCCAACTAGGAGGCCAATCACAGCGCGACACGTGTTGACATCGGAAGCCAATCATAGCGCGACATGTGTTAACATTAGAAGTCAATCACAACACGACACGTGTCAATGTCAGAATGAAACTGGAAACTCTCTTCTATAAATAGAGATCATTCTCTCACAATATTTCCTAATGTCATTTATACTAAATCATTCACTTGTACTCACTAAAAGAGAGCTTGAACCTATGTACTTGTGTAAACCCTTCACAATTAATGAGAACTCCTCTACTCCGTGGACACAGCCAATCAGGGTGAACCAAGTACATCTTATGTTTGCTTCCCTATCTCTATCCATTTACATACTTATCCATACTAGTGACCGGAGCAATCTAGCGAAGGTCACAAACTTAACACTTTCTATTGTACCAAAGTCCTCACTGATTTTGTGCATTAACACAAACATTCCAACTTCAAGTCTTTCACACTCCACAAGAATGTAATTGTATTGATTGGAACAATATTATCATTCCAACTTCAAGTCTTCCAACTTGTAAAAACACAATATTGAATGCTCAAGCTTATGGTTTCCTTTAAGTTTGCCACAAGGTTTTGATAGTTGCGATTGCTTTCGGTAAACATTTAGTATTAAAAAGGGTTTTTATTACAAATAGTCCCTGAAATTGACACAGCCAATCAAGGTGGTCCTTGAAATTGAAAATCAATCAATGCAGTCCCTGAATATTACTGTTGAAAATCAATATGGTCCTTCCGTTAAATTTCCGTCAAAACTTTTGTTAATGGCTGATATGGCACATATGGGACCCAATATAATTAAATATTCCCAGCTACTCTAGCTGGTTCTCGCCGAACCACGTCCACTATTGCGAGGTCCGATTCCTCCCTTCGTCTGCAGCTCAAATGCTACCATATGAGCACCCAAGAGGATGTGACCTGTGAACACCCAACCCAAGCACCAAGCCACTATTTTCACCACTATGTTTTGCAGAAACACACAATCTTTGAGAGACCAAGAGGAGGGAAAGAGAGGTCGAAATCATGGGTTGGTTTCTTGCATGTTTTGGTTATTCCAAAGACAAAAAAACGCAGGAGTAATCAAAGAGAGTAATCAAGAGAGCAGGGTGATGTGTGGAAGGGATTACCGGATTGGGTCGAAGGGGGAAGGAGATAGTTCGATCTCCTTTGTTCTTTTTTTCATTTTTAAATTTATTTAAAAGATGGTGGTCGTTTGGATTTGAAGGAATTTGGATGGTGGTGGTTTGGATTTGCACGAATTTGGATTTGGATTTGTAGGGAGGGAGGAAGGGTGCAGTGGAGTAGGGTGCTCACTCAATCTCGGACGACCCTAACGACACCATAACTGGGCTCGATGACGTGGACCTAGCAGCAGCTGCACTGCAGACGGAGGGAGGAATCTAATCTCCCAATGATGGACGTGGTTCGACGAGAACCAGCTGGAGTAGCTGGGAATATTTAATTATATTAAATCCCACAGGTGCCATGTTAGCCATTAACATAAGTTTTGACGGAAATTTAACAGAAAGACCACATTAATTGATTTTCAATTTCAGGGACCACCTTGATTAGGTATGTTAATTTTAGGGACTATTTGTGATAAAAACCCTATTAAAATTTTCCTCATGAGATAAGTTTTTAACAATAAAATATTTGTGCTTGATAGGAGCATATTTATGCGCCTTAGTTAGCTAGTTCTTATGCATTTCCATGGTGTTTTCTTAGTTAAAGTAGTCTTTTAAGCTAGTTTTATGTGTTTTCAGGTTTTAAGGACAAAGTATGCAAGAAGATGAATTTTGGAGCCTTTTGGAGCAAAATGGAGCTTGGAATGCATGTCACATATTTGGAGCCAAGGTTTGGACGAATTTGAAGACTTGAAGATGATGATTCCTACTTGAACAAGGTTTACTAGTTGAAGTAGGAAAGTGCTTACATGAAGAAGGATTCCTAATCAACAAAGGATTCTTAATTGAAGATGGATTCCTAATCAAATGAGGATTCCTAGAAGAATGAGGATTCCTACACCAAGAAGGATTCCTACTTGAAATAGGAAAGTTAAGCCAAGGTTTGCTACTTTGATTTGACCTATCCTAAGTGTCCCTAAGTTTTAGCAATTTTGAAGGCCTCCTAAGCATTTTAGGACATCAAATACACATTCCTTGCATACTATGAACCCTAGCCGCACTTCCCTTACCCTTTCCTCTTCCTTGCCGTGCAAGGGAGAGGGTCCTTTCCTGATTTTAAGCATTAAAACACATTCCTAATGTGTTTTAGAACCCTTGCCGCATATTCCCTTGCCTTTCCTTTAATTTTCTGATTTTGTTTCCTAATTCTAGAAGCCTTAGACTTAATTTCTGATTACCTAAATAACCTAGGCTTTTAATTCCTGAAATCCCTTTAAATCAACTCTCTTTGGCAGCCACAAATCATCCATAGAATGCCATTCACGCCAGAACCCATTCCATACACTTAGCTGCACCATTCTACCACCATTCACCCTAGTTTCTGCCTAAAAACATCCCTAGCCGCCCCATACACTCATCCTAACCCTAAATCCATACTTCTACACCATCCATAATCCCTAAAACCCAACCACTTGTGCGTTGCAGCAAGGAGGAAGAAGGAAGGACCTTGGATGTCCAAGCTGCATTATTGGTGCATTCTAGGTGTAATTCGTTTCATAATTTCAATGTGTAATATCTTTCCCTTTGGTTTTGCTATGAACATGAGTGGCTAAAACCCCTATTGGCTAGGGGGGATTCAAAACCATGATTATATATGTGAAATAAGTTGATTACTTCCAATTATCGTTGCATAAGTTGTGAATACAATTTGCTTAACCGTTTGATTTAGAACTTATTCTTCTATGTTGACTGAGAGTGCACACTTAATTTGCATGCTTGAATTTGGTGCTAGGATATAAGTTTGTTTCACCTAATTGTTATGAATTTGTATTCGCAAGTAGTGAAGGTCGCTAGTCACGATCGTGTTAAGTAGATTCCTGGCAAGAGTATCATGCTTTTCATACTTACGAATGCCTTGTTGATGCTTATGATTTCCAACGAACATAATGATTCTAACTTGTGTCTGTATCATGCTGTTCATATAGAGAACTTGTTAGGAATAATTTGTTTGCGATGCATATTCATCCAATTCAATGATTCTAGGGAAATCTGAAGGTTAATTTAAGCGGACCTAATTAACTTGGAGTGTCGAGGTTCATAACTTATTAAATTGATAACTGGAAATTGATTTACGTTGCATATATTTCATGTGTGGAGAAGAACCCCTTAGCCATTCCATCATCCATTGATTCATCACAATTTTGTCTTACAATCTGTTTTCTTTACAATCTGCCCATTTAGTTTATTTTCATCCAAATCAAATCCCCATTCATTTTGAAGTCCTAGATTAGTTAGAAAGTGTTTTGGTTTATGTTTTTAAGTGTTTCGGTACAAGTTAAAATCCAAATTCGTCCAATTGGGTGCTTTGTGCTCAAAACTGCCCAGAAAGTGTTTTTAAGGCAATTTTGAGTCTTTTGGTTGCTGTTTTGAGTTTTTGGTTTGTTTTAGTATTTTAAACTTTAGTTTTGCATTCTTTGAGTCTAATCTAGTGTATTAAACTTTGTTTTTACGTTTCTAATTCAGTTTTCAAGTGTTTAGCAATCCCTCCTAATCCCCGGTTTAGAACGATCCCTACTTACATACTTTGCTACAATTGATAAAAAAAAGGGTTTAATTTGTGTGTTAAGTTTATTTACGCATCAAATTTTTGGCGCCGTTGCCGGGGATTAGCAACTTTGCTAATCCCTTGGATTGTTTTCTTTCGAATTATTGTATTTTGTTTAAGTTTCTGTTTAAGTTGCTGATTTGTTTTGTTTCTTTGTTTTTAGGTACTAGTACATGACTCGAAGTTCCCGACCTGTTCGTGAGCATATTTTGGATTTTGACGACGATTTCGAGCGAACTTTGAGAAGAATGAGGAACCAACAAGAGTCTAACCCACCTAGCCCGGAACCTGACCTTGAAGAACAAGTTCTAGAAGAAGAGGAGGATCCCACGGCACAAGTGGGTGGAGAAGTGCAAGGCATGGCCATGGACAATCGTACACTCAAGGAGCTTTCCGCCTCGGGTTTGGATAATGCCGCATCATTGTGTATCCAATATCCCACGGCTGCTCAAGGTAAAACCGAAGAGTTCGAGTTAAAGTCAAGTTTGCTCCACCACATTCCAAAGTTCCATGGGCTGTCCATAGAGGATCCGAACAAACATTTGAAAGAATTTGAAGTGGTGTACTCAAGTATGACTCCGGTTACCGTTGACGGAAGTATTTTAAAGATGAAGGCTTTTCCATTCTCTTTAATGGACAAAGCCAAGGATTGGTTATACGAGTTGGCTCCCGGTACAGTTACATCTTGGGAGAGTATGAAGAGGGCATTTTTGGAGAAGTTCTTCCCAACTTCTCGAATTATCCTTCTTCGTAAAAAAATAAGTGGAATTCAACAAGATGAAGGTGAGTCTTTTCCTACATATTATGAACGATTTAAATCACTTGTTGCTTCTTGTCCACAACATCAGATGAAGGAGGAGTTGCTTTTGCAATACTTCTACGAAGGGCTCCTACCACTAGAACGTCAAATGCTCGATGCCTCGGCGGGTGGAGCATTGGTGGACAAAACGCCCATGGCTGCAAAAATCTTGATTGCTAATCGAGCGTTGAACGCTCAACAATACGAGGGTGTAGGCCAAAGAGGACCCCCACGGCAACAAGTTCATAAGGTAAGTTCCACATCCAATATTCAAACTCAGTTAGGTAATCTTACTTCTATTGTTTCACAGATGGCCGAGGGAATGAAGATGCAAGGACCCATGATGTGTGGCGTATGTTCTATCCAAGGACATGCCTCTGAAAAGTGTCCTCAACTCATCGAGAATGGTGGATGGGAGAGCGCAAATGCCATTGGGTTTCAAAGCCAAAATCAGCCAAGACATGATCCATACGCCAACACGTATAATCCAGGGTGGAGAGACCATCCAAACTTCAAGTGGAGGGAGCCCCAACAAACCCAACCACAAGGAGGCTTTAGGCAACAACCCCCGGTCTTCTATACCACGCCATACGCACCCACACAAGCTCTTCCACAACCTGCCCAAACTACTTCAGGTAATGCTTTGGATAATGATACACTTGTTAAGTTACTAACCACTTTGACTCAGGGGTAAGAAAACCAAAACAAAAGGGTGGACCAACTAGAGAAACAAATGGGGCAGATTGCCGAAGTTGTTGGCCAGATTAGAGACCAAGGAAAGCTTCCTAGTTCTACCATTCCAAATCCAAAGGGAGGGTTTGAATCAGCCTAATCAATCACCCTAAGAAGTGTTAAGGAGGTTGGAGCAGGTTCTTCATAAAAAACAGGTCACAAAGAGGACAAAATATTGCAAATGGAAGAGGAGGAATCAAGTCAACCCACGGCAAAGGTGGAAGCACCTTTGCCGCAAGTCTCCAATGCCCCTAAACTTTCAAATCTGTCCAATAAGGGTAAGAATGTGTTAAATTCAATTCCTACTAATGTTTTTCCTTTGAATGTCCCCTTTCCTAGCAGAGTTTTGCAATCCAAGAACGAAGAGGAGGAAAATGATGTTCTAGAGACGTTTAGAAAGGTGCATGTCAATATTCCCCTCCTTGATGCCATAAAGCAAATCCCGAAGTATGCCAAGTGTTTAAAGAAGCTTTGTACAACAAAGAAACATGTCCGGGAGAAAGAAGTGGTACAGGTAAGCGAGAATGTATTCGCCATCTTGCAACGCAAACTACCCCCCAAATGCAAAGATCCGGGGAGTTTTACAATTTCGTGTGTCATTGGTAATACCCGTTTCAAATCTGCCATGCTAGATTTAGGAGCATCTATAAGTGTTATGCCATATTCTGTTTATGCATCTATGAATCTAGGAGCACTTAAACATGATGGTGTAATCATACAATTGGCTGATAGATCTAACGCTTATCCAAAGGGAGTTTTGGAAGACGTTTTAGTGCAGGTTGATCATTTAGTCTTCCCAGCAGATTTCTATGTCCTCGAAATTGATGAATCAGACCATGCCCCTTCATTGCCCATCCTCTTTGCAAGGCCATTCATGAAAACGGCTCAAACGAAGATTGATGTGGCCAAAGGATTAGTCACTATGGCATTTGGTGGTGACATGATTAGTTTTAAAATTTCTGAATCCATTGAGACTCCTAATGTTGTTCATTCTTGTTGTGCTATTGGTAAAATTGCAAAGATAGGATTGGACCGTTCAGCACCAAGCACAAAGGATGCATCAAGAACCATGCAAGACGAGGGAATTGGAGTAGAGTACAAGGACCATACGGCCACTGCCCTCAAAGTGCTCAAAGTGGCCGAAAGCACTATGGGGAAGAATGTTCACCTTGCTGCCACTTCATCACATCACATAGGTAAGCCACCTAATCCAAATCCAATTCCCATTAAAGTTGATAGGTGGTTCCCTTCTGTGGTGCAGGTACCCAAGCAAATCCCCGATGGTGGGCGCATGTACATGAACCTTAGGCAACACAACGCACCCATCAACAAACATCACTATCCATTACCGTTCAAAGATGCAACGTATGAGAGTGTCGTGGGGCAGGTTGTGGAGGAGATCTCACTCCATGCCGTGGGCTCCAATGGGGCATGATTGTGTTCTTCGTCCGGCTTCACGACGTTAAAGAAAGCGCTACTTGGGAGGCAACCCATGCAATTCAACAAAGGAAGACCAAGGAATCACTCCAATTCCATATTTGCGTTCCTAAACCCTTCTCTTTGTTGTTATTTCGTTTCTGCCATGTTAGATTGTTTAGTTGCTGTTTTCCTTGTTTGGTGGTTATTTGTGTTAGCTTATGCTTGAAACATTGAGGACAATGTTTGATTTAAGTGTGGGGGGGTAACCAAAGTGTTTTGATACAAATTCGTAGGGTTTTATAACCCATAATTTCAAATGTTGTTCCTTGCTGTTTTTAGGTGTTTTTAGGCTGTTTTGGTGTGTTTTAGCATATGTTGTTCTAAAAATCCGAAAATTCCAGAAAAAAATTGAAAAATTGTTTTGAAAAGCCTAAAAAGAGTGTTTTGAGTTGTTTTTGTGTGTTTGTGTCTAGGGTACCTTCCAACATAATGATGAGGATTCGGTTTGTAATAGCATGGCTGTTAAAAAGAGTGATTAACATGGATGAAAGTTTGATTTACTCTTTATTTATGCTTGGTTGTGGTTATAACTTATGAATTTACATGTAATCATAAAGAAAAAAAATTAGTTTTTGTAACATGCTTGAAGGAAGGAACTCAAACAAACGCTACAACCTTGTGAGACTTGAGCCTAAACGTTTATTTGGAGAGTTAAAATCTGTGCATTATTGTTTTCTAAAGTCGTTGCATGATCTCATTATTCTTTGCTTGGTTATTACTTAGAAGGCGTTTCATCATTTAGTTCCAAATGCTAGAACTCATGCCCATTTCATTCAAAGCATGTTATTGATTTGCATAACACATATTCAAGATGAAGTTGTGTAGTTACCACCACCTTAGCCAAACTGTCGTGTATCCCATATCATTTTATGTTTAAGTTTAACCCCTTTGAGCCTTGTTAGCCTACATTCTTTGTTAACCCACACTATCCTCACCTAGCCTAGTTTAGGACCATCCATACCCTTGTTCTCAAAGCATAGTAAATCATGATTCAAAACGAATTCCTTTTGGTTAATATATGGCAGAAAACAAGTGTGGGGGAAGTGTTCTCATGTGAATTAGTGTGCCATAGGCACGGCATTGAAAGAAAAGAAAAAAAAAGAAAAAAAAAGTTGAAAAGATGTGAAAAAGAGTTCTAAAATGTTATTTGTTGAAGAAAGGGTCCAAAACATTGAATTCGGCCCTAAGTATTGCTTGAATCTTCCCTTCATGTTTAAAAGCTGATTTCTGCAATCTAAGTGAATTCTAAGTTTCAATTTCATTACTTTGCTTGCTATTGCTTTAAGAACGTTTGTTATCCTTATCCTTCATTTGTTAACCAATACCCCAAGCCCCGTTACAACCCTTAACTTCTATCTTGAGTGTTATGTGTTTCAATTTGTGGAGTTTGAATTTGGTATGAGCATATGGTGTCACTAGTTCTCGCGTCTAGGTAGTAGCATTCCATTCATGAGATCATATCTAAACATGCTTATTAACTCCAGAAATTGCTTTCTTTGTGATACATATATGTGAGCATTCGTTTTCATATCTACATCAATCTTCTCACATATAACTAGTATAGGGTGTGTAGTTAGAAAATCTGAGTGAAAATTGAGTGCACATCTTGTAAGGAATTGAGTGAATTCTCTAAGGCATGTTACTACATTCAAAACATTGTTTTAATTGATTAATTGGGAACAAGTAAGTAGTGACTATGATTAAGTATGTGCTTAAGTGTAGAGATAACTCAAATCTGTGGGGATAACGATTTTTTTTCACATGTCATGTGCATTGGAAATCCCTGAGGCAAATGTTGGAAGGTTTAGGTTGTGTTTTAGTTGTTTTGTTTTGTTTTATTTCTTTGTTTTGCTCGAGGACTAGCAAAAGCTAAGTGTGGGGGAATTTGATAGGAGCATATTTATGCGCCTTAGTTAGCTAGTTCTTATGCATTTCCATGGTGTTTTCTTAGTTAAAGTACTCTTTTAAGCTAGTTTTATGTGTTTTCAAGTTTTAAGGACAAAGTATGCAAGAAGATGCATTTTGGAACCTTTTGGAGCAAAATGGAGCTTGGAATGCATGTCACATATTTGGAGCCAAGGTTTGGACGAATTTGAAGACTTGAAGATGATGATTCCTACTTGAACAAGGTTTCCTAGTTGAAGTAGGAAAGTGCTTACATGAAGAAGGATTCCTAATCAACGAAGGATTCTTAATTGAAGATGGATTCCTAATCAAATGAGGATTCCTAGAAGAATGAGGATTCCTACTCCAAGAAGGATTCCTACTTGAAATAGGAAAGTTAAGCCAATGTTTGCTACTTTGATTTGACCTTTCCTAAGTGTCCCTAAGTTTTAGCAATTTTGAAGGCCTCCTAAGCATTTTAGGACATCAAATACACATTCCTTGCATACTATGAACCCTAGCCGCACCTCCCTTACCCTTTCCTCTTCCTTGCCGTGCAAGGGAGAGGGTCCTTTCCTGATTTTAAGCATTAAAACACATTCCTAATGTGTTTTAGAACCCTTGCCGCATATTCCCTTACCTTTCCTTTAATTTTCTGATTTTGTTTCCTAATTCTAGAAGCCTTAGACTTAATTTCTGATTACCTAAATAACCTAGGGTTTTAATTCCTGAAATCCCTTTAAATAAACTCTCTTTGGCAGCCACAAATCATCCATAGAATGCCATTCACGCCAGAACCCATTCCATACACTTAGCCGCACCATTCTACCACCATTCACCCTAGTTTCTGCCTAAAAACATCCCTAGCCGCCCCATACACTCATCCTAACCCTAAATCCATACTTCTACACCATCCATAATCCCCAAAACCCAACCACTTGTGCGTTGCAGCAAGGAGGAAGAAGGAAGGATCCTTGGATGTCCAAGCTGCGTTATTGGTGCATTCTAGGTGTAATTCGTTTCATAATTTCAATGTGTAATTTCTTTCCCTTTCGTTTTGCTATGAACATGAGTGGCTAAAACCCTATTGGCTAGGGGGGATTCAAAACCATGATTATATATGTGAAATAAGTTGATTACTTCCAATTATCGTTGCATAAGTCGTGAATACAATTTGTTTAACCGTTTGATTTAGAACTTATTCTTGTATGTTGACTGAGAGTGCACGCTTAATTTGCATGCTTGAATTTGGTGCTAGGATATAAGTTTGTTTCACCTAATTGTTATGAATTTATATTCGCAAGTAGTGAAGGTCACTAGTCACGATCGTGTTAAGTAGATTCCTGGCAAGAGTATCATGCTTTTCATAGTTACGAATGCCTTGTTGATGCTTATGATTTCCAACGAACGTAATGATTCTAACTTGTGTCTTTATCATGCTGTTCATATAGAGAACTTGTTAGGAATAATTTGTTTGCGATGCATATTCATCCAATTCAATGATTCTAGGGAAATCTGAAGGTTAATTTAAGTGGACCTAATTAACTTGGAGTGTCGAGGTTCATAACTTATTAAATTGATAACTGGAAATTGATTTACGTTGCATATATTTCATGTGTGGAGAAGAACCTCTTAGCCATTCCATCATCCATTGATTCATCACAATTTTGTCTTACAATCTGTTTTCTTTACAATCTGCCCATTTAGTTTATTTTCGTCCAAATCAAATCCCCATTTATTTTGAAGTCCTAGATTAGTTAGAAAGTGTTTTGGTTTATGTTTTTAAGTGTTTCGGTACAAGTTAAAACTCAAATTCGTCCAATTGGGTGCTTTGTGCTCAAAACTGCCCAAAAAGTGTTTTTAAGGTAGTTTTGAGTATTTTGGTTGCTGTTTTGAGTTTTTGGTTTGTTTTAGTATTTTAAACTTTACTTTTGCATTCTTTGAGTCTAATCTAATGTATTAAACTTTGTTTTTACGTTTCTAATTCAGTTTTCAAGTGTTTAGCAATCCTTCCTAATCCCCGGTTTAGAACGATCCCTACTTACATACTTTGCTACAATTGATAAAAAGAGGGTTTAATTTATGTGTTAAGTTTATTTACGCATCAGTACTTGACTTTTTTTTCTTAAATTATGGTTGGCATTCGAAGGTCAATTGAAAATATAATTAAGTTTGAAATTTTGAATTATTACCACCAGCTACATCTTGACTGCTAACAAAATGGTAGTACTGAGATGCGAACAACAATGGGGGAGAAGCACCACCACCTAAGAACTTTTGAAATGACCTTTTGATACCCAGTACTCAATTTGCAGAAGGGTGCAGCTTCTTAGCAGCATTATCCTTGTGTTGTTGACCAAGCCTCATGATTTCTAATGCTAGAAAGATTAAATATATGTAGATTTGCAGCATTTGTCACCCTTGCAAACCTAATATTGCAAATACAGAAAGAGAAAAACTAATAAGGTAGGATAATATACGAAAACGAGTGAGAGTCAGCAAAAAGGAAAACCAGTAAGAATCAAAGTGAATTGCATGGGACCATGATTTTCTAGACCCAAGACATGTTGTATATGTCTTTGGTGGCAAGAAAGACCTGAATGCCTATAACATGTGATATTTGGGTGAACAAGCTGATAGGCTTGATGTGGATCGGAACAAGTTACTTTATAGTCAGAAAGGACTAGCCCATGTAAGATTTGAGTAGCCTTAGTCAGATTCGAAGTAGCCCTAGTTAGATTTGGACCAACCTTAGTTAGACTTGGACTAGCCTTAGTGAAACAAAGTTAGAATACCAAGTGTAGTCAGATAGACTAGGCCTAAGCTTAAAGATATTACTTGTCTGATTACTACAAAACTATTATTGCCATAAATAAAAACAACAAGAAAAGCTAATTACTGTCGGCTATTAGGTAAAACCCGACAGGAAATTATTGCAATGGCGGAAAACTGAATTGACAGGAATGCTTGCGTTAGGAAAAAGCAACATAATTAAGATTCTAGGGATTAGACAACATAATTAAGATTCCAAAAAGATTGGGTATCTTATCCTAGATTTCCTCCTAGATAGTCTCCCGATTTGATGAAGATTACTTCCCTACAAGGACTCTAAAGATCCCTATAAATACACTAGCCTGAGTATTATCACAAGACAGTCACTTTTTTCTTTATAAGACTACCATAGACAAACACATCTCCCTTTACCCACGTTCTCAGACATATAGACACTTAATCTATCCGTGCCTAACATAGGCCCTTACACCTCCTCTACGCGTAGACACGTCTACGGAGAACTCATCTCTCGGCGCCTCGCCATAGGCTATTCATCAAGTCCTTTCCAGATTCATAGACAATTCCAACTTGGTTCTCGCCTCAGTCTGCGGATGCGCGCGAATTTGGTTCTTACAATTGGTGTTTTCATTGAGAGTGAATTCATATTCCCCCGTCCAAATCACTTTATCAACGTGTGAATCTACCTTGGGGAAAGTGATCAAATGGAGGACTTTTGAAGTAATTTTAGTTGGAATAGAATTGTTAGTCTTACAAGATAATCGAGTCAAAATTTCATAATTTAATTCCATGCCGTTTGATCGTGGCAAAGAAAAGAAGCCCAACGTGAAACTTTTCTAGATTGATGTTTCTAGACATTTTGGATGTTTTGAAGATCAAGATGGCATAATTCGAGAAAGATTTCTTATGAAGATTTGTTGAGGACGTGTTAAGCTTTAAAAAGAGACCATTTTGGACCAAATCGAAGTTGATTTGACGGTAAAAATCCTATCCGTTAGCCAAAAGAAAAATAAGGATGACGATCACATTGAAGAGTCACGAACCTTGACTCCATATGATGCGAGGGAGAGTCTTATCACAAGACCCGGGCCTAGATTTTCCAGAAGACACCAAAAGTGAGGATTTCTATTACCTTTCTTTATTTTGTTTAGTATCTTATCTGACTATTTGATATCATTTTTTGAAAGGGGATATGTTCTGATTGCACATTCTTTCTTTAAGATCCTGCGACGTTTGACCTAGTCCAACACCATCTCGTGTAGCCATTAGCTCTAATAACAACACAACCTCTCTGACAAGTTAGGAAGAAGTACACTGGGGGCAAGCCATCCCTAGAAAAAAAATATAAAAGTTCAACTTCGGAACTCCGTGTGGTTCAACAGTTCACCTCAAATTCAATTCGTAGTCCTCTCGCATGAGGTCTATTGCAACTTAGTTCGAGCCCATCAGACACTTCGACTAGGGCAAGTACTCTCACAAAAGCTCTGGGGGTGTAATCGTGCATGAAACCCATCTTGCACACTTGAGTGATTTGCAACAAAAAACCGACTTTTCAGATGAATTTTGACTCAAGGCCAGTTGGAAATGGAATCTAAGATGCCCAAGATCGATGTGCCGAAGTTTTAGAATTATCTACAAAGCTAGTTCTTCTAGTCATGCGTACAAAGATAGTCGAAGTAGCATTCCCATCAAAACTGCGCAACCACGAAAAAAAGAAGTTTTTAAGGCCTTCTCAATTTTTCTCCATGACACGTCACATATGCTTGGAAAGATAAGAAGTTGTTTACAAAATTCTTATTTTTCTAGAATTTTCCAGAAGAAAGCAAATCTGGCACACAAAGCAGTTGAACTGCAAACCTGCTCAAGCAACACATCACAACAGCACTACCGATTTCCCAGATTAAACCGTACCTATTCGGAGCAAATTGGGTTTCATGCCATATATCATCATGAAGATACGGAAGTCAGCTTTCTGTAGTAAAAATTCAAAACTCAATTCGGAGTTAGTGCAGGCTAGAAAATTTCCGCGGGATTCTTTGAGTATTCCCTTTGAATTGATATCAAACGACGTATGAGTTCAGGATGCACAAAGTCATGCCCAAGCTAACGGTTAATCTAAGAGTTCCAACCAATTCAAGTCCACTCCAATTAGTTAAAGCATTGCATGACAACTCCAGATCCGCAACCTTTTAACTTATCCAAACCATGCCGTTTCCCTACTAAAAACCGTAGCAACCTTCACAAACAATTCTAGCCGTGCAAAACCGTTCTAGAAGCCATTACCTCATCCATTCATCAGTTCCTGTGAAGTTATAGAAGTTCTTAGTTTCTATCCTTGTTACTTGTTTCAATTCTTTTATCATTTTCTTTTCTCAACATTGTAACGAGGTTATTTTTAGCTAAAGGTGAATTCAAAGCCATGAAAATATGTTTTATATGAATTGATTACACCCAATTGGTGTTTGATAAACGAGCACTTTGGTGCCTATCTACAAGAATAAGGGCGACGTACAAAATTGCATGAACTATAGGGGTATTAAGCTAATGAGTCATACAATGAAGCTCTGGGAGAGAGTCATTGAGCATAGATTGAGGCAAGAGACATGGGTTTCGGACAACCAATTCGGGTTCATGCCAGGACGCTCAACCATGGAGGCAATCTATCTCTTACGAAGATTGATGGAAAGATATAGAGATGGGAAAAAGGATTTACACATGGTCTTTATAGATTTGGAGAAAGCGTACGATAGGGTCCCAAGAGACATTCTTTGGAGGATTTTAGAGAAGAAAGGAGTACGAGTAGCATATATCCAAGCTATAAAGGATATGTATGAAGGAGCAAAGACTGCCGTAAGAACTCATGAAGGACAAACCGAAAGCTTTCCCATAACTGTAGGATTACATCAAGGCTCATCCTTAAGTCCTTACCTTTTTGCGTTGGTAATGGATGAGTTAACAGGACATATTCAAGATGATATTCCTTGGTGTATGCTTTTCGCAGACGATATAGTGTTGATAGATGAAACTCAGGAAGGAGTAAATGCAAAGCTTAACCTTTGGAGAGAAGTGTTGGAATCTAAAGGTCTTCGCCTAAGCCGATCAAAGACGGAATATATGAAGTGCAAGTTCAGTGCAAATGGAGGCCAAAACGAGTTAGGGGTGAGGATCGGTGATCAAGAAATACCAAAGAGCGATCGTTTTCGTTACCTAGGATCTATCTTGCAAAAGAACGAAGAATTAGATGGAGATCTCAACCATAGAATACAAGCTGGATGGATGAAGTGGAAGAGTGCATCTGGCGTGTTGTGTGACCGCCGTATGCCACTGAAGCTCAAGGGAAAATTTTATAGGACGGCAATAAGGCCGGCGATGCTGTATGGCACAGAATGTTGGGTAGTCAAGCATCAACACGTACACAAAATGGGTGTAGCGGAGATGAGGATGCTTCGTTGGATGTGTGGGCACACGAGAAAGGATAAGATTAGGAATGAGGATATCTGGGGTAAAGTAGGAGTAGCCGAAATTGAAGGAAAGATGAGAGAAAATCGGTTACGGTGGTTTGGACATGTGCAAAGAAGGCCTACTGACGCTCCGATTAGAAGATGCGACTATGGGACAGAGGTTCAGGGCCGAAGGGGTAGAGGAAGACCTAGGAAAACTTTGGAAGAGACTCTAAGAAAAGACTTAGAGTACTTGGATCTAACGAAGGACATGACACAGGACCGAGCACAATGGCGTTCTAAGATTCATATAGCCGATCCCACTCAGTGACTTGGATTTTTCAAGTCTCCAACCGAGAAGTTTTCCTCACTCAGGAAATTAAGGGAACACTACCTCAACCTACATGCTCCACTCACAAAGCTCCAACAAAAGAAAATTCAAAAAACTTAGCGAAGAAGGCTTTGGTGTATTTAACTCAATACGTTGAAATGAAGGAAAGCTTATTTATTGATATCCCCAATAAGCTACAAATATGTACATATACATGAGTCAAAATAAACAAACAAGAGGGATCTTTCACAAAGGTTGCTTAGGAGAAGTCTCAGCAGTCGGTAGAGCCCCAGAAAGAGAAGGCACCGGAGGGGGATCATTCGGAGCCTCAGTACTGGACAGAACCCTAGAAGGAGGAGGCATCAGAGGTTGATCATTTGGAGCTTCATTACGCGGTACAGCCCCAGAAGACGAAGGCAATAAATGCCTTTGGAACAAACCCACAAATCTCTGATGATCAAGTAAAACCTGACCATCAGTTTCCTTCATCTGGTCCAGCTTCCTCTTCATGTTTGTAGCATAGTCATGTGCGAGACGGTGCAACTGTTTATTCTCATGCTTGAGCCCTCTAATCTCCTGTTTGAGACTCATCACTTCGGCCGCCAATGATTCAACTTGGCGGGTTCGAGCAAATAGGCGTTGGGCCATATTAGACACAGAACCTGCACACTGAACACTGAGAGCCAGCGAATCCTTAACAGCTAACTCATCAGACCGTTTGGAAAGTAGTCTGTTATCTTTGGGAGTGAGAAGGTTCCTGGCCACCACCGCAGCGGTCATATCATTCTTCATCACGGAATCCCCAACGGTAAGAGGACCAGTAGGGGAGACGAAGGATGGGCGCCATATGTTGTCTGGAGAAGGCGGGGCTGCCTCTTCAACAAGGTTCAAGTCAAAACGACGGTCGGAGGGGCCAGACATTTTCAAAGGTGTTGAAGAGAGAAGAGGTCGGACAAATCAAGATCTTAGAAGTGCAAGAATGGAGCTTCTACTGGTGGAGATTCAAGTGTGCTTTGGAACTTAATGCCAGCCCCTATAAAAAGCTGCACTCGACGGAGCTTTAGACATCGAAGAGGCGCCTGCTCAGAAATCGAAGAGGCGTTTGCTTTCTCAAAAGCTGGGCTGCTTAGAGACCACGAGGGTTGATCTCATAAATCGAAGAGGTGTTTGCTTTCTCAAAAGTTGGGCTGCTCAAAGACCACGAAAGCCGATCTTAGAAATCGAAGAGGTGTTCGCTTTCTCAAAAGCTGGGCTCTTCAGAGACCACGAGGGCCGATCTCAGAAATCGAAGAGGCACCTACTTTTCCAGCCTTGTCAGCACCTGTCACACGCACACTCAGCTTTGCGGAAATTATGGGTATTCTGTCGAAGACTTCTGGGGAAGTAGAAAACACATGAATCTTATTGTCCAATCACCCACTTCCCACACTAATCACCCACTTCCCACACGCAACAATAACTCATGGATACCACAGATAACTTTGCCAAAGTTCTCTGCCAAAGTTGAGCACGTGAAGCTTGCAGCTCCCACTACATCGCTCTGACCAAGAAGGGTAAAAGAATAGCAAAGAAACAGCACTAACAAAGTTTAGACCCATAAATTTTGAAGGTCTAGCTACCATATTATTACCCACAAGGGTAAAGGAACAGTACCACTGCTGGATAATTGGAAAGTCCCTATGTGTCAACCTCTGTGCCTCGTGGCAAGGTAGACTAGCAAACATGCCCAACCTTTACTCACATTTGAGAAAACACTCCCAATAAAATTGCTTGCTCCAAAATCGAAGAGGCACCGTCCTCCGAATCTCGAGAGCCAGACTCCCAACATGACTACTTTCTCAAAAATCGAAGAGAGGGTAAAGGAACAGTACCATTGCTGGATAATTGGAAAGTCCCTGTGTGTCAACCTCTGTGCTTCGTGGCAAGGTAGACTAGCAAACATGCCCAACCTTTACTCACATTCGAGAAAACACTCCCAACAAGATCGAAGAGGCACCGCCCTCCGAATCTCGAGAGCCAGACTCCCAACATGATTACTTTCTCAAAAATCGAATAGACACTGCTCCCCGAATCTCGAGAGCCAGACCCCCAACATGATTGCTTTCTCAAAAATCGAAGAGGCATCGTTCTCCGAATCAATCGAAGAGGCGCTCGCTTTCTCAAAAGCTGGGCTGCTCAGAGACCACGAGGGCCGATCTCAGAAATCGAAGAGGCACCTACTTTTCTAGCCTTGTCAGCACCTGTCACACGCACACTCAGCTTAGCGGAAATTATGGGCATTCTGTCGAAGACTTCTGGTGAAGTAGAAAGCATATGAATCTTACTGTTCAATCACCCACTTCCCACACGCAACAATAGCTCATGGGTACCACAGATAACTTTGCCAAAGTCTCTGCCAAAGTTGAGCACGTGAAGCTTGCAGCTCCCACTACATCGCTCTGACCAAGAAAGGTAAAAGAATAGCAAAGAAACAGCACTAACAAAGTTTAGACACATAAATTTTGAAGGTCTAGCTAACATATTATTACCCACAAGGGTAAAGGAACAGTACCACTGTTGGATAATTGAAGTCCCTGTGTGTCAACCTCCGTGCTTCGCGGCAAGGTAGACTAGCAAACATACCCAACCTTTACTCACATCCGAGAAAACACTCCCAACAAGATTGCTTACTCCAAAATCGAAGAGGCACCGCCCTCCGAATCTCGAGAGCCAGACTCCCAACATGATTACTTTCTCAAAAATCGAAGAGACACTGCTACCCGAATCTCGAGAGCCAGACCCCCAGCATGATTGCTTTCTCAAAAATCGAAGAAGCATCGTTCTCCGAATCTCGAGAGCCAGATACCACATACCACTTTTTCAAAGTGCTCTGACAGAGTTAAAACATGTGAAGCTGGCAGCTCCCACTACCGTGCTATGACCAAGCAGGGTAAAGGAATAGCATTACTACTTTTTGTTAGGGAGACTCCTATATATGTCGACCTCCATCCCCAACGGACAGGCAGACCTGCAAAAATGCTCAACCCTTCCTCATATCTGAGAGGGCACTCCCAACGAAGCCTTTCGAAATATTCAGCTTTCTTTCCCCCCGATAATACCTCTGCAAACAAGCTATACTAGAGCAAGAATATCTCATATCATCAGGGTTAAAAGCAAGAGTATCCCATATCATGCTTTTTCCCTATCTTTTCCTTTGGCCTTGTTTTTACCTGCAAGACAAGGAGAAAGAGAGCAATCAGTCAGCACTTGAAATCAAGTTACCAGCCAGGAACTGACTGCCTGGAACCCCTTACCTGATTACTTACTTGGCATTGCTCTCGAGTACTCATCTTCAACATCTTATGTGTCCAGGGAAGATACCGCATCTGCTTGAGGGACAGATAGGGCAAGTGCGAAGGATACAAGGAAGCATGTGGAGACAAGCGTAACAGCACACATGCCGATACATCCATTACTCTGTCAAAAGCAAAAGTATCCCATATCAGCAGGGTCGAACGTACTCTAGATTTGATGGACTTGTTTTGACCCTCAAATTCTTCAGTCGGCCTTATACTCTGGAGGAAACCAGAAAACCCTCCAGCTCAGTTCAAGAATTAGCCTGTGGAAAGTTACTTCTTCAAAAGCAAAAGTATCCCATATCATCTTTTCTCATTTTTCTTCTCTTTATCCTTCATGCTGCTGCAAGATGGGGAGAAGGTGAACAATCAGCCGGAGCTCTGATTGCTTACCTTGTCTGTCACCTCTTTCAGCAGATCCCCTAGCTCGGCGACTTGGGGGACTCCTACTACATGGTTTGTATCGCGCTTGACCAAGCCTGAAACTACAAGTAAGCTTCAAGTGAAATTGATACATTACCTTGTGCATCTCCACCAGTTAAAGATACCACCCCTGGATGGAGGAAGAGTACTTCCAGAGAAGCTGCCACATCTACCTATGCGACAGATAAGGCAAGTCAAGATGATACCACACTCCGATACTTAGAAGTTTCGTGATTACGAGATCATTCTCCCACAATATTTCCTAATGTTATTTGTACTCTAATGTCATTTGTACTAAATCATTCACTTGTACTCACTAAAGGAGAGCTTGAACCTATGTACTTATGTAAACCCTTCACAATTAATGAGAACTCTTCTATTCCGTGGACGTAGCCAATCTGGGTGAACCACGTACATCTTGTGTTTGCTTTCCTATCTCTATCCATTTATATACTTATCCACACTAATGACCGGAGCAATCTAGCGAAGATCACAAAAAGCGACCGTTTTCGCTACCTAGGATCTATCTTGCAAGAGAACGGAGAATTAGATGGAGATCTCAACCATAGAATACAAGCTGGATGGATGAAGTGTAAGAGTGCATCCGGCGTGTTGTGTGACCGTCGTAGGCCACTGAAGCTCAAGGGAAAATTTTATAGGACGGCAATAAGGCCAGCGATGTTGTATGGCACAAAATGTTGGGCGGTGAAACATCAACACGTACACAAAATGGGTGTAGCGGAGATGAGGATGCTTCGTGGGATGTGTGGGCACACGAGAAAGGATAAGATGGAGAATGAGGATATCCGAGGTAAAGTAGGAGTAGCCGAAATTGAAGGAAAGATGAGAAAAAATCGGTTCTGGTGATTTGGACATGTGCAAAGAAGGCCGACTGACGCTCCGGTTCGAAGATGTGACTACGGGACAGAGGTTCAGGGCCGAAGGGGTAGAGGAAGACCTAGGAAAACTTTGGAAGAGACTCTAAGAAAAGGCTT
This sequence comes from Malus x robusta, assembly GCA_963082935.1. NCBI lineage: Eukaryota > Viridiplantae > Streptophyta > Magnoliopsida > Rosales > Rosaceae > Malus > Malus x robusta. Next base: position 15,529,579 of record OY720328.1, read on the forward strand.
AGAGTACTTGGATCTAACGGAGGATATGACACAAAACCGAGCGCAATGGCGTTCTAGGATTCATATAGCCGACCCCACTTAGTGGGAAAAGGCTTTGTTGTTGTTGTTGTTGTTGTTGTGGTGTTTGATAAAATGCGAATTTAGTTTGCGTGCAGGAATTTGGGGCTAGAATACAAGTGAAGTTCACCTAATCATTATGAACTTGTATTCATAATTAGTAAAGTGAACATTGATGAAATTAAGTTAAATCCTTTGCAAGAGTATCATGTTGTTCATAGTTACAATTGCTTTGTCAAAACTTATGATTTTCACATTATTGATCTTTGAATATGCATTGCTATCATGTTGTTCATAGTTAGAAAACTTGAGAATAACGATTTGAGTTGTGCGACGCTTTGTCCGATCCATTAGCTAGCCTTAAATCTTTCTCATATTTTAATTCAGTGTTCCTATTTACTTTGTTTACTGGTTAATTTCAATTTTCAGCTTAGCTTAATTCAATTCATTCAAACCCCCCCCCCCCATCGGTTGTTCGTTTTGTTTTGTTTTTTTTTTTTTTTTTTTTTTGTTTTTTTTTTTTTTGGTTGAATTAGTTTTTAGTTTTTAGTTTTAGTTGATTAGCAGCCCTTCTAATCATCATAATAGAACGATCCCTACTTACTCGTTCTATGATTACATAATTCACAAGATTTAGTTTGAGTGTTAGTTTCTAGCATATCACTCTTATATTCGATGTTTGAATTCAATTTCCCTCTTATCCCAATATCGCTTGTATCAAATATATAGATATTCTTTTTCTTTCATTTGCTATTAATTTGAAATTTTAGATATAGATGCCGCAAAAATTGGATTAATCTCCATAAAAACGCACACAAACAAAAAAAAATGATGTTATTTTGGCTGCAAGTACTTCATGCTCCAAGGGACCCCAATTCTTCAAGTAGAGAAGTTAAATCGGCGAAGGACGAACCACCTTCCTTAACAGCCCTCGTTGCCATCTCTCTAAGTACCCTGGCTCTGGCTCTCATTCCCTCTGCTTCTTCACTCACCATGACTTGATTTATAGTCTTTTCTATGGCTTCCCTCTTCACACTGGCTTCCTTCTTCACATCTACAAATGTACTCCACTGTTCAACACCAACAGCAACCCCAGTTCTCAGTACCACAGTCACCAACTTCTCATTGTAAAACTGCTCAGCCGACACGGGCCATGTGATCATTGGTACCCCAGCAGACACTCCTTCAAGGATAGAGTTCCACCCACAATGCGTCACAAAGCCTCCGATTGCTTCGTGCTCAAGAATCGGCACTTGTGGAGCCCAACCTCTTATAATTAGTCCTTTACCTTCCATTCTCTTCTCAAATCCTTCAGGAAGCCACTCTTCTTTATCATTCTTTTCTCTCTTCACAACCCAAATGAATCCCTGCCCAGAAGCCTCAAGCCCCGCTGCAATTTCTAGGAGCTGAGAGTCAATGAAATTGGTCATACTTCCGAAACATATGTAAACAACTGAATTTGGTTTCTTAGAATTAAGCCAATTCAAGGACTTGTGCTGACCAAGGGAAGCTTCGTCATTTGCTGCCTTATTCCATGACAAAATCGGGCCTATATGCCATGCCTTCCTCCCAAACGCTGTCCTGTAATGATCTGCAAAAGCCGGTTCAAGTTCGTAAAAGCTATTAATAATAAACCCAAAGCTCTTTTCCTCACACTCTCTCGCAGCTTTAAACAACTTGGTGAATTCGGTTTCAGCATTTTGCTTGATAAAGGCCGGTATTTGGCTTCTAATCAGCTTGATCTCAACTGGAAAATTAGGAATAGTAAAAACTTCTGAATCCGATGACAGCTTCAAGTGAGGCTCGTACAACAGCACACTAAGAGTAGCACACAAAGCGAAAAAACCAACACCATGAAATATGATCCTTGGAATACCAAACTTGGCGGCAAGATCTGTTGCCCAAGGAAAGAAAGCGTCAGCAACGAGGCAATGAGGGCGGTGTTCGTCTAAGACCTGCTCAATTTGTGGTTGAAGAAGGAAGGTGGCCTTGAAGAACTTTTCCTTCATCTCAGTGGTGGTAGCTAAGTTACCACTTTCACATCCTTGAGGCAACCCAACTTCCTCAGTTGGGAACTTGATGACAAGAATTTCAATATCAAATCCCAATTGCTTGGTGCCTTGGATTGCTTTGGAAAAGAGAGGTGCATTGAGAGGGGTGGTTATTAGGGTGGATTTTACACCATGAGAAGCAAATAGTTTGGCCATGTTTATAAGGGGTATGGTGTGCCCTTGAGCCATATATGGGAAGAAGAAAATGTGAAGCTGCTTATGGGATTTGGTATCCATGGGGACTTGACAGAATGCACAAAGCAGCTCAAACAATAGATGGTGATGAAGAGAGTTGATACTAAACAATGAGCTGAAAGATTCAATATATTACTTTGAGACTTGGGATTTGAGGACTTTTTCTTTTTAAAAAGGTCATGTTCTGGCAAAGTCGTTGTCTTTGAATATATAAACGCTTTGACGTTTTGAACCATATGGTCTTGTTACCTCATCGCATACGTAGATCATTTTGTTCACATTATAAAAGATAATAGAGAAAAGACAAAATTGGATTGTTTCTTCTTATGTCTAGACTCAGAGTTTGAATTCCTAGTCGGGCGGTGGGCTAGGGCCTAGCGGCTAGGCGACTAGGCAGGATTTAGATGGATTTAAGTAAATCTGTTATATTTTGTGTAAATAAATGTCTGTTTATACTTAAAATATATATAATTATAACATAAATTACACAATAAAATGACATATATATTATGAATATTGAAACATAATAAAAACATGAGGAACAAGCATATAATGTGTGTTCATTTAAGTATTCAACAAATCTCTTACAATTTAGTAAAAAAATAATGCAAACTGAAAGTTATATATTTTTTGTCTAAGTGAGTTGCAACCTAGGCGCATGTCTAGGCGGGTTTGGGTAGCCTGAGCGAGTGCCTAAGTGGTCTAGGTGGGTGCTTTAGCAAGTCTAGGCACCCTTTTGAGATTTTCAAACACCTAGGCATTAATCGGAACAGTGGCCAACCGTCTAGCGCCTAGGCAGGTCTAGACGGCGCTAGGTGGAGATTTTTAGAACAGTGACAATAAATAAAAAAATAAGACTTAGTCCAAGATTTGATAAATTTGAATGGATTGTGGGACCATAATTTTCTGGACCCATGATTGATGGCATGAAGGACGAGGGTAATCGAACTAGACCTGATAATTTTTTACACGATCCGTTAATACGACATGAAAATAACGGGTTTTGAGTCGACATGTTAACTAATTAAGTCGTTATCGGGTCACACGATAAGAACCCGCTAATAACAGGTCTTTAACAGGTTTACACAAGGGTGACACGCATGTAACCCGTTTTGACACGTTATGCAGATTGACACGCTATACAGATTAGAAATTGTATAGATAATTATGTTTTAAAAAAATACCAAAGTTGAATCTAGTGTAATAACAGTGTTTAAATTTGAACCAATAAATGTATTCCTAACTTTGTAGAAGTGTTTAAATTGTCAGTAATAGATTTAGAACTTAGGTTTCAAAGTGTACTATAACATTGATTAATGTAAACAGAACAACCTCAGCAAAGTGAACGATTGTATTTTGTCTAGAAATATCCTTGTTTTGTTAGTCAAAGGTAACTTGTTGCAAAAAATTGAAAGCGAGTGGTTTTCAATTTTGGAATCCCACAACATTAGTAGATTAAAGAAAGTGTTTCTCCAATTGTATTCAAAACCACTAAACCGCGCCATGACATCATTTGGCTGGAAACAAAAAGAAATTTGTTTGAAGAATTAGGAACAAGACAATTGTAAATCTTCTATATCTAAAGCTAATGAAAAAGTGAATAATGATTTTGATGCCACCAACCTTCAACAAAAATGCTTGGACAAAAATGCCCCTAAAACAAAAAATTTCAAAAGCATCCCAAAATAATGCATCAAATAAAGCAGATGCATTTTCATCATTTTAACATTATTTTTTTAATGATTAAGTTTTTGGTGCTTTTTATTTTTATTTTTTATAATTAGTATCTCATAATAGGTTAGCAATAATACGATTCAATTTCTCTATTTTTAAATATGTTCAAAACATCTTAAGAGACGTATAGCCTTACAAACGATATTATCTACACTAAGGGGGAGAGGGGGGCTTAGCCTTACAATGAGTTAGCAATAATGTGATTCAATCAATTGTTTATAAAATATTATTTTCTCTATTTTTAAACACGTTCAAAACATCTTAATAGGCTGTAATGTCAGTTATAAAAAAAATCTTTCACACGCGAATAATAATATGATTAAATTAATTGTCAAATGATTGTTTTTTATTTTAAGGGGGTGAGCTTAGCCTCACTGTCACATCCCAGCCCGGACTTCCCGGGCCCACTCCATCACCGTAGCACGATATTGTCTGCTTTGGGCCACAACTACGCCCTCACGGTTTTGTTTTTGGGAACTCACATGAGAACTTCCCAGTGGGTCACCCATCATGGAATTGCTCTCGCGCGCTACTCGCTTAACTTCGGAGTTCCAATGGAACCCGAAGTCAGTGAGCTCCCAAAAGGCCTCGTGCTAGGTCGGGATGAGAATATACATTTAAGGATCACTTCCCTAGGCGATGTGAGATGTATAATCCACCCCCCTTAAGGGCCCGACGTCCTCGCCGGCACACCATGACCAGGGATTGGCTCTGATACCATTTTGTCACATCCCGGCCCGAACGAGACCACTTCCCGGGCCCACTCCATCACCGTAGCACGATATTGTCCTCTTTGGGCCACAACTACGCCCTCACGATTTTGTTTTTTGGAACTCACACGAGAACTTCCCAATGGGTCACCCATCATGGGATTGCTCTCGCGTTCTACTCGCTTAACTTCGGAGTTCCAATGGAACCCGAAGCTAGTGAGCTCCCAAAAAGCCTCGTGCTAGGTAGGGATGAGAATATACATTTAAGGATCACTCCCCTGGGCAATGTGGGATGTTACACTCACAATGGGCTAGCAATAATATGATTCAATCAATTGTTTATTAAATATTATTTTCTCTATTCTTAATGTAAATTCTACATAAACCAATTTTATTATGTGAATTCAACTGTTTTAATTGATTTATGAGTGGTTTCTTCTAGCATGATCTAAAATTATTCATTTACTTCAAATATTTGACTTTTCTTTTGTCAATTTACGCATATAAATACATTTAAAACATGTAAAGCGCACATAGCACGCTGTGATTCAAATAATGCAAGGGCATTTTCTAATTTTAACAGTATCTTTTTTGTACTTTTTTTTAATTAGTACCTCATAATAGGCTAGCAATAATGTGATTCAATCAGCTATTCATTTAATATTATTTTCTCTCTTTTTAAACACGTTCAAAACATAGTAAGAGTGACACACCCCGGCCCGGGTCCACCACATCCTGGGCCCGTTCCACGACCGTAGCACGATATTGTCTGCTTTGGGCTTACCATTCCTTCATGGTTTTGTTTTTGGGAACTCACGAGCAACTTCCCAGTGGGTCACCCATCTTAGGAGTGCTCTGGCCTCATTCTTGCTTAACATCGGAGTTCCTACGGAACCCAAAGCCAGTGAGCTCCCAAAAGGCCTTGTGCTAGGTGGGGATGGAAATATACATTTAAGGATCACTCCCCTGGGCGATGTGGGATGTTACAATCCACCCTCTTTCGGGGCCTGACGTCCTCGTCGGCACACCATGACTAGGGTTAGGCTCTGATACCATTTGTCACATCCCGACCCGGGGCAGACCACTTCCCCATTTATGCGTGTCATCCTTGCGCAGAGGTCATGTTAATCTTCTTTGTATCGTTCCAATTTTATCGGATGTCGGAACTCGAAGTCAGTGTGCTCTCAAAATGCCTCATGCTAGGTAGGGATAAGAATATACATTTAAGGATCACTCCCCTGGGCGATGTGGGATGTTACAATCCACCCCCTTTAGGGGCCCGACGTCCTCGTCGGCATACCATGACCAGGGTTAGGCTCTGATACCAATTTGACACACCTCGGCCCGGGTCCACCACATCCTGGGCCCGTTCCACCACCGTAACATGATATTGTCCGCTTTGGGCTTACCATTCCCTCAGGTTTTGTTTTTGGGAACTCACGAGCAACTTCCCAGTGGGTCACCCATCCTGGATGTGCTCTGGCTTCATTCTCGCTTAACTTCGAAGTTCCTACGGAACCTGAAGCTAGTGAGCTCCCAAAATGCCTCGTGCTAAGCAGGGATGGGAATATACATTTAAGGATCACTCCCCTGGGCGATGTGGGATGTTACAAAGAGGCATGTAATGCCTGTTATAAAAAAAGTCTTTCGTACGCGAGTAATAATAATGTGATTAAATTAGTTGTCAAATGATTTTTTTTAACCAACGATATTATTCACACTAAGGGGGAAGGGGTGAGCTTAACCTCACAATGGACTAGCAATAATGTGATTCGATCAGTTGTTTATTAAATATTATTTTTTCTATTCTTAATGAAAATTTTATAGAGACCGATTTTATTATGTGGATTCAACTGCTTTAATTGGTTTATGAAGAGTTTTCTTCTAGCATGATCATAAATTATTCATTTACTTTGTCAATTTATGCATATAAATACATTTAAAATGTGTAAGTCGCGCATAGCATGTCGTGATTCAAAAAATGTCTTATGCACACGCTCACGCGGGTGCATGAAGGCTAGTGTAAAGTTATGTGGTCTAATGGTTGAAAACTATGTAAACTGCTTAGATGTGAAGAAATAAAAAGTTCATGGAAACTAAGAACTAACTTGAGTTGCCAGCTGAGATAATGTTTTTAAGATAATGTTTTTAAATGCAGTGAAAGTTTACTTGGATTGAGTTGGTTGTGAAGAGGTATTTCCTTTCTGCACAAAAGAGTTTCAGATCTATGTTAAGATTATTAGGATAACTTAGATTTAGAGTATTTGAGAATTGTATTTATATATCAATACGTACAGGTAGATAATAAAAAAGTATAAAGGAAAGATAGAAAACGGGGAACTGTATGCATAGTAAGATGGATGTTAAATATGATTGATAAAAGAGTTGTTTTTATTTTCTTTTAATAAAGTGATTAATGTGATTAAGGAATAAATTGTAATCGTTGAAGTCAACTGATCAAAATTTTATACAAACAAAAGGTATTTAGGATATAGCATGGTAATATTTCATTTTTATGTAACTGGACAAATTGAAACAAACGCAAAGCAATGCGAGCGTAAAAGAGAAGATTTAGACGTTGAAAACTCAAGGGGTTAGTAAAAGTTTTACATTCAAAATGTACTATAGCATGAAAATCACCAAGAAAGCATGTGTAAACCTTAATAAGCATACCTTGATAAAGGTGAAAAATGGCAGAACAAAAAACAGACAGATTTCCAACCAATTGATCGTGTAAGAGCATTAGAGAGAGTATAGGTACATATTGAATACGCTGACCTGCAACCGATTGATCATGTAAGGAGAATTATTGTGGGATTGAAAGAAGACTGCAATATCTTGAAATAAAATTAACTGCAAAGGAAAGTAACAGATTGCATTGTTGAAACAAACTAAAAACATAGTAATGTCATTATATCTTCCCTCTCAGAATTACATATGACAATTTACATGTTTTGCTTTAAATAGTAGAATTCAATTAAATAGTTTCAATAAGAACAACTGAAATCATCTAATTTCATTATATCTCCCCTCTCAGAATTACATATGACAATTTACATGTTTCGCTTTAAATAGTAGAATTCAATTAAATAGTTTCAATAACAACAACTGAAATCATCTAAATGGTAATATTGTTAATTACCAGTCAATTTTCTAGCATTTCTTATGAGATGTAAATTATATAAAAGAAATTCAGATGTAGCTTCCGTGATTTGCATGAGGAAAATGAGCAGATTAAGATGGAACAACCCTGAATGGTAATGGAAATAAAAGCTTTAAAAGACAGACACTATCGGTTGATTTCTCTTGTCAAAAATTCTTTCTAATCTTTGTAAAGGAGCTTTTCCTCAATTATCCCTTAGGATTTCCCAATGCCAAATGAGTATTGTTCTTTAATAATTATTTAATCAATTTTTCTTTTTTTACTGCGCTTTGTGTATTTGGTTTTAGTTAGCTTACAGTCTTATGGAGATAAGCCTAACCAATACTCATACTTCTGAAAATGGAACAATAGTAAAGCCTAACAGGATTGAATATAATCGAAAGGCAATAAAGCTTGAGCCTAATTCTATCAGCTGAAAGGAAGGAACAGCAAGAATAAGAATATCTTATTACAGTTTGTCCATCCTAGCCTTCTGATACCTTAGGGAAAACACTTTCTCATTGGGAAAGAAGTCAATCTGTAGAGTAATCACAATGGATGTATGACAGAAAACAATTCATCATAAAAACTAATCTCTCAGCTATATTTTCACATGCAGTAACTGATTACCTATGCTATTTGCAAACAATTGGAAAGCTTCACCTGTTGATACTTGTCTATAGTAAACATGTTGGTTTCTTTAATTTTATATTTTGCTCAGTCGACCTCATCAACTAAATAAAAAAATAAAGTGCTTGATGGAGCTTGCTTAATATATAATCTGCAAAGCATGATATCATCAAATCATCAGAACAAACTAATAATGCTCACTGATTTTTAATACAGAAATTTAATTTTGTTCAATCTTAAAATTCACCATTTGAAGCTTATGTTTGATTGAGACTAATGAGCCTACTGCTTCTTCATAAAAGCTAGCAGCAAGTTTTGTATTCGATTTATGCACTAGATTTCCAACAGTATCAAATTGTTGCAAAACTACTCAAACTAATAAATAATCAGAAAAAATGGATTTGCACAGATTCAACTTTCACAATATACAAAATTCAACCTCCACAGTACACAAAGAGTAAACGAACAAACTGAAACACAGGGCTTGAAAAAGATGAGAAGATTGGAGAGCGACCAACACAGGGCTTGAAGGAAAATGAACAAACTGAGACACAGTAACATGTACTGGATAATGAAGACTCACCCCAAATTGCTATGAAGGTCTGCTGCACACGTGAGGACACGTTCACAAAGCCTTTCAAAGGCTGAGATTCAACCTTCAAATACGACGACTTTAAGCCACAATTGTTCTTTCTTAACTTTATCTACTTCAACTATATAACCGGAAAAAAAAAATTTAATTATAGTTAACTAATTGATAGGAGCATATTTATGCGACTTAGTTAGCCTGTTTTCTTGCAATTTCATAGTTAGTTTCTGTTTATTATAGTGTTTTAAGCTATTTTCATGTGTTTGTAGGTCCAAATGACAAAGTTGGCAAGAAAGTGCATTTTGGAGCATTTTAGAGCCGTTTTGAGCATCAAATGGATAGCTTATGAGTGGAGCAAGATGGAGGGATGAATTTGAAGACCAAAGATGTCAAGGAATATGCTAAAGAGTTGAAGAAATAAATCCAAGACAAAGAAGATAAGGAATCAGCTCAAAAGAAGGAACATTATCCAAAACCTTATCCAACCTTATCTTATCCTATCCTAATCTTATCATGCCTTAAATTCAGCTGCAAGGGGACCTAAATATCTGATTTCTAGAAGGCCAATCCTTTCCCCTAAACTTGTGCCGCACCTTTCATCTTCTAGAAGCCCTAAAATCAACTGGAAACCTTAATCCTTTTCCCCCTTCGTTTCTCCCTAACCCTAACCTTTTCCCCAAGGATTGTGCAATCCTTTTCCTTTCAGAAATTGTGCATAACCCTAGCTATAAATAGACATCTCTGCCGCATAATTCAGACCACCCACGCACCCATATATTCATATACAATTGAGAGATTTTGAGAGTTCAAAGGTGTACTTGCGTGGAATGAAGGAGAAGGAGGAGCTTTGTGTCGTGGCTTGCAATCCAAGGAAGGGTTCAAAATCTGCCATTGGAGTTGCTGGGACATTCCTGGTTCTTTCTATCCATAGATTTGTTTCAATGTTTCTTTTAATTTGGTTTTATGTTTTCAAAGACATGAGGAACTAATTTCTTTTTAGTTGGAGGTGAATTCGAAGCCATGATTATATGTTTTATATGAATTGATTACATCCAGTTATTGTTTCTTGAGTCTTGAATGTGATTTGCTTATCTAAGTTATCAAAACTTGTTTATGTATGTTGATTGAGAATGCATACTTAATTTGCTTGCACAAACTTGATGCTAGAGTATAAGGGAGTTTCATCTAATCGTTATGAACTTATATTCACAAGTAGTAAACGTCACTAGTCATGATTCTGTTAAGTAAATCCTAGGCAGGAGTATCATGCTTTTCATAGTTACGAATATCTTGTCAATGCTTATGGTTTTCAAAGAACTTAATGACCTTCGATATGTCTTTCTATCATGCTTTTCATAGTTAGGGAACTTCATAAGGATAATTTGATTATGATGCGTATCCCGTCCAATTCAATGAGTTAAGGAAAATTTGATGATTAATTTGTGCTGTCACAGTTAACTTGGGGTGTTGTCATTCATAGTTTAAGGAAATAATACTGTAAATTGGTTTATTAGCATATGTCATGTGTGGAGAAGGATTCTCCGGCTAAGTTTTCACCGTTCAAATCACCTAATTTACTTTGTTTTGCAATTTGTTTAGTTTAGTTAAATTTCGTCCAAATCAATCCTCATTCTAATTAAGTGTCTTAGACTAATTAGAAAAGTGTTTAAATCTATCCAAATTAGTGTTTTGAGTCCTACTAGTCTTAAATTCATCCAAATAATTCCCTAGAGTCTGTTTTGAGTCTTTTTAACTTAGTTTTGCTGTTTTGAGTGTTTCTAAGTCTAGTTTGGTATTTCTGAGTCATATTTGTGTAGATTAGCATCCCTAGTTAATCCTCGGTCTAGAACGATCCCTACTTACATATTTACTACAATTGTCAACAATAGGGTTTAATTTGTGTGTCAAATTAATTTTCACATCACTAATCTGGGTTAAGATTAATCAAAAAGCTTGGAAATTTCAGATCTAAAATCACACCTCAAGCTGCAAGTAGAATCAAAACCATGGAATTTCAAAACCACTCAACTTAAACACAGAGGTCTTCGCAGGCTTCAAAGGAAAGTCACAAATTCGAAAAACCCGATCCCCTGAAATAAAAAACAAAACCAAATTAACCATCATCACCCTAAATCCAAAGCTACAAACAAAATTCCCAAAATCACAACCAAAATATTTGAAGAAAAAACCCATTTAAAATCCAAATTTACACTCCCAAACACATAACATTCAAAGCAGACAATTACCCAAATCAAATAGGCAACAGGAGATGCGATCTTTTATGGGCTTCAAATTTTCTTCAAATCGAGACCAAATTCGCTATTTTTCAGCAAAGCGAGCGTTGCCGTTTGTAACCCCCAACGAAAAGATCTAATCAAATTTGACTAACTTAAGCGTTTTTTGGAAGAAAGCAAGACACAGAGAGAAGTGGAGATTGGAGAGCAAGGCAAAGAGAGGTTTGAGAGAAACAAAAGGGTTTCTGAGAGAGACAGAAATGAAAAGAAAAATCCAAAACAGAAACGTTGTGGTCTGCGAAGAACACGCGTGCCGAAGGAGGGCAAATCCACCCTTTAACTATGCAACCAAATGAAAAAAGGCCTATGAATAAACCAAATTGAGGGCATTTTTGCCATTTTACTGTCCGTGAATAGTATACATGAGTTTGGATTTTAGTATAGAAATAATGCATCTAATGTATATCAAATATGTATTATTGTATTATTATTATTATATATATATATTTAAAAATTTAAGTTTCATTTATTTATTTTTATGGTATACTACAAACAAAGAGTGAGATAGAAAATTATAAAACACGTTAAAAATAAAAATATCAAGTAATTTAAAAATGTCAAATACATTAAAAAAATTATAATAATTAATTTACAAGTACAAATAATGTGAAAAAAAAGGCAAACGTTCATGATCACATCCTCTACGCTTTGAGAATTGGTACATCACCATTTGAATTTTTAGAAACATACAAACCCTCATGAATAGTATATTTAAGGGAGTTCAAAATAAATATAATTCATGATCATTAATATACAAGTTTGAAAAATGTGAAAGCATATATAAACATTTGTGATTTTATCCTCAATCTTGAAACGCAACTCCCTTCATTTTGCATATCATTGAACAATTAGTATTTTGTAGTAATGTACTAATGTTTTTTCATTAGACTCTTATTTTGGGGTGTGTAATACTTGAAAGACAAATGTTTTAAAGTAATATTTATGTGACAAAGTAATATGTGACACACCCCGACCTAAATCAGGGCATGTTGGCCGTCATGTGAGGGTGCGGAAGCAATAGAGATATAAGGAATTACGGAGCTTTTCAAAAAGTGTGAGTGGGCAAAAACAAATCTTTTCAAAATCATTTCATTTCTCAAAAGTTATAACCCCTCGCTGTAAAACCTGTATAAATTCCCATAAAATAATAATAATAATAATAAGTTGTATCATAAATCATACTGAAGATGAAAATCCATAGAAGTATACCATGCTAAGGTATTTCAACGCAATGCTATAAGTAATCCAGGCAAAATATATCAATGTCGAATATTGCATCAGCCAAATCCCTCTAACTCAATCTGCACGGCTGAGTATGTAGCTCATAACCAATCTCAATCATATCAAATCAAATCATGCACACGAGGCAGAACCACCTAAAGTGGTCTGTACGACAAGACTACGTGTAAAATAAATATGCTCTAGTGCTACGATCACGTGAAGGCTATGCGAAAGATCGCGGGTCACCTACAAGTCTGAACCACCTAAAGTGGTCTGTACGACAAGCCTGTGCACCTAACTTGGATCCAAGGTAAGCATATCGTGCGGGAGGTGAACATCACGTGAAAGATTGTGCCCTAACATTGGGCGGGAGCACTAACACCGAGGTGCAGGTTTATGAGCTCTCAATACATCACATCATATCTCACATAACTGAAGCAAGCTCATATCTTTGATTTATGAACTTACTTGGTACTTACATGTGCGTCTACAGCACCTATCATAAATATAAGGAACTACTAATGCATAGTAAAATAGACAGATAATTTGCATGGTATTTCAAAACGAATAATCATTCAAATTCATTTTCTGGAAAAAATCTCAAGTATATAGGTATATATGGAAAACCAAAAGCCCACTCACTGATATGTCGAAGGGTCGTAGCCCTTGATGTTGGAAATATGCCCTGAAAGTCAATCTTTGGAAGAAACCTTTCAGGACAATGAATGGATGTATAGATGAACCTTATACATCAAATGGCAAAGATACTAATTAGGACTATCTCTATAAACGAGATAAGTCCTAAATAGTGAATCCATGGACAATGGATCGATTGAAGAAGTAATCTAATGAAGTTAGACTACAGAGACCTTTTTCACATAACCATCATGTCCAAAAGGTTCCTGGTCATAGGATTGTCGAAGGGATACTGACAATGCATAGACCGGTACATACTATGTCCGCTTCAATTGGAAGGATGGAAAGTCTCATCCCATTCGTGTAGTGACACTAAGACAAGTATGTAGGTGCTCATTAAGGGAATGAGTTCACTAAACACAATCGAACGAGAGTACTTGCGTGGAGGTCTAATCACATGTCAAGCAAGTAACTCTAATGGTTGGAATAATGTAAGTAGTCCTTTGACCTGAGGCATCATCGTTGTCTTATGGTTAAGTACTTGATCTTTGATTATGTCAAAGTCACCCCATTCGCGGATGTCCACGACATAGTTGGGGTTAAGCCACTTAGTCATGAAAGCAAGTGAATGCGCAACAAGGAATCTCTAATCTTCGTTAAGAGAGGAAGAATACTCTAAGATATGATTCGGGAATCTTCGGCCGAAGTGTCGAGCGTAATAAAGGAAAGTGTTCCTATAGGACTCAAAAGAATCATATAAGAAGGAATAATCACATTAGGGGTTTGACATAATATATCCATACCCTAGTAATGTAATTGAGAGTATTGTTTTAGAGAAGGATCGAATTACATTGTAATTCCAACTGAATAGGTTCTCCGAACAACTTCTACATTAGCTTGGATAGCCATGATATATGGTTAGATGTCACTCATGGCTTGTGAGTTCTTCTAGATGATTAAATGTAGTCATCAAAGAAGAAGGTGAATTAAAAGTAAGTTTTAATTCACTAAGTGATTGGATTAAATATAATCAATTGGATTGATGCCAATCATCTCACTACCTTGCTAATTAGAACCTAAAATGATTGTACACCGATACACTCTTGTAGTGATACAACTAATGGATGATGGAAATAATTAATTGGATTAATTAAGTGTTGTGATTAATTAGAAAGTCTAATGAAATCATAAAAGCGATAAAAGATCGTTTTAGGCTTAAAGAAACGTTCGGGTTTAATTGGGCCCATTGGGCCTAAACCCATTGGGCTTTTATTCAAGCATAAGATGACTTGAAATGATAAAAGCCCAAAAGCCCAAAGAACACTAAGGAGGCCGGCCACTTAAAGGGAAAGGGAGAGAGAGGAATTCAAGTTGTTGACTAGGTTTCTTTTTGTCTATAAAATGAACTTTATAGAGATATTTTTAATATGGGGTTTTTGTGTGTTCAAAACAACAAAAGAGAAAAAGAAAATATCTCTCTCTTAACACCCAAAAGGCCGGCCACCATAAGGGAGTTTTGAGCTAATCATCTTCTCTCCTTTTTGGTTATTCATTCATCCTTCTCACTACACTAGTGGGTGTGGATCTTTAGAGGTCTTCTACTTTGGAGACTAAAGGAGAACCAAGGAGCACTCATTCTAACAAAGTGGAGGAGGCAAGGAGGGAGGCTAGACTCAAAGAGTTCAAGGAACAAAGGGCTTGGAGGTGGTCCATCCTTGGTCTAAAATCTAGATCAAGAGGTATATATCTACTCCTACACTTTGTTCTTCAATTAAATGTTTTGATGCATCTTATATAAACTTATGAACCTTGAAGGGGATTTGCATGACTATAGCTTTGATATTATGTGATAACATGCTTCCGTTGCTTTCGTATATAAATTTTGAATTGTATATGCATGCTAGTCATATGAAATCCCACATGAAATCTCATAAATTTCCCTTCACCTGAGCCCCGCTTAATGGTGCTTGTCCTCAAGATAGGTCTCACCTATATGCAAAATAACTGAATAAACGTTATTTAAAGCACATATACAAAACTAGTGATTAACTTCTCATACATTACTCAAATGGGGTATTTGAATATACCACCATGATCTATTCAACCTCAAGAACATCCCTATATTTTTAGAAAAAATTTCTGACCATCCACGCGCCGCCACGCAGTGGCCAAGGCACGGCCAGACGTGCCCCAACTCGCGGCCAAACCCTAACTGAAACTTAACTGCCTTTAGGAATATTATGTGGAATATTCTGTTAAAACCTTAATAGAAATTAACGGCGTTAGCTGACGCCGTTAGAATATTCCGTTAGAATATTCCGTTCTCCTTCCTTGACGGAATATTCCCTTCTCCTTCCTTGGTTCGTCGGAGTCCAGTGCCGGTTGCCGCTGTACTCGTCGGTTTCTAGGAAATTTTAAAACTTCAATATCTCACTCATTTTTCCACCAAAACTCATGAAATTTGTCTCAAAATGAAGCTTAGGACTAGAAGAACAAAATCTTACCACTTTCAAGCCTTGAAATCCATGGGATTTCACCGGAGGAACCTCGATATTTCGGCCAAATTTAAAACTTGCCAAACTCAACTTCCCGACATTCAAAACACTTCGTGTTTCTTCTTCGAGCTTCATGAAAATGTCCTAAAGCTTACTAGCAGCTTAAAATGTTCTAAAAACTTCACATTCACGATCACATGAACTGTGCATTAAAACTGAGATTTTTGGTTCTCGGGAAAACAAGGTCTTCACGTTAAACTAAGGGCATGGATGACCACCTGGACTCACGAGGAACACAAAAACACCCTCTCCGACGTCGATCCATGAAGATAAGGTCTGATTTGGGTGTTGTCCTTAGAGTGTACGGAAATGGAAGAAAACCGAGAGAGAAGAGAGAGAAATAGAGGGTCAACGGGAGAGAGTGAGTGTGTGTGTGGTCCTGATTCTCTTACAACCAACCAAAACAATTAGAACCTTTAGTTCTAATTGGGTCCAAAAAGTTAGGAAGAAAATAATTGGTCCATAATACAACTTAAACCCCACAACACCACAAACATCTAAGGGTATTTTAAGCAATTCACAATATCGAAAGATTTATTTCGGGATGAGCTGTCACAACCTACCCCCTTAAGAAAATTTCATCCCCGAAATTTCTACACAACAATTACAATCACTAATAATCATAAAACAACCTTGGATACATTTCTCTGATTTGGTCCTTTGTCTCCCAAGTGGCTTCTTCCACAGTATGATTTCTCCACAAAACCTTCACTAGGGGCACTGTCTTATTTCTCAGAACTTATCTTTCCAATCCAAAATAGTCACTGGCTCCTCATCATAAGTTAGATCCGGATTAACTTCCAAGGGCTGAGGAGGTATCACATGAGAAGGATCTGAGATGTAATGATGAAGCATAGAGACATGAAAAACACTGTGCATTTTGGATAACTCTGGAGGCAACTCAAGCCTGTAAGCAACCTCACGGACTCGCTCGGTGATAATATACGGTCCAATGTACCAAGGACTCAACTTGCCTTTTTTTCCAACCTCCGACTAACACAAGGGTGTACGACAAGATTTACCATAGAGTGCCTCAAATGGCGACATACCAATACATGAATGAAAGCTGTTATTGTAGGCAAATTCCATTAAATCCAACCGTTTATGCCAAGCGTCACCAAACTGCAACACTGGAGATCTCAACATATCTTCCAATTTCTGAATGGTCCTATCTGATTGTCCATCTGTTTGAGGATGATATGTTGTACTATAAAATGATCTCGAACCAAGAGTTTCCTGGAATGTTATCCAGAATTTAGAAGTGAATCTAGGATCACGATTCGAGATAATACGAACTGGAATCCCATGGTACTTCACGATTTTCGATATAAATAATTCAGCTAATCGGGTTAAAGGATATTTCTCCCTCATAGGAATAAAATGTGCTGACTTAGTAAGCCGATCAACTATCACCCAAATGCCATTAACCATTCTGTGTACGAGGAAGCTTGTACACAAAATCCATAGTAATATTTTCCCATTTCCACTACGGAACGGGAAGTGGCTGCATCAATCCAAAAAGCTTCTTTCTTTCTGCTTTGACTTGCTGACAAATGACACACCTACTCACATATTCAACAATTTCTCTTTTCATACTCAGTCAATAATAAAATGGTCGAATGGTATGATACATTTTTGTACCTCCTGGATGCATTGCATAAGCTGAAATATGTGCTTCATCAAGAATTGCCTTCTTTAATTCCATATTATTTGGCACATACATTCTACTCTCTTGCATAAGCATGCCACTTTTTGAGAATCCACTTGAATACCTTGAGCAGAAATGACATGTCCCAAAAATGCTACTTAATTCAACCAAAATTGACATTTGCTAAACTTAGCATACAACTGATGTTCCCTTAATTTCTTCAACACCAAGGTAAGGTGTCGAACATGCTCTACTTTAGACTTAGAGTATACCAAAATGTCATCAATAAAAACAATGACAAACATGTCTATAAATGGCTGGAATACTCGATTCATCAAATCCATGAAAGTTGCTGGTGCATTTGTTAATCCGAATGGCATCACAAGAAACTCATAATGACCATAACGAGTCCTGAAAGCAGTCTTAGGGACATTGTCACTGCTGATCTTCAATTGGTAATAACCAGACCTTAAATCAATCTTAGAAAATACACAGGCACCTCGAAGCTGATCAAACAAATCATCTATACGCGGCAATGGATAACGATTTTTAATCATTACCTGATTTAATTGCCTATAATCAATACATAGCCTCAAAGTCCCGTCTTTCTTCCTTACAAACAAAATTGGAGATCCCCAGGGTGAAGTACTAGGCTGAATAAAACCTTTATCAACTAATTCCTGCAACTGGACTTTCAATTCCCTCAATTCGACATGAGCCATTCTATACGGAGTCAAAGATATAGGATCCGTACTTGGAAGCAAATTAATAGTGAACTCCACATCTCTGTCTGGCGGTAATCCAAGTAAATTATCAAGGAATACATCAGGAAAATGTCTGACTACTCGAACATCCTCCATACTACTAGAAGCAACATCATTCAGTACTACATGAGCTAAATATCCCTGGCACCATTTTGATAACAACCTTTTCGCCCTTACAGCAGAAATAACGCCATGCCTCACCCCACTACGTTCACCCACAAAAGTGACTTCAGGTAATCTAGGACGATGAAAAGTAACTGTTTTACCGTAGCAATCTATATTGGCATGATTATAATGCAACCAATATGTGCCTAAAATCACATCAAAATCAACAATATCTAATGGGATAAGATTAGCTGGCATAACCACCTCCTCTACCATCACTGGACATCCTGGATATACATAATCAACATAACATCTCTCCCCTCTAGGCATAACAAACTCTAAATCAGACCCTAGAGTTGTAGGATGAGGTTGCGTCACTTGAGCAAATGTATGAGAAATAACAGAATGCGTAGCACCATAATCAATTAAAACCCTAGCAAAGTGACCAAGAATGTTTAATGTACCCATGATCAAATCCGGATGATTCTGAGCATCTTGCTGAGAGATATTATTAATACGCTGGAGCTTGCTGGATTGACGCTGGTGGTGGCATAGAAGGCTGCTAGGGCCTCTGCTGGCTCTGAGGACAATTTATAGCTATATGTCCCATCTGGCCACAAGTAAAACATCCACTGCTTCCTCTTTTACATTCCTCAAAATGCCTATTATTACGTCTACGGCATAAAGGAGCATTCCTCCTCCAGCATCTCCCTGCCTCTGGAATCTAGGACCTCTTGAAAATCTACCACCTCTCATTTGACCAGTGGCACTGAAACCTCCGCAAGAAGAGTTCCACTCATCTTAAAGCTCTGAGTCTGGAAACTGACCTTTACCTTTATCATCTCACCTCTAATTCCCATTTTTTTCTTCTTCATCTTCACTCTCATTGGGCCTATTCTCTTAATCCTCAATCCTCAACAAAATCTCATAAAACTCCTGGTAAATAGCATAAGGAGTCGAGGTCGCTATAGAACGTCATTTCTTCTTAGTACCCAACCTGAAGCGAAGAAGTATCTCAACCGGATTAGCAGCAACTTCTGGATAATAGCGAGACAAGTCAGTAAATCTCATATAATACACATTTTCCGTCATCTTCCCCTGCTTTAATTGAGTAAACTCTTGCTTTTTGCGATCAATATACTAAAGGGGAATAAACCTTTTCTGAAACAACTGTTTAAACACTTCCCAATCAGCTGCTTCCTCTGGTGACAACTGATAAGACTCCTGTCTCCACTAGGATGCAAGCTCCGGACCCAGAAACCAGGTAGTCTCTCAACCCACCTATCAGGAGAAAGATTCCCATGACTCTACATTACACGGAAAGTTTTCTCAAGATGATTGATCGATTTCTTAGCTCCTTCATGTCCTTCATTCCCCATAAAATGATTCAACTTCAGATTATACATAGTCTCAAGAGGTGTCATTTGGGGAGGACGAAGTGAAGACTGAATAGCATTAGCTATAGCTTCCCCTAATTGAGCTATATAGGGGAAACTAGGCTCTACAGAATGATGTGGATCTCTACGAGCCGGCATAGTTCTGACAGAAGACATCAAAATAACTAGAAATTCTCAAGATATGTAGGACTGCAAACCTAATGCTCTGATACCAAACTGACACACCTCGACCTAAATCAGGGCATGTTGGCCGTCACGTGAGGGTGACGCAGCCATGTGCACAATGCGGAAACAATAGAGATATAAGGAATTACGAATAAACAAAAACCAAAATCAACTAGAGTACTAGATAAGATAAGGTGTAAGTGCAAGATGAAGTGTGAAATACACAATCAAAGCATAAATATCCTAAGTGCAGTCAAGCAGGACAAGTATTAATTATACAGGACCTAAAGGTGATCCTACATTAATGATGTTCTGTCAGAACCCCCGTCAAAATCCTTGTGATCCACCAAGCACTTCTATCTAAAATCTAGAGGGGCGCAAAATAGAAAGTTAGTGTGGGCAAAAACAAAACTTTTCAAAATCATTTCATATCTCAAAAGTACTAACCCCTCGCCGTAAAACCTGTATAAATTCCCAAAAAATAATAATAATAAGGGCAAAAGGCTTTTTACTACCCTCATGTTTCGTGGTTCTCAACATTTAGTACATCAATTTTTTTTCGTCCCAGAGTCATAACTAAAGTGTAAATTTTGGGACATTCTCATACATCCGTTCGTCAAACTGTTAAATATGTCGTTAACTGATGACATGGCGCTTATGTGGACAATGACTGGGTGCCACGTGTCATTAAGGGGTCCACGTGGATTTTTTTTCTTTTTCAGAAGGGGTTTAAAAAAAATTGTCTTCTCCCTCGCTCATCCCCGCACCCTTTCCCTCCCTTCTCTCTTCTGCAACTTGCAATCTGGGTTCATCTCTCTGTTTCTTCTTCCCCACCCAACACAGAAAATCACGATCCTTCCTCTTCCTCCACCTCTCCCCCTCCCCTTCGTCCTTCGTTGGCCCCGCTCCCCTCCCAGCTTTCTTTTCTCTCTCCCATCCAATCCAGCGACCAACCATCTTTTCTGTTCTCCCTTTCTGCTCTCCCTTTTCACTTTTTCTTCTACCTTTTTTGTTCCCTCTTTTCTTTTCTGCCTTCCGCACTCCAGAACAGACACAGAGGAATGTTTCGAAATGAGGTTAGTGAAGGAAAATTTGTGAAAAACATGTTCATTTGAGCAACATCTATAGCATGCAATTAACATTTAAAGGTGGAATCAAACTTGTATGCACTCAAAAACAAAACATTACCCATGAAATTCAAAGCCTAGTAGATGGGTGAACCAAGACTCAACTCAAAACAAAGTGAGTTGAGAAATTTATACCTTTGTTGATTCCTCTTTGCATAAGCAAAGGATAATCACCCAAGAGATAAAGCCTTCATTCCTTGCTTCTTAACTCCATGGATTTGGATGGAAGAATTGGTTTCTCCAAGTTCTCAAAGTTGAGAACCTCTAAGTCTCCACACCAAGGAAGGATTGATGAAGAAATGAGTGACCTAGAGGAAGTAAGATTGCTAGCTATGTTCCTCTAGGGTGGCCGGCCTCTTAGAGAGCAAAGAGAGCTTTTGTTCTCATCTTTTCTCCCAAAAGAAACCCTAATGAAGAAAAGGCTATAAAGTCATATTTATACCTATCTTCATTGGAGTGGCAAACTTGTAATAAGTCCAAAACCCACTCCTTTATCAATATGGCCGGCCATAGGGTGTTATTGGGCTATTTGGGCCTTTGTGAATATTTAGTCATTAAGTTGTCGTACAACTTAAGTCAATGGGCTTGACGTTCGAAGCCCATTGGGCCTTGAGGCCCAAAATTAACTCAAGGTCTTTAACGAACTTTATTCGTTTGATTAATTAACATATTAATTAATCCTTGCCATAAATAATTAAACCATTTAATTATCCTTACTCATCTCCGTTGTTTCTTCAATCTCTGCCTTACTGACTCAGGCAAACTGGTCACGTTCTTGTCCAACAGGTCATCCAGCATGGCAACCACATCAGAGTCGGGGAATGGATAAGTCTTCTCCTCAAGCTCCTTGAAAGTGTGTCTACGCATCTCTTGATCACGAAAAGCTTCGGTTTGAATCGCCTTGCCTCGTGTGGAGATTTTGACGGGAGATATGTTGACCATCATCGCTTCCTTGGTGGGTTTCCATGCAGCCTTTTCCACCTTTGTCCCAAGAACTTTGTCGTTCTTGTAGTCGGCGATCGGTTCTTTCTTCCCATAATGGGCGGTGCTCAACTCCATGTCATGGGCGCAAGTGGCCAATTCCTCAAAGGTCCGTGGTTTAATGCCTTGAAGGATGTATTGCAAACCCCATTGCATGCCTTGGATGCACATCTCGATTGAAGACGTTTCCGAGAGCCTGTCTTTACAGTCGAGGCTTAGAGTGCGCCATCTGTTGATGTAGTCAATGACTGGCTCGTCCTTCCACTACTTTGTGCTTATTAGCTCTAGCATGCTCATAGTGTGGCCGGTGCTATAGAAGTGGTTGAGGAATTCCCGCTCAAATTGCTCCCAGCTGTTGATGGACTTAGGCTCTAGGTCCGTGTACCACTCAAAGGCGTTTCCTTTCAGCGAGCGCACAAACTGCTTGGCAAGGTAGTTCCCTTCAGTCTCTGCGTTGTTGCAAGTTTCAACAAAGTGGGCAACGTGCTGTTTCGGGTTTCCTTTTCCATCAAACTGCATGAACTTTGGTGGTTGATAACCCCTTGGCATCTTCAGGGCATCAATCTTCTTGGAGTAGGGCTTCGAGTAGAACAAGGAGGTATGTGAGCTCCCTTCGTACTGTGCCTTGATGGTGTTGGTGATCATCTCCTGCAGCTGCTGGATAGAAAGAGATCCTATGAGTGCCGCTGCTTGGTCTGACTCTGGCTTCACATCGTTTTTCTCCACCTGAGGCTCTTCTTCTTCGTCATCTCCTTTCTTTAGTGGATCATTCTCTGGGTCTGGGTTCTCGTTGTCCTGTGGCTCCAATCGGCTGATGAGTGCAGCGATTTGCAAGTCTTTTTCTTCAACAATCCGTCTTAGCCTTGCGATCACTTCATTCATTTAAGCCAGTTGTTCTTCGATGGAGGTAACGCCGATGGTCATGACTTGTGCAACCAATGGACGTGACTTTCCTTTAGACATCCAAGATGCTGACGAAGAACGTCGTTGGCTGTTTTGGGATGTCACCTTGTGTGCCTCAGCAACATGCTTCGGTGCCCCCAGCGAGGTCAGGTTGATGACAGACTCACACCTTTGATGCTCCCCTTGCTCTTTTAGCGGCACCAATTTTGAAGTAGCATGTTGAGGAGCGGTTGTGGCACCAATGGATTGTCCGTTTGCAGCAGAAGTGCTTAGGATCTTTCCCTCAGTGGTTGCGAGAACGGCTTGTCCCTTGCTTGATGCCATTGACTTTGAGGTGTGTTTGGATTCCTTGAACAGAGAAAGAGATGAGAGGTAGAGATAGTCCCACTGGGCATGCCAATTTGTGAACACGGAAAGTTCCTGAAACGAAAGAGACATCGTGCATAAACAAATATTTTGTATTTGATGATTTTGGGTTACAATCTCTCTCAAATTTGATCCTCTGATTCGATCTCCGTAAGGTGTGTATTTATGGATGTGTGATTGATCCATGGGCCATCGAGGCTTGATCTTGGATGAACGTTCTTTAAGGGCCGTGGGCTTGATCTTTGAAGGTGGATTTGAGCGGATCTTCAAGGAGTCGTTGAGGCTTGATCTTGAGGATGAGTGTTTCTTCAAGGGTCGTTGAGGCTTGATCTTGAATAATGGTGTTGAACAGATCTTCAAAGGCTTTTGGGCTTGATCTTGAAGAACAGTGATGAACGGATCTTCAAGGGCTTTTAGGCTTGATCTTGAAGAACGGTTGGATGTGTGGATTTGTTGATGTTGTTGATCCAAGGGCCGTTGGGGCTTGATCTTAGAAGAACGATGAACGAAGAACGAAGAACACTTTCCTCAAGGGTCGTCGGGGCTTGATCTTGAATTGGTGGATTGTTGATCCAAGGGTCGTCGGGGCTTGATCTTGAAAGAAAGATGAACGAAGAATGAAGAACACTTTCTTCAAGGGCCGTCGGGGCTTGATCTTGAATTGGTGGATGATTGTTGATCCAAAGGGCCGTTGGGGCTTGATCTTGGAAGAATGATGAACGAATAACGAAGAACACTTTCTTCAAGGGCCGTCTAGGCTTGATCTGGAATTGGTGGATGATTGTTGATCCAAAGGGCCGTTGGGGCTTGATCTTGGAAGAACGATGAACGAAGAACGAAGAACACTTTCTTCAAGGGCCGTCGGGACTTGATCTTGAATTGGTGGATGATTGTTGATCCAAAGGGCCATTTGGGCTTGATCTTAGGATGAACGATGAACGACGAACGAAGAGAGCTTTCTTGATTCTTCGGGAACCTGGATGCTTGAGAGCTTCGGAGTTTCAGAGCTTCAGAGCTTCAAGAATTTTGCCTAATGATTTTCGTCCCTTCAAATGAATGAATTAGCCTTCTATTTATAGAAATTTCCAAGGCCTAATTTTAAATATAATATTCCAGATTAAATAAGTCGTTTCTGCCAGGTGTTGACACGTGTCATGTTTGATGACTTTTCCAACTTATTTCGATTTTTTGTTTAGACACACGCTACGTGTAAAATTTATGTAATACATGAGCGTTGAAACTTTGATTTATCGGTCAACATTTATTTACCGAAATTTCGATGTTTACAGTGATATCCAAATGTTAATTTAAGGATACCCACAAGATAATTCTTTAACAAATATTGCTTATTAGCACACAACCCCTAATCTTAACATGATTAAGATTTGTCTTTCTTTCCAACTACATCCTATGGAGTCATGAAAATTTTGGAAGATCTTCTAATTGACAATCATATTGTCTTAGAAGTATATATCCTATATATGGGTAATTGATAACATCCAACGAACTAAATCTTATTCAAGTTCGTTCTTCTCTTAATGGAGAAATCCATTATCTTATGATGCTTCTTTCCTTGATATCTTTCAAGAAAACTGTTCTAAAGTGTTACCTTTCCTTGGATCAAATCTAAGGAGGTAAATACTTTAGACATCTTACTCATCAACTTACATTTCTTGAATTCTTTGAAACCTTTTGCAAAGTATTCGGACTTGTGTTGATTCAAAATAAACTATAGTCCAACCAAGAGTGATCTTCGGTGAATGTCATACAACATGAGTAGTATTATGTTGTGGACAAGTGCCACTAACATCTTAGTGAATTAACCTCAACAACTTTGTGATTCTTTCTTCTTTCCAAAAGAATAAAGATTTGAACATTTCACCTCCATACAATTTTAACAAGAAGGCATTGGATCCGGATCTAACGATCCAAAGCATCCATCTATGAGCAACTCGTAATTTATGTTTTAGAGGTATCACAACTCAGTTGGGATTAGTCACTACCTTTCAACCTTTTGGGTTTTAAGCATCGTTATATTCTAAACAGTTAACACTACCATATCATCTCTACTATAGAGATAATCAATTAGATTACAATAATCTAATCATTCATTAATAAAGAACAATGTTTTGTCAAACAAAACATTCATCCATCTCTTATAGTGACGGAATTAAGTTCCTTAAAATTGGAATGTAAAGACAATCCTTGGTTTTTCCAATTTCTTTGGTAGTTCATATGAGGAAGTAAGTACGATCTGCTTTCGTAGAGATCTACATTTGTTTCACGTTCGAAATGTGAAGTACTTTCTCTTCTCTCATTAATCTTCTACTTCTTATTAGCCACACTTTTACAACGATTGTAAAACATATTTACTAATACGGAATCATGCATTCAAGTAGAAGAACCAACTATTTTGAACTATTCAAGAACAATTTACAACACCTTCGAAAGGTGTGTTCTTGACACTTGCAAGACATTTCTTGCAAATACCCCTTCCAATGTCCATCCTTTCATAAAGAAAGTTTGTTCCCTTGGAGTTATTTCGCCTTCTTCATTTGACTTCTCCTTTGACTATAATAGTCATGGTCCCTAAACTCCCACTATCTCTCTTGAAACTTATTTCAATTGTGTTATACACATCAAACAATTTGGAGAGCGTGTGGTTATTGTTCACTATATAGTTTACAATAAACTTAGTGAACCATTTGGATAGGGACACAAAAGTGAAGTCCTTGCCTAGTTTCCGTCTCGTGAAGTGGTTTAACACTTCAACACTCAATGATTCAAAATCATCATAAGTCCATGTTGTTGGACTATTTTTGTCAACCAACCATTATGTTCTAAACATAATTACAAACTTTCAAGAGTTGTTCAAGGAAACTCTCATTTCTTCATACAACAATTTGTAAGTGAAGAATCATGGCACATAAAGTGTCCATGCCCTTGTGCTGACTTCTCAAGTTCTTTGTTCATTTAACAAAGAAACAAGCACTAGTGTTTGCATTAACTAAGGGTTGTTCAAAGCAACTCTTATTTCTTCATACAACGATTTGTAAGTGAAGAACTATAACACTAAAAGTGTCCTTGTCTTTATGCTAATCTTTGTAAGTTCCTTTGTTCATATAACGAAGGAATAAGCATTGGTTGTTTGTGTTGTCCTCTTCATGATAGACTTATCTAACATGTTCTTCCAATGATACATTACCAATAGGAAGATTTTGAGGATGAGACTACTTAGGTACATATACAATCCATTTAAGACAATCTTTGGGATTGTGGTACCAAGTCCGGAAACTAAAGCATTCGGCTTTTCTTTGTCAAGTTTTGGATAGCGTTTGGAAAAATATTGGTAAATAAATACATAATGAATATAAATTGATTGATTTTAAGCCATTTGATCCGGGTCTTTAAATCAAATAGCACCACCCACTATTTTTGGCAAATTCCATATCCCTCATCGGAATTCGAGAGTTTTGGAGGAAACTCTTAGTAGGGTATGGGAGACTCACTATTACCAAGCCCACCTCACAATGATATGATGTTGGCCTCTTGAAAATGAAGCCTCACAATGATATGATGTTGGCTCCATTGCACTTAGTTAAGTCATTCCCACCATGCAAGTTCGAGTAGGGGTTCAAGAACAACCTCACAATGATATGATGTTGGCTATTCTCGTTGCCTACCTTCACAACATCATGTATGCATATAGAACTCCTCCTTAGTGTAAACACACACTTTGTACTCCCCCATGATAGGGTGAAGTCGGTGTACGAGTCACAAACGATCGGAGCCTACCACGGTGGAAGGTCATGAAAGAGTGTTCAAAGCACTCTCACGCTTTTCAACTTAATAATGGTTTGGTTGAGGGTTTTAAGTCTCATCACATATAAACATACATTTTAATCTTATTAAAACAATTTGGTCCTATTACAACTAGGGGTGGTTCGGTATGGGATCCCATACCGAAACCCTTATCCCGATTCCCAAACCGAAATTTTCGAGAATCCCAATTTCAATACCGATCCCAAACCAAATTTTCGGGAATCCTGAAATAGTTTCTGGATTTCGGGACAAATCAGGAATCTCGAAATAGTTTTGGGCTTTTGGGCTTTTGGACAAAAGAAATGTACCCCATATTTTAATTTTCTCCAGTTACCTTCCTCGGCACCCAAAAACCTAGTTTTAAACTGGAAGTAAGAAACATATGGGAGATCAGTGTAAATTGCACGAAGCTGCACTCCTCAAGACCCACCATTGGTAAATAGCTAGAGGAAAAATCTTAACTACAACCCAATTAGACACAAAGCTGCAATTTGGATTGAAATTGCATGAATACCTTCAGCCCACCCATAGTTATCATTGAACAAAGCATTTACGCTAGAGTGATTAGCTAAATTGCAAAACTGAACTAAAGGAAATAACAGGAATTATCTATTCTCCAATTAATAGATCATTGGATGATCCACAATTAAAACAATGTAGATTCAGAGGAAGAAAACAAAAAAGATTAAATATTATCTAAGAGGAACAAACACACATTATCTAAGAGGAACAATATATTATTAATGATTTACTATTATCTTAACGACACTTATTGTGTGTACTTATACCTTATCTGCTATTTTACTTTTCCCCGAACAGAGCAGTTGTTCCTAACAGTAATAACTATAAAGATGAATGGTAACAATAACAACAATAGTGTTTTCAAGAAAACAGAAGATGTGCATCCAACAATCCCGAATGGTAAAAGCAAACCATGACTCTTAAGTGTGCCTCTGTAATAATAGAAAATGAGATTTCGGAAGAAACATGGTAGCCTAAATAGTACCTCCTTATGCCTAGCCTCAATCATAGCTGCTTCTTTTTCTTTCTCAGGTTACGAAAACAGAGCTGCTAAACAATACATACCAAAAATTAAATCTTAAAACCATTTGAAAACTTCAAAGCAGAATCTACCAACAGAAATTAGATTTCAAAACACTAAATTAATTACCTAATTTGGGGTGAGAGTGAGATTCAGACTCGGTGTGGTGGTGAGAGAGATCGCGAGAGAAAATCGCCCGAGAGAGAGATTGTGAGAGAGAGCGGTGGCTGTGTGGTGAAGGAAGGCTATGTGGTGTGGTGGTGGGCCGGTGGTTGGCCAGAATTCGACACAGACAAATGAGAGATGAGAGCTTGGTGAGGGAGAAGGCGCAGGGGTTTGGAGTTTGATGGATGGAATCAGGGAAATGGAACGGAACTGTGAAAGAAATAAATGGGATCTGACCTAAAACAAATCAACGGCACAAATTAAATCTAAAACAATGAACGGTTCAAATAATTTTCTTAAAAAAAATAATATATATATATTTTTTTTTTCGTTCGGTATGGGAATACCGAAAAAATGAAATGCAAAACCGAATCCCATACCGAAATTTTCGGTTTAGTTTGGGAATATATCCCAAAAATTTCGGGAATTTTGGTTTGGGATTGGGATTTTTTCGGTTTGGTTTGGGATTTTTGGGATTTTTTTCCAGTCCTAATTACAATTATTGGTCCATGTGATTGATTTTGCTATACATGATACTCCCACTATGCTTTGTAAAACAATTTTTAAAGCAAGAGTATATGGTACTACTAACATAAGGTTTGCATTCATTGATGGACTATATAGTTGCCTTAGGGCCTTAGGATGACTATGAACCTTTGATTAGATCCAACACGAGCCTAATGTTGAATCTCGGTCTAGGGATGGTGATTGATTTTAGTTACGCGTTTAGTCAAATTAAGGCGTATTTTCCTATTGGGCGTTGGACCCAACTGCTCCAATTTCATGCATATCAAATAAAACAAGAAAATGAGTACTTCAAAGTAAAGAAGAGCTTATGCTCTTTTACAACATTTGATCAAAACAAATTACTTTAAAGTAAAGAAGAGCTTATGCTCTTTTACAATATTTGATCATATCAAATTACAACAAAAATCTAATCTACACATTCCCATGGTTCAAACAAATTTGAGACGGCCTTTCATATAGCTCAATTATCGTAGGCTTAGGTTCATAATCACCCTTTAATGAATTCACGCTTTAACTAATTAAACTTGAATGCAACATTGTCATTTCGTTTTTGTATCCATAGAATTGATTTAAATGGAGCTAAATGAAATGAAAATCCAATTCTCATTTAAAGAGACAAAACCATTTTGTTCTCAACCTAATTTGGGCCAAAATGCAATAACCTCAACTTTTGGGCTATATTGCAAAACACAAACTTTTGAGCTCATTTTGTAAAAACACAAAAGTCCACTACTTCATGTAATTACAACTAGAACCCAACAATTTCAACAAATTCAAAAACTTCATTAAAGGAACAAAACAATTTGTCCTTTAGTGATTTTGGGCCTTTACGTAAAAACATAAACCTTCGGGTCAAAGTATAAATACACAAAATTATCAAAAACTTTATGTAATTGCATAAAAGCCCCAAAAGCACCCCACTTGTAGGGTGGCCGGTTTTGGTGAGAGTGAAGCCTTAAAATTTTGAAATTTTTTCAACAAAGTCATAAAGCCATGCAAGTGGAAATGGGTTGGTGGGAAACATGTGTGTAACAAAAAATATCAATTATGTACATAAATTCAAACATTCTATCAACATTTCAATCACCTTTTCAAATAAATGTCTTGTTGATAGAAAAGTCACACCAACCAACACAAAACAAAGACTTTATGAAATCAACCAAAACTTTGAATCAAAACACCAAACTTTTTGTTCTTGGTAAGAACATCAAAAACAATGAAGAACATCCATGAAAACCCATAAGAGTTCCATGAACATTTTCACTCAATAAAACTCAAATTTTCACTACTCAAAATGGGGTTAACATCCTAGGGTACTTAGGGGTTCCAAAAGTCACCTTAAAACACTTTTAGCAAGACAAACATGAACCCAAAAAATCTCCCTTTGGATTTGGCCGAATTTCCCGTAAAAACATAGTACCAAATTTTAGCTCCAAAATTCATGCTCATATGAACTACATCTACAACATTTGAGATAGCAAATTTTCTAACAAAATTTACATTCAAAGAAGCAAGAATAAAGCTTGTAACAATTACAAAATTCAAATCAAAGACTATGAACTACAAAACCCAAAAGGATTCACCAACCACTAGACCTAGGCTCCGATACCACTTGAAGGAAAATTTGTGAAAAACATGTTCATTTGAGCAACATCTATAGCATGCAATTAACATTTAAAGGCGGAATCATGCTTGTATGCACTCAAAAAATAAACATTACCCATGAAATTGAAAGCCTAGTAGATGGGTGAACCAAGACTCAACTCAAAACAAAGTGAGTTGAGAAATTTATACCTTTGTTGATTCCTCTTTGCATAAGCAAAGGATAATCACCCAAGAGATTGGGCCTTCATTCCTTGCCTCTTAACTCCATGGATTTGGATGGAAGAATTGGTTTCTCCAAGTTCTCAAAGTTGAGAACCTCTAAGTCTCCACACCAAGGAAGGATTGATGAAGAAATGAGTGACCTAGAGGAAGTAAGATTGCTAGCTATGTTCCTCTAGGGTGGCCGGCCTTTTAGAGAGCAAAGAGAGCTTTTGTTCTCATCTTTTCTCCCAAAAGAAACACTAATGAAGGAAAGGCTATAAAGTCATATTTATACCTATCTTCATTGGAGTGGCAAACTTGTAATACGTCCAAAACCCACTCCTTTATCAATATGGCCGGCCATAGGGTGTTATTGGGCTATTTGGGCCTTTGTGAATATTTAGTCATTAAGTTTTCATACAACTTAAGTCAATAGGCTTGACGTTCGAAGCCCATTGGGCCTTGAGTCCCAAAACTAACCCGAGGTCTTTAACAAACTTTATTCGTTTGATTAATTAACATATTAATTAATCCTTGCCATAAATAATTAAACCATTTAATTATCCTAACTCATCTCCGTTGTTTCTTCAATTTCTGCCTTACATGGTGTACAATCCATTAGGTTCCTTTTAGCGAGGCAGTGGGCGATTAGAACTTTTTCAAATCTATTGTGAATTGAAACTTACTTTCAATTCTCCCTTTAGTGATTATACACGTCTAGGGCTTCCACAAACCATGAGTGACACCTAGCAGTATGTTATGGTTACCCAAGCTAATCAGAAGAGGTGGAGAACCTATTCAGTT
This sequence comes from Malus x robusta, assembly GCA_963082935.1. NCBI lineage: Eukaryota > Viridiplantae > Streptophyta > Magnoliopsida > Rosales > Rosaceae > Malus > Malus x robusta. Next base: position 15,561,016 of record OY720328.1, read on the forward strand.
TAGGACTACAATGCAATACGGTCTTTCTCTAATACAATACTCTTGACCACATTGTTTGGTTTGATAGTTTAATCATGTCTACTATCCAATGTGATTCATTTACTTATATGATTACCTTGAATGTGATTTGGAACGACTTCCTAAATCTCATTCATACTCTGGCCAGAGATTCTTAATCATATCATAGAGTATTCTTCCTCAAACGGTTTGAAGGTTAGAGATCCCATGTTGCGCATTCACTTGCCTCCATGGCTAAGTGGCTTAACCCCAACTATGCCGTGGACACCCACTGATGGAGTGACTTTGACATAGTCAAAGATCAAGGACCTAACCACAAGACAACTATGATGCCTCATGTCAAATGACTACTTTGCATTATCCCAACCATGAGTTCTCATGTGACATGAATATGAGAACTCCTTGTTGATCGTGTTCAGTGAACTCATTCACTATTGAGCACCTACATGCTTGTCTTGGTGTCAATCACACCAATGACTCGAGACCAGTCACTCTCCCTGAGAGAAGACACATCACGTACTGATCTTAACGGACTGTCAATGCCCAATTGGCAATCCTATGATCAGGAACGTTTACGATATGTATACGAAAGAGAATGGTCTCATTAATCTAACTTGTTTAAATTACATTCTCCTAATTACATATTCCTTGGGCTTATCATTTAAACATATAACATTTATATGAGACGGCTTAAAACAATAATCTTTGCCCTTGATATTAAACTAGATTAGTTTAATATATGAAATGTCCGTAGAGTATCATCATATGATTGGTTTTAGGGCACATTTCCAACAGTTAGTATCGTCATTTTGCCAGCGAGCTCCGACGACAATGGTGGTGGTGGTGAATCGGATAGTGACAATCCGAAGGCATGACCCGAAATGGAGAGGAGCACTTCGGTGAGGAAACCCCATACATCCACCATAGATCTGCTCACCTGGTCCGAGACTCTTCCCGCTGATTCTCTTCTTCCCTCCTTCGCCTATCGGCCTCACCAGGTGACATTCCAAATTCTCCCCCTCCCACTCTTTATCTCCCTCTCTCGTTTTGTTCCTTGATTTGATGATTCATTGTTTGTTTGGTGTTGTTTTGGGGATTGATCGTAGCCGTCAGATGGGGATCAGAAAGGTGGTGTTTGGAGGATAGGTGACGGACGAGGAGGTCGGGAGCTTAAACAAACCATTAGATCTGCTTCTTCCTGCTTCTGCTTTTCCAATTCTCCTTCGCATATTATTTTCTGCGTTATAATCACTGAGTTATAAAATTTGCAAATTTCACCCAAAAAAATTGTATTTTTTAATCACTGAGTTATAATTTTGAATTTATGTATGGATTTATGATGGGTTTTGTAAGTTTCGTAAAATGTTAAATTTGTTTTGTTTTGGGGAAAGTTTGAATCACGTTATGTAGTGAAAATATACAGGATGTGGTAAAAATATGTAATGGAATGTAATATGGAAGACCTCTAACATTGTTTAACTATGAAATTTCCAGCAAACCTTGTTCAGCGCATAAGATGAAGGAGATCACTGGGAGCGGAATTTTTGCACAGAAAGCAGAAAACGATGGAGAGCGAGGGAGGCCGCACCGAGAAGAGGGAGAGGGAGAGGGAGGGGGAGAGGCGCCGGCGAAGGAGGGGGAGGGGGAAGGGGTGGGAGAGAGGTAGAGGAAGAGGAAGGATCGTGATTTTCTGTGTTGGGTGGGGAAGAAGAAACAGAGAGATGAACCTAGATTGCAGGTTGTAGAAGAGAGAAGGGAGGGATAGGGTGCGGGGATGAGGGAGGGAGAAGGCAATTTTTTATTTTTTTAACCCCTTCTGAAAAAAGAAAAAAAAAATCCACGTTGACCCCTTAATGACACATGGGATCCAGTCATTGTCCACATAAGCACCACATCATCAGTTAACGGTAGATTTAACAGTTTGACTAACGGATGTATGAGACTGTCCCAAAATTTACACTTTAGGTATGACTCTGGGATGAAAAAAAATTGATGTATGAAATGTTGAAAACCACGAAACATGGTGGTAGTAAACAGTCTTTTGCCCTAATAATAATAATAAGTTGTATCAAAAATCATACTCAAGGTGAAAATCCATAGAAGTATACCATGCAAAAGTATCTTAATGCAATGTTATAAGTAATCTAGGCAAAATATATCAATGTCAAATATCGCATCAGCCAAATCCCTTTAACTCAATCTGCATGGTTGAGTATATAGCTCATAACCATTCTCAATCATATCAAATCAAATCAAATCAAATCTTGCACACGAGTCAGAACCATCCAAAGTGGTCTGTACAACAAGACTAGGTGTAAAATAAATATGCTCTAGTGCTACGATCACGTGAAGACTGTATGAAAGATCGCGGGTCACCCACGAGTCGGAACCACCTAAAGTGGTTTGTATGACAAGCCTGTGCACCTAACTTGGATCCAAGGTGAGCATATGGTGAGGGAGGTGAACATCACGTGAAGGATTGTGCCCTAACTCTGGGCGGGAGCACTAACACCGGGGTGTAGGTTTATGAGGTCTCAATACATTACATCATATCTTAGATAACTGAAGCAATCTCCTATCTTTGATTTATGAACTTACCTGTGCGTCCGCAGCACCAATCATAATATATGCAACTACTAATGCATAATAAAATATACGGATACTTTGCATGGTATTTCAAAATGTATAATCATTCAAATTCATTTTCTGGGAAAAATCTCAAGTATATAGGTATATACGGAAAACCAAAAGCCCACTCATCGATATGTTGAAGGGTTGTAGCCCCCGAGCCTCGATTGTTGGCGCTCGTCCTCAAGATAGGTCTCACCTATATGTGAAATAAGTGAACAAACGTTATTTAAAGCACATATACAAAAATAGGAAATAACTTCTCATACATTACTCAAATGGGGTATTTGAATATACCACCGTGATCTACTCAACCTCAGGAACATCCCTATATTTTCAAAAAACAATTCCAACCACCCACGCGCCGCCATGCGCCGGCCAAGGCATGGCCAGACGCGCCCCCACGCACGGCCAAACCCTAACTGAAACTTAACTGCCGTTAGAATATTCCATCAAACTTGATGGAATATTCCCTTCTCCTTCCTTGGTTCGCCGGAGTCCGGCGCTGGTCGCTGCTGCACTCGCCGGTTTCTAGGAAATTTTAAAACTTCAATATCTCGCTCATTTTTCCACCAAAACTCATGAAATTTGTCTCAAAATGAAGCGTAGGACTAGAAGAACAAAACCTTACCACTTTCAAGCCTTGAAATCCACGGGATTTCGCCGGAGGAACCTCGATATTCTGGCCAAACTTGAAACTTGCCAAACTCAACTTCCCGACGTCCAAAACACTTCGTTTTTCTTCTTTGAGCTTCGTGAAGATGTCCTAAAGCTCACTTTCCACTTAAAATGTTCTAAAAACTTCACATTCACGATCACATGAACAATGCATTAAAACTGAGATTTCTGGTTCTCGGGAAAACAAGGTCTTCACGTCAAACTAAGGGCATGGATGACCACTTGGACTCATGAGGAACACAAAAACACCCTCTTCGACGTCGATCCGTGAAGATAGGGTCTGATTTGGGTGATGTCCATATGAGTGTACGGAAATGGAAGAAAACCGAGAGAGAAGAGAGAGAAAGAGAGGGCCAATGGGAGAGAGAGTGTGTGTGTGGTCCTGATTCTCTTACAACCAACCAAAACAATTAGAACCTTTAGTTCTAATTGGGTCAAAAAAGTTAGGAAAAAATAATTGGTCCACAATACAACTTAAACCACACAACACCACAAACATCTAAGGGTATTTTAGGCAATTCACACCATCGAAAGATTTATTTCGGAACGGGCTGTCACAATATGCATAGTATTATGATTTTCATTTTTTTTTGGTCAAATTATATTTTTCATTTTCATTATTTATTGATTTAAAATATATTTTCTTTAACGGATAACCGGTCGGGTTATATTACTTGATTATATTAACGGGTCGATTTTGGATCGAGTAATATTACCGGTTTACTTTTAACGGGTGTTACACAACATGACTCGTTAAAATATTGAGTATCCCACAAAAATGACACAAAAAAAAAAAAAAAACACAATACGAATGTCAGGTATACTCGAAGCTCATAGAGTGTTGTCCAACATGCTAGACTTAGGCCTATTAAATAGAAAAGTAGTTAGCTTGAAGACTGGTGAAAAGCTTTACGGCACAGTGAGTAGAAAGTATTTGATCGCCTTGTAAAGAAAGATGCTCGATAACTTTTTGCAAGATGATCTTACTTATTTGAGGGGAGGCCAAGAAAAAGACGGAAAATCATTTTCTAAGGTTCTCTCGTGCGATCACAACCAATGTCATGCTTAGGTGTTTATGTTGAAGTACATGCAAGTCATATTATGCAAAATTCTGTTCTCGTAAACACATGTACCGTATTTTCTTACATCTATAATTCTCATCATATGACGAGTCAAAATAGCCGAGTAAAAAAACAGAACACTGGATAAATAAAGGTACCGCCAAGGTTTTGTCTTGGGCCAAAAGAAAAGCAGTAAACTTTTAGTCAATCTCCTCAACATGGATCATTGTGACTTCGTGCTTAGATTGTACCCAAAACAATTATTACTCCAAAATACTCATCGAGTAACGTCTCATCCGAATGTGTGCTCCAACATTTTAACCACGGGAACTCAACTCTTCAATTAAAGTATTCAAATCAGAATGCGAAGATCCTCGTTTCTCAATTGCCCTCGTTGCCTGCTCTGAAAGTTCCCTAGCTCTGCTTCTCATTTCCTCTGCTTCCTCACCCACCATAATCCTCCTCACAGCTTTCTCAACGGCTTCCTTCTTCACGCTATCCCCCAAAACCCTAACCCATTTCTGAGTACCAACTCCAACACCAATTTTCAGCACTTGAGTCACCAGCTTCTCGTTGTAAAACTGCTCCGCCGACACCGGCCACGTCACCATCGGCAACCTGGCCGTAAATTGCATACGTCATTGGATAGGTCATGTACAACATCGATTGGTTCATAAGCCATGTGAGTAGTCACATGAGACAGAGATGGATAAAACAAATGCCACATCAGAATCTCATCAAACCAAAGAAAGAACCAGGATAGATGGTTCTTTGCAAAGGAGGTATCTCAATAAATTGTCTTAATAATGGTTGTACTAAATTTTGAAACCATGAACTATGCACTCATGTACTATTTCAATTTAATTAGGTTTCATTCGAATTTGGAATCCCTCTTGACAAGAGAAAAAAATTAGATTATTTTTTATATTGTATGGACTTGTTTAATGTTTGATATTGATGCGGCTTGCCAATCCACTAGATTCAATGAATGTTGAATAGAAATATGAATGTTAATAAGCATATTTTGTCCAAGTGAATGTATAAGATAAAGAAGTCCATGAAGAAAACTTTTTCTTTTCAATCCTTCCATTTTTGTAGAGATTACGAAGGATAAATTTTCTTTGTGATTTATCTATTTTCTACTTGCACTTAGACATAATTTGCAAGTTGATATTCATATTTTCTCTCCATATTCATTAAATTTAGTAAGTTGTACAACCAAAACATTAGACGATAAACATAAATTATATCGCCCCTATGATAATGACATATTAATAGAATCTCCACTGCGCTTGAAACTACCATGTTAAATGTCAAAAGCAATAAGATTTGGCATCTTAAAAGTCACTATTTGTCCTACAAAATTTTGTCCAACGCCAACGAACCCAATTCCTCGGATCAAGTGGTTTTACCCGACAAAATTCCCAGTTGGTCAGGCAAAAGTTATTAACGTTTTGTATTTTGTCAGAGCCTTTAAGCGATTGAGACATTTGGTCGAGCAAGAAGCCTTTCGTCGGAAAAATACTTGGCTTCAAAGGAAAAAAATGATGTGTAGTGTGTAAAATCTTGCCCGACCGTTTAGGGTTTTGTTTCGTCGAGTAAGTGGATATATCCGTCGCTCAAAGTGAGTGGCAGGGTTGACATATTAAATTCCTTTGATGTTTTGACGTTCTACAAAACTAGTTTCCACGATTTAATCGTCAAATTTGTTTGTATAGACTTCGAGATCTGTTACGCCAAAAATACCAAAAATATATGTTTGGAGATTAGGTAACAGGACGAAATCTTTTGATGGTTAGAAATAAATAATCACGATTTAACTGTTATTTTAGCTTCGATTTTGATGATTCTTTCAGAAATACACAAGTCGACCCTGGAAGAATACAATGAACAAACCCGATTATCAATTGAAAATATTTACAATACGTTCTACTTAATGGAAGTATAGAAAAACTCTATGTTTGTTGAATCTATTGTTTTGACGGGATACACATTCTACAAAACTAATTTCCACAATCCAACCGTACGTCAAACTTATATACTACGAGATCTGATAAGCCAAAAATTACCAAAAGCAAACATTCCGTGATTAGGTGACAAGATGAAATCATTTGACGGTTAGAAAGGTGAAATCGGTATCCCTAGTTTCGTTCCCATCATTTTTTTAATCAATCTATCATTCACCTTTATCTTGTCTTGCATTTTAAGTTACTTTAGCTTCCAAAACAAATATCTAAATTTAGTTTTCATTTTCATTGTTTGTGAGGGTTCACATAAAGCTAATAATTTGTAAAGTTCTAATCAATCCTTGTGGTTTGACACCCTTACTTGTGCCATTATACTATCCTTATATTTGTACTTGAAAGGAGCACAACATTCCTCAAGGGAATGCTTCGGCTTTGGTTGAAAGAAAGCTTCGGTTGTACGTTCTTCGAAGAGAACTTTGGCAGCATATTAGTTTTTAAAGATTTGACAGAGGTTCTTCTGAATGTAGAAATTTCGACCCTTCAATATAGAAATTTTTGACCCTTTGAATGTAGAAATTGTCGACCATGAATGTAGAAATTGTCGACCTTTATACTTGTTTGAGGACCTTATATTTATAAACTTCTCAAAGCTTGCCTTTGGATGGGTTTGGCTTTGATTTGTGTCTTGATTCATCCATGGGAGAATTTAAGCATGTTTTGTGTCTTAATTTTAGCCACTTTCCCTTGCTTGGCCAAAATCTATCGGGTTTTCTTTCCTATTTTACGAGCAATCTTCATTTTTTGCTTGTTTTGTGAAGATTCTTTAGCTTTATTTCCGGTTTTGGAGCAATTTGGACCCCTTGCCGATTTTCAGGGGTCTTTCCCCCTTTTGGCCGAATTTTGGGGAAGTTTGAGCTTCCTTCGCTTGATTTGTGCCACATGTCATTGATGATTTGTCCATTTGTGATGAGTCATATGCCACGTGAAGCTTTGTGATGCATCATTTGCATGCAACGAAATTTACATGTCTAGAACAATTTAATACATCAGTTTCGCATAAAATTCAATAGAAATGGATTAGTTATTGCAACTTTTCCTCCGAGGTACGAACTACTAATTGATCTAAAAAAATCAATGATTAGATCTTGCATATAGAATTCTAATGGGTCTTTATAACAGTTAGATTTTGCATTAAATCCGTACCACTAGTGGGATGTAGCATTGTAGCCGGACCATGTCATCAACATTTGAAGAAAAACCAAAAAACCATCACGCACTCTTCTGTAGTAAAAGAAAGGGCTGATTGCAGAATGATTATTTTAGAATCCCCTAATAACAATTCTACTTTGAGAATGTCCGAGAAAAGCCTAACTTTGAAAATCACTCTCGAGAACTAGAATGTAGATTATAATAAGGTCAAAACAAAATCCTTGTTCTAAGCCTCACAAGTCACAAGCCGTTTTTGTCAAGAAAAATCCCCACCAAATCTTACATGATTGAAAGCATCCCCGTGAAAATTTTCAGTGTCGGTTCAAATTTGGTCTAAAAAATACTGTATCATTACTTAAACATTGATTAATGTGATTATTTCTCATTGGTGACACATTAACATGGTTTGCAAATTTGGTCTAAAAAATTAATCTTCTAACATTGTCTGTACAAAAATTTTGGCATAGGACATCTGCAAGTCAGATCTGATCCTACACAAAACAATGTTTAATAAATTAAAAACCTAAATACAAGTGGAACCCTGCCTTAAGGCAATCTATACTATATATCACTAAGGCAAGGTTCTTAGCGAACTATAATATATATCCCTTCTGAAGGACAAACAATTAACTTTCCTTCAAATAGTCCTCTTAATAGTTGTGCATTGCAGAAATTATTGTGATATCAAAGAGATTTATAGGCTCCAACGATGTTCCCCTCAACTAAGCTCATTTTTCACTAGCACGTTTAATCTGCAGGGCAGCTTTAACAACATTCCCCCTCGTAATGATGCCAACCTTTTGACACGGAAGAATAGAACAATCAGAAACAACTAGCAATGATTTGGCATCCAACACAGAAGATAGTTTATATTTTAGTTCGAATTTATAAGAGAGAAAAGGATCATTACCAGCTTGCCTTCACTATCTACAACTGGCAGTCGGCGATATTTTGTTTCAAGCAACAACCTACCAAAATATAGAGATCGTTTAAAGTTGCCCATAATAATTTGAACTCCATCTAACTACACATTGCAGAACGCTTTAGCAAATCTTAGCAAGAAAAGACAGAATCATAACTTTCACAAGTTGGACCACTTCTACGAGATATTTAGTTCTACTCCAACTAAATCTTAATAATAGTAACCCGAAAACTCTTAACAGCCCGTCATCAATATTCTCAATCTTAAATAAACAAAGTCGGAAAATTAAGCATTTATGCTCCAAGAAATTTCTCTGACCACAAATTAGATATTAGGAAAATTAGTTAAATCCTTTACCTAGCAGCATCTTCCAGGTTGGTGGTTTCACGAACAACAAGTGGAGCAGGTGTCATTAAGTCACCAACAAATTTTCCATTGGTCTTGCTAAGCAGTTTCTGTATCTCATTGAATGTCTGCCACACACATCCAAATTTAGAGAGAAATCCATGAAGCAACTAACCACACATCTATTGATCTGAAGCATTACTTAAAATAAAAGGCATAAACACAGTTTTAATTTTAGCCAACATACTGTATCCCACTTTTGGGCATTCTTGCTAAGTTAAAAGTTACACTACTGAGTGACATGAAAGAATAGTGCGAGTGAAAAGAAGTAACAAAAATGTCACATAAATCCTAAAGCAATATCACTGTGGTACAGACTAATGCTAATCAACAACATACAAACAAGCTTTCAAATGATAAAATTTATTTGTAACAACAAACAAGAATGTCAATAATACAAGAAAAACAGACTACAAAACATAATGGATAAGTGGTCTGTTGGGAAACGAAACCCCACAAAACTAAACTATAGACCAAAAACTAACAGAACTCTTAACCAACAAAATGAGACTGATCCAGAAAGCTTAACTAAAAGGAAAAATGTCTAGATAGTGAATCCAAAGGGAAAGAAATTATCTAGTTCTCTCCTACAATGAAAACGCATCTTTTTCTCAATCATCAAAACTCTTCTATTTCTTTCCCACCACAGCACAGTTCCACAGAGTAGTAAACCTTTTTTTTTACTTCAAAAGCCATATCTCCAAAGAATTCTCAACTCCATCTGTCTTGGAAAGCCAGTCAGTAAATGAGCTAGTGTGTGTATATAAACTGCATGGTGTACATGTGTACAACTGGCATATGTATTATCATCTCATAAAAATTATCAAGAGTTGCAAATCAACATTATAACCAATGTTAAGGGAGAAAAATAACATCCATCATATATTTGTAACAACATGGGCAATGCAGTAGAGACTTGTACATGAAATTAAAAATAATGTAGTCAAAAACCAACTTCTTACATACTTTCCAAGAACTATCAACATCTGGAAACAAGTTTGTGTCGCTTTGACAACCACCTGATAACATAAAAATTAACTATATAAGTCTCGTATCATTTCACCCCAAAAAAGTACAAAAATAAAGAACTAAGTTAGAACAAACAAACCGCCCAAGGCAGGCCCCTGGTGAGGCACTTGCCTTAGGTCCCCAATTTATTATTTTAGGCTCTCGACCCAAGTCCAACCTATATTAAACTCAGCCCTAAAAACTTGCATTGATTAGTTATTTGCAGCTAAAAATGTGAGGAAATCAATCTTTCAAGTGATCCTTTCCTTGCTTCATCTTTTCTTCATATTATAGCTTTGAAATTGATTTTGTTTTTGTTTTCACCTGTTGGAAACAAGACCATATTTATCTTTTCAAGTTTCTGTGGAGTTCCTTACTCAATTTAATAAACTTTTTGTAAGCAACTTCGTGCTGGTACTTATTTTCTTTTTTTGGGGGGAGGGGGGAGATGGCTACTTACCAATTCAAATTTCGTTCATATGAATATAAATATTGTGGCCCCCTTTTAGGAGTTTACTGAATGCGAATAGGCAAAAACCATAAGGCACCCTAACTACAAAGTACATACCCATAACGCATAAACCCCACTGCATTCAGATACCTTGATTCCAAAGTAACTCTTAAATTGTTCATGAGATTTTGTTAACATCTGCATTATCATAATATCATTAGTCATAAGTCCAGGTTTTCTTAGGATCAAACTTACATGTTCAGATAACTTGATTACTTGACCTCTATCAACCTAATATTTAAGATCTAAATGATAACGTTCCCACAGAAGTCACCAACATTAAGATTTCCTAACAGCAGACCAAACTCAATAGATATATTAATCTGTAATGTCAAAGAATGAATGTTCTGTAGTATGATATGACAACCCAGAATTTCTTGCCCTCGAAACAAACCCAAACCAGGAAGTAAACAAAAATAAAAGTTGATATCTTTAGATGTCGAAACACGGGATACCTTTCATATTTCCGGATATGGAGTCCAACGCTAATAAATCGTAATCTGAGACAACACCAACCTGCATCAATAGTGAACAACCGCACAAATCAAGGTGTAAGCAAGCAACAAAAACTCACAACCACAAAAAGTTTCAGAAATTAAGACAATACCAAGTTGTTAACCAGAACAAGTAAACGGCTTTCCATAAAACTTGGTAAACCAGTATTTTAATACAATTTTTGTACAAATGGATACTCTAATCACATAATTTATATATCAAAAGGGAAACAAAAAAGATAAGATTTTTTTATCATGAAATTAATTAAAGTAGGGATTTTACTTACGAGTTTCCAGTCATCGTCAATCACAGGAAAACCGGTGATTCTCTTCTCAACAAGAGCATCCAATGCTGCAAAAAGAGAAAAACCAATGAATCATCATCAGTCAGTAAACAAAAAGCTTGGGCTTCGAAAGCTTGAGGGTTTGAGCTCGCGGCAAAATTCTACCTCGGCCGACGGTGGTGGAGGGCTTGACGACGTGCAAATGCTCCCTGGTAGTCATGAAATCGCCGACGGTGTAGACCCCATTTCTGGGGACGGCATTGGCGGCGACGCCGGCGGCAGAGGAAGCGAGAACCAGGGGGCGCAAGTGGAGGCGACGGCGTCGTTTGGAGAGAGCGAGGAGAGGGAATCGACGAAGGGGAATGATTGAAGGAGAAGACAGAGAAGAGGGATACGGGAAAGCGATTGCGGCAGGTATTGAGATTGAGCCCGTCATTTCCGAGCTGAAGCAGCAGCTTTTGATGAGATGGAGCTAAAATCTCAGGCTAGCAAAGAAAAGTACTATTATTATAATATCGTTTTAACGCACCCCACAATTTTTTGAAAACACTCCATCTCCAAAAAAATTCCTCTAAAATTTCAACTTCGTCCCTCATTCTTCTAAAAACAAGCCCACAATCCCATCTCACCCCAAAAACAAAAGAATATATTGCATTGGCATGGCTGATAACTCTCGTTTCTAGTACAACCCACCTACCCGTTCACCTTTATCTGTTATGAACTTAGAATTGTGATTGTCTTAGTCACAAATCAAGAGTCAAATTAGTTGTGATTGAGGGTTTTACTTGTTATTAGGGGAGTTTGTTAGAAGTGCCAGCTGGCAGTAGTCACACTTTGTGTATAAGAGCACTTGCTCTTTGGTTTGAAAACAGATCAGAATTTACAACAAAGAAATCAATACAAAAAAAAATATTGGAGCTCTGTTCCTTCTTCTCTCCTTCCCTCTTCTTCCATAGCTTTCTTGTGCTACTTGCAAGTTGATTAAGGGAATTGAGAATTGGATCTTATCAATGGTATCATCCTTCTCGAATCCTGGTTTCCCTCCTGTGCACGCCCACCCAACCCGTCTTCCTGCCATGGATGCACGTATCTCCGCTGCAATCGACTCATTTGAAGCTTCAGTGCGTGCTGCGTTCCATGACGCTTGGGATTCTGCACTCGTCGCCGCTGATTTGGCCGTCCGCCGTGCACTTGCTCCGTTGTGCCGTGATTTGGCTCTCATCGCTGCGGGCAAATCCAATCCTGTCCTGATGTTTTCTGCTGACGGCGCATCGCACGATCTCGGTCATCCCAAACTTCACGGAGATGGCAACCAACCAAGAATTTCATTGCCAGTCACAGCCCATTCCGTTCCGCCGTTGTTTTCGTCATCACCATTGTTGCGGGAAATCGCAGCTCCGTCCGTCAAGCCACAGTCGAACTCGAATGCTTCAATGGCAACCCACACCAACAATAGCAAACCATTTTTGAGCAATCAGGAAGCTCCAACAAGTGTGCAAGATCTGGGTTTAACTCTCAGTCATAAAGGCGCCAAAGCTTCAGACCCCTTTCAATGGTTACTACATGACGCCAGTGATAACATCAACATTAAGGGCTATGGAGACCACATGAGCGTCAAATTACAGATTATTCGCCTCTGCAAGCAGCCGTCAATGAATACAAACACCACCAAACGCAGACATGAGGTATTGAGATCTTTGATTTACAATTTTAAAAATCGGAAGGCCATGTGGCATTGGTTTTTCCCTAGTTCCCTTGCGTGTTATACTGATGGCAAGGTGGTCATGAATGATGCTTATTTGAATGAGATAAATGGTTGGGTCGGCATGTCTGAGGTTGGCAAGTTTGTGATGGTTTTGAATGCAAAGAAAGTGTTTGATGAAATGCCGAAGAGAGAGTGTGAGAATATTATCGATCTACAGGCTGATTTCTCTGTGTTGTTCCCTAGTAACCTTGACTTTCGGTCGGTATGGGATCCCGGAGATCCATTGGCTCAAGCTGTAAAACTGATGCTCTATCTTCAGTGCAAGGAGGGCAAACGCATGGGTAAAAAACAATCATGTTTTTTTTCGCGGCAGTTTGGTGGTGACTGGCATCACGCAGCTATGCCATCACTAGTCTCTTGGGTTGTAGTTAGGAGGGTTGGGACATGGAAACCACCCCATGCATTTCAGTACAACTTACATAATGACAAAAGAGAAAAGCACAAGAATAATCTTTTCGAGGTTCAAAGACTTTTGCACTTGATTACTCGGCAGATGCTCAAGCCTTTTTGGAATGCATCAACCATTGCAGACTACATAATGGAAATTGAGTTCTTGTGGGAAAAGGATATCAAAGTTGCTCTGTGGGGAGGCAATACCACTTCCTTAATTTTTTCAGCTTTTGAGTTTTGGCTTGTGGTAAAACACACTAAGAAGGTCTTCAAGCAACAGTGGCTTTCATTGACATTTTCTACGGCTACAGTAGAGGCTGTTATGGCTAAGGCAGTGTCTCAGTGGTATTTCCCATATCACAAAACTCAATTCTCCATTTTAAAGGCTCAAGTGAAGTCAAGCTCTTTTTCCCCACGTTACAGGGCTTATCACCAACCTTACATCAACAAGAAAATGAGGGCAATTCTCATTGATTGGCTTATTAAGGTCCACTACAAGTTTGAACTTATGGGTGAGACACAATTTCTTAACGTCAATCTCATAGACAGGTTCTTCGAGAGCCAAATGGTGATCAGAAAGCAGCTTCAGTTGGTGGGTGTGACAACCATGCTACTAGCTTGCAAGTATGAGGTTTCTGTCCCAATTGTGGTGGATTTTGTGATGAAGGAGTTTGATTCAGTTTTTGAGCAGCTGAAGATTTGTATGGTAACCTTGTACACCCACTTACCAACTTCTTGCAATTCACTGAGGGAGGTGAATGACAGGGTTAAAGCTTTGGGTCATCTTATGTCAGCAACTATTTTGTCTCCATGGAAGGCTATCTTGCTTGAATATGGTTTCACGTATGTTATTATAGAGTTGGACAGGTTCATACTAAGCAGGTCAGCAATGGATTTTGATTTTGCAAACATGATGCTATTTGAAGGTAGGAAAGGCCCTATTGAGATGTTCTTGCGCGAGTTCTCTTCTCTAAAACAGGATAAACCGGCAAAGCCCCGAAGACACATACCTCAAACTTCAGAGCAGACATTGGATGCTCCACACCTCATAGATGATTACTACCCTAATTTGTTGGTTTGGGGAAGCTGCAATAACCTTGTAATAGCTCTTGCAAGCACAATTTATTTGTGGGAAGCTACCAATCTATCAGCTTTGTCAAGAATTAAGGCTTTGGACTGGTTGGGACATGTGGATGAGATTGTAAATGGCCCTGACTATAAAGTGGAGTTCCTGATTTCCGATGACAGACTTGGTCCTCCTACAATAAGTCTCAGTGATGCAACATTTGGTTATCCTAGCGGATCCGTTTTGTTTAGGAATTTCAATTGTGGAATTGCCCTTGACAGCCGCATCACAATGGTTGGGCCAAATGGTATTGGCCAATCAACGATACTCCAACTAATTGCTGGAGAGCTACAACCAATCTCTTTGACAGTTTTCCATTCGGCTACGGTTCAGATCGCTCTGTCAGTCAGCACTGCATTGAGGCACTTCAGCCTAGGTACATGTTGTCTGGTGGTCAGAGGAGCAGAGATGCGTTTGCCAAGATAACTACCATGAAACTGCACATAATACTGCTTGGTGAGCCCTCCAATCATCGGGATTTGGATGTTGTGGAGGCACTAATCCAAGGGCTTGTTCTTGTCCAGGGAGGCATTCTCACGGTTAGTAATGGCAAGCACCTGGTCTCTGGAAGTATGGACTACAAGAAGATACCGCTGCTGCAATCCTCGTGGGAAAAAAGTTACCAACCATTCATCCATCACTCAGATTTTGGAAACATAGCAATTGAATTGAAAACATGTCCTTTCACAAGTGTGTTGCTGCAAGTTCTTATGTTTCATAATTGGTGGTCTTATGTTTCTTCCTTAGCTCCCAAAGTTGAGACTTCGACCACCTTGCTAGTGAGCACAGAGGAAGATCTAGTGCAGAAAGTCTCCCCACAAGCAGTATTGATTCAGCAAAATTCTCACATTCCTTCCAAGAACAACAAATTCACACTTCGGTTGCAAGACTCCTTAGTGAATTTCACTGCAAACAGTTCCAGATTTCAAGTTCTAATCCTAACCTTGAGGACAAGGTTGTTCTTCAAGGGAAGGGCAATGTTATGAACTTAGAATTGTGATTGTCTTAGTCACAAATCAAGAGTCAAATTAGTTGTGATTGAGGGTTTTACTTGTTATTAGGGGAGTTTGTTAGAAGTGCCAGCTGGCAGTAGTCACACTTTGTGTATAAGAGCACTTGCTCTTTGGTTTGAAAACAGATCAGAATTTACAACAAAGAAATCAATACAAAAAAAAATATTGGAGCTCTGTTCCTTCTTCTCTCCTTCCCTCTTCTTCCATAGCTTTCTTGTGCTACTTGCAAGTTGATTAAGGGAATTGAGAATTGGATCTTATCATTATCACCCGTCACTGAAGTCGTCGACCTACACCGACCACTACGTCTTGGCCTACACCGAACACTACGTCTCAGCCCCTCTCTGTCTCTATATCTAACAACTCGAGTTGCTAAGTCAAGGAGCTTGTATGAATTGAGAGAGGTTTGAATTGCAAGGCAGAAATTTGCTTTGAAATGGCATTGGGAGATTATCTCACAAGAAGATATGACTCTTAGAAAGCAAAAACAAAAAACAGCCAGACTTTTAATCTGGAGTATGATGCGGGAGAGAGAGAATGGTGCCATGGTGAGTGGCTGGGTTTTCCACCCCTGTCTGCAGTTTGCCTGAGGTGTTGTGATAAGAGTATATTTATGTGATTTTGTTAGTTTGTTTATTTGCATTTAGTGAGTTAGTTTCTGTTTATTATAGTGATTTAAGCTATTTTCGTGTATTTGTATGTCCAATTGGCAAAGGTGACAAGAAAGAGCAATTTGGAGCATTTTGGAACAATTTTGGACTTGGAATGGATAGCATGCGTGGGGATCACTTTGGATGGACGTTTTTGAAATTTAAAGAGGCTAAAAATGTGCTACAAATCTGGAAGAATTAAATCAAGACTTGGAAGATAAGGAATCAACTAAAATGAAGGAACATTATCTTAACAAACCTTATCTTATCCAACATTATCCAAACTAACCTTATCTTATCTTATCTTATCATATCCTAATCTTATCCTACCTTATTTCCAGCTGCAAGGGGATTCCTTTTCATTTATTAAACCACATGTTCTCTGGTTCTAGAAGCCCTAAATTTATGCCAAACCACCCTAACCCTTTTCCCCTAGGAATCTGTCGTGCCTATCCTTCTCCTCTACAACTTTGTGTCGTGCCCTAGCCCTATAAATACACCCTTGCCACAACCTTCAAAGAGAGCTTTAGAGAGAAATTCTGAGATAAAAATATATACAGAGTGCCGCAGTTTTGCAAGGAAGGAAGGAGAGAGAGCTTTGTGCCGTGACCTACCATCCAAGGCCATTGGAGTGCTGGAGCATTTCTGGGTTCTTTCTATCCTTAGTTTTAGTTTAATGTTAAATTAGATTGGTTTCGTTTAATTGCAAACATGTGGAACTAATTTCGTTTTAGTTAGAGGTGAATTCGAAGCCATATAAGTTGATTACATCTAGTTATTGTTTTGTAGAACATGAATGTGATTTACTTATCTGTTTTATAGAGAATTTTTTTCTTGTATGTTTATTAAGGAGGCCTACTTAGTTTGCATACATGGATTTGATGCTAGGATATAAGGGAATTTCACCTAATCGTTACAAACTTATATTCGCAAGTAGTAAAAGTCACTAGTCATGATTGTGTTAAGTAAATTTCTGGCAGGAGTATCATGCAATTCATAGTTAGGAATGTCTTGTCAATGTTTATGATTTTCATAGAACTTAATGATCTTTGATATGTATCTCTATCATGCTGTTCATATAGGGAACTTGATAAGAATAATTTGGTTGCGACCCTGAGTCCAATTAAATGAAATTAGAAAAATCTGAGAGTTAATTAGTGCAATTCATGGTTAATTTGGGGCATTGTCTTCATGATTTATAGGAATAATAACTGGAAATCGATTTGTATGCATATGGTTCATGTGTGGAGAAGAATCCTCTAGCTAGTCTTTCACCCCCTTCATTCACCTTAATTTCGTATCAATTAGTTTGTTTTCTGCAAGTTACTTAGTTTTAGTTTTAAATTTCATTCAAACATGTCCCCCATTAGTATTTTGAGTCAAGTTAAGTTTAGAATTCGTCCAAATCACCCTTTAGTTCCTGCTTTGAGTCAATTTGTTTGTTTTGTGCTGTTTGGAGTCAGTCTGGTTAGTTTTGAGTCATTGGAGTCTTGTTTTGTGTTTTTGAGTTAAATTTGTGTAGATTAGCATCCCTCCTAATCCCCGGCCTAGAACGATCCCTACTTGTTTGTACTACAACTGTCTTAATAAGGTTTAATTTGTGTGTTAGTTTTTACCACATCAAATTTTTGGCACCGTTGCCAGGGATTAGCAAAATTGCTAATCTCCCTTTGTTTCTGTTCGTGTCTTTTATTTTGATTTCTAATTTTGATTTGTTTTCTTTGTTTTAGGTACTCGTTTATGACTCGAAGTTCTCAACCTGTTTGTGCACATATCTTGGAGTTTGACGACGATTTTGAACGAACATTGAGAAGGAAAAAGAAGCAGCCATAATCTAATCCACCTAGTTCTAGCTCTAAATCCGAATTTGAAGAAGAAGAAGAGGAAGAGGAAGAACTAGCCATGGCTGTGGATAATTGAACAATCAAGGAACTTTCAGCCTCGAGATTAGACAATGTCTTGCCCTTATGCGTTCAATATCCTAGGACAGCTCAAGACAAGACCAATGAGTTCGAATTGAAGTCTAGCTTGCTACATCACATTCCCAAATACCATGGGCTGTCTATGGAAGATCCAAACAAGCATTTGAAGGAATTTGAAGTAGTATGTTTGAGCATGACCCCAATCAACATGGATGGGAACATTCTGAAGATGAAAGCCTTTCCATTCTCTCTTTTTGAAAAGGCTAAAGATTGGCTATTCGAATTGGCACCTGAAACCGTCACTTATTGGGAAAGTATGAAGAGAGCATTCTTAGAGAAATTCTTCCCAACTTCAAGAGTCATTCTTTTGAGGAAGAGGATTAGTGGAATTCAACAAAGCCAAGGAGAATCATTTTCAGCATATTATGAGCGTTTCAAGACTCTAGTTGCATCGTGCCCTCAACATCAAATGAAGGAAGAACATTTGATACAATATTTCTACGAAGGACTTCTTCCAATTGAGAGACAACAAATGTTAGATGCCTCGGCATGAGGTGCTTTGGTTGATAAAACACCAGCTGATGCAAATATCTTAATTGTGAATCGAGCCTTGAATGCACAAAAATATGAAGAAGTTGGACAGAGAGACCCCCACGGCAACACCAAGTTAATGAGGTAAGTTCAATGGCCAAAATTCAATCTCAATTGGCTAATCTCACTGTTCTTGTGTCACAGGTTGTTGAAGGATCCAAAATGTAAGGAACAAGTACTTGTGGCATTTGCTCTATCCAAGGACACCCTTATGATCAATGCCCTTAATTGATAGAGAATGGAGGATGGGAAAGTGCCAATGCAATTGGTTATCAAGGCCAAAATCAGCCAAAGTATGATCTATACTCCAACACTTACAATCCGGGTTGGAGAGATCACCCAAACATGAAGTGGAATGAGCCTCAACAACCTCAACAACACGTCAGATTTAGACAGCCACCTCCAGGGATATTTCAAAGGCCATTCGCACCAACACAACCTCATCCACAATCTATCCAACCAAATTCAGGTTCGTCAATGGATAGCGATAAAATTCTTCAAATACTGACTTCATTGACGCAGGGATTACAAAATCAAGCCAAAGAGGTGGGCGAATTGAAAAATCAAATGGGGCAAGTGGCGGAATTCATGGGACAATTTAGAGAACAAGGCAAACTGCCTAGTTCAACTATTGTTAATCCAAAGGGAGGATTTGAAACCGCCAAGGCTATCACATTGCCAAATGGCAAGGAGGTTGGAACAGACCCACAAACGTCCAAATCCAACCAAAAGGAGGACGAGAAGCTGCTGCTCGAGGAGGAAGAAGAAGACAAGGCCAAGACAAGGGTTGAACAACCCTTGCCGCAGCCTCCTAAAGCCTCTAAACCGTCCAACACAGGTAAGTTAGGTCCAAGTTCAAGTACTTCTAACCCTATTCCACCAAATGTTCCTTTCCCTTGCAGATTTATGCAATCTAAAAAAGAAGAGAGTAAAAAAGACATTTTGGAGACGTTTAGGAAGGTGCAAGTCAATATCCCGCTCCTTGATGCAATCAAACAAGTTCCAAAATACGTCAATTTTTTTAAAGAACTTTGCATAACAAGGAAGAGGATTTCGAACAAAGAATTGGTACGGGTAAGTGAGAACTTTTTGTATGACTTGTGATCGTTGTCAAAGAACGGGCAATATAGGTGCAAAAGATCAATGCCGCAAACGCCTATCTTTTCTGTTGAGATTTTTTATGTTTGGGGTATTGATTTCATAGGTTCTTTTCCTTCCTTACATGGTTTCAATTATATTTTACTTGCTGTGGATTATGTGTCGAAATGGGTGGAAGCAAGAGCCACCCGTACTAATGATTCCAAAGTGATTGCAGATTTTGTCAAAACTAACATATTTGCCAGATTTGGAATGTCAAGAGTACTTATAAGTGATGGGGGTTCCCATTTTTGCAATAGACTCATAGAGGCGCTGCTCAAGAAGTATAATGTCAAACATAAGGTTTCAACACCTTATCATCCTCAAACAGGTGGGCAAGCCGAAGTTTCTAACCAAGAAATTAAGCAAATCTTGGAGAAGATAGTTAGACCAACTCGAAAAGATTGGAGCTTGCGTTTGAATGATACACTGTCAGCGTATCATACAGCCTATAAAACACCAATTAGGATGTCTCCCTTTTGGCTCATTTATGGGAAATCGTGCCATCTTCCAGTTGAGTTGGAACACCGAGCTCATTGGGTAGTCAAGATGTTCAATGTGGACATAGATGCGGCTGGTCTTCATAGGAAACTTCAATTGAATAAGCTTGAGGAGATTTGGAATGAGGCTTATGAGAACGCTTATATCTACAAAGAGAAAACGAATGCATTCCATGACAAGATGATTCGTAGCAAAACGTTCTCTATAGGGTAGAAAGTGTTACTTTTCAACTCCCGCCTTCGATTGTTTCTAGGTAAGTTGCATTCTAAATAGATTGGTCCTTTTGTTGTTACTAATGTCTTTCCCTATGGTGCAGTCCAAATTCAAAGCTTAAAGACAGGACATGAATTCAAAGTGAATGGACACCGTTTGAAGCCTTACTACCAGTGTTTCGAGGAGCATGTCATGGAGAGTGTACCCCTCCATGTCGTGGACCCTAGTGGAGCTTAATAGGAGGTATCGTCCAGCTGGAAGACGTTAAAGAAAGCACTTCTTGGGAGGCAACCCATGCATTCAAATAAAGAAGACCTAGGAATCTCCGGTTACAAAACCAGATTTACGTTCCTTAACCTTACTCTTTATTGCTTTTACTTTGCCGTTATTATCATGTCTGTTAGTTGTTTGATTTCTTGCGCGTGAGTCTATGTTCACCACCTATCACTATTAACGTTGTTATTCATTGTTTTAAAGTGTTTTTGTGTCATATAAAAAAAATCAGAAAAAATGTTTGGAAAATACCAAAAAGAGGCGTTTTTGTTTGTTTGTGTCTTAGGGTACCTTCCAACACAATGATGAGGATTTGGTTTTTAATTACTTGACTATTAAAGAAAGTTACAAACATGGGTAGAAGTTTGATATGCTCTTTGGTTAATACTTGGTTGTAGTTGTCATTAACGAATTCACATGTAATCACAAAGGAAAAAATTAGTTTTTTGTAACATGCTTGAAGGAAGGAACTCAAACTAACACTACAACCCTGAGAAACTTGAGCCTATTCATTGTTTGGAGAGTTATTAATCTGTGAATTCTTGTTTTCTAAAGTCGTTGCAGGATCTCATTATTTCATTGCTTGGTTGCTACTTGGAATGCTTTTTCATCATTTTAGTTCCAAATACTTAAACTCATGCCCGTTTCATTCAAAGTGACACGTTCCGACCCCAATATTCCCCAAATACCTGGATAAGCATGTGCTGGTTGACACCTGAGGGTGACGAAAGCCATTTATTGAAGACAAGAGTAATGATTAGGAGGAAATAAGCATGAATAATCATTAGAATCTAAAGGTAAAAAACAAAGTTTAAGAAAATGTCTAGAGTGCACAGAAAACATCATAAATCAAGATCACAAAAGGAAAGATCATTACAAGATATCACACAAGTGAATGATAAACTGCTACTGGTAGGGGAATGCCTCGTACGTTGTGTCGTAGTCCTCGTTTCTAAGACCTAAATGGGGGTGCAAAATAAAGGTGAGTGGACCAAGTTCATATATACAATAATAATAAAACAGTTATCAAGATACTAACCCCCACATTTTATATAAAGAAAACTACTAGCATAATAAATGATAAATTTACTGAAAACCCTAGCATGCCAAAAATATCTCAAACGACATATCGTGGAAAACAAAATTTCAAACGTCTCACAGATCGTCTCGTAGCACGATGCATTGCTAGTAAGATCACTAAATATATATAACTCCTGACCCTATGCCAGCACCGTGGTTTCTACGCCCATAGCCAGAGATTACCAACTCCCAGCCCAATGCCTGCTCCATGTCCCTTAGCCCGTAGCTAGGGATTATTTCTCCAGGCCTATCTACCAATGATGCGATGAAAGTAAGCACTCAAATTAAACCCTCTTGTTGTCAAATTGTAGTATAAATGCAAGTAGGGATCGTTCTAAACTGGGGATTAGGAGGGCTTGCTAAAACCTCTAAACTAACTCAAAAACATAAAAACAAAGTTAAAGACGCTTGACTAAGATCAAAATAACTTAAAGACACTTAAAACTGCCTAAAAACACAAACTAGGCAGTTTCTGACTCTAACACAACTTTGGACGAATTTAGTGTTTTGACTTAAATCAAAACACTCTAAAACACAAACAAAACATATTTTAAACACTTTGGAATGAGAAAGTAAAATGGGGGTTTTGATTTGGATGAATTTGAAATAAACAAGCAAGTTATAAAACTAGGCAGATTTTAAAATGAATTTGAGAAATAAAACGATGGATGGATTAGTTAGAGGTCCGTTCTTCACACATGACACACTTGTACATGAATCGATTTCCAATTGCTTTTCAATAAACTATGATGCTTAACACCCCAGATTAACCGTGATGCACAAATTAACCCTCAGATTTTCCTTTACTCATTGAATTGGAAGAATGCATGCGACAACCCAAATCATTCTCTAAAAGTCCTCTATATGAATGCATAATAGAGATACAATCAGAGATCATTACGTTCAATGAAAATCATAAGTGTTGACAAGGCAATTATAACTATGAATGCATGATACAATTGCCAAGAATTCAATTAACGCGATTGTGATAAACAACCTTCACTACTCATGAAAATAAACTTGTAACGATTAGGTGAAACGCATTTATATTCTAGCATCTAATTCATGCATGAAAACTAAGTATGCATCCTTAATAAACATACAAGAATCAGTTATGAATAAAATAGATAATTAAATTGCAATCACAACTTATCAAATCAAAATTGAAAGAAATCAATTCAAATCTCAAGCATGTTCATGGCTTCAAACTTCCCCCTAACTAAATAGGGGTTTAGCCACTCATAATTGCAACAAAATTAGAAAATAACAAAGTAGACATTGAAAGCAAGAACGAAGTACACCTAAAACGCTCTAAAGTTCCAAGCTTGAAACACCAAGGACCTTTGTTTTCACCACCTTGTTGTAGCACAAGTGTCTAGGATGTGTATGGATATATGGATGGAATGGATTTGCACGGCTAAGAGATGAAAGTGTATGGATTGGTGAGATGTAGTATGGCTAGATGAATGGATGGAATAGATTTGCACGGCTAAGAGATGAAAGTGTATGGATTGGTGAGATGTAGTATGGCTAGATGAATGGATGGAGGTCACTACAAGGAAATTGTGTTTGTGAATGAAGCTCTTTTGATGGATCAAGATTGTTTTTAGGAAGGGGAATGGTGGATGTATTTATAGGCTAAGGAGATGACCACTTCAATTCCTTGCATGTGCAGTTTGTATGGGTGTGTGATGTCCATGTTTCCCTATACATTTGCACACACATGACCTCCATCATTTCAGCCACAAATCAACCCATTTTCTGCCCATGTGTATGTGTTTCCTTTGCCCATGTGTGTGTGTTTCCTTTGCCCATGTGTGTGTGTTTTTCCTTTGCATTTGCACACACATATTCTTCATTATTTCAGCCAACAATCCACCCATTTTCTGCCCATGTCAAACTGTCCATGTCATGCCTTTCTCTTTGTGTGTGTGCTGTCCATGTTTCTTCCATGTGCCTTGTTCATCTTCTAGCTGTGCATTTCCACTTGCTCCAAAGCCAAATGAGTGCAATCATAACCCCATTTGCTTTTGAGTGTTGATGACAAAGCAAAACACAAAACAAGTGCCTTTACTTTCTCACTTTATTAGCCAAATCTGCTTAGCCCTTTTATGAACCTTTCAGTGTTACAATGCTCATAACTTCTTCTAGAAAAATGATATTAACAATCCGTAAATTTTTCCAGAAAGTAGACATCCGTAGCTTTCCACGCATATAAGGCTCATTCTCTCATTCATTCTGAGCTGTTTGTAACATGCTTCCAAAGTCAGCTAATCTGCACAGGCAGTTTTGACGAATTTGTTACTTAATAACTCACTTGTGCTACTTTTCTTTTCTTTGCCTAATAAATCACACAAAACACAAAAACATAGTAAATAGCTCAAAAATATAAAGAACTAACTAATAAAAGACAAGTGAATTTTATGTAAAATATATATAAATATGAGCTTATCAACCAATACCAGATCCTCGCCCCAGGCAGCATAGTGTCCACTAGGTATGCACAAATAGTTACGCCTCTCATAAATAATCACTTCATAGTATAAGGTCATCCATCGTCTATACTATAAAGAGGGGTTTTGAAAATATGTTCTAGTATCCTATTGTCATCCATCAGATAGTCTACCAGTTCATGGTTTTTATAGAAAATAAGATATATTAAAATATAGCTCAATATAGGCCAACAATTAATTCCTCACAAAAAACGAGATGATAAACAACATTTCAATAAACATGCTTCACATAAAATCAGTTCATAAACTCTTAAGGCATGCATTTCATTTATGCAAATAAACTATAAAATTATGCAAATTTTAGAAGGGGTCCACTCACAGATACTCCGTAGCAGCAGAGTTGTGCGGAAAAGGATTAAGGAAATCCCCACTAGTAACTTCACCTAAGCACAAAAATATACAATTTATTCAAACTACCTAACTATAGAATTTCAAGAAATGGAAATAGGTCCTGGGTTTGGATCCGGATTAGGGTTTAGGTTTAGGTTAAATAAGGTTAAGACCTATTAGGTTTTTGGGTTTGGATAGGTTTAGAAACAAAAAGCTAGGGGGGGGTTGGGCTTAATCCCAAACCCACATAACTCACACACACACATGCCAGCACACATACACATGCACAGCACACATGCACACCTACACACGCATACACGCAACACATCACACACGTGCACAACACACGCACACATACATGAGCACAACACACACATATATACACGCACACGCATGGCCTAACACGCACACGCATTGCCTAACACACACACTGAGCCCATGCAAGGCATGGCCCGCATGCCAATTAACCAAGAAAGAAAATGGGCTGGTCCAAATACGGGCTAAGGCCCGTGGGTGTTTTAAGAGGGCCTGGTGGCTTGTAGGGTGTCGGGGAAGAACACCGGAGTTGCTACAACTCCAGTCGACGACGAACGCGTAATCCAACACTCAAACCAAGTACTAAAATGAAGAGGGAAGAGAGTAGAGTATTTTCGTACCCTATCTTCGCCGTGAACGGCCATGAGTGCTTTGAAAAACCCTTGAAATTTATGGGTTCGTCGGAAAGTGTGGGTGAGCTGCCATCGCTACGTTCCCGTCCTCAAAACCTTGGAAGAATGACTTAAATTTTAACACATAACACCCAACAGGTAATTTAAAAAGGTATTCAAACTTACCTAGCTGGAAGAAATGGAGAAATCCGTTGAAGGTCCTTTCTCTGGGTTCCCCGACCTCGCTACGACGGAGAGAGAGATATATGGTGCAAGGAAGATGATGATGATGATGATCTACAGCAGGAGCTGCATGCAGGTTTGCTTGGTTAGTCACGGTGTAGGGAGAGAAAGGGAGAGAAAGGAGATTTCTCGTGAGAGAAAAAGAGAGGTCTGAGAGGGAATACTCGGGAAGAGAAGGAAGAGAAGAGAGCTGAGAACCTGCCACTTGGTAGTTTAGGAGAAATGGGGAATCTAGATCAACGACTAGGATTAAATGAGATAAAGGATTAAATTGATAGATTTAAACATGTTTCAGGGAGGAAATAGAAATATAATTAAAATGTGGGGGTGGGTGTAACATTCTACCCCTTTACAGAAATTTCGTCGTCGAAATTGCGAAGTTACACGAAAAGAAAGGGATATTGGTTCCGCATTGATTCCTTTGTTTCCCAAGTAGCTTATTCGACTACATGGTTCCTCTACAGTACCTTCACCAAATGAATGACTTTGTTCCGCAACACCTTATCCTGTCTGTCAAGGATAGTCACCGGTTATTTTACATAGCTAGCATCCGAATTTATTTCCAATGGATTTAACTGGATGATATGAGAAGGATCCAGTACATATTTCCGAAGCATGGAAACATGGAAAACGTTTTGGATTAGTGACAACTTCGGTGGTAGCTCCAACTTATAAGCAACTGCACCAATTCTCTCAATAATTTGATAGGGACCAACGTATCGAGGACTCAACTTTCCTCGCTTACTAAAACAAACAAAACCCTTTCAGGGAGACAACTTAAAGAATACAAAGTCGCCCACTCTAAACTCACGATCCTTGGAGTGTTTGTCCGTAATGCTTTTCTGTCGGTCTTGTGCTGCTTTTAAATTTGCCTTAATTAGTTAGATATTAGCGTTGGTGGTATCCACAATCTCTGGTCCCACCAACGACCTTTCTCCTGCCTCTGTCCAACATAATGGCATCTTACACACCTTCCCATAAAGTGCTTCAAAAAGCATTATACCAATACTCGAGTGATAACTATTATTGTAAGCAAACTCCACCAACGGTAAATAGTTATCCCAGCTACCTTTCCTCTAAAGTTTGAATCGTCCGCTTGTACTGACCATCAGTTTGCGGATGATAAGCAGTGCTGAACAGTAATTGAGTACCCATAGCAGCATTAAAGGCTTTCCAAAACTTGGAAGTAAATATGGGATCGCTGTATGACACAATGGAGACGGGTACACCATGAAGACGAACAATATTATTGACGAATAATTTCACGAATTGCTCCAACGAATAGGTCTGTCAAACTGGTATGAAATGAGCGGTCTTCGTAAACTGATCGACAATTACCCAAATACCATCATACCTTGACGGTGTCTAGGTAGTTTGTACATAAAATCCATAGTGATATCTTCCCACTTCCAAACGGGTATCGAAAGATTCTGCAGCAGTCCCCCATGTCTTTGTCTGTCTGCTTTAACCTGTTGACAGATTAAACATCTACTCACACACTCTGCTACGTCCTGTTTCATCCTAGGATAAATGGTGCGATACAATTTAGTACTTCCCGGATGCATAGCATAAGCTGAAGTATGAGCCTCATCCAGAATTTCCTTTTTAACTGCTTCGTTATCTTTAGGCAAGAACAAACGGTTCTTTTTCAATAAAGCTCCGTCCCTACGGATGACGAATTTCTCAATATCCCCCTTCAACATTTGTTCCTTTAATTCGACGCATTCTGGATCAAGTTCCTGAGCTTCTATGACCATGTCTACAAAGATAGGTCTAACTTGAAAATGTGCTAGCCAAGCTCTGTGCTCACCTGGTTCCAAATTAACACCAGTTTCCCGAAAAGAAAATAGTAATGGAACGTGTACAGCTTGAAGTGATGCAAGTTGCTCGTGATGTTTCTGACTAAGAGCATAAGCCATGGCATTAACATGGCCAGGATAGTACTCTATCGAACAGTCATAATCACTGATAAGCTCCATCCACCTTCTCTGTCTCAAATTCAGCTCCTTCTTGGTGAACACATACTTAAGACTCTTATGATCCGTAAAAATACGACATTTCTTTCCATATAAGTAGTGCCTCCAAATCTTCAAAGCCAAAATTACTGCTCCTAACTCCAAATCATGAGTGGGATAATTTCTTTCATGGGTTTTGAGTTGTCTGGAAGCGCATGCGATAACTTTTCCATGCTGGATCAGTATACACCCAAAACCTGATAGAGAAGCATCAGTATACACCTCAAATTCACCACTGTCATCTGGAAGAGTGAGAACAGGGGCTTGAGTGAGACGTTTCTTAAGCTCCTGAAAACTTTGTTCACAATTGTCATCCCACACAAACTGGACACCTTTACGAGTCAATTTAGTAAGAGGTAGAGCAATTGCAGAAAAATTCTGAATAAATCTTCGATAATACCCTGTTAAACCCAGGAAACTTCTCACTTCGGTGACGTTCTTCGGTTGTTCCCAGTTAGACACTGCTGACACCTTTTGGGGATCCACACTAATTCATTCGGCAGAAACTATGTGTCCAAGAAAACCAACCTGAGTCAACCAAAACTGGCATTTACTAAACTTGGCATAAAGCTGGTTATCCTGCAGTCGTTCTAGCACTAGTCTCAAATGCTTCTTGTGCTCATTCACACTTTTAGAATAAACTAGAATGTCATCAATGAACACAATCACAAACCAATCCAGATACGATCTAAAGACTCTGTTCATCAAATCCATGAATGTTGTAGGTGCATTTGTCAATCTGAAAAGTATGACACGAAATTCATAATGCCCATACCTCTTACGGAAAACAGTTTTCGGGACATCATCCTCGCGAATCCTCAATTGATGGTAACTCGATCGAAGATCAATTTTGGAAAATACCTGAACATCTTTTAATTGATCAACCAAATCATCGATATGAGGCAGAGGGTAAGGATTTTTTACCGTCACCTGATTCAGTTGCCTATAATCAATACAGAGTCTCATTGATCCATCCTTCTTTCTAACAAAAAGAATAGGAGCTCCCCATGGGGATGTACTCGACTGGATGTAACCTTTGTCTACCAATTCCTGGAGTTGGATCTTCAGTTCTCTCAACTCCGCTGGTGCCATTCAATAAGGTGCCAAGGAAATAGGATTTTTACCTAGGAGTAAATCGATAGTAAGCTCAATTTCCCTCGCAGGTGGCAACTGATGCGAAATATATAAGTTCACAAATTAAACCCTCTTTTTATCAATTGTAGTAAAGTATGTAAGTAGGGATCGTTCTAGGCCGGGGATTAGGAGGGATTTCTAAATCACTTGGAAACTGACTTGAAAACGTAAAAACAAAGTTTAAAACACTAACTAGACTCAAAGAATGCAAAACTATACTTTAAAACACTAAAACAAACCAAAAGACTCAAAACAACCCCTAAACACTGAAAACTACTTTAAACACACAATCTGGGCAGTTTTGGGACTCTAACACAAACTTGGACGAATTTTGGTTTTCTAATGAGCTAAAACACTTAAAAACATACTCTAAGACAAGTTCTAATTAATATGACTCAAAGAAATAAGATGGGGTTGATTTTGGACGAAAATAATTAAATTAAGACAAGAACAAAGTAAACAAATTCTTAGACAAATTTAAGTGAATCAAAACAGATTGTAAAATGAATTTGAATGAAACTTATGGATGGAAGGCTATCTAGGAGGTTCTTCTTCACACATGTCACACTTGCATACAAAATGATTTCCAATTGCTTTTCGATAAGTTATGAATACTCAATGCCCCAAATTAACTGTGAATTGCACTAATTAACTTTCAGTTTTTCCACAAGTTATTAGGTTGGATGATTGCATACGACAACCCAAAACATTCCCTACAAGTTCCCTACATGAATTGCATAATAGAGATACAAGCAAGGATCATTAAGTTCTATGAAAAACATAAGTATTGACGAGGCACTCGTTACTATGATTTGCATGAAACTTATGCCAAGAATTTACTTAACGTGATTGTGACTAGCAACCTTCACTACTTGTGAATATAAGTTTATAACGATTAGGTGAAACTCCCTTATATTCTAGCGTCAAATTCATGCATGAAAATTAAGCGTGCACTCTCAACCAACATACACAAATTAGTTTTTATACGAACGGATAAGTAAATTGAATTCATAATTCAAGAAACGCAATTGGAAGTAATCAAATCATATAGCAAGCATAAACATGGTTTTGAATCCCCCCCTAGCCAAGGGGGGTTTAGTTCCTCATACTTGCAATACAAAGATACATAAAATTAGACATTAAAATCAAAGGAAAGAAAACACCTAAAATGCTCCAACTTGGAAAGCAAGTGCATCAATGGATCTCCCTTCCTCCTTGTTGCGGCATGAAGCTTGTGGACAGATTTTTGGGTGGATTTATGGTGTAGAATGGATGGGGAATGGTATGGAGGGGTTTAGGGTGAGTGTGGAATAGTGTTTGATGGTTGGAAGGTGGTGGAGAACTAGGCAAAGAGGGTGGAAGAAGGTGGAGTGGCTGTTATGTTTTCTAGGCGCTAGAATGGTGTTTTTGGGGTGTTTTGCTTCCTAGGGTGTGTATGGACGAATTTCTGTGATAAAATGATGAATATGGGGGATTGTCCCTTGGCCAAGGGATGTAAACATGTATTTATAGGCCCCAAAAACCTTAGAAAATCAGATTAGGCTAGGGATGAAGTGCATGGCAAGTTTGTGTGTGTGGTGTGCAATGGTCCAAGGGTGAAAGTGAAGTGATGATGCAAAGTGTGAAGGGTAAAATTGAGTGGTCTTGCAGCTAGGAAGCATGAATGATTGTGTATATTGCATAGAGATGGAATAAGGAGGTGAAATGTGTCAACAAATGGGTCAAAGGTGCAGCAACATGTGGTACACAAGGCATGGGATTCCAAATGTAAATGATGGAGCATCAATTGGTGCATGTTATGGTTGTGAAAGTTGTCTACAATTTTGTGGGTGAAGGGAACAAGAGGTATCAAGCAATTAAGTGTAATAATTAAATGAATTGAAGCATGAAATCAGAAATTATGTAGGGGACAAGAGTGATCAAGCATGGCATGGGAATCCAAAGGGAATTCTATGTTGTTTTGCATGGCAATGAAGGCAAGTTGGGGTGACAAATTTTTGGGCTGAGTTCTTCATCTTTTGGACCATAATTCTTCACATTCTTGGCCTCTTTAGTTCTCAAATTCGTCCATCCACTTTGGCCCAAATATGTGACATGCATTCCAAGCTCCATTTTGCTCCAAAATGCTCCAAAATGCATCTTCTTGCCTACTTTGTCCATAAAATCTGAAAACACACGAAAATGACTTTAAACATTAAAATAACTAAGGAAACACGACATAAATGCACAAGAACAAGCCAACTAAGTCGCATAAATATGCTCCTATCAGCAACCCCGGTAAATCATCAGGAAACACATCGATGAAGTTCCTTACAACTGGAACTTCTTCTGGACATAAAGAAGGTTCATCATTCACAACTACGTGGGCTAAAAACCCCACACAACCCTTATTCAACAACCTAGTTGCTCGAATGACAAAAATAATACTATTGGGGATGACACGTCACTCACCCATAAATGTAACTGATGGAAGTCTTGGCCAATTGAACGTCACAATTTTCTCCCAACATGCGACATTCGCTCGGTGCTTAGATAGCCAATCCATTCCCATAATGACATTAAACCCCGCCAGTTTGAAAGGAATTGAACAATCTCTAAGTTTTTCCCTTTCAACAATAACTGGACAGTTATGATATTACCATTGAGCACAAAACAATTCACCCCTTGGCATTTGAATCAACATATCAAAACCTAGTGGATGAGGTTGAGAAGGTATAACCCAAGCAAAAGATGAAGAAATAAAGGACTGTGTAGCACCCGGATCAATTAAAACTCTAGCCCAAGTATTACAGATAGGTAATGTACTGGTGATAACTCGAGGATCCTGATCAGCCTCCTACTGAATCATGATGTTTATACGTCCATAAACCTGATACCCCACATTATTGTTTCGATAGCCACGACCTCTGGAACCACGTCCTGCTCTGTTCCCTTGATTATTGTTACCAGAAGATGTTCCAGCCTGCTACTGGGTCAAAAACTGAGCACTCCGGCTGTCATTTCCTCTAAAACTTTAGCTACCTCTACCACCAAATTGTAGACCTCTGTCACTCCCATAGTTCTGATTAGTACTGCTACCATAACTCTGACTACTACTGCCACTGCCATCATAGCTTTGTCGGGCGCCAAAAATATGAACTGGCTGATATCCACTGCAGCTTGAGCCAGAGGTAAAATCACCAGGTGGTGGTGCTGAAGGACAATCATGACCAAAATGCCCGGTGCCACCGCACCTATGATAAACTACAACAGTTATCCCATAACTCCTTCGATGACGTAACCCACATTGATTACAGACTGGATAACTCGGGGTGAAATGACCAAAAGATCATCTCGCTGACTCATCGCATGAGTTTTCACTAGACGACCCTAAACCCCGACCTGGTCGTTTAAATGAAAAATATTGTCTGGGACCTACAAAACTAGAGGGGCCCACTGATTCTCTGGTACTCCGTGATCGAAAATTCTGACTCCTCTAATTTTGATTCCGCTGTCTATTCTGTCTTTGGGGATGGATCTAAGTCTAAGGTTGATCCTGTATCTCCGTATCCCACTTAAACTGCTCTATACTCAGACTTATCTTGATTATTTCTTCATAAGTTCTGGGTCTTGATGCGAATTTACTTAACACCAAAATTAAACCCTCTTGTATCAATTGTAGTAAATAATGTAAGTAGGGATCATTCTGGACCGGGGATTAGGAGGGCTTGCTAATAACCTCTAAAATGACATAAAAACATATAAACAAAGTTAAAAATAGTAAACTAGACTCAAAGAATTCAAAACAAACTCAAAGAACTCAAAACAAGCTAAAAATGCTCAAATCTGCCTAAAAACACAAACTGGACAAATTTGGACTCTAACACACTTTTGGACGAATTTTGGTTTTAACTTGGTTCGAAATAGTTAAAAACACAAACTAAATCAGTTTCTAACTAATATGACTCAACAAGGTAAATGGGGTTTTGGTTTTGACAAATTTGAAAACAAAACAAGTAAATTAAAGAACTAATGAAATCTGCATGAATTTGAGTAAATTGAATGGATGGAAGGCTAGCTAGGAGGTTCTTCTCCACATATGACACACTTGCAAAAAAACGATTTCCAGTTGCTTTTCAATAAACTACAAATTCTCAATGCCCCTGATTAATTGTGAATTGCATTGATTAACCCTCAGATTTTCCTAATTTCATTGAATTGGATGATTGCATACAACAACCCAAAGCATTCCCCACAAGTTCCTTATATGAATTGCATAATAGAGATACAAGGAAGAATCATGAAGTTCTATGAAAATTATAAGTATTGACGAAACACTTGTAACTATGAATTGCATGAAACTTATGCCAAGAATTTACTTAACACGGTTGTGACGAGCAACCTTCACTACTTGTGAATGTAAGTTCATAACGATTAGGTGAAACTCACTTACATCCTAGCATCAGATTTATGCATGAAAATTAAGTGTGCACTTTCAACGACAACAACAACAACAACAAAGCCTTTTCCCACTAAGTGGGGTCGGCTATATGAATCCTAGAACGCCGTTGCGCTTGGTTTTGTGTCATGTCCTCCGTTAGATCCAAGTACTCTAAGTCTTTTCTTAGGGTCTCTTCCAAAGTTTTCCTAGGTCTTCCTCTACCCCTTCGGCCCTGAACCTCTGTCCGTAGTCACATCTTCGAACCGGAGCGTCAGTAGGCCTTCTTTGCACATGTCCAAACCACCGTAACCGATTTTCTCTCATCTTTCCTTCAATTTCGGCTACTCCTACTTTACCTCAGATATCCTCATTCCCAATCTTATCTTGAATGAAGTACACCTAAAACGCTCCAAAGTTTCAAGCTTCAAACGCCAAGGACCTTCGTTTTCACCACCTTGTTGCAGCACAAGTGTCCAATGATATGTATGGATATATGGAAAGGTTATGAATGTATTTAGGATTGGTGAATGTCTCGGCCAAGGGAAGAGAGTGTATGGAGTTGTGTTTTGAGATATATGGGAAATGGATGGATGAATGGATGGTGCTCACGGCCAATGAATGAAAGTGTAAGTGTATGAAGTTGTGAGATGTGAATGTAGTGTCTTTTGATGGATTTTTTCTCCTCTTGTTGTTATGGTAAAGGGTGGATGTATTTATAGGCTAGAGAGAGGACCACCAAAGGTGGTAGTGGTGTATGTTGTGGTAATGAGTGGATGTAATGGGTGTAGTGGGTGAGTGTTGTGGTAATGAGTGGATGTAATGGGTGTGGTTGATGAGTGTTTGGTAATGAGTGGATGTAATGGGTGTAGTGAATGGATGTTTGGTAATGAGTGGATGTAATGGGTGTAGTGGATGTGTGTTTGGTAATGAGTGGATGTAATGGGTGTAGTGGATGGATGTTTGGTAATGAGTGGATGTAATGGGTGTAATGGATGAATGTTTGGTAATGAGTGGATGTAATGGGTGTAGTGGATGAGTGTTTGGTAATGAGTGAATGCAATGGGTGTAGTGGATGGATGTTTGGTAATGAGTGGATGTAATAGGTGTAGTGGATGTGTTGGAAGTATGCCCACAAAGCCACTCATTTGATGTAATAGCTTTTTAGAATACTTAATGTATTAAACTTTTATATGTTTAATGAAGGGCAAAGCTTATTGTTAATCACTATTTATTGTATCATGTGTTTAAGCAATAAAGGAATCCAAGGGATGTATTTGATCTAAGAGACAAGTGATCAAAGTGAGTTAGATTATCGAGACCATTCTCTTATTTTCATTCCTAAAACGTTCCTAACCATAGGATTGCCAATTGGGTATTGACAATCCAATAAGGTTAGTATGTGTTACGTTGACTCAAGCGTGAGTATGACTAGTCTCAAGTCATTTAGTGTTGGACACTAAGACAAACACATAAGTGCTCGAAAGAGTAATCGAGTACACTGAACCATGATCAAAAGAGAGTTCGAACATACATGTCATGTAAGAACTCGAAAGTTGCAATATGCAAAGTAGTCCTTTGACCTGAGGCATCATAGACGTCTAATGGTTAGGTCCTTGATCTTTGATCATGTCAACGACATTCCCTCGGAGTGTCCACGACATTGTTGGGGTAAAGCTATCTAGTCGTGTAAGCATATGAATGCACAACAAGCGATCTCTAACCTTCCATGGTGGAAGGAGAATACTCTAAGATATGATTCTAAAGTCTTTGGCCAAAGCATATGAATCTGACTTAGGAAGTTTGTTCCAAATCATATTCAAGGGAATCATATAGATAAGTATCACATTGGATAGTAGACATGAAACAAACTATCACTCAAACAATGTGATTAAGAGTATTGTATTAGAGAAGGATCGTATTGCATTGTAGTTGTAACTGGATAGGTTCTCCAACCACTTCTACTTAGCTTGGGTAACCATGACATACTGCTAGGTGTCACTCATGGTTTGTGGAAGCCCTAAATGATTAGCAAACACTAATCATTAAGGGATAATTGAAATGTGGTTTCAATTCACAATCGATCGTTAAGAGTAACAATCGCCCACTACCTCGCTAATTGGAACCTAATGGATCGTACACTGAGTAAGGATGTATGTGAGGAAATTAAATGGATAAGCAATTAAATGGTTTAATTGTAGAATGGTCAAGATTAATTAATTAGTTAATTAATTTTACGAAAGGTTTGTATTGGGCTTTTAAGTTGGTTTTGGGCTTCGGGGCTCAAAAGCGTTTTGGTCCACAAGGCCCATTATGTTTAAGTTGTATGACAACTAAAACAAAATGGGCAATTAGCCAAATAACAAAGGTAAGGCCGGCCATAAGGGTGAGGGTAGCAAACTTGGATTAATTACAAGTTTGCCACTCACTTGAAATGAAGTATAAAATCAACTTTATAGCTTTATTTCTAATTAGGGTTTTTCTTAAAGAAATTGGGTGAAACACTTTCTCTCATTTTTCTCTAAAGAGGCCGGCCACTTAGGGGAGGGACATCTAGCAATCTCTTCTTCCCTAAGTCATCTATATTATCTTCACAAGATACATTCTTGGTGTGGAGACTTAGAGACATCAAACATTTGGTGTTTTGGAGAACAAATCCTCAAATCCTCCAAGAAGCAAAGGAGCACTAAAAGGAAGAAAATCACAAGGAATATCCAAGGAGCTTGGAGGTGACTTGAAGGCCCTCCACTTGGGTGAATCCCTTGTGTAAACAAGGATGAGCTTCAAGGGTAAAGAAACTCTAAATCTTTACTTCTCTTTAATGTTGTTAATGAGTTTATTGGTTCACTATATACTAGGCTTTGAAAGTCATGGGTTTTATGAATTGTTTTGGAATGCATGCCTACTTTAAAGTGTTAATAGTATGCATTTGTGTTCAAATGTTCTTACTTGTTCTTAGCTAGGACAAATTTTTCCTTCAGGATGGATGTTTGGTAATGAGTGGATGTAATGGGTGGATGTATGTTTGGTAATGAGTGGATGTAATGGGTGTAGTGGATGAGTGTTTGGTAATGAGTGAATGCAATGGGTGTAGTGGATGGATGTTTGGTAATGAGTGGATGTAATGGGTGTTGTGGATGGATGTTTGGTAATGAGTGGATGTAATGGGT
Source organism: Malus x robusta (assembly GCA_963082935.1). NCBI lineage: Eukaryota > Viridiplantae > Streptophyta > Magnoliopsida > Rosales > Rosaceae > Malus > Malus x robusta. The sequence continues at coordinate 15,597,331 of OY720328.1, forward strand.
GTAATGGATGGATGTTTGGTAATGAGTGAATGCAATGGGTGTAGTGGATGGATGTTTGGTAATGAGTGGATGTAATGGGTGTTGTGGATGGATGTTTGGTAATGAGTGGATGTAATGGGTGTAATGGATGAATGTTTGGTAATGAGTGGATGTAATAGGTCTAGTGGATGAGTGTTTGGTAATGAGTGGATGTAATGGATGTAGTGTGGTAATGAGTGGATGTAATAGGTGTAGTGGATGAGTGTTTGGTAATGAGTGGATGTAATGGGTGTAGTGGATGAGTGTTTGGTAATGAGTGGATGTAATGGTTGTAGTGGATGGATTTTGGGTAATGAGTGGATGTAGGGTGTAATGGATGGATATTTGGTAATGAGTGGATGTAATGGGTGTAGTGGATGGATGTTTGGTAATGAGTGGATATGGTTGTAGTGGATGGATGTTTGGTAATGAGTGGATGTAATAGATGTAGTGGATGGAGCTCACGGCAAGGGATGGAAGGGAATGGATTTGTGAGATGTCATGCTTCGTTGTGGTGTGGTTTATGTTGTATCTCCACATGTACTAGCTGTTACACTCACACACACACATGCTCTTTATCATTTCAGCCACAAGTCAACCCATTCTCTGCCCATACCGTGCCTTTCTTTCCCATGTGTGTGTTTTCCATGTACTCATCATTTCCACTCCTTCATCTTTTATTTTCTGCTGCCTATGTAGTGTGTTCCTTGCTGTTTTCTCTCTTTATTTTCACATGTACCAGCTATTACTGTTGCACACACATGCTCTTCATCATTTCAGCTACCAATCAACACCTTTTCTGTCATCACATGGCAGATATGATGTTTGTAGTTGTAGGTCAACACACTTGCACACACACATGCTGATTTCTAGCCTTCTAATCTTCAAAAACGTCCATCCTTATGTCTCCATGCTTGCATTATCCAATCTTGGCCCAATAATGCTCCAAAATGCCCCAAATAGCACTTTGATGCCAACTTTGTTATTTGAACCTACAAACACACGAAAATAGCTTAAAGTACTAAAATAACTAGAATTAAACTAATTAAATGCCAACAAACAAGCTAACTAAGTTGCATAAATATGCTCCTATCAAATTCCCCCACACTTAGCTTTTGCTAGTCCTCGAGCAAAACAAAAGAAACAAAAGAAACAAAACACAACCTAACCTTCCAACATTTGCCTCAGAGATTTCCAATGCACATGACATGTCAAAAATCATCATTCCCACAGATTTTGGTTATCTTCACACTTGAGCACAAACTTAATCACAGTCACAACTTAGTAGTTCACAATTAACCAATTAAAACAATGTTTTGAATGTAGTAACATGCCTTAGAGAATTTGCTCAATTCCTTACAAGATACTCTCTATTTTCACACACGTTTTCTGACTACACACCCTACACCAGAGACTGGGACTCACATATGTTATAACAAAGGAAGCAATTTTCTGGAGTTATTAAGCATGTTTAGATATGATCTCATGAATGGTATGCTACTACTTAGATGCAAGAACTAGTGACACCATATGCTCATACCAATTTCGAACTCCCCAAATTGAAACACACAACACTCAAGATTGAAGTCAAGGGTTGTAACAGGGCTTGAGGGTAATGGCTAATAAAGAAAGGATAGGAATAACAAACGTTCTTAAGGCGATAGCAAGCAAAGCAATGAAATAAACACTTGGAATTCACTTTAGAATGTAGAATCAACTTTTACATACAAAGGGAGGATTCATGCAACACTTAGGGCCGAATTCAATGTTTTGGACCTTTTTTTAACAAACAACACTTTAGAGCTCTTTTCCATAATTTTTTTTTCTTTTTTTTTCTTTTTTTTTCTTTTTTTTTCTCTACCCGTGCCTTATTAAGGACTTTGGCACACACACACACAAGAATCTCTTCCCCCACACTTGCTTTCTGCAATACATTGATCAAAGAGGAGTTCATTTTAGGTCATGCTTTACTATGCTTCAAGAACAAGGGTATGGATGGTCCTAAAACTACGCTAGGTAAGGATAGTGTGGGTTAACAAAGAACATAGGCTTAACAAGGCTCAACGGGGTTAAACTAAAACACATAATGAAAGAGGGGCACATCAATTTGGCTTTGGTGGTTACTACACAACTTCATCTTGAATATGTGTTATGCAAATCAATAGCATGCTTTGAATGAAATAGGCATGAGTTCTAGCATTTGGAACTAGATGATGAAACGCCTTCTAAGTAGCAACCAAGCAAAGAATAATGAGATCATGCAATGACTTTAGAAAACAATGATGCACAGATTATTAACTCTCCAAATAAACATTTAGGCTCAAGTCTCACAAGGTTGTAGCGTTCATTTGAGTTCCTTCCTTCAAGCATGTTACAAAAACTGATTTTCCTTTATGATTGCATGTGAATTCATAAATTATAACCACAACCAAGCATACAGCAAAGAGGAAATCAAATTTTTATCCATGTTTATATCTCTCTTTAACAGTCATGTACTTAAAAAAACAAATCATGATCATTGTGTTGGAAGGTACCCTAAGACACAAATAAACACACAAAAACAACTCTTGCTTTCAACCTTCATGATATGAAATACTTTTGCTTTGGATAAGTTGTTTGCTGAGGTACCCCAAGGAATAAGGAACACTGAGTGACTTAAGAGGCTTCGTTGGGAAGGCATTCTCGGAGATGAAGAAAGGTTATGTACGTCTGCCTTGCAATGGAGGGTGAAAGTTGACCTTTATATGAATTAATAACCGGGACTATTCTTTCACTCTTGTCGGCAACCGTTGGATGATTTAACAGTAAACTTCACGTGTTTTCTACTTCACAACAAATCTTCGACAAATTGCCCGTAATTTCCGCAAGGCTGTGTGTGCATGTGACAGGCCCAGACACGTCTGGAAAAGCAGATGCCTCTTTGATATATGGATTTGGCGCTTCGACAAACTGCCCGTGATTTTTGCAAAGCTGAGTGTGCATGTGACAGATGCTGACACGTTTGAAAAAGCAGATGCCTCTCCGATTTCTGAGCTTGCCTCTTCGAGTTCTGAGCTCCGTCGAGTGCAGAGGTTGCATGTGACAAGTGCGGATAAATCTAAAAAAGAAGATTGGCTCGTGGTTTCTAAGCAAGCCCAGCTTTTGAGAAAGCTAGCGCCTCTTCGATTTTTGAATTGGCCTTTTCGATTTATGAGCTCGCCTCTTCGATTTCTGAAATCCTGTCGAATGCTGATTTTTATAGAGGCACACTTGAATTTCAGCCTCTAGAAACTCCCTTTTTGCACTTTTACGATCTTGACTTGTCCGACCTCTTCTTTCTTCAAGACCTTTGAAAATGTCTGGCCCTTTCGACCGTCGTTTTGACCTGAACCTTGGTGAAGAGGCAGCCATGCCTTCTCCAGACAACATATGACGCCCATCCTTCATATCCCCTACTGGTCCTCTTACCGTTGGGGATTTGGTGATGAAGAATGATATGACCGTTGCGTGGTGGCTCGAAACCTTGTCACTTCTAAAGATAACAGACTGCTTTCCAAACAGTCTGATGAGTTGGCTATTAAGGATTCTTTGGCTCTCAGTGTGTAGTGTGCAAGTTCTGTGTCTAATATGGCCCAACGCCTATTTGCTCGAACCCGTCAAGTTGAATCATTGGCGGCTGAAGTGATGAGTCTCAAACAGGAGATTAGAGGGCTCAAGCATGAGAATAAACAGTTGCACATGCTAGCACATAACTATGCTACAAACATGAAGAGGAAGATTGACCAGATGTAGGAATCTTATGGTCAGATTTTACTTGATCATCAGAGGTTTGTGGGTTTGTTCCAACATCATTTGCCTTCGTCTTCTGGGGCTGTACCGCGTAATGAAGCTCCAAATGATCAACCTCTGATGCCTCCTCCTTCTAGGGCTCCGCCAATTGCTGAGGCTCCGCCGACTACTGAGATTTCTCCGAAACAGTCTTTGTGAAGGCTCCCTCTTGTATTTTTCTGTCTTCTGTTTATTTTTTAAGAATTTTAATGTGAAAATACCTTGCATATCTGTCAATGTCTCAAAAATAAACCCACACCCAAAAATAATTAAATAAGCAACAAATAAAAATGACAATCATGGCAAAATAAAAATGCAGAAAAGGGAAGGTTTTTAGAAATGCAAAACTGATTATGGAGTGATTCAAAAATCTTCCTTATTTGAATACATGGGTTGCCTCCCAAGAAGCGCTTGCTTTAACGTCTTCCAGCCGAACGATACCTTCATTTAAGCTTGAACAGGGCCCACGACATGAAGGGGTACATTCTCCACGACATGCTCCTAAAAGGCCTCATAATAAGGCTTCAAACGATGCCCATTTACCTTGAATTCTTGTTGCGTCTTCAAACTTTGTATTTGGACTGCACCATGAGGAAAAACATTAGTAACCACAAAAGGACCAATCCATTTGGAATGCAACTTACCAGGAAACAAGCGAAGGCGGGAATGAATGAGTAACACTTTCTGCCCAATGGAGAATGATTTGCCTCTAATCATCTTGTCATGGAAAGCCTTCATTTTCTCCTTGTAAATTCGGGCGTTTTCATAAGCCTCATGCCTAATCTCTTCAAGTTCATTTAATTGGAGATTTCTATGAATTCCAGCGGCATCAAGGTCCATGTTGAATGTTTTGACGGCCCAAATAATCTGATCCGGGCAATATTTCCACAAATATGGATCATCCACACATAAAACCGTGCGTCATTTCTAAGCTTATCACGTTGGTATCTAGTGAGAGTGCTTGGAATTCGTTTAGACACCAAAAAGTTGACCAAATCAGCATACCAAGGTTCACTTACCTTAATGGACATCAATTGTTCATTAGGAAACGTTTCAGCAATGAGTAGGGACTCCTCATTATGCATCATATGGCTTCGGTGGTCAGCGACCACATTTTCACTTCATTTTTTGTCTCAAATCTCAATATCGAACTCTTGAAGAAGTAATATCCATCGAATTAGCCTTGGCTTGGCTTCCTTCTTGGAGAGCAAATACTTTAGAGCTGCATGATCAGTGAAAACAATTACTTTAGTACCAACTAAATATGATCGAAATTTATTTAAAGCAAAGACAACAGCAAGAAGTTCTTTTTCTGTTGTGGAATAGTTTAATTGGGCATCATTCAACGTACGTGACGCATATTAGATGACATGCGACCTCTTATCCTTCATTTGTCCTAAAACAGCCTCTAAAGCATAATCGGATGCGTCAAACATGAGCTCAAAAGAAAGGCTCCAATCCGGTGGAACAATAATGGGAGCCGTGGTCAGTAACTCATTGAGTTGTTTGAAGGATGCCGTGCACTCCTTATTGAAGTCAAACGCCACATCTTTTTTAAGGAGACGACAAAGAGGTTGGGAAACCTTTGAGAAATCTTTGATAAATCTTCGATAGAAACCTGCATGTCCAAGAAAAGAACGAACCTCTCTAACCGAAGTAAGAGAGGGTAAGTGACGTACAAGATCGATCTTTGATTTATCAACCTCCATTCATTTTTCAGAGATGATATGTCCTAAAACTATGCCTTGTTTAACCATGAAATGACATTTTTCCCAATTGAGAACAAGGTTAGTTTCAACACATTGTTTTAAGATCAAACTGAGATTATGTGCAAACAACCATCAAATGAATTACCAAAAACGCTGAAATCATCCATAAATACTTCAATAATTTTCTCAACATAATCAGAAAATATGTTCATCATGCATCTTTGAAAAGTGGCAGGTGCATTACATAAACCAAATGGCATGCGACGATAAGCAAATGTACCAAAGGGGCATGTGAAAGTGGTTTTTTCTTGGTTTTCGGGTGTTATGACAATTTGATTATAACCATAATAACCATCAAGAAAACAATAGAAAGCATAACCCACTAACCTCTCAAGCATTTGATCAATGAATGGCAAAGGGAAGTGGTCCTTCCTAATGGTGGCGTTAAGCTTCCTATAATCGATACACACCCTCCAACCTGTTTAGATTCGAGTAGGCACAAGCTCATTTTCAACATTTGTCACCACAGTTACTCCGGATTTCTTTGGAACACATTGAACGGGCGAAACCCAACGACTATGGGAAATAGGATAGATCACTCCACAATCTAAAAGCTTGATTATTTCCTTCTTCACAACTTCCATCATCGGAGGGTTGAGTCGGCGTTGAGCCTCTCGAGATGTTTTAGACCCCTCCTCCAAAAGTATGCGATGCATGCAAGTGGTGGGACTGATTCCTTTTATGTCGGCCAATGTCCACCCAATCGCTGTTTTGTAGTCCCTTAGCACCCTTACCAACTTGTCCTCCTCTTGTATCGTGAGTGTGCTTGAGATGATGACGAGCAATGTCTCATCATTGCCCAAGAAAACGTACTTTAAATGGCTTGGCAAAGGCTTAAGTTCAAGTGTAGGTGGCTGCACAACTAAGGGAAGTAACTCATTAGCCGAAACTGAAATGGAAATTGGGTCAAAAAACTTACCAGATTGTAGTGGCAATGAATCGAGGGCAGCCACCATCTCAATCACGTCTTCATTAGGGGGCATGGCAAGGGAAAAATCATTCATGCCGTGAGGATGCATGGTTACTGCTTCATTGTTTTGAATGTCCATTCCTCATGCAATGACCAAGTCAAGTGCATCGTCATTCAATTGTTCAAAATGGTCATATGCCAAAGAAGCAAATACATCAATAGAAAAACATGAATGATCTTCACTAGGATACTTGATAGAATCAGAAAGATTGAAATTGATAACTTCCCCATCAAATTCCATCGTCAAAGTTCCATTAAACACATCAATCTTAGTGCGGGCAGTTTTCATGAATAGCTGTCCAAGCAGGATGGGTAATGTAGGGGAGTGGTCCGACTCGTCCATTTCAAGCATGTAGAAATCCACCGGAAAGATTAAGTGATTGACCTGAACTAAAACATCTTCCAAAACTCCCTTTGGATAGGCATTAGATCTATCGGCCAATTGTGTAATCACACCATCATTTTTCAATTCGCCTAAGTGCATAGATGCATAGATTGAATAAGGCTTGACATTTATAGATGCACCTAAGTCTAACATGGCAGATTCAAAACGAGTATTCCCAATTACACAGGGAATGGTAAAACTACCCGAATCTTTGCATTTAGTGGGCAGTTTACGTTGTAAAACAGCTGAGACATTTTCACTTACCTTGACAACCTCCTTGCTCGAAATTCTCTTCCTAGTTATGCAAAGTTCTGTTAAAAACTTGGCATACCTTGGAACTTGCTTAATTGCATCCAAAAGTGGTATATTGACTTGAACTTTTCTAAACGTTTCCAAAATATCATTTTCAGCCTCCTCCTTCTTTGATTGCATAAACCTACGAGGAAAGGGCACATTTGGAGGAACAACGTTATAATTAATCAAAATTGGAACTTCCTTACCTTTGTTGGCCGAATTGGATGGTTTAGGTGCTTTTGGGGCATATGGCAAAGGTGTTTCCACCCTTGCCGTGGGGGTGCTTTGCTCCTCCTCTTCAATTATCATCAACTCTTCAACCTCATTATAACGTGAATTGGACGGTTGGGGATCAGATCCAACTTGTTTTCCACTTCGCAAACTCATGGCTTTTGCAGATTCGAATCCTCCCTTTGGGTTGACAACGGTTGAACTAGGTAACTTACCTTGCTCTCTGAATTGTCCTACAAACTCCGCAATCTGCCCAATTTGCTTCTCCATTTGGTCCACCCTTTTGTCTTGGTTTTGCATTGCTTTGGCTTGATTTTCTTGCCCCTGAGACAAATTGGTGAGTAACTTAAGAAGTGTGTCATTATCTAAAGTGTACCTATGGTGTTTTGGGCAGATTGTTGTGGGGCTTGTGTTGGTGAGTATTGCTTGGTATAGAAGCCCGGAGGTTACTGCCTAAAGCTTCCTTATTGTTGGGGTTGTTGGGGCTCCCTCCACTTGAAATTTGGATAGTTTCTCCAGCCTGGATTGTATGTATTAGAGTATGGATCGTTCTTTGGCTGGTTATGGCCTTGAAATTCAATTGCATTGGCGCTTTCCCATCCACCATTTTCAATCAATTGAGGGCACTTTTCAGAGGCATGTCTTTGGATAGAACACACACCACATACACTTGGTTCTTTCATCCTCATTCCTTCGGCCATCTAAGACACAATGAAAGTAAGATTAGCTAATTGTGATTGAATGTCGGATGTGGAACTTACCTCATTCACTTGCTGCCATAGGGTGTCCTTTTCACCAACGCCTTCATATTGTTGAGCATTCAATGTTCGGTTAGCAATTCAGGTCTTGGCAGCTGTGGGTGTTTTGTCCACCAAATCTCCTCCCGCTGAGGCATCTAGCATTTGGCGTTCAATTGGTAGAAGCCTTTCGTAGAAATATTGAAGAAGAAACTCCTCCTTCATCTGGTGATGTGGACATGAAGCAACAAGGGTTTTAAAAAGCTCATAGTAAGTGGGAAAGGATTCACCTTGGTTTTGCTGAATACCACTAATCCTTTTACGTAGTAGAATGACTCAAGAAGTTGGGAAAAACATCTCAAAAAATGCCCGTTTCATACTCTCCCATAATGTGACAGTTCCGGGGGCTAGTTCATACAACCAATCTTTAGCCTTTTCTAAGAGAGAAAAGGGAAAAGCCTTTATTTTCAAAATGCTCCCATCAACATTCACAGGGGTCATGCTCGAAAAAACAACCTCGAACTCCTTCAAGTGTTTATTAGGATATTCCATGGACATCCCGTGGAACTTAGGAATGTGATGCAACAAACTTGATTTCAATTCCAACTCGTCCGTCTTCCCCAGGGCAGCCATGGGGTTTTGGATGCATAGGGGAGTGGCATTGTCCAATCCTGAAACAGAAAGCTCCTTGATTTTTCGATTGTCCGCTGTAGTACAAGTATAAGTAGGGATTGTTCTAGACCGGGGATTAGGAGGGCTTGCTAATAACCTCTAAACTGACTAAAAAACATAAAACTAAATTTAAAAACACTTACCAAGACTCACAAGACTCAAGCCAAACTTAAAATACTCAAAACAGCTTAAAACAACCAAATAAACTTAAAATAGACACTAGGAATGACTTTGGACGAAAATTGATTTTTACTTGAATCAAAACACTTAAAAACACAAACTAAAACAGATTTGAAACACTTTGAAACAAGAAACTAAAAGGGGGGTTTTGATTTGGATGAAGTTGAAACAAACAAACAAGTATGAAAAACTAGACAGATTGTAAACAAATTTGAGAAATAAGATGATGGATGGGATAGCTAGAGGCTTTTTCTCCACACATGGTATGTATGCAAAGAACTCGATTTCTAGTTACTACTTCATTCAATTATGAACGACAATGCTCCAAATTAATCGTGACATTACTAGTTAACTCTCAGATTTTCCGTGTTTTATTGGATTGGATGATATCATTCGACAACCCAAAGCATTCCTCTAAAGTTCCCTACATGACATCATAATAGAGATACAATCAAAGATCATTATGTTTAATGAAAATCATAAGCATTGACAAAGCACTTGCAACTATAACATCATGTCACCCATGCTAGGAATTGAACTTAATGTGATCGTTTATAACATGTAAATATAAGTTTGTAACGATTATGTGAAACTTCCTTATATTCTAACAACGGATTTATGAATGTCAATTAAGTGTCGACCCATAATTAACAAATACAAATAAGTTATCAATCAAATAGTTAAGCCAATTGCATTCACGATTCAAGAGTTCATAATTGGAATTTATCAAATTATATTGCACACATAATCATGGCTTTGAAATCACCCCTAGCCAAGAGGGGTTTAGCCACTCATATTTACAACAAAATGAAAGGAAATGAATTTAAACATTAGAAATAAAAGAAAGAAAACACCTAAACGCTCTAACGACCCAAGTTGGATAGCAAGCACGTCCAAGCACTTTCTTTCCCTTCCTTTGCTACGGCACAAGGTGTTGGTGAGTGTTTGAAGGTTTGTTTGTATAAAGGAATGGATGTGAAGATGAATGGATGTGTTTGGATGAAGGTTGTGTTGAAATGGGAGTGAATGATCTAACAAAGTAACATGGAGTGGTGTAGTGATTAAGTGCAATGATGCAATGTAATAATGCATGAAATCTGAAATGATGGAGGGAACAAGGAATGGTGTAGCAATTGAGTGCAATGATTCAATGTAATGATGCATGAAATCTGAAATGATGGAGGGAACAAGGAATGGTGTAGCAATTGAGTGCAATGATTCAATGTAATGGTGCATGAAATCTAAAATAATGAAGGGGACAAGGGTGATTATGCATGGCATAAGTGGAAAGGTAAGTAACTGGTGAAACAATGAGTGCAAGGGGGTGAAAGGATATTGTGCACATCGTAGACAGAGGAAAGGAAATGGAATGATGCAACAAATGAGTCAATGGAGGGAACATGGATGATAATGCACGGCATAAGAATCCAAAGGGAGTGCCATGGTGGTGCACGACAATGATGGAACGGTGAATGGTGGAGTGACACCCCTTTGTGGTTGAGCTCTTTGTCCTTTTTCCATCCACCTTGCTCCATGCATGTGTTATTCATTCAAAGCCCAAAACTGCTCCAAAATGCACCAAAATGCATCTTATTGCTTTATAAGGCCCATGGACCTACAAACACACGAAAATAGCTTAAAATACATAATTAACTAAGAAATAACAACATAAATGCATGAGAACAAGCTAACTCAGTCGCATAAATATGCTCCTATCAAATTCCCCCACAATTAGCTTTTGCTAGTCCTCGAGCAAAACAAAACAAATGAAACAAACAAAACTCAACCTAGATCTTCCAACATTTGCCTTAGGGATTTTTAATGAAACATGACATGTTAAAATCTTCATTCCCACAGATTTTGGTCATCTTTACACTTGAGCACATACTTAATCACAACCACCACTTACTAGTTAACAATTAACCAATTAAAACAATGTTTTGAATGTAGTAACACGCCTTAGAGAATTTGCTCAATTCCTTACAAGATACTCTCTATTTTCACACACATTTTCTGACTACACACCCTACACTAGTATATGTGAGAAGATTGATGTAAACATGAAAGACTAGGACTCACATATGTTATAACAAAGAAAGCAATTTTCTGGAGTTATTAAGCATGTTTAGATATGATCTCATGATTGGAATGCTACTACTTAGATACGAGAACCAGTGACACCATATACTCATACCAATTTTGAACTCCACAAATTGAAACACACAACACTCAAGATTGAAGTCAAGGGTTGTAACAGGGCTTGGGGGTAATGGCTAATAAAGAAAGGATAAGAATAACAAACGTTCTTAAAGTGATAGCAAGCAAAGCAATGAAATAGACACTTGGAATTCACTTTAGAATGGATAATCAACTTTTAAATACAAAGGGAAGATTCATGCAACACTTAGGGCTCTTTTTCATACTCTTTTCAATTCTTTTTTTCTTTTCACTCTTTTTTTTTTCTTTTCTACCCGTGCCTTATTAAGGACTTTGGCACATACACACACAAGAATCACTTCCCCCACACTTGCTTTCTGCAATACATTGATAAAAAAGGAGTTCATTTTAAGTCATGCTTTACTATGCTTCAAGAATAAGGGTATGGATGGTCCTAAAACTAGGCTAGGTAAGGATAGTGTGGGTTAACAAAGAAAATAGGCTTAACAAGGTTCAACGGGGTTAAACTTAAATACATAATGAAATAGGGGCACGACAATTTGGCTTTGGTGGTCACTACACAACTTCATCTTGAATATGTGTTATGCAAATCAATAGCATGCTTTGAATGAAATAGGCATGAGTTCTAGCATTTGGAACTAAATGATGAAACGTCTTCTAAGTAGCAACCAAGCAAAGAATAATGAGATCATGCAACGACTTAAGAAAACAATGGTGCACATATTATTAACTCTCCAAATAAACGTTTAGGCTCAAGTCTCAACCTACAAGGTTGTAGCATTCATTTGAGTTCCTTCCTTCAAGCATGGTACAAAAACTAATTTTTCCTTTATGATTGCATGTGAATTCATAAATTATAACCACAACCAAGCATACACCAAAGAGTAAATCAAATTTTCATCCATGCTTATAACTCTATTTAACAGTCATGTAATTAAAAACCAAATCCTTATCATTGTGTTGGAAGGTACCCTAAGACAAAAATTGTTGGAAATGTGCCCTAAAACCAATCATATGATGATACTTTATAGACATTTCACATGTTAAACTAATCTAGTTTAATATCAAGGGCAAAGATTATTGTTTTAAGCCGTCTCATATAAATGTTATATGCTTAAACGATAAGTCCAAGGAATATGTAATTAGGATTGCCAATTGGGCATTGACAGTTCATCAAGATCAGTACATGCTATGTCTTCTATTAGTGAGAGTGACTAGCCTTGAGTCAGTGGTGTGATTGACACCAAGACAAGCATGTAGGTGCTCAATAACGAATGAGTCCACTGAACACGATCAACGAGGAATTCTCATACTCATGTCACATGAGAACTCATAGTTGGGATAATGCAAAGTAGTCCTTTGACCTGAGGCATCATAGTTGTCTTGTGGTTAGGTCCTTGATCTTTGACTATGTCAAAGTCACCCCGTCTGAAGGTGTCCATGGCATAGTTGGGGTTAAGCCACTTAGCCATGGAGGTAAGTGAATGCGCAACAAGGGATCTCTAACCTTCAAGCCGTTTAAGGGAGAATACTCTATGATATGATTAAGAATCTCTGGCCAGAGTATGAATGAGATTTAGGAAGTCGTTCCAAATCACATTCAAGGTAATCATATAAGTAAATGAATGAAGTTGGATAGTAGACATGAATAAACTATCAAACCAAACAATGTGGTCAAGAGTATTGTATTAGAGAAAGACCGTATTGCATTGTAATCCAAAACTGAATAGGTTCTCCACCTCTCCTGATTAGCTTGGGTAACCATGACATACTGCTAGGTGTCACTCATGGTTTGTGGAAGCCCTAAACGTGTATAATCACTAAATGGAGGGTTGAAAGTAAGTTTCAATTCACAATCGATTTGAAAGAGTTCTAATCGCCCACTGCCTCGCTAAAAGGAACCTAATGGATCGTACACCGTGTAAGGTAGAGATTGAAGAAACAAAGGAGATGAGTAAGAATAATTAAATGGTTTAATTATTTATGGTAAGGATTAATTAATATGTTAATTAATCAAACGAATAAGTTCGTTAAAGACCTCGGGATAGTATTGGACCTTAAGGCCCAATGGGCTTTGAACGTCAAATCCATTGACTTAAGTTGTATGACAACTTAATGAATAATGATTCACAAAGGCCCAAAAAGCCCAATAATACCCTAAGGCCGGCCATTTAGTGGAAGGGTAGTGAACTTGCTTTAATTACAAGTTTGCCACTCCAATGAATAAAGGTATAAATATGACTTTATAGCCAAAATTCATTTAAGGTTTTTTGAGAAAATTGGAGACAACACAAAGCTCTCCTTTCTCTCTAAAGAGGCCGGCCACCCTTGGAGGGATTAGCTAGTAATATTTCTCCTCCAAGGTCACTCATCTCTTCTTCACATCTAACCTTGGTGTGGAGACTTAGAGGTTCTCTATTTTGAGAACTTGGAGAAACATATTCTTCGATCCAAATCCATGGATCTAAGAAGCAAGGAATGAAGGCTCTCTCCTTGGGTGATTAGCCTTTGCTTATGCAAAGAGGAATCTACAAAGGTATAACACAATTGAAATAAGTTTCAAGAGAGACAGTGGGAGTTTAGGGACCATGACTATTGTAGTCAAAGGAGAAGTCAAATGAAGAAGGCGAAATAACTCCAGGGGAACAAACTTTCTTTATGAAAGGATGGACATTGGAAGGGGTATTTGCAAGAAATGTCTTGCAAGTGTCAAGAACACACCTTTCGAAGGTGTTGTAAATTGTTCTTGAAAAGTTCAAAACAGTTGGTTCTTCTACTTGAATGCTTGATTCCTTATTAGTAACTATGTTTTACAATCGTTGTAAAAATGTGGCTAATAAGAAGTAGAAGACTAATGAGAGAAGAGAAAGTACTTCACATTCGGAATGTGAATTAAATGTAGATCTCTGCGAAAGCAGTTAGTACTTACTTCCTCATATGAACTACCAAAAAAAAAAACAAAGATTGTCTTTACATTCCAATTGAATAAAGGAACTTAATTCCGTATGTTAAATGGATAAATGTTTTATTTGACAAAACATTGTTCTTTATTAATGAATGATTAGATTATTGTAATCTAATTAATTATCTCTATAGTAGAGATGATATGGTAGTGTTAACTGTTTAGAATATAACGATGCTTAAAACCCAAAAGGTTGCAAGGTAGTGACTAATCCCAGCTGAGTTGTGATACCTCTAAAACATAAATTACGAGTTGGTCATAGATGGATGCTTTGGATCGTTAGATCCGGATCCAATACCTTCTTATTAAAATTGTATAGAGGCGAAATGTTCGAATCGTTATTCTTTTTGAAAGAAGAAAGAATCACAAAGTTGTTGAGGTTAATTCACTTAGATGTTAGTGGCACTTGTCCACAACATAATACTACTCATGTTGTATGACATTCACCGAAGATCACTCTCGGTTGGACTATAGTTTATTTTGAATAAACACAAGTCCGAATACTTTGCAAAAGGTTTCAAAGAATTCAAGAAATGTAAGTTGATGAGTAAGACGTCTAAAGTATTTGCCTCCTTAGATTTGATCCAAGGAAAGATAACACTTTAGAACAGTTTCCTTGAAAAATATCAAGGAAAGAAGCATCATAAGATAATGGATTTCTCCATTGAGAAAAAGAACGAACTCGAATAAGATTTAGTTCGTTGGATGTTATCAATTACCCATATATAGGATATATATATATATATATATATATACTTCTAAGACAATATGATTGTCAATTAGAAGATCTTCCAAAATTTCCATGACTCCATACGATGTAGTTGGAAAGAAAGACAAATCTTAATCATGTTAAGATTAGGGATTGTGTGCTAATAAGCAATATTTGTTTGAGAATTATCTTGTGAATATCCTTAAATTAACTTTTGGATATCACTTCTATAAACCGATTAACAAATGTTGTTTTGTTGGGTAGTTCATTGTAATCCTACAATATGATTTACCTAAGATAGAGCAAATGAACGAGAGATAGAACTCAAAGAATGGGTTCTTTGAGAGACAAGATGATAATCAACAAATATAACAACCTAGTTCCTATACCACAAGCTCCAAGGTAGTCGAGAAGAATTTATAAACTGTCTCAGTTGAAAGGGTTGAACTTTATGATTATGTCATAAAGTTACACCTCATAATTCGAAAGAAATAAGAATGAAAATCCTTATGACTACATTGAGTGTATATATGACATATACTCAAGGAAATGGTAAAGTACCATTTGATCCGAAATAATGAAACCTTTATAGCTAATTGGTAGCTTAAGGTTGTTGGAAATATGCCCTGAAAGTCAATCTTTGGAAGAAACCTTTCAGGACAAATGAATGGATGTATAGATGAGTCTTATACATCAAATGGCAAAGACACGAATTAGGACTATCTCAATAAACGATATATGTCCTAAATAGTGTATCCATGGACAACAGATCAATTGAAGAAGTAATCTAATGATGTTAGACTACAGAGACCTTCTTCACATAACCATAATGTCCAAAATAGGTTCCTGGTCATTGGATTGTCGGAGGGTTACTGACAATGCTTAGACCGGTACATACTGTGTCTGCTTCAAATGGAAGAATGGAAAGTCTCATCCCATTCGTGTTGTGACACTAAGACAAGTATGTAGGTGCTCATTAAGGGAATGAGTTCACTGAACACAATCGAACGAGAGTACTTGCATGGAGGTCTACTCACATGTCAAGCAAGTAACTCTAATGGTTGGAATAATGTAAGTAGTCTTTTGACCTGAGGCATCGTCGTTGTCTTGTGGTTAAGTACTTGATCTTTGATTATGTCAAAAGTCACTCTATCAGAATGTCAACGGCATAGTTGGGGTTAAGCCACTTAGTCATGAAGGCAAGTGAATGCGCAACAAGGGATCTCTAATCTTCAATAAGAGAGGAAGAATACTCTAAGATATGATTCGGGAATCTTCGGCCGAAGTATCGAGCGTAATATAGGAAAGCGTTCCTATACAACTCAATTGAATTATATAAGAAGGAATAATCACATTAGGGGTTTGACATAATATATCCATACCCTAGTAATGTGGTTGAGAGTATTGTTTTAGAGAAGGATCGAATTACATTGTAATTCCAACTGAATAAGTTCTCCGAACAACTTCTACATTAGCTTGGGTGCTATGACATATGGTTAGATGTCACTCATAGCTTGTGAGTTCTTCTAGATGATTAAATGTAGTCATCAAAGAAGAAAGGTGAATTAAAAGGAAGTTTTAATTCACTAAGTGATTGAATTAAATATAATCAATTGGATTGATGCCAATCACCTCACTGCCTTGCTAATTAGAACCTAAAATGATTGTACACCGATACACTATTGTAGTGGGTAATTACTGGATGAAGGAAATAATTAATTGGATTAATTAAGTGTTTTGATTAATTTAGAAAGTCTAAAGAAATCATAAAAGCGATAAAAGATCGTTTTGGGCTTAAAGAAACGTTCGGGTTTAATTGGGCCCGTTGGGCCTAAACCCATTGGGCTTTTATTCAAGCATTGGATGACTTGAAATATATAAAAGCCCAAAGCCCAAATCCAACACAAAGAGGCCGGCCACTTTAAGTGGAAAGGGAGAGATTTTTAGTCAAGTTGTTGACTAGGTTTCTTTTTGTCTATATAAGGAACTTTATAGAGATTTAATCCTTAGGGTTTTTGTGTGTTTTTGAACAACAAAGAGGCAAAAGAATTAGCTCTCTAAAACCACAAAGGCCGGCCACCAAGAGGGTGTTTTAGCTAACAATCTTTCACCCTTTTGGTTATTCCTCCATCCATCTCACTACACTAGTGGGTGTGGATATTTAGAGGTCTTCTCCTTTGGAGACTAAAAGTGGAGGAGGCAAGGAGGGAGGCTAGGCTCAAGGACTTCAAGGAGCAAAGGACTTGGAGGTGGTCCATCCTTGGTCTAAAATCAAGATCAAGAGGTATAGATCTAAACTTTCACTTAGTTCTTTACTTGAATGTTTTAGATGCATTATATATAAACCTATGAACCTTGAAAGGGATTTGCATGACTATAGCTTTGATATTGTTTGATAAATTGCTTCCGTTGCTCATGTATATAAATTTTGATTTGTATGTGCATGCTAGTCATTTAGAAATCCCATGTGTTAAACTCATAATTTTCCCTTCAAGTGGTATCAGAGCCAAAGGTTTATGTATAATGTGTCCTTTTAGATTTTATGCATATGGGTATTAATATTATGTATGACATAATTGTTGCTTCATTCAAAATAAGTTTATCTTTTGTTTTTCAATAGTTGAAAAATGTTAGTCAATAGTTGAGAAAGATATGTATGCAAAAGATGTTTTGTATGCATGAATGAAAATTGAGTTTTGAACTAGTTTGACAAATTATTTCTTTATTTAAAAGTATGTTTATCTTTTGTTTTTCAATGGTTGAAAAATATAAATCAAGAGTTGAAAAGATATGCATGTAAAAGTTGTTTTGTATGCATGAATGAAGAATAAGTCATGAACAAAATTTTGGGGTTTTGTTCTTTGTGGTTGGCACGGTTTTGGGGGTGGTTTTGGGTTGTGTTTGTGTTTTATTGTAAACCACTCTTACATCCTTTTAAAGCTAGAAAGAAGTGTTCTTGTCACTTTTATTTTTGGGTTTGAAAAATCACCAAGAATATACAAATCTTGAAAATGTATTCATGGTTTTGTTCTTGGTGTTCATAGTTTGGTTTTGGGTGAAAATGGTTTTATTTGGTTTTCATGCATAGTTTTATGGTTTTGGATGATGTTCTTATCATCCATAACCATATCAAATATTTATTAAACCCTAGACTTGACTAGGATATTTCCATCAAACCTTTTCACCTAAGTTTTAATGCTAAAACCAAGTGACAAGCAAATTTGGATTTTTTCTACTTTGCATTGAATTAAAGCAAGATGGGTGAAACTTCCCATCCCCCTTAATGTGGCCGGCCACCCTAGTGGATTTTTCCACTTAGGGGTCTTTTGTAATTTGGAAAAAGATATTTTATACTTTTGAGTATTTATGGTTTCACCCCTAATTTTTTCTTATTTGCATTTAGGCCCCTACTAACTAGAAAGTTAAAATATTTGATTTTAATTTTGTTAGTTGTTTAAACTCATAATTATATTATGCCCATATGCACTAAATCTAAATGTTTATGTTGCATTCCATTTAATTATTTAATGTGATTAAGTAGTTAGAAAAATGGGTGACTATGGACTTATGCCTTAAACGAAAAATTGAGCTATGAGATAAGGCGCTAAAATCAAATTGTTTGAACCTTGGGAATGTGTTTTAATTACTGTTTTTAATGGACCTTGTCACCTTTGACATTAATCTATCTCTCCCTCTTAGTATATGTAATTTATAGGAATTTGTACAAATCGGTTTGTAATTCTTATTACTTCTTAATCTCTATTCGTTAGTTGATTCCCTCTAGTGCTAGACTAGAGTTTCTTTAACTATTGGTAAGGAGACATAACTAAAAGAGGGTTTTGACATGAGATTAACGATTAAATGGGTCCAATGCCCTAATTAGCAATGAATGATTGTCTTTCATTTCTAATGGCTCAATGAAAATGTTTTAATTGGATTGAAAAACACGTAATTAAATTGACACAACCTTCCCGAGTTTATATTCAACAATGTTGGGTCGTTGTTGCAATATCCTAATAAGTCCATGGTCATCCAAGAGCCTAAGATAACTATAAAGTCCAATTTAAAAGGGATGCAAAAACCGTAGTAGTAGTAGTTACTTCCAATATTTGAAAAATTAGTTTTTGATATTGATTTGTTTTTCTTAAAACAAATAGTGGGAGTATCATACCCTACTAAACTATAATGAAAACAATTAGTAGTTATATATATCTCCAATATTTTGAAAATTGTTTTGATATTGATTTGTTTTACGAAAACGAATAGTGGGGATATCATATGCTACTAATTTCATTAAACTTTGGACTAGTAGTTGTAATAGGACATTATTTATTTGAATATGATTAAATAAATAAAATTGATGAGACCTTAAAATCCCTCAACCAACAAACAATATTAAGTTGTAAACGTAAGAGTGCTTAGAACACTTTTTCGTGGCCTTCCACCGTGGTAGGCTCCAATCGTTTATGACTTGTACATCGCCTTCACCCTATCATGGGGGAGTGCAAAGTGCATGCTTATACTCAGGAGGAGTTTATTTAAAACATTTGATGAGGTTAAGGTAGGCAACGAGTGTGGCCAACATCGTATCATCGTGAGGTCATACTTGAACCCCTAGCTAAACCGGCATGGTGGGAAAGAACTTAACTAAAAGAAATGATGCCAACATCGTATCATCGTGAGGCATTGTTTTCTAGAGGCCAAAAAGATGGGTAATCACAAAAGCTTGTTGTGAATGGGTAATTGTACCCTCTCATTATTATTTTTGCTAGCCAACATCGTATCATCGTGAGGTGGGCTTGGTAATAGTGAGCCTCCCATAACCCGCTAGGAGCTTTCTTTGAAATCTCCCGGATTCCATCTTGAGGGATATGGAATTTGCCAAAAATGGTGGGTGATGTCATTCGGTTTAAAGACCCGAATCGTTTGACTTAATCAACAATCAATCTAATTATTTTATTGTTTATGTATTTAGATATGGTTGGAAGCACACTCGCAAAAATACTCGATAAACATTGCCTAGAGGGGCACAATTTCCCATCATGGTATCGTAATGTCAAGATTTTCCTAACATTGGAGAAAATTGTTTACGTACTAGACAAGGCTCCACCTCACATACCTCTCGGCCCTGAGGCTACTGAGGATGAACGTGCTAAGTTTGACAAGCACGTTGAGGATGACACACAAGCCAAGTGCTATCTGTTGGCTTCCATGAATGAGGAGCTACAGAGACAGCACGAGGGCATGAACAGTGCATCTTCCATAATACTCCATCTTACGGAGTTATATGGTGAAGGGACGCGCAACCGTCGCTTTAGCACTGTTTGTGAACTTGTGAAGACCAAGATGGTCAAGGGGGCTCCAGTGCATCAACATGTACTGAAGATGATAGGATTCATTGAACAACTGGAGAACCTTGGTAGTCCACTTGACGGGGAATTGGCCCAGGACTTCATATTGGCTTCTCTTTCTGATTCATTCGCGCAGTTCGTAATGAACTACAATATGAATAAAATGGATAGTACTCTCTCTGAGTTACTAAATATGTTAGTAACTGCCGAGAAGACTATGAAGAAAGAGAACGTTGTAGGGACTGCTGTAGTAGCCTACAACAAGCCATCCTCTTCCAAGGCCAATCCGCAAGGCAAAGGCAAAGGGAAGGAGAAGAAGTCCCCCACTCCTAAGCCGAAAGGAGGAGTGAGGAAAAAAAAGGCAAAGGAGCCCAAGGGGACTTGCCACCACTGTGGAAAGGAGGGGCATTGGAGGAGGATTGCAGGTTATACCTTGCAAGTCTTAAGGACAAGCCACAAGGTATGGTTGATGTTCTTATCTTCAATTCTAAATGTTAGATCTTCTAAATATTTATATTTGATATAAAGAGCTAATCACTTGTATAATTGTATATAGGTGGAGAAGCCAAGTAGAAGATGAACAAGCAAAGAAAATGTGGTGAAGGGTTCGGCCACTATGTTTTTTGCTTACTACTTAGGAAGTTTGTTAGGCATTAAAGATAGTCTTTAAACTTTCTTATTTTGTTAAGAACTTATTATGTGGCTTCATATGATGGAAGATCACTATTAGTGCCTAAATGTATAAAGGTATTTAAATTAGTCTCTAAATGTATAGAGCTAACACTTTTTGTATTAAACATTATGAATGTTTGAATTATCATATTAATGTAATGTGAAGAATGCCTTTTAATATACTATTTCCTTAAAGTAGTTTATGAATTGAAAATTGTCTTGTTGTATCCTAGATGAGATACAAGAGTTATATCACTTATTGTAATGTGATAACCAAACTTTAGATTTATCAATTATGGATAGATCTCACATGTAGGACATAAAAGGATACAATGAATCTTTAGATTTGGTTCCATTTGTCTACCTATGAGTTCTATATGAATTGACAAAAGTCTAGAGAATCCTTTCTTGAAGAAAAGGAAGATCACATTATAATGATATAAGTAATAAGAAAAACGTTTTTTATATGGTTATCACTTGAAACACAATGATCAAGATCACTCTTGATTCAATTAGTAGTTTTGAACAACTAATTGGGCATTCGTTAAAAGGTTTTAAAATGTCAATTGTGTTAGTGATTAAACCAAGAAAGAAGTGTCTAAATCTATAAAATGTTTAAAGACTTTAGTCACTTGATAACAAGACATTTAACTTAGTGAAGATTGAAACAAATAAGCTTGAAATGTTTTAAAGCTGCTACACAATGTCCTCTACCCGTATATTCCACATTTATACAATTTTGAATGTATGAAATGATTTCTCATTAAAGTCATGAGAAATAATGGGAGGTGTGAAAAATGGATATAAACTTGAATGTGATTGGTTTATAGTTGTCTAAAGAATAATAGTACTTGACTATTATTAAAGGTTTGTAATTTTAATTGTTAAAAGACTCAAGCTCTTCAAATGTTAAAATTCTATGTTGTGTGGCATTCTAAAGAATAGTCTTCGAATGTTGGTTTCGTCAACCTAGCATAAAATGGTTATATGTTGGGAGTTGTCGATAATTCTCTTTTATGAGAACAAGCTAAATAACTAAGCATATGGACAAGTTGATGAAACAAAAGGGAAATAAGTTCAAAATGAGTCACAACATATGGTTTAACAACAAGACAATCCAAATTCAACATCTCATGTAACAATATTGCTCTATGTAGTTTTGATAAAGAATTATATCAACCACCTAGAAGGAATGGTTGAGTTTCTGTATCCTTAGTAGGAGCGATGCTTCCACTAAAGGCTTGGATAATTCTTATATGACTACATTAAAGGTCTTAGTATGACTAAAACCTGAAGTATGGTGTATGACACCATATAATTTAAATGAATAGACTTAATGAAACAAGTCACACATTTCAAATGGAATTACTTGAGAAGGAATTCTTTTGTGTATGATTCATTTAAGTTAGTGGGAGCAATATGCATTCAAATAAAGAAAATATAATTGTTATTTTTTAATGAATGCTAAGTTACAACAAGGCCAGTGGGAGTGATGTCATAATTTGAGCAACAAGATGTGAATAAAGTCTATTTGATAGACTTGATAAAACATAGATGTTACTCGAAAAATGACAAAACATGACACGGTCAATTTTGAAGTATAGACTTGAAATTGGACTTATTGATATAGCAAGGCTATCTCAATAATGTCACTGGGAATTAAATCTCAAATGTTGTAGATTTAAGAAAGCATTTTCCTATGTGATATGAAATCACTTTCATAACCCTTATAATGAATGTGTCATAAAATCACAAAAGGGACACATGTATTGACTTGTGAATTAGATATCCAAAAGTGAAGAACCACAGGGGTTGTCACTTTAAGATATTACTATATCCCAGGATCAGAACCAAAGCAACTGATAGAGTATTATTGCCTTTAAGAACGAAACATCAGACTGGGACTCTGGAAGCGTGCATTCACTTAGGTTATTAACCAAAGTGAAAATAAGCCATTTAACAAATGGAACTTCATAATGGATGAAGTACTAATCATATGAATGAATTGTTAGTATTGTACTACAATGGTCTCAAGATTGGAGTAAAGTTTGTATAAAGTATACAAACGAAATATATGACGATATATTGTTTTAGAAACTGCTTCAAAATGTGTTTTGAATGAAGGGGTTCTTATAGAACCAATGATTGAATCCAAACCATAAGGTCGTTAGTAGGATACTACGACGTAATGGGGCGATAGCTCAAGCCATGGAATCAAGGTCTCATCAAAGTGTTCGAACACAAGAAAGAGACATCATCAAATGTTTTGGAAACATTTGATAAGTAAATCCTTTTTTAAATAATAAAAGGGATTAATACATAACCAAGTTAACCTACGAGCATAAGCTCTCTCGACAAGATATAAGATACACTAGTGATTGACTTTAGTGCAAGTGGGAGATTGTTGGAAATATGCCCTGAAAGTCAATCTTTGGAAGAAACCTTTCAGGACAAATGAATGGATGTATAGATGAGTCTTATACATCAAATGGCAAAGACACGAATTAGGACTATCTCAATAAACGATATATGTCCTAAATAGTGTATCCATGGACAACGGATCGATTGAAGAAGTAATCTAATGATGTTAGACTACAGAGACCTTCTTCACATAACCATAATGTCCAAAATAGGTTCCTGGTCATTGGATTGTCGGAGGGATACTGACAATGCTTAGACCGGTACATACTGTGTCTGCTTCAAATGGAAGAATGGAAAGTCTCATCCCATTCGTGTTGTGACACTAAGACAAGTATGTAGGTGCTCATTAAGGGAATGAGTTCACTGAACACAATCGAACGAGAGTACTTGCATGGAGGTCTACTCACATGTCAAGCAAGTAAATCTAATGGTTGGAATAATGTAAGTAGTCATTTGACCTGAGGCATCGTCGTTGTCTTGTGGTTAAGTACTTGATCTTTGATTATGTCAAAAGTCACTCTATCAGAATGTCAACGGCCTAGTTGGGGTTAAGCCACTTAGTCATGAAGGCAAGTGAATGCACAACAAGGGATCTCTAATCTTCGATAAGAGAGGAAGAATACTCTAAGATATGATTCAGGAATCTTCGGCCGAAGTATCGAGCGTAATATAGGAAAGTGTTCCTATACGACTCAATTGAATCATATAAGAAGGAATAATCACATTAGGGGTTTGACATAATATATCCATACCCTAGTAATGTGGTTGAGAGTATTGTTTTAGAGAAGGATCGAATTACATTGTACTTCCAACTGAATAGGTTCTCCGAACAACTTCTACATCAGCTTGGGTAGCTATGACATATGGTTAGATGTCACTCATAGCTTGTGAGTTCTTCTAGATGATTAAATGTAGTCATCAAAGAAGAAAGGTGAATTAAAAGGAAGTTTTAATTCATTAAGTGATTGAATTAAATATAATCAATTGGATTGATGCCAATCACCTCACTGCCTTGCTAATTAGAACCTAAAATGATTGTACACCGATACACTATTGTAGTGGGTAATTACTGGATGAAGGAAATAGTTAATTGGATTAATTAAGTGTTTTGATTAATTTAGAAAGTCTAAAGAAATCATAAAAGCGATAAAAGATCGTTTTGGGCTTAAAGAAACGTTCGGGTTTAATTGGGCCCGTTGGGCCTAAACCCATTGGGCTTTTATTCAAGCATTGGATGACTTGAAATATATAAAAGCCCAAAGCCCAAATCCAACACAAAGAGGCCGACCACTTTAAGTGGAAAGGGAGAGATATTTAGTCAAGTTGTTGACTAGGTTTCTTTTTGTCTATATAAGGAACTTTATAGAGATTTAATCCTTAGGGTTTTTGTGTGTTTTTGAACAACAAAGAGGCAAAAGAATTAGCTCTCTAAAACCATAAAGGCCGGCCACCAAGAGGGTGTTTTAGCTAACAATCTTTCACCCTTTTGGTTATTCCTCCATCCATCTCAGTACACTAGTGGGTGTGGATATTTAGAGGTCTTCTCCTTTGGAGACTAAAGGAGAACCTTGGAGCACTCTTACTAACAAAGTGGAGAAGGCAAGGAGGGAGGCTAGGCTCAAGGACTTCAAGGAGCAAAGGACTTGGAGGTGGTCCATCCTTGGTCTAAAATCAAGATCAAGAGGTATAGATCTAAACTTTCACTTAGTTCTTTACTTGAATGTTTTAGATGCATTATATATAAACCTATGAACCTTGAAGGGGATTTGCATGACTATAGCTTTGATATTGTTTGATAAATTGCTTCCGTTGCTCATGTATATAAATTTTGATTTGTATGTGCATGCTAGTCATTTAGAAATCTCATGTGTTAAACTCATAATTTTCCCTTCAAAGGTTACTACAATCAAAGAGATTGGTTGACATTGAAGAAACCATCTTTGACGTAGTCTTGGTTTCAATTGATTCGAAGATTGCTAGCTACAACTAAATGGTGATTCAATGTTTGGACATAATGTGGGTTTCCAAAAACATTATTAAGATAGTCTTGATAATATGTGTCTAAAACTATGAGTCACAAGACATGTAAGTTGTAGAGATCCATCCATCATGAATCTTAGCAAGCTAGTGGGAGCTATAAGCATCTTATGAGAGAAAGATCAAATCGTTTGATTTCTCACAAAAGATGTAAATGAATCTTTTGTTTACTAGGTTTACAAAAGATTAGTGGGAGTTCATCATGTTCCTAAATTTGAATATATATATATATATATATATACACACACATATATGATATATTAATTTTGGAAATGAAAGGAATACTTCTTCGTTAAAGTTATGACTTTAAACATTCTATAACGATAGAATGTATATGGGAGACATAGTCTATAAACATGGGATGGAAATCTATAATGATATATTTCAAGATATAATTGGATTATATCAATCCCTAATAATAGACAAAAGATGCTAGGAAGTTGCTCATATGATGATAAACTTCAATCAGAAGAACAACTCTAGTAAGACTAGGAGGTAGCTCTTCTCAAAGGGAACGTACCGTTTGACTCCCAAAGAAATAATGCGTATATGGAATCCTTTATGCATACACAGAAAGGTGATTTATGTATTTCATATTGTATGAAAACATTGATATGAGTTGTACCTAGAAAGGTACAAGACGATATCAGTGCAAGCCCAGGATCAGAACCATGGCAACTGTCAAGTGAGTCCTTAAGTATTTAAGAAATACTAAAGGATAGATTCCTTAAAGAATGAGGAAGAATTAGAGTAACGAAAAGCAAGCGTAAATGTATTAGATTATGAATCCAATCCATCATTGGATGTTTCTTCATTATGAATAAAGAGATAACCAGATATATCTCTATTATGACTAAAGAGATATTTGGATGGAAACATTAAAAGTAATGACTTTAGTACGTTCCATTGTGAATGCAAATATATTGCCATATAGAAGCTTACAACAATGTTGTTTGGATGGGAAAGTTCATTTATGAGCTCTCTATTCGGTTCCAACCAGAAAGTGTCTCTAGTGTACCGACACGACGACACTAATGGGGCGATAGCTCAAGCCAGGGAATCAAGGTCTCATCAAGATCTGAACTCAAATGAGAGACTAAACCACATGATTGAGAATCATGTATAATGGTGACGTCGTTATTCTCAAGGTTGCTTCTATGGATTACATATAGATATCCATTGTCTAGGCCTACTACTCAGCCATTTTTTGAAATGACTACAGAAGAGGTATCATCACTGATAACCAAGCTGATTGGCTCTAGTGCAAGTGGGAGATTGTTGGAAATGTGCCCTAAAACCAATCATATGATAATACTTTATGGACATTTCACATGTTAAACTAATCTAGCTTAATATCAAGGGCAAAGATTATTGTTTTAAGCCGTCTCATATAAATGTTATATGCTTGAACGATAAGTCCAAGGAATATGTAATTAGGAGAATGTAATTTAAACAAGTTAGATTAATGAGACCATTCTCTTTCGTATACATATCCTAAACGTTCCTGATCATAGGATTGCCAATTGGGCATTGACAGTCCGTTAAGATTAGTACATGCTATGTCTTCTCTTAGTGAGAGTGACTAGTCTCGAGTCATTGGTGTGATTGACACCAAGACAAGCATGTAGGTGCTCAATAACGAATGAGTCCACAGAACACGATCAACGAGGAGTTCTTATACTCATGTCACATGAGAACTCATGGTTGGGATAATGCAAAGTAGTCATTTGACCTGAGGCATCACAGTTGTCTTGTGGTTAGGTCCTTGATCTTTGACTATGTCAAAGTCACCCCGTCCGAGGGTGTCCACGGCATAGTTGGGGTTAAGCCATTTAGCCATGGAGGCAAGTGAATGCGCAACAAGGGATCTCTAACCTTCAAGCCGTTTAAGGGAGAATACTTTATGATATGATTAAGAATCTCTGGCCAGAGTATGAATGAGATTTAGGAAGTTGTTCCAAATCACATTCAAGGTAATCATATAAGTAAATGAATCATGTTGGATAGTAGACATGAATAAACTATCAAACCAAACAATGTGGTCAAGAGTATTGTATTAGAGAAAGACCATATTGCATTGTAATCCTAAATTGAATAGGTTCTCCACTTCTTCTGATTAGCTTGGGTAACCATGACATACTGCTAGGCGTCACTCATGGTTTGTGGAAGCCCTAAACATGTATAATCACTAAAGGGAGAGTTGAAAGTAAGTTTCAATTCACAATCGATTTGAAAGAGTTCTAATCGCCCACTGCCTCGCTAAAAGGAACCTAATGGATCGTACACCGTGTAAGGTAGAGATTGAAGAAACAAAGGAGATGAGTAAGAATAATTAAATGGTTTAATTATTTATGGCAAGGATTAATTAATATGTTAATTAATCAAACGAATAAGTTCGTTAAAGACCTCGGGATAGTATTGGACCTTAAGGCCCAATGGGCTTTGAACGTCAAATCCATTGACTTAAGTTGTATGACAACTTAATGAATAATGATTCACAAAGGCCCAAATAGCCCAATAATACCCTAAGGCCGGCCATTTAGAGGAAGGGTAGTGAACTTGCTTTAATGACAAGTTTGCCACTCCAATGAATAAAGGTATAAATATGACTTTATAGCCAAAATTCATTTAGGGTTTTTTGAGAAAATTGGAGACAACACAAAGCTCTCCTTTCTCTCTAAAGAGGCCGGCCACCCTTGGAGGGATTAGCTAGTAATCTTTCTCCTCCAAGGTCACTCATCTCTTCTTCATATCTTACCTTGGTGTGGAGACTTAGAGGTTCTCTATTTTGAGAACTTGGAGAAACATATTCTTCCATCCAAATCCATGGATCTAAGAAGCAAGGAATGAAGGCCCTCTCCTTGGGTGATTAGCCTTTGCTTATGCAAAGAGGAATCTACAAAGGTATAAATTTCTCAACTCACTTTGATTTGAGTTGAGTCTTGGTTCACCAATCTACTAGGCTTTGAATTTCATGGTTAATGTTTTGTTTTTAAGTGCATACAAGCATGATTCCGCCTTTAATTGTTAATTGCATGCTAATAGATGTTGCTTAAATGAACATGTTTTTCATAAAATTTCCTTCCAAAATAAACACACAAAAATAACTCTTTTTGGGGTTTTCAAAACAATTTTTCAAAGTTTTATGAGATTTTCGGATTTTTATGTCAAAACACACTAAAACACTCCAAAACAGCTTAAAAACACTTAAAAACAGCAAGGAACAACACTTGAAGTAATGGGTGATAATGTTGGAAGTATGCCCACAAAGCCACTCATTTGATGTAATAGCTTTTGGAATACTTATTGTATTAAACTTTTAAATGTTTAATGAAAGGCAAAGCTTATTGTTAATCACTATTTATTGTATCATGTGTTTAAGCAATAAGGGAATCCAAGGGATGTATTTGATCTAAGAGACAAGTGATTTAAGTAAGTTAGATTATTGAGACCTTTCTCTTATGATCATTCCTAAAACGTTCCTAGCCATAGGATTGCCAATTGGGCATTGACAATCCGCTAAGGTTAGTATGTGTTATGTCGACTCAAGTGAGAGTATGACTAGTCTCAAGTCATTTGGTGTTGGACACTAAGACAAACACATAGGTGCTCGAAAGAGTAATCGAGTACACTGAACTACGATCAAAAGAGAGTTCGAACATACATGTCATGTAAGAACTCAATAGTTGCAATATGCAAAGTAATCCTTTGACCTGAGGCATCATAGATGTCTAATGGTTAGGTCATTGACCTTTGATCATGTCAAAGGCATTCCATTGGAGTGTCCACGACATTGTTGGGGTCAAGCTATCTAGTCATGTAGGCATATGAATGCACAACAAGGAATCTCTAACCTTCCATGGTGGAAGGAGAATACTCTAAGATATGATTCGAGAGTCTTTGGCCAAAGCAGATGAATATGACTTAGGAAGTTTGTTCCAAATCTTATTCAATAGAATCATATGGAAAAGTATCACATTGGATAGTAGACATGAAACAAACTATCACTTAAACAATGTGATTAAGAGTATTGTATTAGAGAAGGACCGTATTGCATTGTAGTTGTAACTGGATAGGTTCTCCAACCAATTCTACTTAGCTTGGGTAACCATGACATACTGCTAGGTGTCACTCATGGTTTGTGGAAGCCCTAATGATTAGCAAATACTAATTTTAAGGGAGAATTGAAATATGGTTTCAATTCACAATCGATCGTTAAGAGTAACAATCGCCCACTACCTCGCTAAATGGAACCTAATGGATCGTACACCGAGTAAGGATGATAGTGAAGAAATTAATTGAAATGGATATGCAATTAAATGGTTTAATTGAAAAATGGTCAAGATTAATTAATTAGTTAATTAATTTTACGAAAGGTTCGTATTGGGCTATTAAGTTGGTTTTGGGTTTCGGGGCCCAAAAGTGTTTTGGTCCACAAGGCCCATTATGTTTAAGTTGTATGACAACTAAAACAAAATGGGCAATAAGCCCAATCACAACATATAGGCCGGCCATGGTGAGGAGAGGGTGAAGGTTTGCTTAATTGCAAGTTTGCCACTCACCTAAGAAAAGTGTTATAAAAGCAACTTTATAACTATTTTCTCATTAGGGTTTTTTCTTGTAGAAAAGTGTTAAAATACATAATTAACTTAAGAAATAACAACATAAATGCATGAGAACAAGCTAACTTAGTCGTATATATATGCTCCTATCATCCACTCACAGATACTCCATAGCAGCAGAGTTGTGCAGAAAATGATTAAGGTAATCCCCACTGGCAACTTCATCTAAGCACAAAAATATACAATTTATTCAAACTACCTAACTATAGAATTTCAAGAAATGGAAATGTGTCTTGGGTTTCGATCGAGATTAAGGTTTAGATTTATGTTAAATAAGGTTAGGACCTATTGGGTTTTTGGGTTTGGATAGGTTTAGGAACAAAAAAGGGGGGTGGTTTGGGCTTGAGCCCCAACCCACACAACACACACACACACATGCCAGCACATACACACATATGCATGCACAGCACACATGCACACCTACACATGCAACACACCACACACGTGCACAATACACGCACACACACTGGCATAACACACACATACACATACACGCACACGCACGGCCCAACACACACACACACTCACTGAGCCCATGCAAGGCATGACTTGCAGGCCAATTAACCAAGAAAGAAACTGGCCTGGTCCAAATACAGGCTAAGGCCCGTGAGTGTTTTAAGAGGGCCTGGTGGCCAGTGAGGTGTCGGGGAAGAAGACCGGAGCTGCTACAGCTCTGGTCGACAGTGAACGCGTAATCCAACACCCAAACCAAGTACTAAAATGAAGAGGGAAGAGAGTAGACCTCTGAAAATCCCTTGAAGGTCATGGGTTTGTCGAAAAGTGTGGGTGAGCTTCCCCCGTGCCGTTCCCGTCCTCAAAACCTTGGAAGAACAACATAAATTTCAACACACAACGCCCAATAACAACAATGGTAATTTGAAAAGGTATTCAAACTTACCTAGCCGGAAGAAATAGAGAAATCCGTCAGAGGTCCTTTCTCTGGGTTCCCTGACCTCGCTACAATGGAGAGAGAGAGATGGTGTAAGGAAGATGATGATGATGATGATGATGATGATGATATACAACAGGAGCTGCATGCAGGTTTGCTTGGTTAGTCACGGTGCAGAGATAGAAATTGTGAGAGGAGAGTTCCCGTGAAAGAGAAAGAGAGGTCTGAAAAGGAATACTCAGGAAGAGAGGGAAGAGAAGAGAGTTGAGAACCTGCCACTTGGCAGTGTAGGAGAAATAGGGAATCTAGATCAACGGCTAGGATTAAACGAGATAAGGGATTAAATTGATAGATTTAAACATGTTTCAGGGAGGAAATAGAAATATAATTAAAATGTTGGGGTGGGTGTAACACAAAGCTTAAAATTGATTGCATAACAAAGACAAGATGAAGTTGTTTAGTTACCACCAGAGCCAAAAAGCCTTATTCCCTTGCATATGTTTTGTAGGTTTAACCCCTTTAAGCCTTATTTAGCCTATTTTCTTTGTTAGCCCTCATTGTCCTTACCTAGCCTAGAATAGGACTATCCATACCCTTGATCTTAAAGAATAGTGTAGCATGACTTGTTGGGAATTCCTTTTGATCGACATTATGCAGAAAAACAAGTGTGGGGGAAGGTTTTTCGTTGGAAATCTATGAGGTTGTACGTTTTGTGTGCCAAAGAGAAGGGCACAAGAAAGAAAAAGAAAAAGAAAACGTAGAAGAAGAAAAAGAAAAAAAAAGTTGAGAACAGAAAAAAAAAAAGAGGTTCAAAAGAAGTGAGAATGAGCTCATAAGTATTGGTTGTTGAAGAAAAGGTCCAAAACTGTGAATCTGACCCTAAAAGTTGTACGAACCTCCCCTTTGTGCTTAAAGTTAGATGTTGTAATCAAAAGTTGAATTCTAAGTGTTGATTTCATTACTTTGCTTATATCACTTTAAGAACCATACTTTATCCTTGACCATTCTTTAGCCAATACTTTATCTTGATTGTTATGTGTTTCAATATGTGGAGTTTGAAATTGGTACAAGCATATGGAATCTCTAGTTCTCGCTTCAAAGTAGTGGCATTTCGTTC
Organism: Malus x robusta; assembly: GCA_963082935.1. Classification (NCBI taxonomy): domain Eukaryota; kingdom Viridiplantae; phylum Streptophyta; class Magnoliopsida; order Rosales; family Rosaceae; genus Malus; species Malus x robusta. The sequence continues at coordinate 15,629,352 of OY720328.1, forward strand.
ATGAGATCATATACATGTTTGTATTCATAATTCTAGAAAATGCCTTCTTTGTTATAACATATGTGAGTGCTAGTATACATATTTACATCAATCTTCTCACATATACTTAGTATAGGGAGTGTAGTTACAAAATCTTTGTGAAAATAGAGAGTATATCCGGTGAGGAATTGAGTGAATTCTCTAAGGCATGTAACTACATTCAAAATGTTGTTTTAATTGATTAAATGCGAGCTAGTAAGTGGTTACTGCGATTAAGTATAAGCTCGAGGGTAAGGATAGCTAAAATCTATGTGAGTAGTGATTTGTAACATGTCATGTTTCATTGGAAATCCCTGAGGCAATTGTTGGAAGGTTTAGGTTGTGTTTTGTTTTCTTTGTTTTGCTCAAGGACTAGCAAAAGTTAAGTGTGGGAGAATTTGATAGGAGCATATTTTTGCGACTTTGTTCGCTTGTTTCTTTACATTTAGTGAGTTAGTTTCTGTTTATTATAGTGATTTAAGCTATTTTCGTGTGTTTATATGCCCAAATGGCAAAGGCGACAAGAAAGAGCAATTTGGAGCATTTTGGAGCAGTTTCGGACTTGGAATGGATAGCATGCATGGGGAGCACTTTGGATTGACATTTTTGAAGTTTAAAGAGGCTGAAAATGTGATACAAATATGGAAGAATTAAATCAAGACTTGGAAGATAAGGAATCAGCTAAAAGGAAGGAACATTATCTTAACCAACCTTATCTTATCCAACATTATCCAAACTAACCTTATCTTATCATATCCTAATCTTATCCTACCTTATTTCTAGCTGCAAGGGGGATTCCTTTTCATACTAAACCACCTGTTATCTAGTTCTAGAAGCCCTAAATTTATGCTAAACCACCCTATCCCTTTCCCCCTAGGAATCTGCCATGCCTATCCTTCTCCTCTACAACTTTGTGCCGTGCCCTAGCCCTATAAATACACCTTTGCCGCAGCCTTCAGAGAGAGCTTTAGAGAGAAATTTGAAGATAAAAATGTGGAACTAATTTCGTTTTAGCTAGAGGTGAATTCGAAGCCATGATCATATGTTTTATATAAATTAATTACATCCAGTTATTGTTTCGTAAAACATGAATGTGATTTACTTATTAGTTTTATAAAGAACTTATTCTTGTATGTTTATTAAGGAGGCCTACTTAGTTTGCATGCAGGGATTCGATGCTAGGATATAAGGGAATTTCACCTAAACGTTATGAACTTATATTCACAAGTAGTAAAAGTCACTAGTCATGATTGTGTTAAGTAAATTCCTGGCAGGAGTATCATGCAATTCATAGTTACGAATGCCTTGTCAATGCTTATAATTTTCATAGAACTTAATGATCTTTGATATGTATCTCCATCATGTTGTTCATATAGGGAACTTGATAAGAATAATTTGGTTGCATCGCTGAGTCCAGTTCAATGAAATTAGGAAAATCTGAGAGTTAATTAGTGTAATTCATGGTTAATATGGGGCATTGTCATTCATGGTTTATAGGAATAATAACTGGAAATCGATTTGTATGCATATGGTTCACGTGTGCAAAAGAATCCTCTAGTTAATCTTTCACCCCTTTCATTCACCCCAATTTCGTATCAATTAGTTTGTTTTCTGCAAGTTACTTAGTTTTAGTTTTAAATTTCATTTAAACCTTTCCCCCGTTAGTATTTTAAGTCAAGTTAAGTTTAGAATTCGTCCAAATCACCTTTTACTTCCTGTTTTGAGTCAATTTGTTTATTTTGTGATGTTTGGAGTTAGTCTAGTCAGTTTTGAGTCATTGAAGTCTAGTTTTGTGTTTTTGAGTTAAATTTGTGTAGATTAGCATCCCTCCTAATCCCCGGCTAGAACGATCCCTACTTGCTCATACTACAATGTCTTAATAGGGTTTAATTTGTGTGTTAGTTTTTACCACATCATGTTGTTGGGAATAGTTAATGTTGGAACCAAATCTGTACCACTGTATGCGGAAGAAGTGCACAAATTTAAGCAACTTGCAAAACAATAAACTAGCAAGCCTAAGACCGGGGGAAAAGGTGTGTCGGCCAAAGTTTCTTTGACGCTTGAGTTAGTGAACAAATTTATACTCAAGCAGTAGGCAAGAGAATTAAAGAGCAATAGTTGCATTACCAAATATGAACCCTAGATAGGTGTATTTAGGATAGAATTCTTCTTCTAAGCCGAAAGAATCCCAGAGGATATCTAGAAGTAGATATTGCACCCTCTTAGAACTTGTGAATTCCTGTGCGCACGCCAATTCTTAGTTTGTAGGAATTAGATTTATAAGGATCTGATTAAGTTCATATCCGAATCAGATCGCCTATCTTGTGGAACATGGTTCTCTGGCAGAGTCACTCGGACTTCACCTATTGCTCCAAAACAGGGTGATGGTGGCACCACTGTTCCTTCTAATCCAACTCTGCTTGGAGCCGGTAAGTACATGACCATACTTCTGAGGTAACAGTATTCGAATCAGCCTTACTCTAGCCCTGGAAAATCATGGTCTCATAATTACCCTAACTATGCATCAGAAAGGTAACTTGTTCCCCTTGAGAATGGATAGTTACTCATAGACCATGCCTTTCAGAGTAAGCTAGAATAAAACTGTTTCTCCTTAGATCTTCATGCATTGATTTGATCCTTTATGGAGTAGTAGAGTCATTTTAAATTCAGACATGCAATTTCAAATGTTGTGCCATAAATTCTATAATGATGAACCTTTGTATTTCTTGTGTGTGTTCAAAAAACAAGAAACTACCTCTTATATTCTTCACTAATTTTAACCATCAGATTCACTGATCCCAAGATGAGTTAGTCTATTTCAGCTAGAATATACTGCTGAGTTTATATTACTCAAATCATTAAGCCTATTAGAGTAAAACTATTAGAACTTTTCAGCCTTTGCTTCCTAAATTCATAATAAAGTTTAATTCATCAATCTTTTTGAAGTAAGTCAACTTTGAAGTAAAGAGTACTAAGGCAAAACACAAGTAAGCTTGTAGGCCCATGATAGAGCTCAAAAGCCCCAGTGACGTTGATTCGGAAAACGTCACCTCCCAAAGTTAGTATTTATAAAGATTCCCATCGCAATATTCAGAGTACCAGCTTACTTCGTTACTGGGTATTAAATATTAAACTCATGGAAAACCTTTTGGCCCAGACTCGCTGTAATGCATTAATCGGATTAAGGATGAGAAAAAGTCAAATTATACCTAATATGGCCTCCAGATTTTAATGTCGGTCTGACATGTTTGAGTTGTCCCGTTTTTTAATTCTGTTTGTTCACCTTGCCTTAATTCTAGGCAAAGGATTTGAATTATGCAATGTGTAACCAAGAAAAGGTCTCTTTCTCTGTCCAAATTGCGTGCCCATCCCTCGTGAATCTTAAACAAAAGTTCGTTAGGTACTTGGTGACCTGCATATGGGTCAAAACTGCTTTTTGAATCCTTTTGTCAAATCATGTGCGTTGGACCTTAGCGTTTCCGATCATACATAACTTAGTATGTTGGTATGGGATAAAAGTATTCAAACTTAAGGTCAGAGTTTAGAGCCATCTTCAAATGATTTCCAGATCACTCTTCTGACTATTCCCTTGAATGGTGTAAAGCACAAGTTTGAATGTTATAATCGATAACCTTTTTGGTTGTATAATCTTCACGAAGGCCGGATGGTGCATTGAACTTTAGGGTCAGAGCATCATGTGCTCGTGGTCGTAACTCGCCAATTGTAACAACATTTATTACGGCTCAAGTATCTTAGGTTGCTAAATGAAGCCCCTCAGAGTAAACTCTTTGACTACTTTGAATTTTTAGACTTGCAGTCATGCGAAGTTTCAAAGTTCTTCATTATCCTGAAATTTAGGGTATTCCGTGTATTGGGATAAATGGTGTAAGAAACAACAAACGATGGCGAGGATCTAAAATGATCATTCCAGCTTTGAGTATTCTGTCATGTGCATACATTTATCATATATATACTAATTAAATAATTAAAAGTACTTATCTCTTGAAGCACTACCACGGTTTGGACCAAGGTTGTTCACTCGTCGAATAGGCTTTCTTCATGTATGGGTATCCAGATCCATAACTACCATGTGGTGTAGGAGTCATTCAAATTTCTCCTTACTCTATATAGTATGCCATGTGGTTTATACGCTTCTCCTTCCTATTGAGCATAGAGCTCATGGCCGATGGCATAACTGTTATGTATACATAAAACAGCTCGCTGTTCTTGAGTTTATATAGGATTGATGCTTGGCCAATGTGTTCCTTCAAATGGTCGAATGGTTGCTGGCACTCTATTATCCATTTAATCGTTCGAGTAACCTCACAAAATGCCTTGAAGAAGGCAAGCACCAGTTTATTGATTTGGATAAAAAACGATTCAAAGCCGTTACACGACTGGTAAGACTTTAGATCTCCTTCTTCGTTTGTGGTGGTTCTATATTGATGAGTGCTTGTATTTTTTCTGGAATTGGCCTCCATCCTTTTTTAGGTCGCCTGAATCCCAAAAGCCTCCTAAAGCTGACCGCAAGGCACTTTTAGCAGGGTTCATCTTCATTTTGTAGGCTTTGAGGATGTTAAATGCCTCGGTCAATTCTACCACATGATGGTTTTCCTTTCTGCTTTTCACGAGCATGTCATCTACATAAACCTCCACCGTTTTCCTAATGTGGTCAGTGAACATTTAGTTGACTAGCCATCAGTATGAGCTCCCACGTTTTCTAGCCCAAAAGGAATCACATTCCAACACTAAACTCGTCGGCTCGTTATAAAAGCCGTATCATCCTGGTCGGCGGGATGCATATGGATCTGATTATACCTCAAGAAAGCATCAAGGAAAGTTATAAGTTCATAACCTATCGTAGCAACCACGAATCGATCGATACGAGGTGGCGAGAATCTGTTCTTCAAGTAGGTCTCCTTGAGATCTGCCAAACATTCGGAAGTGAGCTAAAGCCCTGTCTCTTGCTCTTTCTATCCTGTAAGCCCCATGCCTTTGATAGGTTGTCGCATTTTGTTCTTTTTTCTTGACTGTCATGATGCTTGGTGGAGTGTTGCTGCTTCATCGTGAAGTGTCTAGATTAGTATGCAAAAAACACAACCAAATTGTATGTGTTTCCCACAGATGGTGCAAAACTGTTAACGCTAAAAAATTGTAATTTAACAATTAAATAATAAGCCATTGGTGGGCTTGGGATATGTACGGAAATGAAATGGGCTCAAAGATTTAAGTGATTCATCTCTCAAAACTAGGCTAAATTCATTATGTTGCTTGGATTATATTAATTTCAAGACTATAAATAACACTCGGCCAGTACATGAACTCTCTCTCTTTTCAATCGTTCGACCCCAATATAGGAAATTCCTACCTCTTTATACAGGCCATCAATGAATCTTTTAGCCTGAGTTTTCTCAACTTTGCATTTAATGCTACACCTATGTAGATTAGTATACTGACACCTTTTCACCATCAACCAAACATTCATTGGTGAAGTGACATGCATTCACTTGAGATGGCGCGGATTACCAGAATGATGCAGGCCGAACGTCCCCCTCAAATTTAGTTATCCAACCCTGTTTCTCTAAGCGTCATTCTGACCCCTTTTACATCCCTATCCTAAGTCTCTACGACCAACTATAAGTCGCCACCTGGCCTGATTAACATTTTAGTACACCTGTCCCTTGAGACTTGTGTCACAAAACTATCAATCTACCTACGTGCCCTTGACAGTCGGAAAGATCTTCACATATTCTGGTCGAACTAAGTTTATAGGCAGTTAACTTTAGTGCTCGAGGGTACCCTCTTCTAAGCCCATTGAGCCTTAGGCTTCTTAATCTCCCTTGGCTTTTCGTGGCCTTTTTTTTGGCTAGCGCTATTATATGGGCATAAAAGTGCCCAACACTAACAATGCCCAGACAAATTCAACTTGAACCCTAAATCCCAATTCACAATTCCAAAACAAACAATCATACAAAAAAAAGGCCATTTAGATTCGATTGCATACCATTTCCTTGGTATGTAAAGCTTGGTGCTGATTCCCTTCTCATTTTGCATATTGGCGATCGAGATTACAACCTTAGAAACCAAAATCGGACAAACACAAAAACAAATCTACGAATTTACACAAAGCGGTAAGGATTTTGAAGATTCTGAAACTGATATACCTGAACCACGTCGAGTTGTACCTAGGTAAGAGAGCGTTACGACAATTTAGGATTTATTAGCTAGTTCCTGATCTGACACCCTAATCTTTCCATGTATCACCGACGAATGGATCTACTAGATATAGCTTATTGGCTCTACAACAAAATAGTTGTTTGGTGAGGACTTTTATCCTAGTTGAAAGTTGTCGTTTTGTCGCTAAAGGCTTTCAGCGAGGAAATTACTTGTAGTAGGCCCGTCGAGGAATGTGTACAACAAGGAATTGCTTCCTCGCATAAATGATACAGAGAGTGAAACTTCTTTTGGTAATAGAGTTGAAGTGGTGACAACTTTCTTGCTAAAGGGGTTGGAATGTGGTCACCAAAACCTTTTGACAACCTAAATAATGACATTCCATAACTTGTGCGAGGACAAAATTCCTCACGAAAATAATCTAATTCCTCGCTGTAAATATCTTTTGGCAAGGAATTTGTAGGTAGTGATTAACATATTATTTCTTGCAGCATATCATATATTGCGGGAATGAATTTCCTCATTAATAAGTATCTATGAGACACTCGTTTCCTTGTTGTAGCAAGCCTATCACGAGAACTTTAACGAAGGTAAAATTCCACGATGTAAGTTGAAGATAATCATTCTCATAAGTAACGCACTGCGAGAAGTTGGTTTCTCCCTATAATTGGAATTTAGTGCCAAGAATTAATGATGAAAGATACAAAAAGATAATTCATATTAGTCCAAAATCAAAATAGCTTACAATGTTAATTAATAGGCTACAAAATCAGTTAAGCTTAGTGGTAACAACTATGAAAGTCATATTATATTCACAAAAAGTTCACATATTCTAGCAAATCGAAAGGGACTACTTATGGAAGTGTTTTCTTGCCGTTCCATTATTTTTTATAGGACTTCCTCAAATTTTTTTTGGTTCTCCTTCAATTCTTTGATATCTTGTTTTGCTTCACCAAGCTCCTATTTTGTTTCAACAAGCTCCTGTTTTGTTGTCACAAGCTCTTTTTGTTGAGTCCAGTTGGTGCAACTTTCAACTCAATATTTATCACATTTATTCAGGGCAGCATGCATATAAAAAAAATACATGAGTATCATGGAGACTATCAGATCTATGGATGCAAATACCGTACTCATTCTGGGTTGAGCATTTATACCTGTATTTCTGAGATCTGTGGACATCATGGTTGCTGCAGCTCATTTTTCTTGCAGATCTAAAGTGTGACATTGCTACCGTTCCTTGTGTTCGCCATCATCTCCGGTCATTGTCTACAACACAAGCTCACAGACTAGGCTCAGATTTCACTATAGCATTTGTGCTAGAATTAAGAAATTAATGAGGAAACGAGATCGATGCATCTTACCTTTGTTCTTCGGCACATAGAGACTGCTGAAATATGTGAGCTGGGCTCGGGTCAGCAAAGAAATAAAGGCAGATCTGTGTTCAAATTTGCAAGTTTCAGAATATGGAGCTGCAATACGAAACCAGAGAGAACTGATGGATGATTTTAGCTTGGATGGATAAGCTTTGGTTTTGATTACAGGCGGGTAAGGTTTTTCTGAAAGCAAGAGGAACGGAAGAAATTGCAGGAGAAAGTGCAGAGAGATAGGGTAAACGGCGCATGAGGAATGGCAGCAATGAGAAAAGGGAAGCTGATAACTCAGCTTATATACTAACTTGCTAGGGCTTCTCTCACACGAGGGAACTTTTGGCGTAAAAATAATAAAATAGTCAATTTCTGTTAGTTATAAACGCCAAAATATTAAAATAATAACCGCCAGAAACTAAAAATAATAAAATAGTCAATTGTTGTAGGTTATAACTGCCAGAATACTAAAATAATAAAATTTTTGTTGGTTATAACCACCACCATTAACTTAAAAACCGCCATTCAAAAATACTGGCGGTTATAATAATTTTATGGCGGTTGCATCCGACACTAAATAACCGCCAGGAATTTATGTTGGAAATAAGTGACATGATTTCATTGTTATCCGATACTACTTGACTGATGTGTCTGATATCTTTTATTTGACATAATGGCTTATTAAACCGCCACCATCGTCCGACACCTAAAGCTAATATTGTAGTAGTGTTTAACACATTAATATACACGTGTACCTTGAATTGAACACTCGCGTAACAGTCACAAAGAAAATTCCGTTCCTCTTTACTAGTTACATCCTCATGTTTGTTTTGTGGTACCTTCTACATAGTTGACAAGGAATCAAAATGCTTCTTCAGCTTGTGTCAAAAATCAGCAAACCACATTTGCAATGCATTCTTGATATATGTACAAGCATGAGTGAGTGACATATCAATATCATACTTGCTCTACATAGAGATCAATTTATGGTAATCTAATTTAAGAAGACTTTAAATAAGTTTCAATGGTGTTCAAATGCACGCTCGTTTGTTTTTATTACTACCGAAAACAATCCAAATGCACTTGAAATAGATAAACTGTGTGCTTTTGACACCTAATAAGCTTTTAATCATTTGAGTACGCATTCTTATTGTCCTTGTGGTAGATTGGATGTGTTTGCTTGCTTAAGTTCCAATGGCGTCAAATGCATGCTTGTTTGTTTTTATTAAAACTGAAAACAGTCCAAATGTTGTCCAAGTAGAAAAACTATGTTCTTTTGACACTCATTTATTAGGTGTCATTACATGTGTTTGTTTGTTTAAGTTCCAATGGGTGTTAAACACACGCTCGTTTGTTTTATTAAAGCCAAGAACAATTTAAATGCACACTAAATAGAAAAATTGTGTGCTTTTGATACCCAACAATATTTTGATCTTTTGCGCGGTCATTCTTATGGTCCTAGTAGTGCATTACATGTGTTTACTTGCTTAAGTTCCAATGGTTGTGAAACGCACACTCGTTTATTATTATTAATACTGAAAACGGTCCAAACCCACTCTAACTAGAAAAATTGTGTACTTTTAATACCCACTAAGCTTTTGATCTTTTGAGATCTCATTATATGCTTTTATTTGCATAAGTTTCAATGGATTCAAAAACATGCTCATTTGTTTTTATTAACACCGAAACCAATCCAAATGCACTCCAAATAGAAAAATTGTGTACTTTTGACACCCAATATGCTTGTGATCTTTTGAGTACTCATTCTTATGGCCCAAGTAGCACAGTATATGTGTTTATGTCGAAAACAGTTCAAATGCACGCCAAATAGAAAAAAATGTGTACTTTGGGCACCCAATAAGATTTTGATCTTTTGAGTACTTATTCTTATGGTCCTAGTAGGCACATTATATGTGTTGATTTGGTTCAATACCAATAGATTTCAAACCACGCTAGTTTGTTTTTATTAATTCCTAAAACAGTCCAAATGCATTTCAAATAGATAAACTGTGTGCTTTTGGCACCCAATAAGGTTTGGATCTTTTGAGTACGCTTTCTTATTCTCCTAGTAGCACAGTATATGTGTTTTCTTGCTTAAGTTCCAATGGGGGTCAATGTCACAGCCCGTCCCGGGATTTTATTCATCGAGAACGTGAAAAGATGGATTTACCCTTAGCGGGTATTAAAGGATTAAAGAATTGGAATTGGATGGTTTGGATAGACCACACCCACACACGGGATAACCCTCCATTCCCCCGTGCCTTCTCTCTCTCTCCTCCCTCACTGCTCTCTCAGTTTCTCACTCTCTCCCTCTAATATTGTACGGACCTCACCACAAAACCCTGAAACTTCACGGATCGAAGGTGCCAAGGGCACCATTGTGCTCGTGAAGACTCTACGAACTCAAAGACACCATTTTCAGGTAAGGAATCCTTCGTTTTCACGTTGAAAACTCGAGGTCCGAGTTTGGCACTATTCATGAACTTTTTGTTGGTTGATTTTTAGGATAATCCAAGCTCATAGTGAGCTTAGTGAGGTCCCAAGGAAGCTCGGAGTGCTTCGTTGGAAGGATTTGGACGTCGGGATCACGAGGGTTAAGTTTGGCCGGTTTTGCTTGGATTTTTCCGGTGAGATTTAGTTGTTTTTGAAGCTTAAAAGTAGTATATTGTGATTCTACATGTTGAGGGCTTTAAATGGATATATTATATGAAGAAAATGGTTGAGAAACGATGGAGAACGAAGCATTTGAAAATTCCCCAGTTTTCCGGCCACCGAAAAAACCAGTCCGACGAACTCGCGAGGAAGAAGGTACGCGTGGGCGCGCGTGGACCCCTGCTTTCCTTGGCGCGTGGGGGCGCGTGCTACAGTAAAAAATTATTTTAAAAATTTTTCGACGTCCGTGACGTCGAGTAGGTCAATGTGGTATATTTATATACCCAAATTGAGCACCGTATGAGAAGTTATTAAGGATTGTTGGTTAGGTGTTTAAATAACGTTTTATAGTTTTTGCATTTAGGTGAAAATGTGAATTGACAATCCGACTGTTGGATCATCACCAAACTTTGATACGTTGTAATACGTAATATTTGAGGATTATAGGAACTTACGGATTGGGAATCCGGTTTACGGATCTTCCGGAATTGGAGTTGTAAGTTCATAAAATAGAATGTAAACCGTCACTTAGTTTTGTTAATTGACGGAGATCCGACCGTTGGATGGTGATGAAATTTTAGGATGTTGTCCTAGAGATATATTGTGGACCTCTGGAAGTTATGGATTTAAAATCTGAGTGGCAGATCTTCCGGATCGATCTACGTAGTGACGTATTTTATATAAGTTATATATTCTATCGATATGAATTCTGAGGTTGGATTTGATTACTGTTCTAGGCGGCGATCGTCATGATGACTTGATGTGTGGTGCTAGGGAGTTGTTGGACGAACTCCAGGTGAGTGGGCAGTTTTGATTTCGTATTACCTATATACAGTTATTTTTCCCAGAAAATATGTTTTTATGAAAGTTATGAATTTATTTGCCATGCATAAAATTATTGAGATATTTAGTTTGATTATTGATGCATATATATGTGAATTCACGCGATGGACAATCAGGTGAGTTTATTTATTATTCAGCTGAGTTATTTATATGAATTGCATTGAAAGTTCATAACCTGCACCGAGGTGATAGTGCTTATATTGTTATTCACCACACCGCACGCTTGTCTTGGATCCAAGTAGGTGGATGTCGTACAGACCATGTGAGGGTTCCGACATGCTAGTTGTACAGATCACTAGATGTGATTCCAACTAGTGGGTGACCTTAGTTATGCACGCCGATGATTGATGAGAGAAGCACTAGAGCGTATTCATACACCTGTCATCGTACAGACTACTATATGTAGTTCCGAGTGATGTGCAGAGTTGAACCGTACATGTCACCGAGGTGACTCCGGTTAGATTGGATGTTGAGCCTTAGAATCAGCTGTACAGGACCATTGGAGGGTCTCCAGTTGATTTATTATTTCACCTGATTGTCATTGATGCATTCTGATTATATTTGGGCATGGCATATCATTTCTGAGATGTTATGATGATGGACATGAGCCGAGTCTTGATGTTGCGTATATATATATGTTTATATACTATTTTTCTGGGAAAGTATACAGGTTTTACGGTGAGGGGTTAGAATTGTTTTTGGCGAAAGATTTTTTTGAAAAACTTTGTTTTACTGACCCACTCAATTTTGTTTTTCGCCCCTCCAGGTTCAAGTTAGCAGAGCTTTGGTAGCTACGAGGAATCCAACGACGTTCTGACAGAATTCACAAAAGTAGGACTCACCCTCAGGGGTTTCCATTTTAGTAATTATATTTTAAAAGCTTCCGAACTGTGTAAATGGTTACGTCACTCTCATGTGACGGCCATCATGCCCTCATTCGGGACGGGGTGTGTCAGTTGGTATCAGAGCCTAGGTTGCAATTCTGGACATCTTGAGAAATTCCTAGTGTCTTCTGTCAGAACAATACCGCCTCGTAGCGAGCCACGTAGTTCGAATGAACCTAATTTCCCTGATATAGCAGTTTGGGGGGAAATTATTGCCATTATGATTCAGTCTATTATCTAAAGGAACCTTTGAGACTGATTATAAGTTAAGTTTGAATCCCTTTAAGGATATGAAGGACCTAAGGGAGCTGATTGATGGCTTAATCATTTGGGAAAAGGCGTTTCGGATTATGCAAAGTCAAGGGAATCTTCCTCCCGACAGGTGGGTCAAGATGACTACCTAGTTTTTGAGTGTTGAATCTGCATTCTGATGGAGATAGGGATGTTATCCGATGATATCGGAAGGACAACTGTTTGGAAGTTGTTTAAAGAATTGTTTAAGAAAAGTTCATTCCTCCGGCATATTGTGATGGTAGTAAGCAAGAATTTGCAAATGTGAGACAAGGAAAATAACGACGGATGAATATTATAGAAAGTTTACAGACTTGCCTTGTTTCCATTCGGATGTTGTTGTTAATCCAGTCGAGGTGTTATGTCGTTTTTAGCTGGATAATAAGAAGAAGTAGCGTTCCTTGGTGACCACTATCCAATGTACTATTTACCAAGAATTTACGAGATGTTGTTGAGAATTGAGGACTCTGAGAGCATGATCAGCGAGAGTAAAGAAGAATAAGAAAGGAATGGTAATTAGAAGAAAGACGATAAAGTTAAAGATCTGTCATATCAAGGACATCGAAAGACTCAAAGCTTCAAAAGAAGTGAAGTTAGAACCAATTCTTCCAGCTTAGGTTTTAATGCCACTGGTCAGAGGCGAAGTGATAGATTTACTGGTGATCCCAGATCTTAAAGACAAGGTGACTCGAGTAAGGGAAATGTACCTTTGTGTCGTAGGTACAATATTAGACACTTTGGAGAGTGTGGGAATCAGTGAATGTGTTCATGTGGACAGATGGGACATAGAGTTATGAAAGGTCCCTAGAATCAGTTGTTACCCAGCAGTCTTCCCTGACACCACCATATCGATCCAGCAGGTTATGAACTTAATAGTTTGGTCAGATGGGTCGTGGGTACAGGGATATTTGATGAGTTATAAGTCCAGCCGTACAGGCCACAAGAGGTGGATCCGGCGGACATATTATTTGGAAATTTAATGAGTAAGTTGTACAGGTCACTATAGTTGACTCCGACTTATGTGCTAGCATGGATGGTTGAGCTAGAGAATCAGTCGTACAGGTCATTCTAGCTGACTCCGACTGATATATTTCTGATTATGGATGATGTTGCTAAAGAAAGTAATGTTGGAGCACGATCGAGGCGTATTTATGTATTTCTAAGGAAGAACAAGATGATAATATTACACCTTCAGGAATTGTTACTTACTTATCGAGACAACAGTGAGTTATTTGTATTGCGGGCTGCAGACCGTAATATTTATAACTTATTTGTTGGATTCGTTAAGCAAGTAAACAGGTAAGGCACTCTATGTTGATTTGGTTTATTCAGGATGCCTAACGATGGTGGAAGATATAGTTATGCCAGTGAATCTTATTTCATTGGACATCGAGGATTTGGATGTGAATTTAGGCACATATTAGTTGCGTTATAATCATAACAAGATAGATTGCTACGGGAACCAGTTACCTTCCACCAATTTGGATGACTAGAGGTTACTTTTGTGGGTATGCAAAGTGGATTGAGTTAGGCCGTTATTTATGCTGTGAGAGCAAAGAGATTGTTATCGAAAAGCTGCCAAGGATACTTAACTCATATGGTGCTAAATGATGTTGCTTCTAGTAGTTTGGGAGATGTAAAGGTGGTTAGACATTTTCTTGATGTTTTCCGTGAGGAATTACCTGGATTGCCGTTAGGCGGAGATATGGAGTTCACTACTGATTTGTCTCCAGGCACAAATTTTATGTTAAAGGTCAGTTCATGATGAGTTAAGGGAATTGAAAATTCAGTTACAGGAATTGGTTGACAAAGGTATCATTTAAAGTACATCACGTTGGGGGAGCACCAGTTTATTGGTGAGGAAGAAAATGGACATTAAGGCTATGTTTTAATTATAGGCAATTGAATCGGGTAATGATCAAGAACCGTTATCCATTGTTGCGTATTGATGATTTGTTGATCAACTTAGAGGTCTGCGTATTTCCTAAGATCGACTTAAGGGCTGGTTGTTACCGATTGAAGAGTTAATGATAACGTTTCTAAAATTGTGTTCAGGACTCGTTACGGTCATTATGAGTTTTAGTGATGTTATTCGAATTGATGGATTCTCTTGTTGTTTTATGAGTTGATGGATGAAGTATTCCAGGAATGCATTGACTAGTTTGTTATTGTTTTCATTGACGATATTCTGGTATAATCTCAGCCTAGAGCAGAGCATGTTAGGTATTTAAAGTTGATGTTACAAAGTTTGAGGGAACGTCGATTGTATGCTAAGTTTAGCAAATGCCAATGTTAGATGAACCAAGAAGCATTTATGAGATAAGTTATATTTGCTAAAGGTATTCAAGTGAATTTTTAAAAGATAGCGGAAATTGAGTATTTGGAACAACCATGAACTGTGATTGAGATTCGAAGTTTTCTTAGTTTGGCAGGCTATCGTGGACGGTTCGTGAAAGATTTCCCAGTCATTGCTTTGCCACTGACGACATTTACGAGAACAGAGGTTAAGTGTGAGTGGATAATAATTGTGAGCAAAGGTTTCAACAGTTGAAGTATTTCCTCACTCATACACGTATTTTAGCACTCCCAGAAGATAACGGCAATTATGAGGTCTTTAGTGATGCTTCTTTGGTTGGTCTTGGATAAGTGTTAATGCAGCAAGGTAGGGAGATTGCCTATGCTTCACGACAATTGAAACTTCAGGAAATGAATTACTCTACTCACAATTTGAAGTTAATAGCTATCATCTTTACTTGGAAGTTTTGGAGACATTACTTTTATAGTGAAGTGTAAGATTTTTACGAATCAAATGTGTCTCCAATGTCTGCTTACTCGGAGGTATTCTAATCTTAGGCAACGAAGGCGGATTGAGTTACTAAATAATTATGATTGCACGACCAGGGTGATCGTGAAATTGTTACGACTGATGCACTTGGTAGGAAGGCTCCGGTAAGAATTAATGCTTTGTATGCTTATTGTGTTTTCCCTTCTTGCGGATTTGGGACCCTGGAGTGAAACTTAAGGTAAAAGTTGAGAAGAAGCTTTATTGACTAATTTTCAGGTTGGACAAATTTTAGTTGATTGTATACTTGATGCCCAGAAATTTGACGAAGGAATTCAAGAATTAACCGAGGCAGAATTGGATGGTATATTTATGCAAGAGAATGGGACGTATGTGCCAAATTATGTGGAATTAAAGAAAGCAATTTTGACGATGTACACTGTTAAGCTTTTTGGGTATGTTGGTTACTTCTAAGTTTTGGATAGCGTACAGGAAGCTTGGTTACCAAGTTACCTTATAGTACAACTTATCGCCCTCAAATAGATGGTTAATCAGAGAGCACTATCCAGACTTTGGAGGAAATGCTGAGATCTTCAGTATTGCAGTTGGCGACATTTAGATTAAGCGGTTGGATTTGAGGGGAATTGCCTATATCTATAGCATTCGTTCGAGCATGGGTATGAAACCATTTGAGGCACTTTTTGGTAAAGATTGTAGTACACGTTTGTGTTGGACAGAAGTTGTCAAAAGAGTTCTTGCGGGCCCTGAGGTTATGGATGAGTCTACTTGGAATGTTCGAGTGATTAATTTTAACTTGGAAAACGGCCTAAGACCGCCAGAAAAGTTTAACAGACAGACATGCCACTGATCGAGTGTACAAGGTAAGTGATTGGGTATTTATGAAGTTATCGCCGTGGCGAGGTGTTGTTCGATTTAGAAAGAAAGGTAAATTAAGTCCTAGGTGAACCGGACCTTATTAGATCACCGAGCGAGTCGGTGAAGATGTTTACAGGCTTGAATTGCCGTCAGAGCTGTCCAGCGTACATAATGTGTTTCACGTTTTGGAGCTTCGACATTATGTTACAAATCCGTCGCATGTGATCCCTTTGCAACCCTTAGGGTTTAACCCAGATTTCTGTTGCGAAGAGGAGCCGGTGACGATACTTGATTGGAAAGACAAGGTTCTAAGGAATAAGGCAGTGAGCTTGGTAAAAGTATTGTAGAGGAACCACTCCGTGGAAGAAGCTACTTGGGAGACCGAAGACCGGATGAGAGAGATATATCCGAGGTTATTTTATGAGTATTAAGTGGATTGGTAGGTTGTATGAATTTCGGGGATGAAATTCTATAAGGAGGGAAGATTGTCACAGCCTGTCCCAAGATTTTATTCATCGAGAACGTGAAAAGATGGATTTACCCTTAGCGGGTATTAAGGGATTAAAAAATTGGAATTGGATGGTTTGGATAGACCACACCCACACACGGGATAACCCTCCATTCCCCCGTGCCTTCTCTCTCTCTCCTCCCTCACTGCTCTCTCAGTTTCTCACTCTCTCACTCTAATATTGTATAGACCTCACCACAAAACCCTAAAACTTCACGGATCAAAAGTTCCAAGGGCACCATTGTGCTCGTGAAGACTCTACGAACTCAAATACACCATTTTCAGGTAAGGAATCCTTCGTTTTCATGTTGAAAACTCGAGGTCCGAGTTTGGCACTATTCATGAACTTTTTGTTGGTTGATTTTTAGGACAATCCAAGCTCATAGTGAGCTTAGTGAGGTCCCAAGGAAGCTCGGAGTGCTTCGTTGGAAGGATTTGGACATCGGGATCACGAGGGTTAGGTTTGGCCGGTTTTGCTTGGATTTTTCCGGTGAGATTTAGTTGTTTTTGAAGCTTAAAAGTAGTATATTGTGATTCTACATGTTGAGGGCTTTAAATTGATATATTATACGAAGAAAATGGTTGAGAAACTATGGAGAACGAAGCATTTGAAAATTCCCCTGTTTTCCGGCCACCGGAAAAACCAGTTCGGCGAACTCGCGAGGAAGAAGGTGCGTGTGGGCGCGCGTGGACCCCTGCCTTCCTTGGCTCGTGGGGGCGCGTGCTACAGTAAAAAATTATTTTAAAAATTTGTCGACGTCCGTGACGTCGAGTAGGTCAATGTGGTATATTCATATACCCAAATTGAGCACCGTATGAGAAGTTATTAAGGATTGTTGGTTAGGTGTTTAAATAACGTTTTATAGTTTTTGCATTTAGGTGAAAATGTGAATTGACGATCCGACCGTTGGATCATCACCAAACTTTGATACGTTGGAATACGTAATATTTGAGGATTATAGGAACTTACGGATTGGGAATCCGGTTTACGGATCTTCCGGAATTGGAGTTGTAAGTTCATAAAATAGAATGTAAACCGTCACTTAGTTTTGTTAATTGACGGAGATCCGACCGTTGGATGGTGATGAAATTTTAGGATGTTGTCCTAGAGATATATTGTGGACCTTTGGAAGTTATGGATTTAAAATCTGAGTGGCAGATCTTCCGGATCGATCTACGTAGTGACGTATTTTATATAAGTTATATATTCTATCGATATGAATTCTGAGGTTGGATTTGATTACTGTTCTAGGCGGCGATCATCATGATGCCTTGATGTGTGGTGCTAGGGAGTTGTTGGACGAACTCCAGGTGAGTGGGCAGTTTTGATTTCGTATTACCTATATACAGTTATTTTTCCCAGAAAATACGTTTTTCTGAAAGTTATGAATTTATTTGCCATGCATAAAATTATTGAGATATTTAGTTTGATTATTGATGCATATATATGTGAATTGACGCGATGGATGCTCAGGTGAGTTTATTTATTTTTCAGCTGAGTTATTTATATGAATTGCATTGACAGTTCTTAACCTGCACCGAGGTGATAGTGCTTATATTGTTATTCACCACACCGCACGCTCGTCTTGGATCCAAGTAGGTGGATGTTGTACAGACCATGTGAGGGTTCCGACATGCTAGTTGTACAGATCACTAGATGTGATTCCAAATAGTGGGTGACCTTAGTTATGCGCGCCGATGATTGATGAGAGAAGCACTAGAGCGTATTCATACACCTGTCATCGTACAGACTACTATATGTAGTTCCGAGTGACGTGCAGAGTTGAACCGTACAGGTCACCGAGGTGACTCCGGTTAGATTGGGTTGAGCCTTAGAATCAGCCGTACAGGACCATTGTAGGGTCTCCGGTTGATTTATTATTTCACCTGATTGTCATTGATGCATTCTGATTATATTTGGGCATGGCATATCATTTCTGAGATGTTATGATGATGGACATGAGCCGAGTCTTGATGTTGCATATATATATATATATGTTTATATACTATTTTTCTGGGAAAGTATACAGGTTTTACGGTGAGGGGTTAGAATTGTTTTTGGTGAAAGATTTTTTTGAAAAACTTTGTTTTACTGACCCACTCAATTTTGTTTTTCGCCCCTCCAAGTTCAAGTTAGCAGAGCTTTGGTAGCTACGAGGAACCCAACGACGTTCTGACAGAATTCACAAAAGTAGGACTCACCCTCGAGGGTTTCCATTTTAGTAATTATATTTTAAAAGCTTCCGAACTGTGTAAATGGTTACGTCACTCTCACGTGACGGCCAGCATGCCCTCCTTCGGGACGGGGTGTGTCAGTCAAACAAACGCTCGTTTGTTTTTATTTCTGCCGAAAATATTCCAAATGCAAAGAAAATAGAAAAACTGTGTGCTTTTGACAGAGAATAAACTTTTGATCTTTTTAGCACTCATTCATATGGTCCTAGTAGTGCATTATACATATTCATTTGCTGAAGTTCTGCTAAGTTCAAACTCAGGCTCGTTTGTATGCACTTGAAATAAAAAAACTTTGTACCTTTGATGCCCAATAAACTTCTAATATTTTAAGTACTCATTCTAATATTCTTTGTAGCACATTATTTGTGTTTATTTTCTTATGTTCGGACAGGTGTCAAATACACACTCATTTCCTTTTATTTATGCCGAAAACAGTTCAAATGCACTCCGAATAGAAAAACAGTATGATTTTGACACCCAAAAGCTTTTGACATTTCGAGTACTCATTCTTATGGTCTTAGTAATGCATTACTTGTGTTTGTTTGCTTAAGTTCTATTGGTTGTGAAACGTACACTCATTTGGCTTTATTAATACCAAAAACAGTCCAAATGCACTCGAAATAGATAAACTGTGTACTTTTGGTGTTTTAAGCATTTATTCTTATGGTCCTAGTAGCTCATTATATGTGTTTCTTTTTTTAAGTTTTGATGGGTGTCAATCACACGCTCGTTTTTTTTCATGATTGTAAAAAACAGTCTAAATGCACTCCAAATAGTAAAACTATGTACTTTTGACACCCCATAAGTTTTTTATATTTTGAGTACTCATTCATATGGTCCTAGTAAGGCATTATGTGTTTATTTCCTTAAGTTTAAAAGGGTGTCAAGGGCACACTCGTTTGTTTTTATTTATGTCGAAAACAATCCAGATGCATTCCAAATAGAAAAACTGCCTACTTTTGACACCCATTAAGCTTTTGATCTTTTGAGTACTCATTCTTATGGTCCAAATCATAGTATATGTGTTTATTTGCTTAGGTTCCAATGGGTGTCCAACGTACGCTCATTTGTTTTTATTAATGCCAAAACAGTCAAAATACACTCCAAATAGAAAAACTATGTACTTTTGACACCCATTAAGCATTTGATCTTTTGAGTACTCATTCCTATGGTCCTAGTACCGCATTTTATCTTATTTGCTTCATTTCCAATGAGTGTCAAATGCACGCTCGTTTATTTTTATTCATGCCGAAAACAATCCAAATACACCCTAAATATAAAAATGATGCGAAAATTAACTAGCACACAAATTAAACCCTCTTTTTGACAATTGTAGTATAGATGTAAGTAGGGTATCGTTCTAGGCCGGGGATTAGGAGGGCTTGCTAAATCCTCTCAAAAACATAAAAACAAAGTTACAAATGTAAATAAAAGACTTTAAAAGTAAAGGGGGATTTGGATTTGATGAATTTAGAAACAAAACATAAACTTTGGAAAACAAAAGAAGTTTTAAAACGAATTTGGTTTAAATAAATGGATGGAAGGCTAGCTAAGGGGTTCTTCTCCACACATGTCTTGCTTGCATACAAAATGATTTCCAATTGCATTTCAATAACTTATTAATTCTCAATGCCCCAAGTTAATTAGGTACGCTTAAATTAACCCTCAGATTTTCCTACTTTTATTGAGTTGGATGATTGCATACGACAACCCAAAGCATTCTTCACAAGTTCCCTACATGAATTGCATAATAGAGATACAAGCAAGAATCATTAAGTTCTATGAAAATCATAAGCATTGACGAGGCATTCATAACTATGGAATACGCATGTTACTCTTGCCAAGAATTTACTTAACGCGATTGTGACTAGCAACCTTCACTACTTGTGAATATAAGTTCATGACAATTAGGTGAGACTCCCTTATATTCTAGCATCAAATTCATGCATGCAAACTAAGTGTCGACCCTCAATCAACATACACAAATTTAAACATTGAAAAACAAAGATAAACAAATTTAAACATTGAAAAACAAAGGAAAGAAAGCACCTAAACGTTCCAATGATCCATGTTGGATAGCAAGCGCGTCCAAGGACTTTTCTCCTTCTCTTTGCCGCAACAACAAGGTTGGAATGATGTTGAAGGGTTGGTTATTTGGAGGAATGGATGGGAAGGGGTTTAGATATGTAGGAAAGGCAAGGAAAGGGTTGAAGAATGGTTAATTTCTGGATGATTTGAATGAGGTTGCTGCCATGGTATTTATAGGAAGAGGATGGACATGTTTAATGCAAAAATCTGGTGGAATGAAGTAGGTAAGGCATGGCAAGGTGGAGAATTGTTGGTGAGGGTAGGTTTTGAGTCATCCACTCACATGTCATGGTGAGTTAAGCATTGCATCATCCACTCAAATGTCATAGTGAGATAGGCATTGCATCATCACTAAAAAATCTGGTGGAAGTGAAACAAAGGGAAGGCCACGGCATTGATGAATTTTATGGGGTATGCATGGTTTTGAGTGAAGTTTTGGCCAATCCTTCTAGAAATTTATCCCTTCTTGCAACTTGTATTTGTTTCACCAGATTTTTAGCATGTTCCTAGCCTCTTTTGTCTTCAAATTCGTCCATCCATCTTGCTCATATCATAAGTAATCCATTCCAAGCTCAAAACTGCTCCAAAATGCACCAAAATGCACTTTCTTGCTACCTTAACCCTTTGGACCTACAAACACACGAAAATGGCTTAAAGTACTAAAATAACTAAGAACTAATAACGTAAATGCAAGAAAACTAGTTAACTAAGTCGCATAAATATGCGTCTATCAAATTCCCCCACACTTAGCTTTTGCTAGTCCTCGAGCAAAATAAAACAAACAAAACATAACCTAACCTTCCAACATTTGCTACAGGGATTTCCAACGATACATAACATGCCAAAGATCATTATTCCCATAGATTTTAGTCATCCCTACTCTTGAGCATATACTTAATCATAGTTACCATTCACTAGCTCACATTTAATCGTTTAAAACAACATTATGGACGTAGTAACATGCCTTAGAGAATCCACTCAATTCCTTACTGTATACACTCTTGTTTTCACACAGATTTTCTAACTACACTCCCTATACTAAGTATATGTGAGAAGATTGATGTAAACATGGAAACGAACACTCACACATGTTATAAAAGAAGCAATTTTCTGGAATGATTAAGCATTTATAGATATGATCTCATGAATGGAACGCTACTACTTAGATGCGAGAACCAGGGACACCATATGCTCAAACCAATCCCAAACTCCACATATTGAAATACATAACACTCAAGATAGAAGTTAAGGGTTGTAACGGGGCTTAAGGAGTGGTTAACAAAGAAAGGATAGGGAAAACAAACGTTCTTCAAGCATTAGTAAGCAAAGTAGTAAAATTGAGACTTAGAATTCACTTAGATTGCAGAAATTAACTTTAAAACACAAGGGGAAGATTTAAACAACTTCTTAGGGCCGAATTCATTGTTTTGGACCCTTATTTCAACAAACAATATTTTGGAACTTTTTTTTTTTTTTTTTTTTTTTTTTTTTACTCGTGCCTATGGCACACAAACTCACATGATAAACACTTCCCCCACACTTATTTTCTGCCCACATTAATCAAAAGGAATTCAATTTGAATCATGCTTACTATACTTTAAGAACGAGGGTATGGATAGTCCTAATCTAAGCTAGGTGAGGATGCTGTGGGTTAACAAAGAAAAGGCTAAACAAGGTTCAATGGGGTTAAACTTAAACACATAATGAAATAAGATACATGACAATTTGGCTTTGGTGGTGGTCACTACACAACTTCATCTTGAATATGTGTTATGCAAATCAATAGCATGCTTTGAATGAAATGGGCATGAGTTCTAGCATTTGGAACTACATGATGAAACGCCTTCTAAGTAGTAACCAATCAAAGAATAATGAGATCATGCAACGACTTTAGAAGACAACAAATGCACAGATTATTAACTCTCCAAAGAACGTTAAAAGCTCAAGTCTCTCAGGGTTGTAGCGTTAGTTTGAGTTTCTTCCTTCAAGCATGTTACAAAAACTAATTTTTCTTTTGATTACATGTGAATTCATGAACTATAATTACAACTAAGCATAAACCAAAGAGCATGTCAAATTTTCATCCATGTTTGTAACTTACTTCAACAGTTATGCAATTACAAACCGAATCCTCATTATTGTGTTGGAAGGTACCCTAAGACGCAAACAAACACACAAAAACAACCCTTTTTGTTTTTTGGTTTTTTTTTTTTTTTTTTTTTTTTTTTAAACAAATTTTTCAAATTTTTATGTGATTTTCGGATTTTTACTTCAAAACACACTAAAACACATCAAAACAACTTAAAAACAACAAGGAACAAGTCTTTAAGTTAAGGGTGATAAAATCCCACGAATTTGCATCAAAAACACTTAGTTACCCCCCCCCCACACTTAAATCAAACTTTGTCCTCAATGTTTCAAGCATAAAATCACACTAAACAAAAAGAAACACACAAACAGCAACTAAAACAACTAAATAGGCAGATTAGAAAGATTCAACAAAGAGAAGGGTTTAGGAGTGCAAATCTGGAATTGGAGTGATTCCTCGAGCTTCCTTTGTTGAATTGCATGGGTTGCCTCCCAAGTAGCGCTTGCTTTAACGTCGTACAGCCGGACGAAGCTCACAATCATGCCCCATGAGTGCCCACAACATGGAGTGGGTTTTCATCCTCTAACTCTATGAATGGAAGCGGATAGTAATTCTCCTTGATTGGGCCATTGAGCATCCTACAATCCATGTGAATTCTCCCACCATCCGGGATATGCTTGGGTACCTGCACCCAAGTAGGGAACCTCCTCTTAATTTTAATAGGAATTGGATTTGGACTAGGTGCCTTACCTTGGTGCTGTGATGAAGTGGCAGCAACATGAACTTTCTTCCCCTTGGTGCCTTTGGCCAAATTGGACATTTTGAGGGCAGTGGCCGTGTGGTCCTTATGCTCCACTCCAATTCCCTCATCTTGCATGGTTCTTGAAGCAACCTTAGGGGCTGAATGGTCCGTCCCTATCTTTTCTATTGTATCAATAACACAACAAGAACGAACAACGTTAGGAGTCTCAATGGATTCAGAAATTTTAAAACAAATCATATCACCACCAAATGCCATAGTTACTTCTCCTTTGGCTACATCAATCTTGGTTTGAGCCGTTTTCATGAAAGGTCGTCCAAGGAGAATGGGCAATGAAGGAGCATGATCTGATTCATCCATTTCAAGAACATAGAAATCCGCCAGAAAGATCAAATGGTTAACCTGCACCAAAACATCTTCCACAACTCCCTTTGGATAGGCATTAGATCTATCGGCCAATTGTATGATTACACCATCATTTTTCAACACTCCTAGATTCATAGATGCATAAACGGAGTATGGCATAACATTTATAGATGCACCTAAGTCTAACATGGCAGATTTGAACCTAGTATTACCAATGACACAAGGAATGGTGAAACTACCCGGATCTTTGCATTTAGGAGGTAGTTTACGTTGTATTATGGCAGACACATTCTCACTAACCTGTACCACTTCTTTCTCTCGAAAACGTTTCCTTGTTGTACAAAGCTTCTTTAAACACTTGGCGTATTTCGGGATTTGCTTGATTGCATCCAAAAGGGGTATATTGACTTGAACTTTCCTAAATGTCTCTAGAACATCTTTTTCCTCCTCTTCTTTCTTGGATTGCAAAAACCTGCCAGGAAAGGGCACATTTAGTGGAAAGGAACTAGAAGAATTCAAATTTGGACTTACCTTGACGGGTTGAGATGGTTTAGGGGCATGTTGTGGTTGTGGCAAGGGTGGTTCTACCCTTGCCGTGGGTTGGGCTCCATGTTTTTCTTCTTGCAGCAGATTTTCATCCTCTATTTGACTTGATTTTGATGAGTTTGGATCAGCCCCAACTTGCCTACCACTTCTCAATGTGATGGCCTTGGCGGTTTCAAATCCTCCTTTTGGATTAACGATGGTTGAACTAGGCAATCTGCCTTGCTCACGAAACTGTCCCATAAACTCAGCAATTTGTCCCACTTGCTTCTCCAACTCATCCACCTTCTTGTCCCTAGTTTGCATGCTCTGCGCCATAGAAGTTAGTAAATTCAAAATCTGATCATTATCACTAGAAGTACCTGACTTTTGGGCAGGTTGTGCTTGGGGTTGAGTTGGTGCAAACGGCTTTTGATAGAAACCCGGGGGTTGTTGCCTAAATCCGCTTTGTTGTTGGCCTTGTTGGGGTTCTCGCCATTTGAAATTTGGATGATCACGCCAACCAGGATTGTAAGTATTGGAAAAGGGGTCATTCCTTGGTTGGTATTGGTTGCCAAATCCCACGGCATTGAGGGTCTCCCACCCTCCATTTTCTATCAACTGTGGGCACTTGTCCGTAAGGTGGCCTTGCATGGAAAACACGCCACAAGCTATCACGTTTTTCACTTTTGGACCTTCCACTACCTGAGAAAGCAAAGTAGTAAGGTTAGCCATTTGATTTTGAAGTTCGGTTATGGCACTTACTTCATTGACTTGATGTGGTCGTGGGTTATTCCTTTGTCCAACGCCTTCGTATTGTTGAGCATTCAACGCACGGTTGGAAATTAAAGTCTTTGCTGCCGTGGGGGTCTTGTCCACCAAGGCTCCTCCTGCCGAGGCATCTAGCATTTGACGTTCGATAGGTAGTAGCCCCTCGTAGAAGTATTGCAAAAGAAGTTCCTCCTTCATCTGATGCTGTGGACAAGAAGCAACAAGAGATTTAAAACGTTCATAATAAGTAGGAAAAGATTCACCTTCCTCTTGTTGAATTCCACTTATCCTTTTCCGTAGGAGGATGACTCGAGAAGTTGGGAAAAACTTCTCCAAGAAGGCCCGTTTCATGCTTTCCCATGATGTGACGGTTCCGGGCGCCAATTCGTACAACCAATCCTTCGCCTTTTCCAAGAGAGAAAAAGGGAAGGCTTTCATCTTCAAAATACTCCCATCGACATTGACGGGGGTCATGCTCGAACACACCACCTCAAATTCTTTCAAGTGTTTGTTAGGATCTTCCATGGACAACCCATGGTACTTCGGAATGTGGTGTAACAAGCTTGACTTCAATTCAAATTCATCTGTCTTTCCTCGGGCTGCTGCGGGGTATTGGATGCATAGAGGCGCAGCATTGTCCAATCCCGAGGCTGAAAGTTCTTTGATTGTTCGATTGTCCACTTCCATGTCTTTTTCTGTCTCCTCCTTTTCTTCAAATTCGGATTCAGAACTAGAACTAGGTGGACTAGGTTCTGGTACTTTCCTTTTCCTTCTCAAAGTTCGTTCAAAATTGTCGTCAAACTCCGATATATGTGCACGAACTGGTTGAGAACTACGAGTCATAAACTAGTACCTGAAATAACAAAATCAAATAAAATTAAAACTAAAATTAAAACACACAAAAAAGAAATAAAAAGAAACAATGGGGATTTAGCAAAGTTGCTAATCCCCGGCAACGGCGCCAAAAAACTGTGTGCTTTTGACACCCAATAAGCATATGATCTTTTGAGTGCTCATTCATATGGTCCTAGTATCGCATTTTATGTGTTAATTTTCTTCAGTTCCAATGAGTGTCAAACGCGCGCTCGTTTGTTTTTATTCATGCCAAAAACAGTCTAAATGCACCCTAAATAGAAAAATTATGTGCTTTTGACACCCATTAAACTTTTGATCATTTGATTATTCATTATTATGGTACAAGTAGTGCATTATATGTGTTTATTTACTTAAGGTCCAATGGGTGTCCAATGCTCGCTCGTTTATTTTTATTAATGTCGAAAACAGTCCAAATGCATCTAAAATAGAAAAACTGTGTGCTGTTGACACCCAATAAACTTTTGATGTTTTGAGTACATATTCTGATGGTCCAAGTAGCGCATTATATGTGTCTATTTTGTTAAGTTTCAATGGGTGCCAAACGCATGCTCATTTGGTTTTATTAATGTCGAAAACAATCCAAATGCACTCCCAATAGAAAAACTCTGTGCTTTTAACACCTAATAAGTTTTTCATCTTTTGAGTAGTCATTCTTATGATCCTAGTAGTGCATTATATATGTTTATTTGCTTCAGTTCCAATGGAGCTCAAATGCACGCTCATTTGTTTTTGTTAATGATGAAAATAGCCCAAGTGTACCAGAAATAGAAAAATTGTGTGCTTTTGACACCCAACAAAATTTTGATCTTTTGAGTACCTATTCTTATGGTCCAAGTACCATAGTATATGTTTGTATTTACTTAAGTTTCATTTGGTGCAAACGCATGCTCGTTTGTTTTTATTCTTGTTAAAAACAGTCCAAATGCACTCCAAATGGAAAAATTGTATGGTTTTCACACCTAACAAGCTTTTGATTTTTTGAGTACCCAGTCTTATAGTCTTAGTAGCGCATTCCATGTGTTGTATGGTTTTCACACCTAACAAGCTTTTGATCTTTTGAGTACTCAGTGTGACAGCCCGTCCCTAATTTTAAGAATTTTTAAAGTTTTAATAAAGGATTTTACAAAAATGCCCTTTGAGGCACGCACATCATTCGAGGTTAATCGTCATGTATTGCCATCTAAGATTTGTTTTCTTGACATATCCTCGTAGTACTCGTCGTTACGGACGCGTGGGCGCAGACGGTTCGTGATTTGGAGTTATATCGAAGAAGTTATTAACGTTTGAAATTTGGGATTTTAAGGAATTATAATTTTAGTAAAATATAGAAATTCTTTTATGAAAATGGACGGCCTAGATTTAATGATGAATGAAATGGACGGCTGGGATGAGGGAAAGGTTTTTGGTGTGTGTATATGTGTGAGAAGAAGAAAAAGAAATCAGAAAGAAAGAGAGATTGGGCAAAACTGCCCAATCGGAGAAGAAGGAGGAGAGGCGAATCAGAAGAAGAGAGAGGGAGAAGCTGACCAACCAGAGGAAGGAAAGGAGGGAAAGGAGGGAGAGTGATGAACGGGGGAACAGGAGGAACGGGTCTTTCTTGACCCTTGCGGCCCGCGCGACCCATGCCTTCTAATCGGCGGGTTCTCGCCGTTTTTGTCCAATTTTCCAACGAATTGAATCAAGGTACCACTCCCAATCACCATCGCCTTCCCTCTTCACGTTTCACCCCAAGAATCATTGAATTTCATGGTGATTTCGCGAAGAACACCCCTACGGGTGCTACGACTTTCTTGCCTAAATTCTTCAAATTTTGAAATGTTTTCTTTCAATTACTAACACCATTAGCATTCATTTAGGACCTAGAACAAAGCCCAAGAGGTAGTAGAGGCATTGGAACAAGTTTGAAGGTCGAATTGGAAACACCCAATTCTAGGGTTCTTCACGGTTTTGGTGAAATTGAAGCACTTCCAAGCCAAATTGGCTTTGGCCGCAGGTATGAAAGTTGTTCTACTCATTGAGATATTCAAATCTGCAAATTTTGGTAATTTTTGGAAATAGTTGAATTTTCCGGCTAGCCGGGGCGGCCCACGCGGCGGCGCGTGGCCAATGGCCCGCCAAGGTCATTATTAGCATGTGTTTGATGTTCTAGGTTCAGTTTTGATAATTGTTGGACGTAAATTGAATAATTGAACCTAAGTTGGTTACGATTCGTGGTTAGGTGAAAATGTGAATTGACGATCCGACCGTTGGATCGTCACCAAACTTTGATACGTTGTAATACGTAATATTTGAGGATTATAGGAACTTACGGATTGGGAATCCGATTTACGGATCTTCTGGAATTGGAGTTGTAAGTTCATAAAATAGAATGTTAGCCGTCACTTAGTTTTGGAAATTGACGGAGATCCGACCGTTGGATGGTAATAAAATTTTAGGATGTTGTCCTAGAGGTATATTGTGGACCTCTAGAAGTTACGGATTTGAAATCTGAGTTGCAGATCATCTGGATTGAACTACGTAGTGACGTGTCTTATATAAGTTATGTATTCTATCGGCAGGATTTCTGAGGTTGGGTTTGATTATTGTCCTAGGCACTGATCGTCATGACGCCTTGATGTACGGTGCTAGGGAGTTGTTGGGCGAACTCCAGGTGAGTGGGCAGTTTTGTTTTCGTATTACCTATATACTACTGTTTTTCACAGAAAATGCGTTTATATGAAAATGTGATTTAAATTGCCATGCATTCAATTGTTGAAGTATTTGAATTTGATAATTGATGCATATATATATGTGAATTGACGCGGTGGACGCACATGTGAGTTTTATTATCATCCAGATGAATTATTTTATATGAATTGCATTGAAAGCTCATAACCTGCCCCTAGGTGTTAGTGCTTATATTATTTTCACCACACCGCACGCTCGCCTTGGATCCAAGTAGGTGGATGTCGTACAGACCATGTGAGGGTTCCGACATGCCAGTTGTACAGACCATTAGAGGGGTTCTGACTGGTGGGTGACCTTAGATATGCGCGCTGATGATTGATGTGAGAAGCACTAGAGCGTATTTATACACCTGTCATCGTACAGACTACCTTATGTAGTTCCGAGTGACGTGCAGAGTTATACCGTACAGGTCACCGAGGTGACTCCGGTTAGATTGGATGTTGAGCTTTAGAATCAGCCGTACAGGACCACTGTAGGGTCTCTGGTTGACTTATTATTTCACCTGATTGATATTGATGCTTTCTGATTATGTTTTTGACACTTGGCATGGCATGTTTTTCTGAAAAGTATTGAAGGATTGTGATTGAGATTTTTGCTTATATATATGTATATATATATATATGCTATTTTCTGGGAAAGTATACAGGTTTTACGGTGAGGGGTTAGAAATGTTTTAAATGAAAAGTTTTCGACAAACTTTGTTTTACTGACCTACTCAATTTTGTTTTGCACCCCTCCAGGTCCTAAATAGCAGAGCTTTGGTGACCACGAGGAATCCCACAGTGTTCTGACAGAATTCACAAAAGTAGGACTCACCCTCGGGTGGGTCATCTTAGAAATTGTAATTTTTTTTTTTAAGCTTCCGAACTGTGTAAATGGTTACGTCACTCTCACGTGACGCCCAGCATGCCCTCCTTCGGGATGGGGTGTGTCACTCAGTCTTATAGTCCTAGTAGCGCATGTTCTAATGGCTATGAAATGCACGCTCACTTGTTTTTATTAATGCCGAAAATAGTCCAAATGCAATCCAAATAGAAAATTCTGCACTTTTGACACCCGATAAGATTTTGATCTTTTGAGTACTCATTTGTATGGTCCTAGTAGCGCATTATATGTGTTTATTTTCTTAAGTTCCATTGGATGTCAAATGCATGCTCGTTTGTTTTTTTTTTAATCTCGAAAACAATCTAAATGCACTCTAAATACAGAAACTGTATGCTTTGACACGCTGCTTTTGATTTTTTGGGCACTCATTCTTATAGTCCTAGTAGCACATTATATGTGTTTATTTTCTTAAGTTCCAATGGGCATCAATGTCACAGCCCGTCCCTGATTTTACGAAAATGCACTAGAGGTGAAGGGTTTTGTGATGCGAAAATTAACTTAACACACAAATTTAACCCTCTTTTGACAATTGTAGTACAAGTATAAGTAGGGATCGTTCTGGACAGGGGATTATGAGGGCTTGCTAATAACCTCAAAACTAGCTCAAAAACATAAAACTAAATTTAAAAACACTTAACAAGACTCGCAAGACTCAAAGAAAACTTAAAATACTCAAAACAGCTTAAAACAACCAAATAAACTTAAACTAGACACTAGGAATGACTTTGGATGAAAATTGGCTTTTACTTGAATCAAAACACTTAAGAAAGCAAACTAAAACAAATTTGAAACACTTTGAAACAAGAAACTAAAAGGGGGGTTTTGATTTGGATGAAGTTGAAACAAACAAACAAGTATGAAAAGCTAGACAGATTGTAAAACAAATTTGAGAAATAAGATGATGGATGGGATAGCTAGAGGCTTTTTCTCCACACATGATATGTATGCAAACAACTCGATTTCTAGTTACTACTTCATTGAATTATGAATGACAATGCTCCAAATTAACCGTGACATCATTAGTTAACTCTTAGATTTTCCTTGTTTTATTGGATTGGATGACATCATTCGACAACCCAAAGCATTCTTCAAAAGTTCCCTACATGACATCATAATAGAGATACAATCAAAGATCATTACGTTTAATGAAAATCATAAGCATTGACAAAGCACTTGCAACTATGACATCATGTCACTCATGCTAGGAATTGAACTTAACGCGATCGTTTATAAGCGACCTCCACTACTTATGAATATAAGTTTGTAACGATTATGTGAAACTTTCTTATATTCTAGCATCGGATTTATGCATGCCAATTAAGTGTCGACCCTTAATCAACAAATACAAATAAGTTATCAATCAAATAGTTAAGCCAATTGCATTTATGATTCAAGAGTTCATAACTGGAATTTATCAAATTATATTGCACACATAGTCATGGCTTTGAAATCACCCCTAGCCAAGAGGGGTTTAGCCACTCATATTTACAACAAAACGACACGAAATGAATTTAAACATTAGAAACAAAAGAAAGAAAACACCTAAACACTTCATCGATCCAAGTTGGACAGCAAGCACGTCCAAGCACTTTCCTTCCCTTCATTTGCTACGGCACAAGGTGTTGGTGAATGTTTGAAGGTTTGTTTGTATGGAGGAATGGATGTGTTTAGATGAAGGTTGTATTGAAATGGGGATGAATGATCAAGCAAAAACTAAACTATATGGCTGCCACACACACTTTCTTTTATAGAGGAAGTGCACGGAAATGGAGGGAAATTGGTGGTTTGTGCAATGATTCAAGGGTGAAAATGAAGTAATGATGCAAAGCATGAGGGGTAAATTGGAGTGGTGTTGCAGCAATGAGTGCATTGAGTGGTGTTTGGAATGATTCAAAGGTGAAAATGAAGTGATGATGCAAAGCATGAGGGGTAAAATGGAGTGGTGTTGCAGCTAGGGAACATGAATGATTATGCACATGGTAGAGAAAGGAAAAGGAGGTGGAATGGTGCAGAAATGAGTCAAAGGTGTAGCAGGACTCATGATGCATGACATGGGATTCCAAATGTGGTGGATGGTGCATCAATGAGTGCATGTAGTGGAGGTAAAAGTTGTATGAAATCTGATGGGTGAAGGGGACAAGAAATGTGCAGCAATTGGGTGTAATGATTCAATGTTTTGATACATGAAATTAGAAATAATGAAGGAGGCAAGGGTGGTGCATGGGATGGGTGGATAATGAGTGTAATGGTACATGAAATGAGTGCAAGAAATCTGGTGCATGAATGGGACAAGGGTGATTATGCATGGCATGGGTGAAAAGGTGAGTAAGTGGTGAATCAATGAGTGCAAGGAAGTGAAAGGATATTGTGCACATGGTAGACAAAGGAAAGGAAATGGAATGGTGTAGCAAATGAGTGCAAGGAGGGAACATGGATGAATGTGCACATCGTGGAGTGATTTATGGTAGAAAATAGGAAATGAATGGCTCTCTTGCACGGCAAGGAAGAAAAATGGTGAAGGATGGTATGGCTTGGACTTTTAGGGCAGGTTTAGGACTTGTAGAATATGTGATGAAATATCCCAAAGTATTTAGGAACCCTTCGTGTGACTAAATCTTTGGAAATTTAGGATTAGGAAAGGTAATGACAAGATAAGGCAAGTTTGACTAGTCTTTCCTCATTCTTAATGGTTTCCTTGTCTTCCTTGGTCCTCAATTTATTTTCTTCCTTTCCTTGGCACATTCCTAGCTTCTTTAGATCTTTAATTTCATCCAACCACTTTGCTCCATGCATGTGATATCCATTCCGTGCCCAAAACTGCTCCAAAAGGCACCAAAATGCACTTCTTTGCCTTTTTAACCCTTTGTACCTACAACCACACGAAAATGGCTTGAAATACTAAATCAACTAAGAAACAACAACATAAATGCACAAGAACAAGCTAACTAAGTCGCATAAATATGCTCCTATCATTTTTTTACTTTTGTTGACCAATGTATAGTGAGAAGTACGAAATTATTTCAGCGTATTCCTGAAGTACTCGACAATACGAATAGGAGGATTTGGAGTTACGGTCAAAGTTTTACGGAACTCTAACCTGAGAAGTACTTTTACTTTGATTAATATATATATATATATATATATAAGTATTATTATTTTATTAGTTGTTATTAGAATTAGAAATGGGAAAAGAAAGAGGAAGGCATCGGAAGGAAAGGAAACAGAGGAAAAAGAGAAAAAGAGAGATTGGGCAAAGCTGCCCAATCGGAGAAGAAGAAGAAGAGGCCGAATGGGGAGAGGAGAGAGAATGCTAATTGGCCAACCAGAAGAAGGAAAGGAGGGATAGGAGGAAGAAGGAAAAACAGGGGATCGGTCGGGTCCATTTGGTCCGCGCGGCCGCTCCCGCAAGGCTATTTTCCAACGATTTTCTGTCCAAATTTCTGGTCTTCTTCAATGATTTTCCAACAATTTTCCGTTCCCGCTCCCAAGACGTGGTGGAGGCGTCGGAACAAGTTTGGGGGTCGAATTGAAGAACACCCAATTTTAGGGTTTCGCACGGTTTGAGCAAATTGGAGCCTTTCTAGGCCAAATTGGCCTTGGCCTCAGGCGCCAATTGTCATGACGCCTTGATGTGTGGTGCTAGGGAGTTGTAGGGCAAACTCCGAATGAGTGGGTAGTTATTTTCAGTATATATATATAGTTGACGTTTTTCCTAGAAAACGTATTTAAAGGAAATGTGATCTAAATGCTATGCTATGCCAATGCCTTTATGTTTTGAATATGCATTTCATGGTTGCATATATATATACATGTGGTGCTATGGAGGCACAAGTAAGTTCAGGTAAGTCATGTTTGGTTATGTGAATCATCGATGATATGAAATGTGATATGTGATTGAGTAATGTTGAGCTCATAAAACTGCACCTAGGGTGATTATGATTTAGCCAAAGAGAGTTGGCACAGGCCTGTATATTATGTAACCTCCTACACTATATGCTCACATTGGATCCAATTTAGGTGCACAATCTTGTCGTATAGACCACTATAAGTGGTTCCGACTCGTAAGTGACTAGCGATTTATTGCACAGCTAGCATGAGGGCGTAGCATTGAGCATAACTATATTACACCCAACCTTGTCGTACAGATCATTTAAGTGGTTCCGACTTATGTGCAGTATATTGCCATATAGGTCATTTAGTGACTCCGGCTAGGTTGACTTTTGAGCTATGAATTCAGTTGTACAGACTACCATAGGGGTTCCGGCTAACATATCATATTTCTATGAAATCATTCTTACCTAGATTGTTTACTCTGTTATATCTTGGCATGGCATGCATAAGTTTATGATTATGTGAAGTATGAATTGATTTGATACGAATTCATATATATATTTATGTATATGCACTATTTTCTGGGAAAGTAACCATATACTTGTTTTATGGCAAGGGGTTAGTATATTCAAAGGAAAATAAGGTTTTCATATAAATGTATTTTACTGACCCACTCAACTTTGTTTTTTTTTCACCCCTTCAGGTCTTAGGTAACAGAGTTTGTTGGCCACGAGGAATCCAACGGTGTTCTAACAAAATCCGAAAAAAATAGGATTCCCCTTCGGGTGTTGTATTTTAGTAATTGTCCTACTCGACTGCAACTAGACGTTCTTTTACTCTGAATGTATATTTATACTCTGAGTTTAGTACTAGCATCATTTCTTAGCTAGTATTGCTAGTGTTTCGGCTTTTAATTATTCGTAATTCTTTTATCTTTTTAGCTTCCGCAATGTGCAAAATGGTTACGTCACTCGCAAGTGACGGCCAGCATGCGTTCCTTCGGGATGGGGTGTGTCAGTTGGTATCAGAGCTTAGGTTGCAGTCCTATATATCTTGAGAATTTCCTAGTGTCTTCTGTCATAACTATACCGCCTCATAGAGAGCCACATCGTTCAGATGAGCTTAATTTCCCTGATATAGCTTAGTTAAGGGAAGCTATTGCTAATGTGATTCAGTCTATTACCCAAAGGATTCCTCTTGAGACTGTGTATAAATTGAAGCTGAATCATTAAATGGAAAATGAAGGACTCGAGGGAGCATAGCGTTGGCTTAATCATTTGGAAAAGACATTCTACGTTATGTAAAGTCAAGGGAGTCTTCTTGTTGGAAAGGTGGATTGAGACAACTACTTGGTTTCTAAGTACTGAATCTGCATCCTGGTAAGGACAGAAGGTTTATCAATTGATGCCAGAGAATTGTTTAAAGAATTGTTAAGAAAAGATTTACTCCTCTGGCATATATGCATGGTAAGAAACAAGAGTTTACAAATTTGAGACAAGGAAAAGTGACGACGAATGAGCATTATAGAAGGTTTATTGACTTGTCTCGTTACCATTCAGATGTTGCTGCTAATCCAGTTGAGATGTTACGTCATTTTAAGTTAGGTAATAAGAAGAAGTGGCGTTCTTTGGCGACCACTAACCATTGTGCTTCTTACCAGGACTTTTATGAGATATTGTTAGAGGTTAAAGAGAATATGTTCAGCGATAGTGATGAAGAAGAGGAAAAGAATGGGAATCAGAGGAAACATGACCAAGGTAAAGGTCAGTCATGTCAATGACCTCGAAAAACTCAGAGCTTCAAAAGAAGTGAAGCTAATTTTAGTTCTTCTAGTAGAAGTATTAGTACTATTGGTCAGATGCGAGGTGGTAGATTTACCGGAGATCCTAGATTTCAGAGGCGAAGTGACTTTGGTAGAGGAAATGTACCTTTATGTCGTAAGCACAATAGTATACACTTTGGAGAGTGTAGGCGAGACAGCAGAGGATGCTTTACATGTGGACAAATGGGACATAGAGCTGCAAGATACTCAGAATCTTTCGGGCTTAATCATGGGCACGTTAAACATTCTTGGTCACTTTGCTAGAGTTTTAATTGATTATGATGTAGAAATTTTATGTTATTGACGATGTTGCCAAAGAAAGTAGTGAATGAGCATGATCGAGAAGTGTATATGTTTTTCCCATGAGAGGCAAGATGGTAATATTGTACCCTCGGGAATTGTTACTTACTTATCAAGACAACAGTGAGTTATTA
This sequence comes from Malus x robusta, assembly GCA_963082935.1. Lineage (NCBI taxonomy): Eukaryota > Viridiplantae > Streptophyta > Magnoliopsida > Rosales > Rosaceae > Malus > Malus x robusta. The sequence continues at coordinate 15,665,150 of OY720328.1, forward strand.
GTATTGCGGGCTGCAGACCGTAATATTAATAACTTATTCGTTGGATTTGTTAAGCAAGTAAACATGTAGTTCATTCTATGCTAGTATTGTGCTTATTCAGGGTGTCCAGTGATGGTGGATTTCGATGCTATTCTAAGCACATACTGGTTGTATTATGAACGTGCCAATATAGATTGCTACGAGAAATCAGTTACTTTCCATCGTCTTGGATTACCAGAGGTTATTTTTGTGGGTGAGAAAAGTGGAGTGAGGCATGCCGTTATTTCTACTGTGAGAGCAAAAAGGTTGTTATCGAAAGGCTGTCACGGATACCTAGCTCAGGTGGTGTTGAAAGATCGTACTCCTAGTAGAGTGGAGGACATACGAGTGGTTAGGCATTTTTCCATATGTGTTTCTGGATGTTTTACCTGGATTATCTCCAGACAGAGATGTGGAGTTCACTGTTGACTTAATTCCAGGTGCGGATTCTAAATCTTTCACCATTGCCATGCATTGATAAACTTTTTTTACCAGCTTAGAGATGCTGGTGTATTTTCGAAGATTGAATTAAGGTATGGATATTAACTGTTAAAGATCATCAATGAGGATGTCCCTATGATTCTTTTCAGGACTCGTTATGGTCATTACGAGTTTTTGGTAATGCCATTCAGATTGACGAATGTGCCTGCTGCTTTTATAAGTTTGATGAATCAAGTATTCCAGCAATACCTAGACAGGTTTGTTAGTGTTTTCATTGACGATATTCTGGCGTACTCTAAGACTAGAACAGAGCATGCTAGACATCTTAGGTTGGTGTTGCAAAGATTGAGGGAACATCAGTTCTATGCTAAGTTTAGCATATGCCAATTTTGGTTAAATCAAGTGGCATTTTTGGGACATGTGATATCCGCTCAAGGTATTCAAGTAGATCCTTAAAAAGTGACAGCTGGGGAGAATTGGGAACAACCTCAAACCGTCACTGAGGTACTAAGTTTTCTGGGTCTAGCCTACTACTATAGACGTTTGTGAAAGATTTTTCAGTCGTTGCTTTGCCATTGATGAGATTGACTTGGAATTAATAACTATCGTCTTTGCTTTGAGGTTATGGAGACACTATATTTATGGTGAGAAATACAAGATTTTTACGGATCACAAGATTCTCCAATATATTTATTCAGAAAAATCTTAATCTTCGGCAACGAAAGTGGATGGAGTTGCTTAGTGATTATGATTGCATGACCAAGGTGATCGTGCAAATGTTGTTGCTAATACACTTAGTACGAAGACTCCAGTGAGAATCAATGTTTGATATATTTGCCATGTTTCTGTTATTGCGGATTTGAGATCTACTGGAGTGAAGCTTAAGGTGAAAGAACGAGAAGAAGCTCTATTGGCTAATTTATAGGTCAAGCCAATTTTAGTGGATCATATACTTGATACCCAGAGGATTGATGAAGAAATTCAAGAATTAATCGAGGCAAGAAGCGACGGGAAAATGGAAGGACCTTAGAGTTAGAGAATCAGATGACATGCTTATACAAGAGAACAAGATGTATGTGCCTAATGATGTGGAATTAAGAAAGCAATTTTGGATGAAGCACATAATTCAGCTTATGCGATGCATCCTAGAGATACTAAAATGTATCGTACCATTCGACCATTTTATTTTTGGCAGGGTGTGAAAAGAGAAAATTTTGAATATGTTAGTAAGTGTGCCAATTGTCAACAAGTTAAAGCTAAAAGAAATAAGCCTTTTGGATTGATGCAGTCACTTCCTGTTCCATAGTGGAAATGGAAAAATATTGCTATGGATTTTGCGTACAAGTTTCCTCATATACAAAATGGTTATGATGGCATTTAGGTGTTAGTTGATCGGCTTACTAAGTCACCTCATTTTATTCCAGTGAGGGAGAAGTATTCTTTAAGCTGTTTAACTGGAATTGTTTATTTTAAAGGTTGTGAAGTATCATGGAGTTCCAATGAATATGGATAGCATTTCAGGAAACTCTTAGTCCGAGATAACTTCACAGTATTGTTTATCACCCTCAAATAGATGGACAGTCAGAGAGGACCAATCAGACTTCAAAGGACATGCTAAGATCTTCAGTATTGCGGTTTGGTGACGCTTGGCATAAGCGGTTGGATTTGATGGAGTTTACCTATATTAACAGCTATCATTCTAGCACCAGGATGGCACCATTTGAGACACTTTAAAGGAAAGCTTGTCGTATACCTTTGTGTTGGTCTAAAGTTGATGAAAGACATTAGTGGACGCTGAGGTAGTAGAGGAGACTACTCAGAATGTTCAAGTGATTAAAGCTATTATGAAAGTGGCCCAGGATTGATAGAAGAGCCTTGCCGATATACATGTGATACCTCCGAGGACCTTTGGAAATCAATCTGGATTTAACGTATGATGAAGAGCTAGTGACTATCTTGTATTGGAAAGATAATGTGCTGAGAAATAAGACAATGAGTTTGGTGAAAGTTTATAGAGGAATCTTTCAGTGTAAGAAGTTACTTGGAAGACAGAAGATCGGTTGATGAGAGAGATCTATCCCAGATTATTTTATGGTTATTGATGAATTGTAATTATTGTGTGAATTTCGAGGACGAAATTCTATAAAGTGGGTAGATTGTCACAGCCTGTCCCTGATTTTACGAAAATGCACTAGAGTGAAGGGTTTTTGAATTTCATTGACCAACATATAGTGAGAAGTATGAAATTATTTCAGCGTGTTCCTGAAGTACTTGACAATACGAACAGAAGAGGATTTGGAGTTACGGTTAAAGTTTTACGGAACTCTAACCTAAGAAGTACTTTTACTTTGGTTAATATATATATATATATAAGTATTATTATTTTATTAGTTGTTATTAGAATTAGAAATGGGAAAAGAAAGAGGAAGGCATCAGGAGGAAAGGAAACAGAGGAAAAAGAGAAAAAGAGAGATTGGGCAAAGCTGCCCAATCGGAGAAGAGGAAGAAGAGGCCGAATGGGGAGAGGAGAGAGGAAGTTGATTGGCCAACCAGAAGAAGGAAAGGAGGGAAAGGAGGAAGAAGGAAAAGCAGGGGATCGATCGGGTCCATTTGGCCCGCGTGGCGACCCGCTCCTGCAAGGCTATTTTCCGACGATTTTTCGTCCAAACTTCTGTTCTTCTTCAACCTCCCATCAACCCCAAACACCTGTAAGATATCCTAGCATCCTAATTGACCCAAAAATCAATGCGTTTCGTGGTGATTTCGCAAAGAACACCCACACAGGTGCCGTGAGACCTTTTCTCAAATCTACCAATTCTGAAGCAATTTCCTTCAATTACCACTACCATTAGACTCTCCTAGAACCCAGGAAAAAAGCCCAGGTAGTGGTGGAGGCGTCAGAGCAAATTTGGGGGTCGAATTGAAGAACACCCAATTCTAGGGTTTCACACAGGTTTGAGCAAATTAAAGCCTTTCTAGGCCAAATTGGCCTTGGCCTCAGGCGCCGATCGATATGACGCCTTGATGTGTGGTGCTAGGGAGTTGTAGGGCGAACTCCAGGAGAGTGGGCAATTATTTTCAGTATTTAAAGGAAATGTGATCTAAATGCTATGCTATGCCAATGCCTTTATATTTTGAATATGCATTTCATGGTTGCATATATATATTTATATATATATACATGTGGTGTTGTGGAGGCACATGTAAGTTTAGGTAAGTTATGTTTGGTTATGTGAAGCATCGATGATATTAAATTTGATATGTGATTGAGTAATGTTGAGCTCATAAAACTTCACCTAGGGTGATTCTGATTTAGCCAGAGAGAGTTGGCACAGGCCTATATATTATGTCACCTCCCGCACTATATGCTCACATTGGATCTAATTTAGGTGCACAGTCTTGTCATATAGACCACTATAAGTGGTTCCGACTCATAGGTGACTAGCGATTTATCGCACAGCTAGCATGAGGGCGTAGCAATTAGCATAACTATATTACACTCAACCTTGTCGTACAGACCATTTTAGTGGTTCCTACTTATGTGTAGTATATTTCCATATAGGTCATTGTAGTGACTCCGGCCAAGTTGACTTTTGAGCTATGAATTCAGCCGTACAGACTACCATAGGAGTTCCGGCTAACATATCATATTTCTACGAAATCATTCTTACCTGGATTGTTTACTCTGTTATATCTTGGCATGGCATGCATAAGTTTATGATTATGTGAAGTATGAATTGATTTGATACGCGTTCATATATACATTTATGGGAAAGTAACCATATACTTGTTTTATGGTGAGGGGTTAGTATATTCAAAGGAAAATAAGGTTTTCATATAAATGTATTTTACTGACCCACTCAACTCTGTTTTTTTCGCCCTTTCAGGTCTTAGGTAGCAAAGTTTGTTGGCCACGAGGAATCCAACGGTGTTCTAACAGAATCCGAAAAAAATAGGATTCCCTTTCGGGTGTTGTATTTTAGTAATTGTCCTACTCGAGTGCAGCTAGACGTTCTTTTTACTCTGAATGTGTATTTATACACTGAGTTCAGTACTAGCATCATTTCTTAGCTAGTATTGCTAGTGTTTCAGCTTTTAATTATTCGTAATTCTATTTATCTTTTTAGCTTCCGCACTGTGCAAAATGGTTACGTCACTCGCAAGTGACAGCCAGCATGCCCTCCTTCGGGATGGGGTGTGTCAATCAAATGCACGCTCATTTGTTTTTATTAATGTCGAAACTAGTCCAAATGTGCTCCAAAAAGAACAACTGTGTAACTTTGACAAGCAATAAGCATTTAATCTTTTCAGCACTCATTACTACGGTCCTAGTAGCACATTATATGGATTTATTTTCTTATGTTCCGATGGGTGTCAAACGCACACGCGCTCATTTATTTTTATTTATGCTGAAATAGTCCAAAATGCGCTACAAATATAAAAACTGTGTACTTTTACATCCAATAAACTTTTGATATTTGGAGGAATCATTGTTATGGTCCAAATAGTGCATTATATGTGTTTATTTGCTTAAGTTCCAGTGGGTGTCAAGCACAAGCTCTCTTTTTTCCCTATTAATGCCGAAATAGTCTAAATGCACTCACCCAAGAAAAATTGTATTCTTTTGACACCCAATAAAATTCGATCTCTTAAGCACTCATTCTTATGGTCCTAGTAGCGCATTACATGTGTTTATTTGCTTAAGTTCCAATGGTTGTGAAATGCACACTCGTTTGTTTTTATTAATGCCAAAACAATCCAAATGAAGTCTAAATAGAAAAACTTTTCATTTTGACATGCAATAAGCTTTTGATCTTTTGAGCATTCATTTTTATGGTCCTGGTAGAGCATTATATGCATTTATATGCCTAAATTTCAATGGGTATCAAATGCACAGTTGTTTGTTTTTATTTATGCCGAAAGAGCCCAAATGCACTCCAAATAAAAAAATTGGGTACTTTTGACACACAATACACTTTTAATCCTTTGAGTACACATTTTTATGGTCCTAGTAGCACAGTATATGTGTTGTTTTATTTTAGTTCCATTAGGTCTCAAACGCACGCTCGTTTGTTTTTATTAATACCGAAAATAGTCCAAATGCACTCGAAATAGAAATTTTTTGTACCTTTGACACCCAATAAGCTTTTTATCTCTTGAATACTCATTATTATGTCCCTTGTAGCAAATTATCTGTGTTTATTTTCTTAAGTTACAATAGGTGCCAAACGCACGCTCGTTTCTATTTATTTATGCCGAAAACAGTCCAAATGCACTTCAAATAGAAAAACCGTGTCCCTTTGACACCCAATAAGCTTTTGATCTTTCGATAACTCATTCTTATGGTCCTAGTAGTGCATTACATATGCTTTTTCGCAGTTCTAATGGTTGTGAAGCGTACGCTCGTTTGTTTTTATTAATGACGAAACCAATCCAAATGCACTCCAAATTGATAAACTGTGTACTTTTAATAGGCAATAAGCCTTTGGTCTTTTGAGCACTTATTCTTATGGTCCTAGTAGCCCATTATATGTGTTTATTTGCTTAAGTTTCAATGGGTGTCGATCACACGCTCGTTTGTTTTTATGAATGTCAAAAACAGTAAAAATGCACTGCAAATTGAAAATTTGTGTACTTTTGACACCCTATAATTTTTTATATTTCGATTACACATTCATATGGTCCTAGTACTGCATTATATGTGTTTATTTCCTTAAGTTCCAATGGTTGTCAAGCACACACTTGTTTGTTTAAATTTATGCTGAAAACAATCCAGATGCACACTAAACAGAAAAACTGTGTGCTTTTGGCACACAATAAGCTTTTGATCTTTTGAGTATTCATTCTTATGGTCCTAGTAGTGCATTATATGTGCTAATTTGCTTAAGTTTGGACGAGTGTCAAACGCACGCTTGTTTGTTTTTATTAATGCCAAAAACAGTCGAAATGCACTCCATATAGAAAAACAATGTACTTTTGACATGCAATAACTTTTAGTCTTTTGGCACTCATTTTTATAGTCTTAGTAGAATAGTTATGCGTTTATTTGTTTAAGTTCTAATAGTTGTCCAACGCACGCTCGTTTGTTTTTATTAATGCCGAGAACAGTCTAAATGCACTCCAAATAGAAAAACTGTGTGCTTTTAGCACCCAATAAGATTTTGATCTTTTGATTACTCATTCTTATGGCCCTAGTAGTGCATTATATGTGTTGATTTGCATCATTTCCAATTGGTCTCATATGGATGCTCGTTTATTTTTATTGAAGCTGAAAACAATCCAAATGCACTCCAAATAGAAAAATTGTGAGCTTTTGACACGCAATAAGCTTTTGATCTTTTGAGTACTCATTCTTATGGTCCATGTAGCACATTATACGTGTTTATTTGCTTAAGTTTTAACGAGTGTCAAACGCACGCTTGTTTGTTTTTATTAATACCGAAAACAGTCAAAATGCACTCCATATAGAAAAACAATGTACTTTTGACATGCAATAAGCTTTTAGTCTTTTTGGCACTCATTTTTATAGTCTTAGTAGAATAGTTATGTGTTTATTTGTTTAAGTTACAATGGGTGTCCAACGCACGCTCGTTTGTTTTTATTAATGCCGAGAACAGTCCAAATGCACTCCAAATAGAAAAACTGTGTGCTTTTGGCACCCAATAAGATTTTGATATTTTGATTAATCATTCTTATGGCCCTAGTAGCGCATTATATGTGTTGATTTTCATCAATTCCAATTGGTCTCATACACATGCTCGTTTGTTTTTATTGAAGCTGAAAACAATCTAAATGCACTCCCAAGAGAAAAACTGGGTACTTTTGACAGACAATAAACTTTTGATCTTTTGAGTACTCATTCTTATGGTCCAAGTAGCATAGTATATGTGTTTATTTGGTTAAGTTTTGATGGGTGTCAATAGTAAGCTCATTTGTTTTTATTTATGCCGAAAACATTCCAAATGCACTTGATATAGGTAAACTGTGTGTTTTTGATACCTAGTAAGCTTTTTCTTTTCAGTACTCATTCTTATTGTCCTAGTAGCACATTATATGTATTTATTTTCTTAAGTGCTAACAAGTGTCAAATGCATGCTCGCTTCTTTTTATTTATGCCGAAAACAGTCCAAATGCATTCCAATAGAAAAACTATGTGCTTTTGACACGAAATAAGCATTTGATCTTTCGAGTACTCATTCTTATGGTCCTAGTAGCACATTACATGTGTTTGTTTGCCTATGTTCTAATAGTTGTGAAGCATATGCTCATTTGTTTTTATTAGTGACGAAAACAGTCAAAATGCATTCCAAATAGATAAACTGTGTACTTTTGAGAAAAAAATAAGCTTTTGATCTTCTGAGCACTCATTCTTATGGTTTATGTGTTTATTTTCTTGAGCTCCAACGGGTGTCAAACACACGCTCGTTTGTTTTTATTAATGCCGAAAACCGTACAAATGCACTCCAAATAGGAAAATTGTGTGGTTTTGAAACCCAATAAGCTTTTGATCTTTTGATTACTCAATTTTATGGTCCTAGTAGCACATTGTATGTATTGTGTTTATTTTCTTATGTTCCAATGGCTATCAAACATACACTCTTTTATTTTTATTAATGCCGAAAACAATCGAAATTCACTCTAAATAGAAAAACTGTATGCTTTTGACACCCAATAAGCTTTTGATCTTTTGAGTACTCATTCTTATGGTCCAAGTAACGCATTATATTCTTTTATTTTCTTAAGTTCCAATGGGTCTCACACATTCGTTTGTTTTTATTAATGTCGAAAACAGCCCAATTGCACTCGAAATAGAAAAAATGTGTGCTTTTGACACCCAATAAGTTTTTGGTCTTTTGATTATTCATTCTTATGGTCCTAGTAGCACATTGTATGTGTTTATTTGCTTAATTTCTAATGGGTGTCAAACACACGCTCATTTTTTTATTATTATTAATGCTGAAACAATCCAAATGCACTCCAAATAGAAAAAATGTGTGCTTTTGACTCCCAATAAACTTTTAATCTTTAGAATACTCGTTCTTAACGTCAATGTGGTGCAGTATATGCATTTATTTCTTATGTTTCAATGGGTGTCAAACGAACGCTTACTTGTTTTTATTAATGTTGAAAACAGTTCAGATGCATTCCAAATAGAAAAATTGTGTCCTTTTGGACACCCGATAAGCTTTTGATATTTTGATTACTCATTCTTATAGTCCAAGTAGCACATTATATGTGTTTATTTGCTGAAGTTCCAATGGGTCTTAAACATAGGCTTGTTTATTTTTATTACTGCCGGAAACAATTCAAATGCACTCCAAATAGAAAAAATATGTGCTTTCTACACCCAATAAATTTTTAGTCTTTTTAATACTCATTATTATAGTCCAAGTAGCGCAGTATATGTGTTTATTTTATGAAGTTTCAATGGTTGTCAAACGCACGCTCATTTGTTTTTATTAATTCCAAAAACAGTCCAAATGCATTAAAAATGAAAAACTGTGTGTTTTTTACATCCAAGAAGCTTTTCATCTTTTGAGTACACATTCTAATGGTCCTAGTAGCACATTACATGTGTTTGTTTGCCTATGTTCTAACGGCTATTGATAGGATTTTTACTATTCATGTGAATGCAATAAAAACCTCCTATTTTACTTGCAAGAATCACAAGGTTATTGTAGTATAAACGGATTTCGCAAGGTCGTATCCACAGGGATTATTAAATAATTCGAAACTAATCAGATTCCATTTAGTTATTGTAAAGTAGAAATTGGGGTGATTGATTTTATAACCTAATTAAAATAAAAACGAATTTAATGAATTAAAAGTAAACAATCTGCAATATTAGGACTAGAGAGAAGAAAACAGTTTTTAGAAAATCAAATTAAGCAAGCACTAGGGTTCCACCATCACCTAGCAATCCTATGAATTTTTACCCACTACTTATGATCTATACATGCCAATTTGAAGGTTAGATTTTCCTAATTCATATTCTACTTGGAACCTCCAATATAGAACGTATATCTAACATGCAATCCGTCCGGACGTTCGGATCAAATCTAACCATGAAAGACTCATTATGCTTTATGAAAATCTTTTGAAAAACCATGCAATCCTTAAAACGTGATATTCATCCTAAGAGATTACAATTATTAATCACAAGAAGCCAGTGTCAATTTCAGGGAACCTTCCGACCAAAATTGCATCAAATTACTTTTCTAAAAATCATAATGGTGATCAGGCATTAAAACAATTAGATAGTTTTTATCTCGGTGATTAACAATTCAAAGTACGCATGCAATCAATCATAAGTAATTAAATAAAAATCACATATTCATGCTAAGGCTCAAGGCTTCGCCCTAGCAATAGAAATTAGTTCCGCATACTCATAATTGAAATCATAGAAAATATATTCAAGAAAAGGATTGAAAGCACCTTCAAGTAAAAAGTCTTCAAAACCCTAACAATTCTCTCTGTCTCCCAAAATTGCATAAAAGAAAGCGTAGTCTAAAACTGTAGACGGCTAAGCAATATATTTGCCAAGCCACCACCAAAACCCTAGAAAACATAACCCTAAATTAAATAATAAAATTCGTCTAAAATCTGAACAGCCACGTTTTGGCCCATAAGCTGCTCCAAAACTGGCCCAATATAGCTGGATTTAATGTTTGGAATATTCTGAACACTTTTCCAGAAGGCCACGAACCCATCCGATGTCATCTTGAGCTCCAAAAAACGCAAATTAAGCCCAAAAACGTCATTTTCCAGCACTGCGCACTGCTTCTTTATTTCATCGCCAGAAAATAACCGCTTGGTGGAAAAATCCCAAATTTTGATACGATCAAGCTAAGTGACTCACGAACGTCCTCCAACTGGAATTACTCCAAAATTCGTCCATTTGGTCCTGTTTTGCTCCAGAGGAAGTCGAAAGTTCTATATTGAAAATACAATTCAAAGTATCAAAATTCTTCCAAAATATTAACCAAAATATACTAAGATTAGGGTAAAATATATAATATAAAATCTACTCATCAAATACCCCCAAACTTAGCTTTTTGCTTGTCCTCAAGCAAAACAAGACTCAAACAAAAATAAAAATTAACAAACTAGACAACTAGTTAAAATTAACTGACAAAAATTTTCACCTTCAAAGTTGCAATCCATAGCAAATTTTAAAAACTAAAACATCTTTTCAAAAGTTCCAACTAATCCCACCACAGAGTCTAAGCCATTTAGAATCAATTAGAAAAGAATTCACAAACTTCCTTTGGTGTAAAGTGAACCAACATAATTAAGGAGACTCAACTAAAACCCTTACCTCTCGTCCTTATTTATTTCACACATAGTAACTTTAAATATAACTCTCTTTCTTTTTCTTTTCTTTTGTTTTTTTTTTTTTCATTTTTTTTTCATCATATATAACTTCTTTTTTTTTTTTTTTCAGTAACAGTAGTGGTCGTGCAATGTCGGTTCACTTAAGCTTTCAATCCAACCCATGTAGCGAGCTTTAGGTCAATGACTCCCAAACCACTAGGGCTTTAGGGCACTAGGTGTAGAACACCCCTAAGGACTTATTAACCCGAGCTGAAAAG